>CM039677.1:21522732-22122732 GCA_022496015.1 Hordeum marinum | reverse complement strand
ATGCTCAAGAAGTAAGTTCAGTTAATACTGGGACCATATCGGCATGCAATTTTCGTTAATTTCCTGATATCAACTAATCATTTTCTTTGCCTGGCATGGTTTGGAAGAAGTTCACCCAAAAGGTTCCCGGTCTAAACAAAGAGTTGCGATTTACGCACCCCAAAGTAAGTAGTACTAGATAGTTCCACGCATCTCTAATTGATTCAAATTTTCATCAATATATCATTACCATGCTTGCTTATCAGTTTGATTGAACTCTATTCTCGTAAAGTGCTTGTACCAAAAAGAAGTGATTGTTTTATATGCATACTACGTATGCGAGTTCATTCGCCACTCGACCTACGAGCGGGGCTTCTCTGACAAACGATTTGAAGTACGTAAAACAAGTTGAGTTTTATATATTATTCATATATATATATGCATGTATTGAACCCCCCCCCCTTCTTTATTAGATATGGCAGACGCGGGATGAACTCCTACCACCTGATCGCATATGAGCAATTCAAGAGGAATTGGCGGGATTCTTTCTTGACCACATCATACCCAAAGACGGAGAATACCATGTGGATTTGTGATTGGATCTTAGGTAGATGATGTTAGGGATTGTAAAAGATGTTATATTGTATATATGTAGTAGCGTCGGATAGATATACAAAAACTTGTTGTTTGACCAAGCACGGAGAAAGAGATGTCACTTCTCTCTATATATGTTCAACATGACGATCTTGTGTAATTAATGGTTTCCTTCATTTTCTTATTAGCTAGTGTCGAGTTCTCTCTATATGTATAGTATCTAGCGTCGACCAAGCACGGAGAAAGAGAGGACACTTCTATCTATTAGCTAGCTAACACAACATGAAACCCCTAAATTAACCCTCCAACCCCCACCCCCCACCCTTAAAAGAAAAAGAAAAACCCCAGTTCCTGCCAGATGCTGACGCGTGGATGACCTTTGGTCCCGGTTGGTGTGACCAACCGGGACTAAAGGTCCTCCTGCCTGGGCTCCCCGCAGCGGCCACATGGAGCCCCTTCTGTCCCAGTTCGTAAGCGAACCGGGACTAAAGTTTTTGTGCTTTAGTACCATTTCCAGAACCAGGGCTAATGGGCCTCTGGAACCGGGACAAATGGACTGTTTTCTACTAGTGTTATCAGTTTGACATCAACAGAAGCAATCTAGTTAGACACTTTGATTCGCATGGAAGTTAATTAGTTGACTCACCTCAGTGGAAAAATAGTATCCAACATAACAGATTTGATCGGGTTTCATCACCCCATTATATGCAGGATCCCGATACAACTATTTTTTTAAGAAAAAATGTATAATAACCGGGAAGGGAGTCACAAGTGAACTTACATTTTCCTCAATTATTCCTTTGTCCTTTGGATAGTAATGTCAATGCCAAATATACTCAAGAACTTCAACATTTCGTAAACTTCGTCATCAATCTCGCCACAATTGACTTTGATAATCTTCAGGTATCATGAAATAGCAGATGGTTTCTCCATCATGGTATGCTTTTCTTCCACTTCAAATGTAGCTCTAGGTTTTTTTGCTGCAACAGACAAAAATATTTTATCAATATCTATCAATCCTGCATGAAAACTTGATACTAGAACAACTCTGCAAGTGTCAATTTTTTAAAACTTATACCTTACACAATTGAAGCGTCAGATTCTCAAGAACCAGTGAATGTTCAAGCATACAAACTAGTGCACAGAGGTCAGGTTACACACACCACCCATTCAGCAACAAAGTCTTTAGCTTACTAAATGTAGAAAATAAGCTGAACAAAGTACAAAGCAGTAACTATTAAGGAACTAGTTTCAAAGTCCCCAATGCAATAGTACTAAAGTGCATTGGACTTTTGGATAAACATTTGAAACTCATACCTAGACAAAGCATGTTATAATTAGCAATTCTCGCTACATTTACAAAGAAATATTGATATGTCATTTAGAATTCACATCATTAAGATGCGGTTTGAATGACTATTCTACATTTCACGCGACTTAATCAACTAAAATTGTGTCATATCTCAAAGTGATATAGCATAAGAGGTCATATGGTGGCAATATGTGTGGCTACAATTTTTGTTTTTTTCATTAATTGATATTTAAAGATAGTTATATATAGATCTTAATAGAGGCAATTGTAGGGACCAGAACACTTTTGGATTAAGATGCAGGAATTTGTAAGTTACAGTTGATGGATAAGCTATCAACTTCGTGGTTTTAGCATGAGAAACCACGAGACAGACCTCCAAGAAGTACGCAGTCACCCCTATGGTCATCATTACCACAACAATCTGGAAAATTACCACAACATTCCCCAGCAACACCATTATGAGCAAAACCATTAGGGCATTGATCCTTCATGTAGGCATGAGGCTTGACAACTGCAGTTTATAAGGACAACATGCTTTCAAGAAATGGCGTTCTACCTACAAATAATACAAGATCCACATAAATGAGCTTTGGGGGACTGAGCTTCGGTGCCGTAACTGCATGTGCCTTTGGGTCCGTGACATGCGGGTCCAACAAGTGGCTGGCCCACATGTCACTGGCCCAAAGGTACCCGCAATTATGATACCGAAGCAGTGTCCAGCTTTGGGGAAGAAATTTAAATTCGGACATGATATCTAAAAATACAACCCTTGATGCTCATATGCTCTACAGACAGGGATAAGATGCTAAGAGTCTCTAAGGAGCAGTCAATTATCTTTAGATCTTCTAGTGATGAACAAGTTGAAAATGTTAGGATGTTACTTTTCAACTTCAATTGAGAAAACTCGAATCTTCTCAAATATCGGGAAACCAGAGGAGAGCCATCCAATTCCAAATAGAGGTATGCCCTATCATGGTTCTCGACAATGAGCTCCTGAGCTTGGCATGACAAAGCATGACGGATCCAAATCTCGATCTATGTATGACCGTCATCCAAATGATCATACTCGATGTCAACCTCATCTAGAGTCGAGCTGTGGTCTCGAAGGAGCAGCACACAATTCATGAACTTGTTAAGGAAAACATGAGTGCTCTTCCTCCACCACCCCATGTCGTAGACATACAACGCATGGATTTCCAAAGGTAGCGCCAGCGTAGGCGAGTAGGATGGTGCGCACCACCTCGTTGGTAAGCTCCTAGGAAGCCAAGGACATGGTGCGGGACGTCATCTGATAGGGTGCTGATCCGGTCTCTTCTCACTCGACTTTGACCATACCTCGGCTGTGTTGGTATCACTTATCAGTCATTCCGTCAAACTAGTTGTGTGCACCGAAAGCTGTAGGGGACACGAGGGGAGGAACCTAATGGGTGGGAGGTCGTATGGATGACTGAGATGGAACGGTAACAAAATCCCAGATTGACAGCTCACCTTGCCCCAAGACTCGTCGGTGTGGCGGTGGCCGGTGTCGACGGTGAGATGACCGAACAAACACCACCCTGCCCCTCCCTCTTGACCGAACAGACCTCCACTCGTTCACTTGAGCGACGGTGAAGGGGGAGATCATCGCAGCGCAGCCATTCCTTTCGGCCCCTGGATGATTATTGCGAAATGCAGGAGTATGATCTTGCAGTCAATAAGTCATGCGTGATAGGAGACTCCCCCTCCTCCTACGTCGCCCTCGCGTGGCAACCCTAGATAACCCCCTCCTCATCTTCCTACCTCACTGTAGACCGAGGGCGTGGATGGGCTCCCTCGGGACGGAGCGTGGCGCAGGGCCGCGCATCATGACGGGTGGTTGTGGTGCTCCGACGCTTCTTCTCCTCCGCTGCAGGCGGCCAGGTGGGCTGGGGTGCCTCGGACACCAGGGACGGCGGCGACACGGACGAATCTAGGCCCAAGAGACACAGATCGTGGGCGGCATGAGCTATGGGTCTCCGCCCCTGCCGTGTCCACGGTCGGTGGTGGAGAAGGCGTAACTGCGGTGGTCGAGTGGGGGAGGGGGAGAGTTGGCCAATCTCCAGGTGTTTCGGCAGCTAGACGACGGCTCGGCACGGCTAGACTCCCCGGTAAGCTCTCTTGGCGGTGGGTGGCGGTCCTTGGGGTTCCCCTTGTGAAAGCATATTTGCTCCCTTGGTGGTTTTGGTAATTAATAATGACATATATGTCATTGAACAAATGTTTCCACCAAGTATATTTCAGGAAAAGTTCAATGATAGGAATGGCAAACGGAGTGTGGAATTACCCCAAGATTCAAGGAAATAGGTTGGCCACACTTCAAGGAAGAGGACTCTACACTTTACATTTGTGAGAAATCACTTTGAGTCCGTAGGAAAGCAATTACTATTAAAAGGGGGTAAAGTTTTGATGATGGACAATATGCTCAACAGTGCACAAGTGACAAGTCACCAAAACATCCACAAACTCTCCCACCAAAGTTTGTCCAAAGCCGTATATGCAAAATCAATGCAACCAACATTCCTATCCCGGTTCCACCGATTCCAAAACCTAGACAGACCCAGCCAAACCCTAACACTTCGGTGCAACCGACACTGCACTCGGTGCCACCAAGTTGGGTTGCCAAGTTACTGGTATATATGCAGATTCCACATTTTTGGTCCCACCAAAAATGGTTAATCGGCATCACCGATTTTGGCAAATCTGACCGTTGGTCACCTTGCCGGTGCAACCGAGATTTGTATATCGGTCTCACCGAGATTCAAAAGTTACTAACTTTAAGCCACTTCAGTACCACTGAGATTTACACATCGGTGTCACTGAGTCTGACTTATTGTGTGTAATGGTTGGATTTTTGAAGATGGCTACATATACCCCTCCACCACCACCTACTCGAAAGAGAAGCGCTCAGAACTATTCCATGTCTATCCTACTCAGTTCTCTGAGAGAGAACCACCTACCCTTGTGTTGAGATCAAGATATTCCACTCCTACCATATGGATCTTGATTTCTAGCCTCCCCAACTTGCTTTCCACCAATCCCATCTCTTCTACCAAGTGATTGTGTGTTGAGGAGTCTATCATCTTGAAGCAGAAGAGCAAGGAGTTCATCGTCATTACCGAGCCTATTACCTTTTGGAGGGTGGTGCCTCCTAGATTGGTTAGGTGTCGCTTGGGAGCCTCCTACTTCGTGTTGTGGAGTGAACCAAGAAGTTTGTAAGTGCAAGGAGATCGCCTACTTCGTGAAGATCTACCCATAGTGAGGCTAGTCCTTCGTGGACGGAAGTCGCATGGAATAGTCAAGGTTGCTTCTTCATGGAACCCTCCATGGGTAGACCCCTCCGTCGACTCTCACGACCGTTACCTACCGTGGGTTGAAGACTCCATGAACATGGACGTACGATAGCACCACCTATCGGAACCATGGGAAAACTCATCGTGTCATCACTTGTGTTTGCATTCCTACCCCTCTATTTACTTACATGTGCAATGTCTTTACTTTCCGCTGCTATACTCTTAGACATGCATGTGTAGGGTGTTACTTGATATGCTATGAATGCTAAAACTTGCCAAGACTTAAAATTGAGAAAAAAGGCAAAACTTTTATTTGGTCAAGTAGTCTAATCACCCCCCTCCAGACCTACTTTCGATCCTACAAGTGGTATCAGAGCTTTGGTCTCCATTGCATTGGTTTCACAACCTAGTAGAAGTATGGCATCTAGTGAGGGAAATTATCACCATAGAGGTCCGTACTTTGATGGCACAAATTTTGCTAGTTGGAAGCACAAAATGAAAATGCATTTGCTTGGTCATAACCCCACCATTTGGGTTGTTGTTTGTGTTGGCTTGCAAGGAGAGTTCTTTGCGGAAGGAAAGGAACCAGATCGTGAAGCAACCGCAGATGAATTGAAGATGTTGCAACTCAATGCTCAAGCATGTGACATTCTCTTCAACTGCCTATGCCCTGAAGAATTCAACAAAATCAGCCGTCATGAACACACAAAAGAGATTTGGGATACTTTGGTTGATATGCACGAAGAAACTAAATCCGTGAGAGAATCCAAGTTAGATGTTCTTCAAGGTCAACTTGACAAGTTCAAGATGAAGGAAGTTGAAGGAGTCACGGAGATGTACTCTAGGTTAGCTCTCATCACCAATGAGATTGTCGGCTTAGGAGGCGAAGAAATGACAGACAAATTCATCATGAAGAAGATACTTTGAGCTTTGGATGATCGATATGAAACCATGTGCACTTTGATCCAAATGATGCCCAACTACAAAGATCTCAAACCAACGGAAGTGATTGGTAGAATTGTTGCTCATAAGATGACACTCAAAGACAAGGAAGAATTACATCTCAAGTCTAGTGGTGCTTACAAAGCCACAAGTGATGTTCCCGCTACCTCAAGCGACAACCTTGTCACAAATGAAGAGATAAGCCTCATGGTCAATAAATTCAACAACTTCTACAAGAATAGAAGCAAAGATCGAAGCTCCAACTCAAGATATGAAGAGAAGCGTTCGTCAAGTCGTGATCGAAACTACTACAATTATGGGAAGCCCGGACACTACTCCAATGAGTGCTCGACACCCTACAAACAAAGAGAAGAGTCACCATGAAGATGAAGCTCAAGAGATGAATCACCTCGTAGAGAGAGAAGGAGTAGAAATGATCGTTATGAACGAAGACCCTCAAGGAGAAGTAGGGACTCGAAGAAGAAGGACAAGCACACCAAGAGCTACTCAAGATGGAAGCATCAATCTTGTATTGGTGAATGGGTTTTCGGCTCCAACTCCGACAACCATTCCGAGAGAAGCTAACATTCCAACTCCGACTATAGTCAAGATGATGGTGTTGTCGGAATTGCACTAGTGACAACCAACTCCTATGATCTATTTGATTCACCAAATGAAGGAGGTGGAAGTTGCTTCATGGCTAAAGGCCCCAAGGTATCTCACCCCGAATATCTTGATTTCGATAGTGATGAAGATGATTTGCTTTACGATGATGACTTGCTATGTGATAAAACTAGTGATATTAATCATAATGAACTTGATATTTCTCATGCTAGTCAAGAGAAGTCAATTGATGATGGTAAGTTGGAAATAGAATGACTAACTCAAGAACTAAACACTCTTAAGTTAGCTCATGAATCTACTCTTGAAGATCATAGAGAGCTTGTAAGAATTCATGAGAAGCTACGCTTCAAGAAGCTCAATTTGGAGCAAGAACATGAATTTCTTAAAGCTACCAATGACGGTCTTCAAAAGAAGACTTCCTCTTATGGGGGGATGTCACATCAAGGGGGAGCTTAACTCTAAGACTTGAGTCAAAGCGTCTCTTAGTATGTGACAACATTAAATGCTTTATGTAAAAGTGGTAATCCCACTCGTTGCTTAAACGATGAGTATGACCTATGATTAAGTATTCTTACTTGGCTCCTAAGTCAATATACTCATATATATATAGATGACTTCGTCATCGCCAAAGTTCTTGTTAAATGCTAGAGTATTTGTGCATGTTTGCCATGATTTCATTTGACATCTTATTATGTGAGCATGTTGGTCTGCATTTATTTACTCATTCGAGGATATCCATTTGTTGCTATTTGGCTTTTGATTTATCTTTTGCCAATTGGATATACAAGAATGCCTAGGACCACTTCTTTAGATATCTATGCTTTATCACCTCATACTCTATTCATGCTGCATCACAAAATTTGAACAAGTGCTTTTCGATGCCTCTGTGTGTGGAGCACTCGGAGTTCCGTATCGACAAGGACTGACCATTAAAACCTCCCAAGTACATCTCGGTGGAACCAACCACAAATTCTCGGTCACACCGAATGCCTAGGGTTGATCTGGTTTTCAATCTCGGTACCACCGATTCCATCTTCTCGATTACACCGAGTCTCCCTGTCAACTAATAGTTGAGGAACTCGGTAACACCGAAAAGTTAGAATCGGTGTCACCGACAGTGAAGGGTATATAATCTCTGGACCCGACGGTTCGAAAATTCATTCTTTGAATCGTTGCACCCTAAGCCCTAAGCTGCCGCAGAAGGACCCCCTAGTCGTCGCCTTTGTCCTCCCGAGCTCCTCCATCACTGGGAATCGTCGTCGCCGATGAAATCATCTCCCTCGTTGCCGCCGTAGAGGATCCACGCCAAACTAGGGTACGAATTCGACCTCTTTTGCGCCCCTCGTCCGATTCTTGCGCATTAGATACAAATTTATCTATAAGACACCTCTTGAGCATCTTCCTATCAATCAAAATCCCCTTAGTCTAGCGAAAAATAAGTTTTCTAGGGTTTTGCCGTCCGCCCGATAAATCTCGGTGGAACCGAAACGGACATATCGGTCTCACCGATATGGTCTTCTATGTTGCTGAGAACTGTCTTGATGGAACCGAGTGCCTCTTTTCGGTTGTACCGAAAAAGGTGCCAAGTTTCGGCTATAAGAGTTAGTCTGTCTCGGCACCACCGAAAAATCTGCTTCGGTTGTACCGATATCTATTTGACAGAATGCAAAAACCTTGAAAATTTATTGTTCAAAATTCAAAATTCAGCCTCATTTTGTGATGACTCATCTACCTCTGCTCTCCTATATTCTATTCACAGGGTTAGTATGTCAGATGCTAAGGGCAGTCAGAATATGTTAGAGCAAGGTGCAGATATGAGTTCAGGGACAAGCCCAGAGTCCAGCTCTTTTTCTGATCCAGGCACCCCCAGCTCCCATGGGTTGCCTAAGGATGCTACAAGAACAAGGAAGAAGAAAAACTCCGATGAAGAAGATTCAGACTTCATTCTTGAGAAGGTTGCTAAGAAGTCAGCAATTGAAGCTACTTCTTCCAGAAAGGTGGTCAGCAAAGTCTATGCACCTTCTTCAGCTATGAGAGCACCTGAGGGTGCTAGGGCTCAAATGACTCTACACATTGAGTCACCCCCAAGGAAGTCTATGCCTAAGAAGGCAGGGGAGAAGAGAGCCAGGAATAGGATTGTCCATGTGATTAGTAGGCCTACATCTATGCATGAAACTCCAGATACTGCTGGTGCTGCAGCTGCTGAGGAGGAGGAGGAACATGTTGAGATAGCCCCTCCCAAGAAGAAGGCCAAGAAGTTTATGGCAGATGCTATGCCTAAGGCTGGTACATCCAAAGGTACCAAGCCTACATCCAAGAAAACTGTTGCTGCAAAACCCAAAAGGACTACCAGAAATATTCCTCTTCTCAGAAGAACAAGGGTACTACATCCAGAGTTGATGATGATGGTGATCTCACAACATTGATGAAACTCAGACCACATCTTCCAGTACACGATGCCAGCCACTTAGTTGCTGAAGACATGAAGAAGAGGAAAGACTCAGGATTGAGGGCATGGAGAGCTGTTGATCCATATGCCCAGAGGAAGAAGACTGTTGTTGACTACATGTTCTTCACTAGAGAGCAACAGGGCTTTTATGAGACGGTGCTGCTTGATAAGAGCCCAGCCATTAGCAACATGAGATTTGTTGATTGGAAGTTCATAAAGGAGAATGAGGACTACTTTCCAAGTGTCCAAGATAACTTCCACTGCATTGGTCTGGATGAGTTCATTGGAAGAGAACTTACTACATGGAACGACGAGATGGTCATGCAATTCTACTCCACTGCTCATTTCTACGGAGATGGTAGAATTGTATGGATGACTGAAGGTGCTAGGTATGAATCTTCTGTTGATGAGTGGGCTGCACTGCTTGGAGTTCTAGATGTTCAGGATGGTGATTTGGACGTATACTCTGAATCCAAAGCAAGTCACAATGCCATGAAGGATATGTATACTCCTATCCCAGCAGACAAAGTGCATTCCCCCCAAGCTAGGATCTATCTACTATCTACAAGCTGGCCTCCGCACGATGAACACTATTCTGAGGCACACCTTGATGCCCAAGTCAGGAGATGATAAGATGATCTGAGGCTACTCCATTAACATGTTGATTCATCTAGATCAAGAAACTAGCATCAGAGTCATGGATTTGATTATTGAGACAATCAAGAGGGTTGCTGCTGACCAAAAGCGCTCTTGCAGCTATGCACCCTACATCCAGTTGCTTATCAACTCTCAGTTGGAGAAGCACATTTTTGCTTTAGATCGTCCACACCTGCCCTTACAGCCAGAGCTCGAGGATAACGTCGATCATCCCACATCTATTACAACACACGCAAAGGCAGAAGCTGTTCGAGCCGCTAGTGCTCAAGCCCCCACATCCAGGAACGAGCAAATGGATCTTCTAATCTTAGCCATTCAGGACATGTAGAAGGATGTCAAAGGGATTCTGGACAACCAGAATAGTCTCTTGAGGATCTTTGAATCAAGGATCAAGACTCTAAATGACAAGGTGGACAGGGTAACTAAGATTGTGATTGAGCTTCAGAAAGAAGTTGACTCCGTGGACATCCCTCGGGTTTCTTCTACTGATTGTGATGAAGATGAGGACGGATCACCTCTCAGGCCATGCACTCAGTTCACTACTCAGGCTAGATCAGTCATAGTGCCTGCACTAGATTCGAGACCCTCTTCATCAGCTCCAGTTCCTCCAGCATCCACTCTAGCTCCATCCACGACATCTGCAGACATCTTCGTCGACGCCATTCTCTCGACTCCTTCATCAACAACCGGAGGATATCAGCCCAAGAACGTTTAGATATATGCCTTTGAACTTTTTGGTAACTTGTTGCCAAAGGGGGAGAAGTGTATATAGATCTATAGGCTTTGAGTGAGAGAGCGTTTCGTGTTTTCTCGCTATTTTCAAAATAATCATTGATCTTTTGTGTTGCTTGTGATACTTGCTTGATGATGTTTGATCATACGCTTTGATGTGTGATGCTACTATTTCCTATCATCTTAATGCTTATGTGATGATCATTCATCTTTGCTTGATTGTGTTGTGCTATGATGTTCATTCTAATTATTTCTCGCACACCACCAAGTGGTATGTGACATGTGAGAAGTGACCCATGTACCTAATCTATAGTGCATTTGCATTCAAACGCAAACCTAAAATAATGCACAAATTTAGGGGGAGCTCTTACTTATCACATACTTCTCAAAGCGACAATTATGTTCATTGATTATATCTTCGTTGAAGCTTTGATCTATATGTTGTCATCAATTACCAAAATGGGGGAGATTGAAAGCACATTTGCTCCCTTGGTGGTTTTGGTAATTAATAACAACATATATGTCATTGAACTAATGTTTCCACCAAGTATATTTCAGGAAAAGTTCAATTATAGGGATGGCAAAAGGATTATGGAATTACCCCAAGATTCAAGGAAATAGGTTGGTCAAACTTCAAGGAAGAGGACTCTACATTTTACATTTGTGATAAATCACTTTCAGTCCATAGGAAAGCCAATACTATTAAAAGGGGGTAAAGTTTTGATGATGGACAATATGCTGAAAAGTGCACAAGTGACAAGTCACTAAAACATCCACAAACTCTCCCACCAAAGTCTGTCCAAAGCCATATATGCAAAATCGGTGCAACCAACATTCCTATCCCGGTGCCACCGATTCCAAAACCTAGACAGACCAAGCCAAACCCTAACACTTCGGTGCAACCGGCACTGCACTCGGTGCCATCGAGTTGGGTTGCCAAGTTACTGGTATGCAGATTCCTCATTTTTGGTCCCACCAAAAATGGTGAATCGGTGTCACCGAGTTTGGCAAATCTGACTGTTGGTCACCTTGCTAGTGCAACCGAGATTTGTATATCGGTCTCATCGAGATTCAAAAGTTACTAACTTTAAGCCACTTCGGTACCAC
This sequence comes from Hordeum marinum, assembly GCA_022496015.1. Taxonomy (NCBI): domain Eukaryota; kingdom Viridiplantae; phylum Streptophyta; class Magnoliopsida; order Poales; family Poaceae; genus Hordeum; species Hordeum marinum. Next base: position 22,111,028 of record CM039677.1, on the reverse strand, counting down.
TGAGATTTACACATCGGTGTCACCGAGTCTGACTTATTGTGTGTAACGGTTGGATTTTTGAAGATGGTTATATATACCCCTTCACCACCACCTACTCGAAAGAGAAGTGCTCAAAACTATTCCATGTCTACCCTACTCAGTTTTTTGAAAGAGAACCACATACCCTTGTGTTGAGATCAAGATATTCCACTCCTACCATATGGATCTTGATTTCTAGCCTCCCCAACTTGCTTTCCACCAATCCCATCTCTTCTACCAAGCCAAATCTATGAGAGAGTGATTGTGTGTTGAGGAGTCTATCATCTTGAAGCACAAGAACGAGGAGTTCATCGTCATTACCGAGCCTATTACCTTTTGGAGGGTGGTGCCTCCTAGATTGGTTAGGTGTCGCTTGGGAGCCTCCTACTTCGTGTTGCGGAGTGAACCAAGAAGTTTGTAAGGGCAAGGAGATCGCCTACTTAATTAAGATCTACCCATAGTGAGGTTAGTCCTTCTTGGACGAAAGCCGCATGGAATAGTCAAGGTTGCTTCTTTGTGGAACCCTCTGTGGGTAGAGCCCTCTGTGGACTCTCGCGACCGTTACACTCCGTGGGTTGAAGACTCCATGAACGTGGACGTACGATAGCACCACCTATCGGAACCACGGAAAAAATCATCGTGTCATCACTTGTGTTTACATTCCTACCCCTCTATTTACTTACATGTGCAATGTCTTTACTTTCCGCTGCTATACTCTTAGACATGCATGTGTAGGGTGTTACTTGATATGCTATGAATGCTAAAACTTGCCAAGACTTAAAATTGAGAATAAGGCAAAACTTTTATTTGGTCAAGTAGTCTAATCATCCCCCCCTCTAGACCTACTTTCGATCCTACACCTTGCCAATGGATGGGCCTTCGTTGATGGCCTCACGTGGTTCGGGCCGCCCGCCATGGTGGGGCGACATAGGGGTTATTAGGCGGAGAGCTTGGCTAGAGGGATGGGCGGCGCGGACGCGCTCGAGCCACCCGTTGCACGCACGTGGGTGTGCAGGTTGTGGATGTGTCTGTTCTCTCACCTCTCCCTTTCCCCACCCATGTGCGGATGGTTGCTGCTCTCGCGATGCTTTCGTCTGTTGAGTGTGTCCCCTTTTGACCAAAGCCGGTCTCTTTCGGATGGTCTTGGGGGTATGGGTGTTGAGCGGCGGCCCTGGTGGCGGGAGGCGTGCCATTTGTGGGCGGAGCGTGCGTCTTAGGTGTCGGCAGGCATCCATGGCCACGCGGGTGGCTTGGTTGCGCGTGGTCGGCGGAGCTAGGGTCCGACGGAGGAGTGTGCGCACTGGGGTACATCACTTGCCCAGTCTATGTACTGGCTGATGGTGGCGGCGTCCGTGGATGTCATATCCTTCCTGAAGTCTCCGTCACGCCGTTCCCTCTCCTTTTGTCTTACTTCGGGCGGAAACTTGATATGCACGATCGGGCGGTGGCAGCTATCTGTTGTCATACCCTTCTGGGAGGCACCGCTTTGGAGTCCTGGCTTTGTCGTTGTCTGTTTCACCTCTCCATTCTGGATTGCCATGATGGAGGTCTATGTTGGCTCCAAGCGGTCTTCTTTGCATATATGTAGTGAGCTTGGCAGTCGGTAGGTTGGTGTGTTAGTGCCCGTCACCTATGTGTCTTGCCTTGGGTGTGTGTTCTGTGCGGAGGTGGCATGAGTTTTGTATCGGTCTCTCGGATGTAATGCGATGATGATTGCTTTATAATATATAGCAGGGAAACCCCTTTTCATCAAAATGGGGGAGTATAATTTGTAAATATACTAGCATCGACAGATCCCTGCTTATTTATTCCTAGAAGAAATAAAATCATAGATAGTTTTTTTCTTTACAAAAACCAGATGCATTCAATTTTCAGAGGTTGCATGAGATCGACGAACTAGCGAGGCTGATTGAGTAAAAAACTGTGTAAGAAAACAATCTTTTTCTGAACGCATTATATTATCATCTAAGGCTAGTATAGGATCTCGCATTAGGTGACATAAACGAGATCGATTTTTTTGAAAATGCAAATCATGTTTAAACATTCTAAAAAGAATTGTAGAAAAAAATTAATGTTTGATGTACAACCTCAAGAAATTCCAACTCCTAATTTGACTTACGCTAATAGAAACAAAATAGACAAAATCAGATGTGAATAGTACCAAAATACAGTAATGTTCAACCAAAACTGTCACTATTCACGTTTGAGTTTGTCTATTTTGGATCTCTAACTGTACATCGAGTTTTGAGCTGATTTTTTTTTCCGGAGTTGTAGACACATCCCGCAGATATGTTGTCAAATATTTCAGATTTTTTTTTTGAAATGTCTAACTTTTTTTTTGTGGTTGATCTCATTGATCTCACGTAATGTGAAATTCCATCCTAGTCTGCCCCTCTTCGGAACGGATAGTGCAGAGATGCAAAAACGGGCACCGTCAGTCAACGGGAGTAGTAGCACAGATTACACAAGTACAAAAATCTCCATCTCCACTTCACAAACGCAGATTCATTCCCTTGGCGGGGGCGGCAGCAAGGAGGTTCGGGGTCGTGGGCGAGTTCTTCCAACTGATCGCCGCCAGACACGTGGCCGCTCGTCCTCGTCACCAGCCTCCAGATCGCCAGGTCATCTCCTTCCTTCGTCCCTTGCCCGAGCGGATGGACTGGACTGGGTTCGCGGAAAATTATACTCCACTAAGTGTCTTAGTCTACGACATTTATTTGGAACGGAGGGAATACTATTTTTAGACCACTTCAGTTGGACTAGTAATTACTCCTTTCGTTCCTAAATATAAGGTATATAAATATATTATAGAGTATAGATTCACTTATTTACTTCGCATGTAGTCTATAGTAAAATTTCTAAAAGGTCTTATATTTAGGAATGGAGGGAATAAAACATTATGCTTACATTTTCATTCCCAACGTATTCATAGTCTAGATACTTGAGATATTTCTTCACATTGAGGATTATTATTAACCAAAACGTCATACATAATGTAATCCCGATAATAGTAGAAAGAGGGGAGGGGAAGGGGAAGAAGGTTGTAGTGAAAATCTATGTTGAAAAACGCAGTGACTAGGAGGTGTTTAGGCACGTTTAGACGCTAGATGATGGTCAAACGCCTCACCTAAAGCATAAATGACATTTTACGCAAGACAATCTTAACTCACACTTAGCATGTATTAACTTATTTATATGCCCTAAATTTATATCGACATACATATAATAAAAAAAATTGACGTGTCAATGACGGGATTACGCCGGCCTGAACCTTCATTATCCAAATCCGAGGCCATTACGGGTATCAGAGTTACAAGGGGGTAGGGGGAGAAAGTAGGGGGAAGAAAAGAAGAAGAGAGAGAATAGAGAGAAAAAGAAAGAAAACACTCTGCTTATAATCTCGCGGCTAGGTGAGACAACATAAAGGCCCAGTCTCGAAGAAGCGCTTGACGTTGAGGATTGTTGCATCGATGAGACCATAATTGTTGCATCGATGAGACCATAGTGCAAGGTGATCTGCGGCAACCATGACAACATAGTGTATGCCAAGATTTTCATTGCGGAAAACCTTGGCGTTGCGGCGTTTCCAAGAGTTCCAGAGGATAGCGATAATCACAGTAAAGTGCACTTTGTCGTCGAGAACCATACCCCAGACGTCCTCGAGACTGTCAGGAGACCCGGTAGACAGACTATCCAGCTCCCCTCAGAGGGGACGGATCAAGGAGCACATAAGAAGAAGGTGCGCGATGCTCTCACACGCCCCGTAGAATGGGCATGCATCAGAGGTTACGATCGATCTGCGTAGTCGTCTCTCATTGGTGAAGACGTGGTCTTTGCAGGCGAGCCACAGAAAGTTTCTGCATTTGTTTGGTGCATAGTTTCGCCAAATAGCTGCTGCCATCTTGTCAGCAACGTCTAGGCACTAATACACCCTAACAGTAAAAACTATATTATCGTCTAGGCTGCGTCTAGGATGTTGAAGCAACACTTAGGCATTAGGCGAAGGCCAACCGCCTCTGTTACGCCTATCGTTTTTTCCAAACTTGATGAAAATACATCTGCATGAATAATGTAACATTCTTGGACCATCGAGCACGTGAAAAATAGCTATAGAAGAACGGCATCCAGCTTCAGGCTGCTGTCAGTCCCTGGCTTCACTCCACTGTCCAGTGGCTGTAATTAAATTCCAAGCCAAGAAGACCTGGTCGGTCTGCTACCTCTGGTCCCAAACAGTATAAGAGATGGAACCACATGAACAAGGCAAAACAAAATAGCATCCAGTGACCTTATCATGCATATGGCTGGTGTTAACGTTTACACGTATCACAGGTCATGTTCCTGTGTACAAACGACAATCAGTAACAAGAAATTTTGCCTCCGATGTCATTGTAAGCAGTCAACCATCACAGAAAATTCAGCAGTCAGGACACCAAGAATTGTTAATTTTTTTCTGGACCAGGTGACACCTTGAGTCGGATCTACATATATACTTATCACACATACATGGGGTGTCCTGCACCAAGAAAAACATAGATCCAACCCTCAAAAGGAAGAAGAAGATCGTGCATCCATGTCAAAAGCACCCATGGACACGCTTCAACTCTCCTGCATCCAAATAGCCATAGCATTGCTCTTGTTCACTCAAGCCAAGAGCACCGTAGAGGAGACATCTGCTCTGCATTCAAACAATGCTATCCGCAGCTGTATTTCCGATGAGAGGTCTGCCCTTCTCGCCTTCAGGGCAGGCCTATGGCAACCTCCTTTCGTCATGGAAGGGTGATGACTGCTGCCAATGGAAGGGTGTCCATTGCCGCAACAGAACCGGCCATGTTGTCAAGCTCGATCTCCGAGGCTCTGATGACGGAAGGAGGCAGGCGCTAGCAGGCAACATAAGCTCCTCGTTGCTTGGTTTAAAACATCTGTGGTATCTCGACCTCAGCCTCAACATATTCGACACGGTACAGATACCGGAGTTCATTGGTTCTCTGCATAAGTTGAGATATCTCGACCTATCAGTGTCACAGTTCATTGGAAGGATACCACCACAGCTGGGTAATCTCTCCAACTTACAGTACTTAAATCTTGAGAACTACTACCAGTGTAGTGTTTGCACGTACTCCAACGATATCACATGGTTATCACGGTTAACTTCCCTTGAGCACCTGGATATGTCCCACGTGAACCTCAGTACCATTCTTCACTGGCTTCCAGTGGTGAACATGCTTCCAACTCTGAAAGTTCTTGGTCTTTCTGGTTGCCATCTTAGAAGTAGCCCTGACTCTCTTCAGCTCTCAAACCTTACATCTCTTGAAACACTCAACCTTGAATACAATGAGTTCCGTAAGCCTAGCGCGCCCAACTGGTTTTGGGATTTAACTAGCCTCGAGTATCTATACATCTCGAGCAATGGTTTCTATGGCCCGTTTCCAGATGAGATAGGTAACATGACCTCCATTGTGGCACTTGGTTTATCAGATAATAGTCTTGTGGGCATGATACCTTCTAGTATGAAGAACCTTTGTAATTTGGAGGAATTATCTTGTGACGGGAATAATATCAATGGCACTATAACAGAATTATTCCACCAATTACCCAGTTGTTCATGGAATAAACTACAACGGTTGACTCTCGCTGATAACGGACTCACTGGTCATGTGCCACTGTTGTTAGGCGAGCTCACACAGCTAATACTGTTGTACCTTAACTCTAACAACCTGGATGGAGTCATACATGAGGGCCATTTATCACCTCTAAATATGTTAGAGGAATTGGAACTGTCAGACAACTCCATAGCCATCACAGTTAATCCAACTTGGGTTCCTCCTTCCAGTCTAATAGCAATTCACCTTAGGTCCTGCCAGCTAGGGCCTAAATTTCCAGCGTGGCTTCGGCAAACACAATTAAGCAGTCTTGATATATCAAACGCAGGCATCAATGATATTATACCGGATTGGTTTTGGATAACAGCTTCCTCAGCTGGGTTTATCAATATCTGAAATAATCAGATTAAAGGAGTCCTCCCGTCAACACTGGAATTTATGAGTGCAGAAGAAATGGATTTCAGTTCTACTTCTAACCAGCTTGGTGGTCCAATACCTAAGCTTCCCATCAATCTATCTGGCCTGGATCTCAGTCGGAACAATATAGTTGGACCACTACCATCAGACTTCGGAGCACCAAGGCTTGGAACACTTCTTCTATATGACAACATGATCTCTGGCAACATTCCATCTTCTTTGTGCAAGTTGCGATCGTTGCAGCTGTTAGATCTATCAGGAAATAATCTCAATGGGTCAATTACTGATTGCGTAGTCAATGGATCCAGCACGGACATGACAGGCCTGAGTATAATTAATCTAAATTTCAGAAACAACAGCCTCTCGGGTGAATTTCCTTCACTTCTGCAGAAATGCCCACGACTCATTTTTCTTGATCTCGGACTTAATCAATTCTCTGGGGCTATACCAGCATGGATTGGGGAGAACCTACTATCTTTGTCATTCTTACGACTGAGATCCAATATGTTTTATGGCCACATTCCAGTCGAGCTTACGAAGCTTGTTAATCTGCAATATTTGGACCTTGCGTATAACAATATATCAGGGAACATACCGAGATCTATTGGTAATTGGACAGGCATGGCACAAGCAAGAGCCAACTCTGATGATCTTCACTATGCCTTAAATGCTTTGACCCAGTTTGGTGACAATAAACTAGTTGACTATACAGAGAATGCGACAGTACTCACGAAAGGTCAAGAAAGATTATATACAGGAAAAATCATATATATGGTGAATCTTGATTTATCTTGTAATAGTCTTACTGGAGAGATCCCTGAAGAAATCAGCACTCTTATGGAATTGAAGAGCCTGAATTTATCATGGAACTGTGCGACAATGCGGTAAACGTCTTGCCTTTCCTGGCCGACGTGCTCCATGTTATATAGGAGGGGTGCGAGCCCATATACGTGTACAGGTAGTTGGAGGAGAATCTGAGATTACAACTTGAGGGAGAAGTCTACAAGAGATAAAAAGATATATATTTGAGAGTACATGCATATCTAATATAACTACCCCTTCGGTTGTGCTATTAAAGATCCTCAAGGCCACACGGGCTGCACATGTATGTCACGTTTGACACCCTCCCTTAATCACAACTTCATCAAGTTGAGATTATGCTTGAAGTCTTCAAAACTTCTTGTAGGTAGAGGCTTAGTAAACCCGTCTGCAACTTGGTCTTTGGAGTGAATGAACCGAATATCTAAGAGTTTATTTGCAACTCTTTCTCTGAAAAAATGAAAGTCTATCTCGATGTGTTTGGTTCTATCATGGAAGACTGGATTTGCTGACAGATAGGTAGCACCTAGATTATCATACCATAAACATGGAGCTCTAGTATTTTTCATACCTAGTTCCTTCAAAATAGACTGCACCCATATGATCTCTGCTGTTGCATTGGCCAACGCGTTGTATTCTGCTTCTGTGCTGGACCTGGAAACAGTGGCTTGCTTTCTTGCACACCAAGATATTAAGTTAGGTCCAAAAAATACTGCAAATCCACCAGTTGAGCGTCTGTCATCCAGACATCCTGCCCAATCTGAATCAGAGAAGGCACTAATAAGTGTAGAGGAGGATTTGCTGAAATTTAGGCCAATGCTCAATGTATTCTTCACATATCTTACTATACGTTTTGCAACAGTCAAATGAACTGTAGTGGGTGCATGAAGGAACTGATACACTTTGTTGACAACAAATGAAATATCTGGTCTGGTGAGTGTCAAGTACTGAAGTGCACCTACCAAGCTTCTGTATTTTGTACTATCCTCTGAACTCAGAAGTTCTCCTTCAGCAAGAGATAATTTTTTTGTGCTCAATAAAGGAGTATGTGCATGCTTACAACTTTGCAATCCAGCCTTCTTCACTAGATCAGATGCATACTTCTCCTGAGAGAGGTGAAGTCCATCCTTGTGCTGCTTGATCTCTATTCCAAGGAAGTAGTGTAGATTCTCTAGATCTTTGAGAGCAAATTCAGCACTCAAATCCTTCAAGAGTCCTTCTATGGCTTCATCAGATGAGCTTGTCACAATGATATCATCAACATATATGAAAACAAATATGGATGTATTTGACTTGTTGTAAATGAATAATGAAGTGTCAGACTTTGAAGGAACAAAACCAAGTGCTTGCATCTTTTACTGAGACGAGAGTACCAAGCTCTTGGAGCATGTTTTAGTCCATACAAGGCTTTATCAAGTTTGCACACATGAGAGGGTGCACTGCATTTTCAAACCCAGGAGGTTGTTTCATGTAAACCTCTTCCTCCATAACACCATGAAGAAATGCGTTCTACACATCTAGCTGTCGTAGACTCCATCCCCTGGACACAGCAATAGACAAGACAAGACGGATGGTTGCAGCTTTAACAACTGCACTGAACGTGTCTTCATAATCAATACCATACCGTTGTTTAAAACCTTTTGCAACAAGTCTAGCCTTGTAACGATCAATGGTTCCATCAACTTTCCTCTTTATCCTGAAGACCCACTTACAATCGATGAGATTTTTACCTTGATGTGGGGGAACCAAATGCCATGTTTTGTTTTTCTTGAGTGCCATGAATTCATCATGCATTGCTTTTCTCCAACTTTCATTGCCAAGAGCCTCTTCAAGAGTATTCGGTTCTCCTGGTTCACCTGTAGAACATACCAATCCATAGTTAGTAATATGTTTGTAATCAACAGGTTTAATTACCCCTTGTTGCAGCCATGTACGAGTGGTGTGGTAGTAACAGAAACTTCTGCAGTGCTCGCCGGCACAGAAGATCCCGAGCCAGGTTGATTCTCTCCTGATCCCGAGGAGGATCCAGCTGCCGTGCCCGAATCTGCGTGCGTTGTCAGAGCCGGATCGTCTGCGGCCTCCCGCTGTTGCACAAGAGGGGTTTGGGCCACAGAAGATCTGGGCTGCAGTGTATCATCATGGCCTCATGATTGCCTGGGCCCGTCACCGACAGGATCTGGCCCCACATCCGCCTGGCGAACCTCGGCCCGCCGCTTGTACACCTGCGGTTGGGCTGCGAGGCGTGCACGGCTTGAGCCAGCACCGGCCCGCCACTTGGAGAGCAATGATTCGCGCGCGCGAGGAGAGGTGTCGCGGCTCACTAAGGTCTGCCCGTGTGGCTGGCGCGGAATCACCCACACCCGCACGCCCGTCTATCGCGTCTAGCGTGGCGGATTGCCTGCACTGCAGCACCTGGGGCGATCCCGAGAAGAATTTGTCCCCCAGGTCACGGCACATAAAATGTCGTTCTGTTGCGCCATTTTCTTCAGGATTTTCGCTTTAGTTTTCTGCATCAACACAAGGCTCATGAAGGTTGTTAGATGGGTTAGTCAACATATGATCATCACAATTGTTGATGCCCCCTTGATCATAGCCAGAGAGATGAGATGGTAGGAGTAGAATTTCTTGGCGTGGGAGGGCACCGGCATTGGGATGAAGATTTGCGAATGGGAACTTTGTCTCATCGAAAACAACATCACGAGAGATGTATACGCGACCAGTGAAGATGTCAAGGCACTTGACACCTTTGTGTTGTGCACTATAACCAAGGAAAGCACATTGCTTTGACCAAAACATGAGCTTGCAATTGTTATAAGGACGAAGATTTGGCCAACAAACACATCCAAAAACACGGAGAGATATGTAGTCTGGTTTGACACGAAGGAGACGCTCTATGGGTGTTTCATTGTTTATGACACGGCTGGGTAACATGTTTGTAATGTGAACGACCGTAAGAAAGGCCTCATCCCAGAACTATATGTCTATGCTTATGTTTAGCTGACCCGTTTTGTTGGTGAGCATGTGGCAAGACACATGATCAAATATGCCTAGGTTTTGGAAGAAGGAATTGAGTTTCTCATATTCCCCTCGCAATCAGATTGGACAGCGATAATTTTACTGTCAAACTTCTTTCAATGAGTGCTTGAAAGTTTTGAAAAACTTGAAACACATCAGATCTTTTCTTAATGAGAGAGATCCATGAGAATTTGTTGTAATCATCGATAAAACTCACATAATACGTGTGTCTACCAACAGAAGAGGGAGCAGGTCCCCACACATCAGATAAAATTAGTTGCAAAGGCTTGGTAGAGACACTAGTAGATGTGGGATAAGGTAACTGATGACTCTTAGCACGTTGACATGAATCACAAATAGTTTCATTGTTGCGCTCACCAACAAATAGGAGCTTATTTTTCCTAAGCAGTTTTTCAACCAAAGAAAAAGAGGCATGTCCTAAACGATCATGCCATCGTGTGGACGAAAGCTTGATAGCACCACAAGCTTGCTTATTGAATCTTCGAAACTCCAGAATCAACGGATAGAGCCCTCGAACACATCTACCTCGATAGAGAATTTTCTTCTTTGCCTGATCCTTGATCAAAAAGAAATAAGGGTGAAACTCGAGAAAAACATGATTATCAATGGCAATTCTATGAACTGAAAGAATATTTTTGTGGGCTCTAGGAACATGCAAGATTCTTTTGAGATGATTTTTTCGACTAGGGGTATTAAAAATTGAATGACCAATGTGACGTATGCCCATACCTTCACCACTGGCAGTGTGAATTTGATCCTTGCCACGGTATTTCTCCTTCATGGTGACCTTCTCAAGCTCGTTGGTGATGTGGTTGGTGGCGCCGCTGTCGACGTACCAATTTGTGTCAACTTCATAGGAGCCATTGGCCACCGCAGCCACTTTTTCTTCATCTTGGGAGGAGTCATCCTCCTCATAGCGGTACCAATAGTCTTTCGCCGTATGGCCAGGCTTGCCACAGATTTGGCAGCGAGGCATCTTCGGACGGGATCTGTTAGAGCCACCACCGCGACGTCCTCTGGTGTTACCAGAGCGTCCGTTCCTGCTGGAGTTGCTGGAGCCGCCGCCACCGCCGAATCCAGTCCTCCCCTTGCCACGGGGAGAGCCACGCGAATGAGAGCCGCCGCCACGCCCCCTTGAAGCAAAATTGGCCGACGATTTGAAGCCACCGCCGGCGCCATGGTACTGTGCCACACGCTGATCAAAGTTACTCAGCATAGCAAAAAGTTCATCAAGGGTTACCGAAGTGACACGGGCGTCTAGGGCAGAGACAAGGGGCTGGTAGTCTTGGTCCAGCCCGTGGATGATGTAGGACATGAGCTCGTCGTCTTGGATGGCCTTGCCGGCCGCGACGAGTTCATCAGCGAGACCTCACATGGCGGCTAAGTAGGTGGCCATCGATTGGTTTCCTTTCTGCGCGTTGAGCGCAGTTTGGATGTTGTTGACACGGTTGAGTGACTGCGACGAGAACATGCTCGCCAGCGCCACCTAGAGTTCGTGCGCCGTGGTGATCGCAGTCATCGTGACGAGCACCTCTTTGGAGAGGTTCTGGAGTAGGTATCCGAGAACCTGCTGGTCCTCCCTCACCCAGATCGGATGAAGATGATTCGGCTCAGAGGTCTCCTTCCCAGCGGTGTCCTTTTTGACAAGGACCTTGGCTGGTTCGGTCGCCGTGTCGTCGACGTAGTGGAAGACGCCGACGCCCCGCAGCTACGGCGTGATCTGCGTCCGCCACAGGACGTAGTTGCTACGGGAGAGTTTCTCCGGAACTCCGCCGCTGAGCGTCGGCTAGAAGGAGGCGGAGAAAGACATGGCTGCGCACTTGAGGTGAAGATGGAGTAGCTAGGTTTAATGGAGGAAGATTGCTCTGATACCATGTGCGACAATGCGGTAAACATCTTGCCTTTCCTGGCCGACGTGTTCCATGTTATATAGGAGGGGTGCGAGCCCATATACGCGTACAGGTAGTTGGAGGAGAATCTGAGATTACAATTTGAGGAAGAAGTCTACAAGAGATAAGAAGATATATATTTGAGAGTACATGCATATCTAATATAACTACCCCTTCGGTTGTGCTATGAAAGATCCTGAAGGCCACACGGGCTGCACATGTATGTCACGTTTGACAGGAACAACTTCAATGGAAAAATCCCTGAGAATGTTGGTGCCTTAACGCAAGTGGAGTCACTCGACCTATCACACAATGGTTTGTCTGGTGAAATCCCTTCAGGCTTATCGGCTATCACATCATTGAGTCGCCTGAACCTGTCCTACAACAATCTGAGAGGAAAGATACCAACTGGAAATCAACTGCAAACACTCGAAGACCCGGCATATATTTATATTGGCAACCCCGGCCTCTGTGGTCCTCCTCTCTCTGTAAATTGTTCATCACAGCCCGATCCAATTCCAGGAGAAAACCACGGAGATGCAAGCGACAACTTGGTTTCGTTTTTCCTCGCCATGGGCTCTGGATATGTGATGGGTCTTTGGGTGGTCTTCTGCACCTTCTTGTTCAAGAGGGGATGGAGAGTTTCGTGGTACTCACTCTGTGACAGCCCGTATGATTGGGTTTATGTGCATGTGGCTGTTACGTGGGCTTCCTTGAGAGGTAAAATTAATGGTTAGGAGCTGAGATGAGATTACGAGCGCTGGTTCTTGGTTTGATCTCATGTAATTCAATAAATGCTTTTGAGATATATCATGAATGTATCAATCAATGTTCAAGTGTATTGTACTAAACTAGTCAGGTTATGTATTCAAGGTCTGTATGATGTTTTCCTTATTGTACTAGAACCAGCATTCGACATGTAATTTATGTACTCTGGAGATTTATCATGAATGTATCAATCGATATTACAGTGTGTTGTACTGGAACAAGTCAGACACATGTATGTATTCTAAGGTGCATTGTATTGGAACTAGTCATGCTGATGTATGAGTTCTAGGTGCATGCCATCAACTGAGGTTTGTATATATGATGTGTTTTATATGTGCTTTCTGTTGTTGGTGCTTTTCTTTTTATAATAATATATGGTCCTTTGCAATGTGATTTTATCCCATGGTAAATACTAATACCTTGGGTAAAACTCAAATGGCAAAGACAAGGAGGATGAAACCGGTGAGGCAAGGATTACGATAACATGGCAGGTGTGAAGTTGATTCAGATTTTGTTCTGGCCTGGAAGATGTTCGATTCTGCACGAGTTATAGATGTGAAGAACCCACACAGTACTATGGAGTGAAAATTAAAGTCCTTTTTTGCTCTGGCTGCAGTATCCATGGAAAGGTGGTCTCTGTTTTGTTTGTTACTCCTGCATTTAACTGTCAGATGGTTTTTGTAATCATGTTCTCATGTTTGATTTACACATGACTTAAACAGCTCGCTTGATTACTACATACTTTCAGCCATCTAGGAGAATTTTCGAACTTTATCTTCCCTGTGGTAATGACTGTGTCAGCTGTCTGCCTTTGCTCTATAGGAGTAGTATAAAGCAGCATATTTGCAACCCAAGTGCTGTTCCTTCCGTGCTTGTTTTTATTGGTTTTTGGGAGTAAATTTTGGCCAGGTAAACTGAATATCTAAGTGTCCAGAGGTGTCATGTTTATTTTGCTATACTTGTATGGTTTCAGTTAATTTGACTTGAGTTGACCCACATCTAGCACAGGTTCCTTCACTTGCATAGGTGCAGGGAAAATGTGAGTTCAGATAATGCTTGTATTTTGCAGATACTTGCCTTGTTAACCTCTTTAATTCAGTCCTAGAAGTAATTTCTTCAATTCAGTCCTAGAAACTTGTGCATATTGTGCGGGTTGGGGTAAAAAAAAACGAACCAAGCAGTCAACAAAAGGTGGCATGAGAAGCAGCCACTAGAGGAACCATAAAGCCAAAACAGGTTCAGGTTTGCATTTAAACATGCTGTCCTGAAAATGCTAGCATATGCATACACACATATAATAACAATGGTCAATTCTGATAATTTGTGCACCAAACGAGCCTGGGGCGGAACCATGGCTCGTTGACAACGGCTCTGCTCTCTTCAGGAACAACACTCCATATATTAATAGTTTTCCAGTGTTGAAATTCAGACCCGATGATGCTTGGGCAAAGCAAGGAAAACAACCAGCTCGGCATGAGATTGACAAGGCGCAGCAAAACGAGCCCTCAATGGAAAATACAAGGATTTTATCAGAGCCAAGTTTCGATCTTGGGACCTGTGGGTTATGGGCCCACCACGCTTCCGCTGCGCCACTCTGATCATTGTTGTGCAACTTCCGAAACCTATGTTTGTATACTTTACTCGGCCTGTTCTCCTGGTTTCGCGGCCCAACCCGGCCCAAGTCCGAGTCCTTCCTCTCGACCAGGAGTTTCGCGGCTTTCTGCCCATCCAAATCAATCGCCTTATCCTCCTCCTCCTCCTCCTCCTCGCCGCAAAACCAACCAGTCACGCACGAGAAATCCGCCGCCGGCGGCTCCCCAAATGCGCGCCCCACCCCTGCTCGCGCCGTCTACGCCGCAGCCGGCGCGCCCTCCTCCTCTCCTTCCATCGCGCACGGGGCCCGGTAGTCGCCCCTCGTTCTTCTCGCCGAGAAGGCCGCCGCTTCTCGCCGTCGCGCGGTCCAAGAGCAGGGACGACGCCAGCTTCACCGACCGCATCCTCGACTACATCGAAGGTAACGTCTAAAATCTCTGTCCGTTACCGCGCGTTCCTTCCTGCATCTCCGGGTTTATGTCAGCTGTAGAGCGAATGTTCAACGTTCTTGTGGTTGTGGGATTGCAAATATTGGGGTTCGGTAAATATTAATTGGTCGCCTGAAATGTGGATGCTACTTCCTTTTTTGTTTAAACAAGACAAAATTAAAAAGAAGAGTGTTACACTGTTGTGCTGAATATGTCGTTGAGGTTGCACAATTGGTGTCATCCTAGTCACTTTTCTGGTTCTTCTAGAGGAAAGGCACGCCCAAGCCCGAGAAAAGGCTCGAACCTCGCCTGGCTTTGAATTAACAAAGTCATCAACCGGCCGGTCAGGATTACAACGAGGGACAACAAACAAAAACAAGCAAAGAAATTGGGGATGCAACCCCAAAGCAGCGGATACATGGCGCTGAATGAAGGCGAAAATGCTACGGCCAAAGAAGAAAGGCTACAACTTGGGACCTCACAAAGGGCTTGAATGGGTCGCACCACAGGAAAATAACTCGCCAACGCCACCGACGGCGGAGTTTGGCTTGCTCCCTCTAGAGCAAGTAGGATGAAGGAAGCACCGAGCGCGGCCACCACCATCAGGCAAGCTACCGGAGACACAAGCTGCAGCCCACAACAATAAGCACGCCGAAGACAATAGCCACTGATCGTGAGCGCCTCAGGAAGACACGGCGAAGAGTTGAGCATCGCAGTCACCACTAGAGCCAGACCTCACCAAGGACACCAGCCTCCGTCGTTGACACGTCCAAGTCGCCGTAGAGGAGACCACTATCCCCTCTAGCCCAGGCCGAGGGCGTTGACCCGCCGGACAGACCGGACCATGTGGCGAGGAGCGCACGACGTCTTGAAGAGGAAGTTGGCCGACCATGGTGAAGCGCCACCACTGACGAAAGAACCGCTGCCACCAAGAACGCTTGCGTTGCAGCCAACCCGCCTCCCCACAGACCCAAAAAGGCACCTTCAATAAGGTGACAAAGTCGTGGCATTGCCGCCGCCCAACTAAGGCTGTGGGTTTTCACCCGGGTGCAAGGGAGGAAGCAGTACCTCGAAGTCGCCTTCAAGAAGGACACAGCGCCCGGAGCGCCACTGACGTCATGCCCCCCGTAGCTTGCCAAGAGATTACTTCGATCCAGAGCTCCCAACCCCACGAAGGTGTTGTCTTGAAGGCGCCACCCAACCAAGGTTGTGGGTTTTCACCCGGGTGCGCGCAAGGGAGGAAGCTGTACCTTGAAGTCGCCTTGAAGGACCAAGGAAAAAAATAGCGCACTATACAAAATAGCGCGACCCCTGACAATATGCTATTAACGAGACATTGTAAACTGATTAATTTAGCGAGTCAATTCTCTACACGCTATAGCGCGCTATGTTTTCAGTGAGAAGGACACAGCGCCCAGAGCGCCGCCGATGTTGTGCCTCCCGCAGCTGGCCAAGAGATTACTCCGATCCAGAGTTCCCAAGCCCACATTCGCATGTCCAGACGTTGGATCCGGTCGTACTGACGAGGAGGAGGCTGCAGCACGAAGGCGTCGTCTTCAGATCCGGCGAAGGAGAGGCTGCAGGCAAGCTCTCCATTCGATGCCCACATCCACCACCGCCTCGCTGCCCATGCGGCCGAGTGGAGGCGGCCAACAACATCGGCGTGTGTTGCCTGCCTCCAGGACGCCACTGCCCTCGCCACCAGAGATCGCTGCCTCAAACCCTAGGTCCGAGCCCAAGCGACGTCGCGGCTGAGGACCTTGCCGCCACCCTCATTGGCGGGCGCACGAGGAACTCGGTGCCCGTATCCGGCGGCGAGGAAAGGAATGGGAGGAGGAAGGCGTCTGAAGGGGTTGGTCACTCCCGAGTCGCCCTTGGGAGGGCGGTGCGAGGGAGCAGGGGGTATTTTAGATCAGATCCGTAATGTTCTCGCCTTGAGCAAGCAACTGGAATTTCTCTGTAAACGGCCTTCGACAAATCCTACACCGGAAAGCCGTGAGAAACCACATGAAGGTCCATGCCAAGCAATCGGCCACACGCTTCGTCAACAGTGCATTTTGAATTCTGATAGCAAGATACGAAGGAGAGATATGAAGGTTGGGGGTCGCAAAAGGTCATCAAACATACCACCTATGACATGTCATCATCACCGACCAGGCTATGCCGCCGTAGTTCCGGCTGCACGTCACTGAACAACATGAGATATCCAGCAAACACATCGAAGATCCGATTACAACAACCATTGCCGCTACCTTGATATTGCTTACAATTGTCATCATTGTCATGCCCACCCTGACGACCATCACCATCCTCGCCCCATCCATTGGTCCCTCCAACCGATGACAACTACAAGAAAGATGCCCCCCCAAGGGGAGCATGATGCAAAAACACCACCATCGTTCCACCCCAGGGAGATTTGAGGTTTCCCCCTCGTGGTTGTCTAGTTTCAAGGGCGAGCACCATTCCTTGGCGACGCCTTCAAGAAGAAAGCAGTGCCCGATAACATTGCCATTTCCCCTTAGGGTTATCTAGGAGCAAGGTCTAACCCCATGCCTTGACGATGCCTTCAAGAAGAAAGCGATGCTCGAGTGTGTCTTCATTGCCTGTCCGACCATTAGCCAAAGACGGGGCTTTCACCTGAAGCTGCCTTGCTCTCCACTCGCCCGAGCCTCGAGTCAGCTAGACCACTCAACTCCCCTCCCTAGCCATTTGTAGCGATCTAATATGCCTAGCTCACTAAGCTCGGGCCATCGGCCCTGCAAAAGCTAGACCTGGAGAAAGGATCTAGATCCAGGCTCATCGGATCCTGTTGCCCTGCTTCCTCGACGCCCATGGCTAGCTGTAGTCAAGCCAGTAGGATGTTGTGCCTCACCACGGGGGAGCTGTCACAGCGCCAAGAGATTTCACATCGTCGATGAAGACGTGGCCTCATCGAGGAAGCCACCGCACGCATCCGCTCCCGCTAGAACCGTACCGCAGTAGAGCAGCCCCACCGGCGCCGCACGGGCTTGCCCTACGACACCTGCCGTGGGCGGTAAGGTAGAGAGGGGAGGTGAGAGTTGGCGAGAATGCTAGGATTTGGGTCTCCTTGGTGATGCTAAGGAAGCAGTACGGAAGCGAGAGAGATTAGACTTTCACATGTACACGCAATGGTTACATATTTAGATTGTGTTTTAGAGACACGGATGATGCAATGATCACTAAGAATCAACTTTTTATACTTGATATGCAATGGCTGTTAGGAATATGTTTGTGGTCTATCCGTGGTGCCGCTCTCAATTGCATAGTTC
The DNA here is from genome assembly GCA_022496015.1 of Hordeum marinum. NCBI lineage: Eukaryota > Viridiplantae > Streptophyta > Magnoliopsida > Poales > Poaceae > Hordeum > Hordeum marinum. The sequence goes on along the minus strand of CM039677.1, from coordinate 22,093,170 downwards.
ATATGTGAAAGGATTCTATCTTTGTAGTCACACTGAAAAATCATCATGATCATGTCTATATTCCACTAATCATGTATGTCGTTGTTTGGTCCATAACCTAATCCATGATCTATTTTCCTTCCAACTATCAATGTACCTCAGTAGTCTTCCAATAGCATGCAAAGCATATTGTATTCCATTGATAATCCACCAGTTTCCTTAAGCATATAATGCTTAACTACATTCCATCAAATGGTAATCCCATGCTAAATAAGTAAATCAATTTCATGCACAAATACATGTATGATTGCACAAATAGATGTATGATTCCATTATGAGGTAAGCTGAATATTAAATTTTGTTGGATCAAGTCTATTCGTTCAAGTCTTGTGCTATTGGCTACCAGGTTGTATTCTCTGAAATCTTTTTGTACAGGCGGTCCAAAGTTGAGGAAGTGGTATGGAGCACCCGATTTGCTTCCCAAGGATGGGGGTGCCGAGGGCGAGGAGGATGAGTCTTCAGGTGCATAGACAAAAAAAGTCCATAGATGTATACTATCCTTTTGTCATAATTTCTTATTTGTTGGCACATTTTTGGATGAGAATAGATATTGAGGACCCTCGAGATGCCGTGCTAGTTACCAATGGCGATAGCGAGATTGGACAGGTTTGATTTGTTCTTCAAGTTCGTGTTTACATTTGGTGCAGAAAATGCTATTCCATCCTAGGTTCAGTATGGCACTAATCACTATACCCCAATTTCTTCTGTATTCCTGTGCTATGAGCTCAACTATATATTCTATTTTTTACTGAGATGTGCGTCCAAAGCCAAAGTATCAGCCCCTTATTGCAATATTTTGACACTTAAACAAGATTTTCTCCACAATGTAAACTTCTAATTCTACTAAGATCTTTCTGCAAATATTTTTTGGGAAACTACCCTATAGGATATTCAAATCATTTCAGAAAGACTCAACTGGTGTTCATATATCCTCAGATGCCGCATTCATATTTTTCCCATTATTAAATTGCAGGATTTTCTTGCTATTTCTTTAGTTTCTCAGTGAATATCACACCACCTATCACATTGTCTAAATTGCGTATGTACAACTTGATTAGATTTCCTCAATTCCTAAACTTTGATTTGCTTGTATTTTCAGATGGTGATGTTGTCACTAATTCTGAAAAGGGCCAGAATAAAAGCATTAGTGAAGGACAAACGATCAACTGGAGAGGCTTTTGGAACTTACGTAGAGGTGAAAATTTGGAATTCTCACCTCGAAAATTCTGGTGATTCATTGTATGATTTTCTCGTCCAATTTTCTCGGATAAATATAGTGACTTGTTTCAACATTCCTCATATTGGTTTGCTTGTAGTGCATGGTTGGCAACATCGAAGATAAGTCCTTCGCAAAGAAAACATTAAGAGGTGTTCGTGCAGTAATTTGTCCAACCGATGTACGTTTCAACTCAATGTTCTTTGTTTATTCATTTATGGAATGAGGAAGTGTTCTGTGGCACAAATCCTACTATTTCCGTTCTTTTCACAATTATTGGTTTCTTGTCGCATAAACGAGTTACTCCAACTCATAGCTTGATGTTAGTACATCACCATATTTTGTGTCTTCCCCACCTTTTGATGTTATTGAGACATGCATGCTCTTGTGTTCCAAGATTCCTGTGTGGCATGAGGTTCATCCATGTAAACGTATGAGAATCAAAAGTTGTACAGCGTATCTGGTGGCACTTATGGATTGATTTCTTCAATGTTTATCTGTGTAATTTAGTTGTGCATTCAATACTTACATCGGAACTGTTTCAAGACTTTTTCCTTGTGGCAAAAAGAAGTTCCCTTCTGCATACAAAACCTTGATTGCCTTGACCTTCTATCGCAAATTTTCAACAGGATGGCTTCTTTTCTAACCAGATTGACCTCAAAGGTGTCGAACACATTGTCCTGCTATCCCAGGTTTAATCCTCTCTTGTAACCTCGTGCTACCCAGTTCAACCTAGTTTTTAGTCATTACCATACAAGATCTTGATAAAAATGCAGTTATCTGTCTACAGAAATAGTGGTGGGATCCAAGCTATCATTAACAGCAAGCTGAGGAAGCTAGCAGAGCGAGACGAAGAGGTGGTTCTTGCATCTAGCATACCATCTACGATAATCAGGTGTGCTTCTCTGGAGACCACTCCGGGTGGTGAGAAGGGGTTCAGTTTTACAGAGGTACCAGCACACAAAGCTACATTATCTATCCAATAATGTTGCATAATTTAGACCAGTAACTTTCAGTGAGTAAAGCTAAAGCTGTACAATAAACCACACAGCCAAGCAAGGCACACTGACAACATGGTCATTGTCATGTAAAATCCACTAGGTTCCTTCGTTGGACGTATCATGTAATTTGCAAATTTCTTGCAAAAGGAAGTAATTAATTTGCACAGAACATAGACATAGTAAATATAGGCAATTATATTTCTTTTCTTTTTTGATGCAAGAGTATCTTTTCATATGATCCATGAAATATGCAGGGTATAGCAGCCAAGGGGAAAATAAGCAGAGAGGATGCTGCTACAATTTGTGTGGAGGCCCTGGATGCCATTCCCCAGAGAACAGTCGTATTCGAGGTAATTAGCTCAAGCAAGGCTCATGTAGGAGCTTGAACATTATTCATTTCCAATACGCAGGTATATATGATGAAAGTAGTGCTCTACGAACCCACTGCCTGATCTAGGATTCTACGAATGGCGATGCCATATTTCACAAGCACAATCCAAATGTCATGGAAAATTCCACAAATCACACCCACAACTCCAAAATGTGTCAAAAAACACAATAATACATGGTACCATAGCTTAATAATTTCAACTAATATGTTTGAAATAGGCTTTGTGCAATTCCCCAGCTTGGTTGAGGTATAAAATATACATGTCTGAACCTTGTTCACTCTTCCGTGGTGCGAGGAAAGGGTTAATGCCCAGCTTCTTATCTTCCGTGTTACTTCAGGTGGCAAATGGCGATGAAAACGTTACCGACTGGAAAACATGGTTTGCTGAACGGATGACAGAGGGCTAAAGCAAAGACACATGATCAGAACACACGTTTATCTTCTTTGTTGATGTATAGAATATATGAATATAGGAGAAGGGTCCAAAAGGAAAGAGATTCAACATTTCCGCATCAGAGTCATTGCCCCACATGACAACCTAATCACAGATCTGAACAAAACGCGTGGATTTCCATCCACTGGTCTTCTGGGAAGTCTTGCATCATTTCTGAAGCTGAAGTGCAGTGATCCAATTATTTACAGGTTCATGAACACAAGCAACAGCGACATTTCTTTCTTTCAATTTTTATGTTCTTGTAATCTGCATTTGCAATATATATGGTGCTGTAAATGTTAAACTCATTCTTTTGCCATGGCAATTAATTGTAAATATCGTCGTACTCTACTTATCAAAATGATGTGAAAGCTAAGCTTGTTAACATTGTCATGCACTATTTCTGCTGAATTGCTCGGTTGTCCTCTAATTGACTGGTTAACTCGTGTTTTCCTAAAAAGAAACAATATTGAAAGAGCCTTGTACTAGCACGATTGCAGCTGCTATTATCCAAATCACAAGTTGACAAAAGATGGCAATTTTCCTATCAGCGTGATGTTGGAGGTTTTGTCCTCTATTTACACATGTGAGCTATGACCGTTAGTTTGGTAGCTTTCTCCGGCTCGACGCAGCATTGGAAGACGTCGGTGGTGCTGCGATGAACCAACTCGTGGTTGATGATGCTATAGGCCGGGCGGCTGAATTTGCCTTGCAGTGGCCTCATCGGAGGGGAGCTCGCCGCGCTGGAGGAACGCTGGGATGGGCTGGGCCCATGAGGGAGCCAAGACAGGGGCCGGCTCAGCCCCCGGGACCGGCTCGTCAGCCCTCGGGACCGGCTCGCCAGCCCCCGGGAGTGAGGCGGTGGCAGGAGCATCGACCGTCATCATGACAGCGACGTGCCCGGTGCTGGCGCGCGCAGACGTGGCCGGCTCAATTGCCGTGGCGGACGGCGCCGGCCTGGCGACTGGTGGTGACAGAGCCGGCAGAGCTGCCGCAACCGACGGGGCCGGTTGGGCAGCTGGTTCCGCCGAGGTGCCGGCCGCGTTTGCCGGTACGAAGATGGACTCTAATTCGGGATAAAGCTTGATCGAAGGCTTCAACAGCCGCTCGAGGGAGACGCCGGCTGGGATGCCCTGCCGGGTGGAGCCGATCTTGGCCAGCGCGTCAGCCGCCTCGTTGTCCGCACGGGGGACGTGGTGGAACTCAGAGCCCTCAAAGGAGCCAATGAGCCGCTGGATGAGGAAGCGGTAGCTGGCCATGTTGGTGTCCATGGCGTCCCATTCGCCAGAGACCTGTTGCACCACGAGGTCGGAGTCGCCGAAGCAAATGATGCGCTGGACGCCGATCTCCTTGACGAGCCGGAGGCCGTGGACGAGGGCCTCGTATTCGGCCACGTTGTTGGAGGCAGTGAAGTGGATCTGGAGGGCGTAGCGGAGCTGGTCTCCTCTGGGAGACGACAAGACGATGCCGGCTCCCAGGCCGGCTCGCATCTTCGAGCCGTCGAAGTGCATGCGCCAGTGCGTGGAGTCGGGCAGGGGCGGCACGAATTGGGTTTCGGCCCAGTCGACGAGGAAGTCGGCCATTGCTTGGGATTTGATGGCGGTGCGCGGCTCGTACCGTATTTTGTAGTCGGCCAGGGTGATGGCCCATTTGGCGATCTGGCCAGTGGCGTCCCGGCCGGCCATGATTTCGCCCAACGGCGTTGTGCTCATGACGGTGATGACGTGCTCCTGGAAGTACTGCTTGATCTTCTGGGCGGCGAAGTATATGCCGTAGCACATCTTCTAGTAGTGGGGGTAGTTTTGCTTAGAGGCGGAGAGGACCTCGCTGAGGTAGTAGAAGAGACGCTGCGTCGGCAGCGCCTTGCCTTCCTCCGGCCGCTCCACCACTAGAGGACGATGCTGATGACGCGTGTGGTCATCGCAATGTAGGCTAGCAAAGGCACCTTGTCAGCCGGCGCGGCCAAGATGGGCGCGCTGGTGAGAGCCCGCTTGAGGCCGCAGAACGCCGCGTCCGCCTCGTCAGACTAGTCGAACAGGGTCGGCTTCTTCGAGAGGTCCCGGCCCGGCTCGACCAGGGCCAACTTGCGTAGAAGCCCGTAGAGGGGCAAGGCCTTCTCGCCCAGCCGGCTGATGAACCAGTTGAGGGAGGCAAGGCAACCGGTGAACTTCTAGATGTCGCGGAGCCGGACCGGCTTGGGCATGCGCTCAATCGCCCGGATCTTCTCGGGGTTTAGCTTCGATGCCGTGGGCAGACACGAAGAAACCCAGGAGCTGGCCGACTGGGACAACGAAGACACACTTCACCTGATCTTGTATTCGCGCAAGTTGGCGAACGTCTCCCGTAGGTCGTCGAGGAGGCTGAAATGCTTCTTGGATTTGACAACGATGTCGTCCACGTAGACATGGACATTCCTGCCTATCTGAGGTAGGAGTTACTTCTGCATGCAATGCTGGAAGGTAGCGCCTGCATTCCTCAGGCCGAAGGACATGGTGATGTAGCAGTAGGCCCCGAAGGGGGTGATGAAGGAGGTCTTGAGCCGGTCGGCCGGGTCCAGCTTTATCTGGTGGTAGCCGAAGTAGGCGTCCAGGAAAGACAGCAGATCGCAGCCGGCCGTGGAGTCGATGACTTGATCGATCTGCGGCAAGGCGAACGGGTCCTTGGGGCACGCCTTGTTCAGGCTTATGTAGTCGATACACATGCGCCAGGTCTTGTTTTTCTTCAGCACTAGGACTGGGTTGGCCAGCCAGTCCGGGTGGAATACTTCCATGATGAAGCCGGCTGCGAGCAACCGGGCGATTTCTTCTCCTATAGTACGCCGCTTCTCCTCGGAGAAACAGCGCAGGGGTTGCTTGACCAGCTTCGCATCCGGCCATACGTGTAGCTTGTGCTCGGCAAACTTCCTCGGAACACCCGGCATGTCCTTGGGGGACCATGCAAAGATGTCCCGATTCTCACGGAGGAAGTCGACGAGCTCGCTTTCCTATTTGCTGTCGAGGCGGGAGCCGATGGTCACACACTAGGTGGGGTTGGCCGGATCGAGAGGCACCTACCTGGTGTCCTTGGACGGCTGGAACGAGGCTTCGCCGACCGACTAGGACGGAGGGGCCGGCAAGGCTGGCTGGGCAGAGGCGAGGGCCACCAGCCGGTCGAGCTGCCGCTTCTCCTCCGCTATCTCCAGGGCCTCGGCCAGCCGGCTGCCGTCTCACGCGCACGCCATTGACATCTGGTATTTGCCGGCGACGGTGATGATGCCCCTGGGACCCGACATCTTGAGCTTGAGGTAGGCATAGTGGGGGATCGCCATGAACTTGACAAGAGTTGGCTGGCCCAGCAATGCATGGTAGGGACTGTCGAGGTCCACTACCTCGAACAAGACCGGCTCGCGGCGGAAGTGACCAGCGTCGCCGAAGAGGACGTCGAGCTTGATCTTGCCGACAGGGGTGCAGGACTTTCCCGGCACGATGCCGTGGAAGACGGTTCGACTTGTTTTCAGATCCTCCACCTTGAGCCCCAACTTGAGCAGGGTGTCAAGGTAGAGGATGTTGATGCTGCTGCCTCCATCGATCAACACCCACTAGAAGCGGCACGAGCGTCGCTCGGAGGCGATGGTAGGATCGAGGATGAGGGCGTAGCTGCCAGGGTTCGGCATCATGGCCAGGTGGTCCGCCCGGCTCCAGGTGACTGGCTTCTCGGACCAATGCATGAACTGGGGAGTCACGGGCATGGTGGCATTCACCTCGCGGTGGAGCCGGTGTTGGGCATGCTTGTCCGTCTCTTCGCTGTTCAAGACGACATAGCAGTCGTCATGTTCAGGGTACCGGTCGTGCAGCCGGCCGTTGTTCCGAGCTGGGGCCGGGTCCGCCTGGACCGGGCTGGGAGCCGGAGCAGGAGCTGGTGCCGGAGCGCGGGCTGGCTGCGTGGGGGGAGCTGGGAGGCCGTCCCCCCGGGCCAATCGTTGTGAGAAGCTGCACTGCCGGAGCGTGTGCATGGCCGGCTTGGCATCAGAGTGGTTTTTGCAGGGGAGGTCAAGCATTTGCTCGAAAGTCAGCTTGGGCTGCCAGGCGGCCTTGCCGGTGCGCTGGCGCTAACCGGAGGCCTGGCCAGCCGGCTGCTCCTCCTCGATGGAGGCGACCTGCCGGATCCCGTAGCGGGAGTCAGGCTGGTCGTTCTTGCGCTTGCCGTTCTGCTGTTGCCGGTTGTCGGCCACCACCCGCGGCGCGGCGGGGGGCGTAGCTAGCTTGGCTGGTGCCTTAGCCTTCATCCTCATCGAGGAATCGGCCGAGGCATATTTGTCCGCTTTGGACATCAGGTCCGCCAGGGAGGTTGACTCGGAGCACAAGAGCTTATGCTTGAGGGGGTGCCATCGCAGCAGCCTTCGATGAAGTACTGGATGGCCTATACCTCGTGCACTCCCTTGCAGGAGTTGCGGAGCTCAGTCCAGCGCGTGAGGTAGTCGCGGAGGGGCTCTTCCGGCCCCTGGACGCACATGGCCAGCCCGCGGGGCCGGCCAGGCCGTTTGTAGGTGCCGGTGAAGTTGCAGACGAAGGCCTCCTCGAAGTCTGTCCAGTTGTTGATGCTGCCGGCAGCCAGGCTGTTCAGCCAGGTGTGGGCCGAGCCGATCAGCATGAGGGGGCGTAGCGGACGGCTATGCGCTTGTTCCCCCTGGCGATGCCGACGGCGGTGGTGTAGTCGATCAGCCAGTCCTCCAGCTTGGCAGCCCCGGTATACTTCGGGGTGTCGCAGGGGAGCGTGAAGCCGGGCGGAAAAGGCTCGTTGCGGATCCACGGACCGAATCAGGCCGGGCCAATCGAGCCCTCCTCCTCGAGGAGAGCCGACTGCGCCAGCCGGTCAAGATGGAGCCGGGCGTCGTTGTCGCTGTGGGGGACGCGCGGTCCGAGCCGGGCTGCAAGCTCGGGACGGACGGCCGGCGGGATGGACCGCGCCGGCTCCTTTCGCGGAGGCAGAGTATGCCCGCGGGTGCGCCGACTGCCGCCTGCCGGCGCCTCATCGCGGCGGTTGCTGCCAGCCGGATTGTTGCTATGCCGGCTGTTCACAGCCGGCTGCTCGTTTCCGCGTGACGGGGGGCGCTGAGCGTTGCGGCCCTGGGCGTTTCGGCCGGAGGGACGAGGGGTGCTGGAGTGCTGAGCCAGTCAGCGGTCAGCAGCCCCAGTGTCCTCGCCCTCGGGACGGGGAAACTCGGAGACGGCCCCACCGGGGGTGAGGACGACCTGTTGCGCATTGGCGGTGTCGATGAGGTCCTTGATGTGCCGCTCGCGTGCGGCCCGCTCCTCGCCCTCCAAGGTTGCCAAATCCTCGTAGGCAACCTTGGCGGCACGCAGGTTGGCCCCGGGGGTGTCGTAGACAGGGAAGCGGCCGCCCAGGATTTCTGCGACCACGCGGCCGCGTTCTCGCACAACACCACGCCGGCTGCGCTCGGGGCCAGCCGGGGTGAGACCGTACGCGGAGTTGTATTCCCGCTGCGCGGCCTCCATCCAGCGCCGCTCAGCAACGAGGGCACTGGCGTCTTCGAACAGCAGGCGGCGGGCCGCCTCCAGCTCGGCTCTGGCGGTGGCCGGGTCCACCGTCGTAGCGATAGGAGTGCCCAGACCCCGGAGGGTGGCGGCGAGTGGGTCGGAGGTGCCCAGACCCTCGGCCGGCCGCACACGGCCCGAAGTGGTGGAGGAGGCAGTGACCATCACTCCCACGCGGGTGTGGGGGCCGATGGCCTTGCCCGTGGTTAGCGCGCCCACGGATGAGGGAGGGCCGGTGCAGTCGAGCTCCCAACTAGGGTACTCGTCGGCCGCCGGCTCTTCGACGAGGCTCAGCTTGCTGAGCCGCCCAGCGAGCGCGGCGACGTCAAGCGCGAGGTCGCGGCCGAGGCACTCGTCAGAGATGCCGGCCGCGTTGCCCACAAGACCCGCCGTAGCAAGCCCCACGAGCACGGGGTTCCGCCCGGAAGCAAGGCAACCGGGGGAGGTGGTGAAGGGCCCCGCCCGGAGCGTGACTCCGGCCGGCGCCGCGGACGGCCACACAGTGGGTGCCAACTATCGTGGTTTCGTCACGGCAGATGCCATGGGTAGGCTTATCGAGAGGGGCCGAATGACGCTGGCAGGCTCCGGGAGCGGGGTTAGGCACAAGCGATGGTGAACACATGATGTACCCAGGTTCGGGGTCCTCCGTGGGAGGTAACACCCCTAGTCCTGCTTGGTCTAGTTGAGACAATGGTCAGATTACAATGGCGCTCCTTGAGATGTATGGGCCGTGGAGGAAGAAGGAGCTAGCCCACTCTTCTACCTCTCTACGCGTGTGTGTGGAGTGGACGTGAAGAGAACTGGGAAATCGGCCGACCTCTTGCATGGGGGTGGCCCGGGGGGTTTTATAGGCCAACCCCCCGGATTATAATACAAATAGAAGGTCATGGGGGCCCCAGACGGCAGCCTCTCTGGCTGGCTGTGGGGGCCGCCGGCTGTGGGGTCCTGTCGCCGGTAGGCCCCGACGCCGGTCACGTCACGGCACGGGCCGCCCCTTGTGGTGTCGTCTTGCGGCGACTGGCCAAGGTCAGCGGTGCGGCCGGCCGCCCTATAGCCATGTCGGGGCAGGTAATGGAGTGGTTAGGGCGTGCCGGCACTGTTGAAAGCCCGATCACCGTCTGCAAGGGTCAGAGGCCCTGACACCTTCACTGTGGCCACTCTGGCGCTGACCCCCGATGGGATGGGGACCACTGTCGCCATGCATGCCCTGATGACGGTATCCAATGCGCAGACGGCTGGGGGGGCCAGGCGACAACGCCCCCAGCTGGCCGGCACGTCATAACCAGCGGGGTGTAGCCGGCGGGCTCTGGCCGGAGGGCCGCTACTGGCAGGGTGTAGCCAGACCGCAGGGGGAGGCGACCCTCCCTTTGATTGCGTTAGAAGGCCGAAGCAAGGGGGCGCTTGAGGCTACCCCGGGGTCATCACGCCGTCACTTACTGTATCCACTTCGAAGGTCTCATCCAGCATGATGTTGTAGCGCCTACCATCAACTAGGAAAGTCTTCTCACACAGGCCGCGCTCGTCTTCATAGTATTCGCACATACCGAATTCACTTTCGTCATCAGACATTTCCTATGTTCATAGTTGAAACATTTAAAATCGATCGAAGGAAACTATGAGAAAAATAATCAACACACAGATCATTATTACTCAATATGCAATGGGTTGACTTTAGGTCTATCGAGTCTTTCCTTCCTAAACTCTCATCTCACGTATATGGTGGGCACTCTCTCTGATATTGCGACCATCGATGATGGTGGCTCCTCCATTCATTCCAGAGTGCATTACACCAAAATGTCTAGCACACTAGAACGAAGGAGAAGCGACCCCCACGACAACAGTCGGGATTCTTCCTCTCTTATATATATACATATATATGGTGGACACTCTCCCTCACTGAAAGACACACAAGGAGCCGAAACAGACCTAAAGTCAACCCGTTTCATATATCGAGAAATGACATAGAAAAAATTCCCTATGTTTTACCGGAATGACTTGCAAATCACAAATACATTTATAATGAACTCGAATATAATATCACTAATACATCTTCCCGAATAAGCCAGTTCAAGAATTACGGCATGCTTTGGATCCTAACGCATGTGTGACTTTCGGTCCATCGAGGCTTTCCTTAAGTAACTCTCATATCTCATGGTGTGTTGGTGCGCTCTCTCTCACACTGATATGATGGTGTATATATGTTGGTGGGAACTCTCTCACAGTAATATTTCGACCGCCGGTGATGGACGCCTCCCCTCTTCTCTTCTTGTGCAATATATCGATGAGTATATCGCAAAGAAGAGAAAAAAAGGAGGCACCCCCCACGACGACAGTCGGGATTACTCCATCAAGAACACACATGAAAGTCACACAAGCAGCAACGACAGACCGAAAGTCACACACGCATTATACCGATAAAATATCACAAATACATTAATATTTATAATGACCTCGAATATAATATCACTAATATATCATCCCGAATAATCTAGTTAATGCATCATCAAATATTAACTAATACATCTCGAATATTATCATATAAGATCACTAATACAGATCGAATATCCTAGAATCCAAAGTGGAGGACGGTGAACTCGGTTCACTAGCGGTCTCTGAGTCGCCGGCGGTGGACACCCAACGATAAGGAACCATCACGGGATCATAACTCAAGTGAGATCCCTAAAGGATCTGCCAGGTACTGTCGAACCGGGCGTCCAACGCCGCCATGTAGCGACGGACGTGCTCGTCCTCCTCCCTGACACGACGACATACCACCTCCGCGGGTGTCCGCTCCCTTCGCAAAGAAAGTGGCCCGCGGGACCGCCACCACAGAAGGTCCGGGTCGACGACGATACCTGCATTCCTCACCAACCTCCGAGCCCGGGAAGGTATCACCTCCCAGTGCCATCCCGGTGGAGCCTAGTCCCGGATATGGCGCCTATCAAGCAGGCTCTCGCGGACTACTCGACGACAAGGATGCGGGCCGGACATCGTCGACAAATTCCTATGAGAACGTTTTCTTATCGTTTAATCACTAATTTTTCATAAAACCCCAAAAATTTCATCATTAACATACTAATCTAACATAAACATTCATCATAAACATACTAATCTAACATAAACATTCATCATAAACATACTAATCTAACATAAACATTCATCATAAACATATTAATCTAACATAAACATTCATCATAAAAAAATCTGTAATCTAACATACACATACTAATCTAACATAAACATTCATCGTATAAAAAAATCAACATATATTTTAAAAATAAATTGCACAGAGCCGGGGCGGCGGCAGCTCACAGCGGGGGCGTCGACGGGGCGGCGACAGGGCCGGGGCGGCGATGGGTACGGGGCGGCGACGGAGGCGACGGGGGAGGGGTGGCGAAGGGAGCGGGGCGGCGACGGGGGCGGCGGGGGCGGCGGGTGAGGGGCGCTGATGGGGGCGGCGGGGGCGGCGATGAGGGCTGGGCGGCGACGGGGGCGACGGGGGAGGCGGCGACGGGGAAGGGACGGCGGCGGGGGCAGCGACGAGGGCGGGGCGACGACGGGAGCAACAGGGGAGGCGACGGGGACGGGGCGGCGACGAGAAGGGGGATGACGACGGTGGGGGCGGCAACGGGGGCGGCGATGGCAACGGCGGGCTCGGGGTGGCAAGCGACGACGGGGACTCGAGGACGGCGGGCTCGGCGAAGTGGCAATGAAAACTGCGAAATTTCCTAAGTGCTTCTTATATAGAAGAAACATTGGTCCCGGTTGGTGGCACCAACCGGGACCAATGCCCACCTTTAGTTCCGGTTGGTGCCACCAACCGGGACCAAAGCCCTGTTTTCAGCAACTGAAAGGGCGGGAAACAGGGACCTTTGGTCCCGGTTGGTGGCACCAACCGGGACCAATTCCCACCTTTAGTCCCGGTTGGTGCCACCAACCGGGACCAAAGCCCTGTTTTTAGCAGCCCAATGGGCGGGAAACAGGGACCTTTGGTCCCGGTTGATGCCACCAACCGGGACGAAAGGGGGGAATTGGTCCCGGTTGGTGGCACCAACCGGGACCACTGGTCCCTTTTCGTCGGCCGGCGGGGAAGCAGCAGATGTTTAGTCCAACCTCGCTAGTCGAGGGGAGACAGCACTTGTTTATAAGCCCCGATGCGCTTGACCTGTCAAGCTACTCTCATAGTGAAAATAGATGCCCTTATACACGAAATTTGACCTAAATTCAAAATGCTAGTTAGGTGCCTAACTAGCACCTTGAATTTAGGTTGAATTTCAGTGTAAGCGCATCTATTTTCACTTTTGCTATTTTTTATGTTATTTCTTTGCTATTTTTCCTGCTATTTAATATTAATTTGTTTTAACATTATATTCAATTTGGTAATTTTCCGGTTTTATATAATTTTAGTTTCAAAAATACTGGAGCTTTATAATTTTAGTTATTGATTTTTTTGAGCTAAATGACCCTGAAATTGAAAAACACTACAAATGAACTCTGAAAAGGTTGAAAGTTGGCATGGTATCATCATTTCATCCACATAGCATGTGCTAAAAAGTTTAGGGGGTTACGGCAAAAGCTGGATGCACTTCGTGTACAAAACGGACAGTCTCTTTCGAAGTATCAAGGTTCCAGACGGAAACTCATGTGTTACAAAAGGCCTTTCATTTTCTTGAACTTATTTGAACTTCAGTCTTTTTGTGTGTTCAAAATGTACCATTCAAAGCCACATCATCAATTTTCAACCCTTTCCGACATCATTTGTTATTTCTCATGCAGTTATTGATTTTTTTGAGCTAAATGATCCTGAAATTGAAAAGCACTACAAATGAATTCTGAAAAGGTTGAAAGTTGGCATGCTATCATCATTTCACCCACATTGCATGTGCTAAAAAGTTGAGAGGGTTACAGCAAAAGCTGGATGCACTTCGTGTACAAAACAGATATGCTCTTGCGAAGTATCACGGCTTCGGACGGGAACTCATCGGTTACAAAAGACATTTCATTTTCTTGAACTTATTTGAACTCCAGGCTTTTTGTGTTCAAAATGCACCATCCAAAGCCACATCATCAATTTTCAACCCTTTCTGACTTCATTTGGTATTTTTCATGCAGTTATTGATTTTTTTGAGCTAAATGACCCTGAAATTAAAAAGCAATACAATTGAAATCTGAAAAGGTTGAAAGTTGGCATGGTATCATCATTTCACCTACATAGCATATGCTAAAAAGTTGAGAGGGTTATGGCAAAAGCTGGATGCACTTCGTGTACAAAACGGACAGTCTCTTTTGAAGTATCAGGGTTTCGGACGGAAACTCATGTGTTACAAAAGGCATTTCATTTTTTTGAACTTATTTGAACTCCGGGCTTTTTGCGTGTTCAAAATGCACCATTCAAAGCCACATCATCAATTTTCAACCCCTCCCGACATCATTTGTTATTTTTCATGCAGTTATTGGTTTTTTTGAACTAAATGACCCTGAAATTGAAAAGCACTACAAATGAACTCTGAAAAGGTTGAAAGTTGGCATGGTATCATCATTTCACACACATAGCATGTGCTAAAAAGTTGAGAGGGTTACGGCAAAAGATGGATGCACTTCGTGTACAAAACGGACAGTCTCTTTCGAAGTATCAGGGTTCCGGGCGGAAACTCATCGGTTACAAAAGGAATTTCATTTTCATGAACTTATTTGAACTCCAGATTTTTTGTGTGTTCAAAATTATGCAGGCCCTTAATATACTCGGAGGTGCATCGGTCACCGTACATCCATTGCCGGTTCATCCGCGTGCGTTATATAATAAAGTGTATTAAAAACTATTACAACATATCATGAATAGAGAAGTGACCAAATTAATAGAAGTTCATCATCACATTAAAGCCAAAGTACAATAATGACCAAAATAAATACATACAATTCATACATAGTTGTCATTATTGAACAACATATAGCTCTCTAGAGCATCTAATTAAAACATACAGCAAAACTACGTAAAAAATTTAAATGCAACAACAAATGCAATCATAACCGGTACAAAGGTACCAATTGATCCAACGGCATAATGATACCAAGCCTCAGTATGAATGGCATATTTTCTAATCTTTCTAAGCTTCAAGCGCATTGCATCCATCTTGGTCTTGTGATTATCGACGATATCGGCAACATGCAACTCTAATCCCATCTTGTCATCTTCAGTTCTTTTCAATTTTTCTTTCAAATGATCGATTTCTTTTTCAGCTTCTGTTAATTTCTCGAGCAGAATTGTATAGTCAGTTGTAATTTCTGGTTCAACTACTTCCTATAGATAAAAACAACTATGTCAAGTTGGTGGCATAATTAATTGTCATAGAATTTAGATATGTGAAATAGTTATATAAAAGATAATATACCACATTTGAATCATAGACTGGACGAGGGCCAACATGGGCGGATACCATAACCATGGAATTATATAATAACAAACAATAATAAAAGTAAGAAAATCATACGAGTAAGTATATTTTCTTTTAGCAATAAGATAAGATCAAGAGGCTCACCACGCGCGGGCGATCGACGATGGTTTCAGGATAGGGACGGGACAGGACGGACTGCCAAACCTAGAAAAATCTTGACGAAAATGGAGTTTGGACAAGAAGCTTCAAGAGGAGAAATCTTAAGTTTGGCTTGGGCATTTCATCAAACACCTCATGTGCATAGGAGGTGAGCTAGAGCACCACAAAGCTCTCCCCTCGCCGGCCTGAAAAACAGAGCAATGTGGAGTGCTCTGCTCGCTGGCGAGAGGGGTATATTTAGGCATCTCATTGGTCCCGGTTCGTGACTGGAACCGGAACTAAAGGACCCCCTTTGGTCCCGGATCTAGCCACGAACCAGGACCAATGGTTGTGGGCCAGGAGCGAGGCACATTGGTCCTGGCTCGAACCGGGACCAAAGGTTCCAGACGAACCGGGACCAATGCCCCACGTGGCCCACCCGGCCCCCTGGCCTCACAAACCGGGGCTATTGCCCCATCACTAGTAGAAAACAGGGCTTTCGTCACAGCTCGATCTACACATGAGTCCCGGTTGCCTTACGAACCGGGAGTAATGTGAGCATTAGTCCCGGTTCGAGCGGCTAGGGCGCCGGTCGGGCATTAGTCCCGGTTCGAGCAGGACCTTTAGTCCCGGTTGGAGACACCAACCGGGACTAAAGGGGCTGATACGCTTTAGTCCCGGTTCGTGTCTCCAATCGGGACTAAAGGTGAAGCCTTTGGTGTGAAGCCTTTAGTCCCGGTTGGAGACACGAAACGGGACTAAAGGGGTTGGGGCTTTAGTCCCGGTTCGTATCTCCAACTGGGACTAAAGGTCACTAAAGGCTAGACCTTTAGTCCCGGTTAGAGATACCAACCGGTACTAAAGGGTTTTGAAAGTTTTTTTTGTTTTTCTATTTGTTTTGTGTTTTAAATTGCTTATATCTTTTAGGATATTTCATGCTTTTGAGTGATTCTTTTTGCATTAGATTCAAAAAAAAATTCTAGTTTGTGTTTGTGCAATTAGTTTTCAAATTTGAATGGTTTAAATTTGAATTTGTTCAAATTTTCTTCAAACCCTAGGTTGTGAATAACTTGAGTTTAAAAATAGTTTTTAATTTAATTCTTTTTGCTCCTAGGCACATGTTAGATGGTTCATGTTGAACGCACAAAAAGTATGGAGTTTAAATAAGTTTTAAAAAACGAAATGTCTTTGTAACACATGAGTTTTCGTCCAAAACCCTGATACTTCGAAAGGGATTGTCTAGTTTGTACACGAAGTGCATCTAGTTTTTACTGTAACCCTCTCAACTTTTTAGCACATGATATGTGGGTGAAATAATGATACCATGCCAAGTTTCAACCTTTTCAGAGTTCATTTGTAGTGCTTTTCAATTTCAGGGTCATTTAGCTCAAAACAATTAATAAATGCATGAAAAATAGCGAATGAAGTGAGAAATGGCTAAAAATTGATTATGTGGCTTTGAATGGTGCATGTTGAACGCACAAAAACTCTAGAGTTTAAATAAGTTTTAAAAAACGAAATGCCTTTGTAACACATGAGTTTTCGTCCAAAACCCTGATACTTCGAAAGGGATTGTCCAGTTTGTACACGAAGTGCATCTAGTTTTTACTGTAAGCCTCTCAACTTTTTAGCACATGCTATGTGGGTGAAATAATGATACCATGCCAAGTTTCAACCTTTTCATAGTTTATTTGTAGTGTTTTTCAATTTCAGGGTCATTTAGCTCAAAAAAATTAATAAATGCATGAAAATAGGGAATGAAGTGGGAAATGGTTGAAAATTGATGATGTGACTTTGAATGGTGCATGTTGAACGCACAAAAACTCTGGAGTTTAAATAAGTTTTAAAAAACAAAATGCCTTTGTAACAGACGAGTTTTCATCCAAAACTCTGATACTTCGAAAGGGATTGTCCAGTTTGTACACGAAGTGCATCTAGTTTTTACCGTAAGCCTCTCAAATTTTTAGCACATGCTATGTGGGTGAAATGATGATACCATGCCAAGTTTCAACCTTTTCAGAATTCATTTGTAGTGCTTTTTAATTTCAGAGTCATTTAGCTCAAAAAATTAATAAATGTATGAAAAATAGTGAATGAAGTCGGAAAGGTTTGAAAATTGATAGTGTGGCTTTGGATGATGCATGTTGAACGCACAAAAAGTCTGGAGTTGAAACAAGATTAAAAAAAGTGTTATGAAAAAGTAAAACGACTATAACTTTTGCATACGATGTTGAAAAAAAGTGTTATGAAAAATATATTTTTTTAAATAAATGATGTCATATTTGGATTCCTCACGTTTTTCTGATAATAATGGGTATGTTATTTGTTGAATTTCGATTTACAGATTTAAAGATATTAATTATGCCATATTAAATGATAAATTGCAAAAAATGAATACAATAATTTTATTACTTATTTTATTTTCATTGAAATTCAATATTATTATTAATCATTTATTTTTTTTTATTTTAATAATTGTTTGGAATTCAAAAAATTAAATCATGTTACATCAAGACCCAAGGGTTAAAAGGATTGATAGATAGCTTACTATTGTCAAGAAAGCAATAAGTGCAGACTTGGAAACTAGGAGTGATAGAACTCGAAAGTTAAGCGTGCTCGGGTTGGAGCAGTGAGAGGATGGGTTATCGGCCGGAAAGTTAGACGATTTGGAATGAGGGGTGATTAGAGATTAAATTATCAAATAAATCCAGAGCAGTGAGGAGGGGTGATTAGAGATTAAATTATCAAATAATTCAAAGATTTGAAAATCAGAAAAAATAAATAATAAAAAAATTATTTTAAAAATTACCTTTAGTACCAGTTGGTAACACCAACCGGGACTAAAGGTCCCGCTCTAGAAAGCTACCACGCGGAGCCCCTTTAGTCCCAGTTCGTAGTCCAACCGGGACTAAAAGTGGAGGCCTTTAGTCTTGACCCTTTAGTCCCGGTTCTAGAACCGGGACAAAAGGGCCGTTTTTTACTAGTGCATTGGTCCCGGTTCGTGACTAAACCGGGACTAATGTACTGGCCCGGCCCGAACCAATGCCCTGTTTTCTACTAGTGCGTGTATGGTTGTGTATATGACGTATGTTCTTCTTATCTTCTACTCCCTCCGTTCCTAAGTACAAGTTCTTTAAAAAAAATCATTACGAAGTACATACGAAACAAAATGAGTGAATCTACATTCTAAAATATATCTATATACATTTGCGCATGTAGTCTATAGTGAAAACTCTCAAAAAAATTGTATTTAGAAATGGAGGAAGTAGAAAACATTCCACATGCCTATTGAACAGTAGTTGTGGATCGTTAGGACATCAAAGTCTATGCTAAATTAAATACTAGACAATGTCAATCACATTCTTTATTTTTGATAAGGAGAGCAATGAGCACGCACTTGGCCTATGTAACACAAATAGAGCAAAGCCATACAGGACGAAAGGTATGTCTAACGGAGTAAAATTTAAAAAGTACATCGAAAAAAGAGCAACATTGATACTAACCTAGTGGTTGCTGCCAACGAAGATGATGTAAGCACATATGATCCAAACGTGGCATGTGAAATGAAAACCATGTAGCACACGGCAATTAGTCGGTCGTCAATAGTTGTATGTTAAGCCAAGAAGATCCGTCGACGCAGTTGTGATGTAGATCGCTGGGTGAGAGAATAGGACACCATTGACATCTCACATCAGATATCCTCATGTGATGCAGATCGCAGGATGTTTGAAGATAATAACACCACAAGTTCGGATGAAAAACACCGTTGAAACCTAATAAGGTTCACCGCTATAAGTCCACGTCCCACCACAGGCAGTTCAAATAATCTGGTCAGAAAATTCGAATGTTGGGAGTCAAAATTGAATAAAATTCTTTTATGGCAATTTCAGAACTACTCTTAAACAGAATTCAAGAAATCTCAACATGAAGAAGTTGTCGTGATTGAAACGCTTTCCAGCATTATATTCAATGCATCACTCCAACAAACAGTTTACATGTTTGATATATATCATTCGTTGTGGATTTTGTCATATTCAATTCTCCTCTTAAATCATGTTGAATTTGAAAAAGAAATCCAACATGAAAAAGTTGTTCATTTTCAGCGGCTTTCCGATGGTATTTTATTCGCTCAATTTTGACAAACGGTTGGTGAGTTACAAGAAAAAAGAAACACACAAAAATAGAGTGAAGTTTCAACTATCAAAAGACTCCAGTTCATACCCGCACAAAGCTCAATCCAAATAATTTGTCTCGGGATGGAAAAACAGCACGACCGATCTTGTTGCATTCAAAATTACTCAAATGGTTGTGAATTTGAGAAAACATTTAACATCAAAATGTTTAGCATTTTCCATAGCTTTCGTATATCGTTTGCCCAATCCTATAAACTTCTTTAAAAATCCATGCTTGATTTTTTTCCGCCGTTTTCACATTGGAATTTAAACCATGTGGAATTTCAGAAAAGGTTACATACAAAAAGTTTCACATTTTCTATTGCTTTTCAACGGACTATCGTGTACTGCATTCCAGCAAACTGTTTGAAAAATAGAGAGAAGATACATTTCAGTTAAAAACAGGTCATTTTTTAAATTACTTTTAAACCCTATGGAGTTTAGGAAAACATTCTACATGAAAAGAAGCGCATTGGTAGCACGTGCCCTGTCACACACACAGCTCTGAAGAACCGAATGTAAATGAGGTCAAAGATACCTCGTTTATTAATACAAATAAATATTGTTTTCAAAACTGTTCATATACCAAGAGGATTTTGTGAAGAAAATTCAACATGAGGGATGATGTCCATGTTCAGAGATCTCCAATGGTATATTATATACCTCTCATTCTGACAAAAAATAGGAAAATTCAAAATTTTGCCAGATGCAGTTGGGGTACTGAAGCAGAGACAATTTGATAACACTACGGAAATAATATTTGGTTAGTAGTAACAAAATTCTATGGCGTTTCTGTACCTAGGTACATATGCTCTTGGGTGTGAACAGTAAAGTCGTTTAAAATAGAAGAAAAAAAATCTGATTTTTCTGTGGTGCAAGATGGTCAAATGCGTGATGCCCGTGCAATTTTTTTGTAGAGTTTGGATATTTGAGGAGGTCGTGGAAAAAAAGTCAAATTCCCGGTATGTGAGGAAGTTTGAAAAGATGCACTGTTCATTGCCGATTTTGTGTTTTTAGTGTGAGCTCCTCGAATGTCATTTGCCAACAAATTTTTGCACGCACCTGCTGCACTTAAGTATCTTGCGTGCAAAAAGGTTTCGGAATTTTTTACTATGTATTTTTATTTTACTATTCATCGGATGTAGAACTATCAATATATTTATATAGTAGGTTTGTGTGGAATAAAGCCGTACATGCATGGCTTGATACACCTTAAGCAACCTCAAATTGATGTGACTGAACAGTTACACAGTAGCTACAAAATATGTATTTCCCACACAACAAAGACAATACGTAGTACACCTCACTTTATCTAAGAACATGTAAAATATAAACCATGGTACTAGCTTGGTGATGTTATCGCAAAAAAAAAAACTTGATGATGTGGGATCATATCATGCCCACCTGTTCTCTCTCTCTCTCTCTCTGAGAAAATACGAAAAATGGTTCATATGAAATTCACGTAAAGTGAAGTTAAGGTCTCTTTGAGACTAAACGAGAGGGTGTATGCATCTTCATGCTTGTACATGAAATCCATTGTCCGGGCAAGATCAGTCGCCTTCTCTAGAAGTGCCATTGGATGTTCTCTATGGAGGCATTCGTGGACTATGTCCATCCATGCTTCTTCAATTATTACCTTAAGCTTCTCATTGGCTTCAACCACCGTGATCCCATGCTCTTTTGTACAAGTTTGTACCGTGGATGCCATATGCTCTGATAGTTGTTCGCGCTTAAAAAATGACATGATTAATTAGATGAAGTTTCATCATGGATGGATGCATGTGTGAATGCATAAATATCTCATGTACAAGAAATATTTTTTTAATATTGATGATCTGACTCTCCCAAGTATCCTAGTTGCCAGCTCGCCGCCTACGCACTCTCTCACCGCCATCTCCACTACGGCGGGGTAGATGTGTCGTTCTCGTGGTTCCCGACTAATGTATGGAAGTGGCTAGTGTATCCCGACATCGTAGGTTTCTCAGTGTCAAGACCGTGGCAGGTAGGAGGTCACGTGATGGGCTGACCAAGGTTGAGGATTGCTTGATCAGCATAACCACCACTTGTTGAGTGAATTTGGAGCAATAGTGCCGCTCAAGATTTAATGTGTTCCATTTGGGATGTGTGACTACTCAAGCTTCCGTGTACATCTGAAGTGGTGCTGGACACTACATTTAGGGTGGTTTTGGCAGTGGATAGATGTTAACTAGCATAATACATGGCAGTGGATGGTTGTTGTCAGCGGCAAGCTGGCCATGCTGGGTGATAGGGTCTCCCCAGGAGACGAGGTGACGTGGAGCTATAAGTGTGGCCGTGACAGAGACGATAGTCAGTACTTGGATCCAACTAGCATGTCCTAGATTCCCTCCCAAAATCTCAATCGTTGCAGGTAGGTGCAGGCGATGATGACACAATGTCTTTGTGGAGTCATCGACTATTGTCAGTTGGATTTGAGGCAGACTTATTAGCTATTGCATTGTCGGATCCCCTCCCTCGGGGCTTTGGATGGAAGTCTGGTGCCAATAAATGGCCTCCACGCTGTACGGATTGAGCAGTTCCGTCCAATATGTCTCCTTAATGTGAGTTTTAAGATCTTTACAAAAGTTGGGACGAATAGGCTAACGCAAATTGCACATAATGTTGTGCAACCGTCTCAAACAGCTTTCATGTCGGACAGAAACATCCTCGAGGGGGTGGTGGTGCTGCATGAAACACTACATGAGATTCACACTAAAAAACTAGATGGAGTAATCTTCAAAGTTGATTTCGAGAAAGCTTACGACAAGGTCAAGTGGCCTTTCCTTCAGCAAATCCTCAGAATGAAAGGATTCGACGAGTCTTGGAGGAAGCAGGTCGAGTCTTTTTCACAAAAAGGTAGTGTCTGTATAAAAGTGAATGATGATATAGGGCACTATTTCCAGACACACAAGGGTTTACGACAGGGGACCCGATGTCACCCATTATGTTTAACATCGTGATGGATATGTTGGCAATTTTAATTGCGAGAGCAAAGGAGAATGGTCAAATTGGCGGTCTCGTACCGCATTTGGTGGATGGGGGTATATCCATTTTACAATATGCCGATGATACAATCATCTTCATGGAGTATGACCCAGAGAAAGCAAAGAACATGAAGTTGTTGCTTTGCTTATTCGAACAGCTGTCGGGATTAAAAATTAATTTCAATAAAAGCGAGCTATTCTGCTTTGGCCGAGCTAAAGAAGAACAAGAGGCTTACAGACATCTATTTGGGTGTGAATTGGGCTCCATGCCTTTCTCATATTTGGGAATACCGATCCACTATCGTAAGCTTTCGAATGCTGAATGGAAATGTATTGAAGACCGATTTGAAAAGAAACTCAGCTGTTGGAAGGGTAAGCTCATGTCATATGGAGGCCGGTTGATCCTCATTAACTTGGTCCTCACGAGTATGCCTATGTTTATATTGTCTTTGTTTGAGGTGCCAGTTGGGGTACGTAAGAGATTAGACTTCTATCGGTCGCGGTTTTTCTGGCAAAATGATGAGTCATCGCGTAAATACAGACTTGCAAAATGGGATATCATTTGCACACCTAAAGAACAAGGGGGGCTAGGGATTGAGAATTTAGAGCTGAAAAATAAATGCTTACTCAGTAAGTGGCTGTTTAAGTTATTTAGTGATACTGATGCCACATGGGCGCAGATTTTGCGTAGTAAGTACCTTCGGTCCAAAACCTTAGCACAAGTGACGTCCAGACCAACGGATTCACCATTCTGGAAAGGTTTGATGAAGGTCAAATCAATGTTTTTCCATAGGACCAAGTTTGTCGTGGGTGATGGTACTAATACGAGATTTTGGGAAGATGTATGGTTAGGGGAGACGCCTCTAGCTACCCAATACCCGGCTCTATATAATATTGTACAACGTAGAGAGTCCTATGTTGCTACGGTATTACAATCGACCCCTCTAAATATTCAGTTCAGAAGGAACCTGATTGGCGACCGATGGGAAGCATGGTTACACTTGGTTAGAAGGCTGATGGACGTTCGGTTATCTAACCAACCCGACCGGTTGAACTGGACTCTAACGAAAAACGGAATGTTCACGGTCAAATCTATGTATTTGGACATGATCAGCTCGGTAGTTATCCCGAGGACGGTGAACATCTGGAAGGTCAAAGTTCCTTTAAAAATAAAAGTGTTTATGTGGTTTGTCCATAAACAAGTTATTCTCACTAAGGACAATTTGGCCAAACGAAATTGGAATGGATCTCGAAGATGTAGCTTCTGTGATCATGAAGAGTCCATCAAACACCTCTTTCTGGACTGCCCTTTGGCACAGATATTGTGGAGATCGGTTCATATAGCCTTCAATATTGCGCCACCTAATAGCATTCACACGTTATTTGGGACGTGGCTAAATGGAGTGGAAGTTGAAACTACGAATCACATTCGTGTTGGCGTTTGTGCTTTACTTTGGGCTATATGGAACTGCCGGAATGACTTGGTTTTTAACAGGAAAACAAACTTTCATTTTTTGCAGGTCATCTTCAGAGTCACAACATTACTCCGTATGTGGTCGCTACTCACTCTGATGGATGCCAGGGAGCGTATGGTTACTAGGTCTATCCGATGGGAGATGGTAGCTCGGGGTATCTTCAACCGGTTTGGATGGCGGTCATGTAATAGGATAGGAGAGTAGTTTCCTACACGCATTATCGCCGGTTGTGGCTGCTTCCTTTCTTACATTACTCTTTATATAGTTCGTGACGAGCAACTGTAATCTTTGGCATTCAGACTTTGCTGCATGTGAACCTTTTTAATAAAGTGGCCGTATGCATCTCTTAGATGCAGAGGCTGGGGGATACCCTCCTTTTCTAAAATAAAAAAAAATGGCCTCCACGGGCTTCGCTTTCCTACTTGGATGTGCTACTGCAGAGCTTCGTTGAGAGCCTAACACTTGGAGTGCAGTGTGTCGGTTGTGTGGCATCGAAGCATGATTGCTTATAACGGACAAATATGTTGCTTCATTGGTATGATTGATTTGTTTTGTGGTAATTTTTCCTAGTTTAGTTAGGTGCTACATGGTTATCCATGAATCCTCTATAGTTTTTTTCCTAGTGTTCCTCATAAAGTGCATCAGCCTGCTCTCTCTCTCTCCCGTGTGTGTGTGAGAGAGAGAGAGACTACAGGAACGCCCTACCCTTTAGCGAGGATCTCAAAGAAGATATGGATGATTGTGATACATTAATTAATTCACACTTGTTGGACCATGGGACTACTAGCTAACTTCATTTAGGACAACCAGAAATAAAATAAATATGGTTTACATATGCTAGCAGATTTTTAAATGTAGAGAGTTGGTACCTCATGTGACACCATGTCGTTGCCAATGCGCCCGACAATACATACACATTCGAAAAAATTTGGATAGGTAAAAGCCCACTCAAGAACCTCCCTTGTACTTATATCACCCATTGAGATGAACACAAGACTTATTATTTGCATACAAGCGCTGCTACGCACTGAAATTTGTAGATGCTCTTCAATACTAGTTGGTACGTAGTGTTCATCCCGCCATTTCACCTCCGCGTGATAGCATTTGGCAATATGAATTACCTATAAAAAAGGTACAATTTTAAGGTTAAATAAAGTAGTAATGTGTGGAGAATGTTTGGTGGCAAACTGCCTTTGCATTGCGATCTACCGACTAATGTGTGACTAATGGCACAATAATGATAAATATTCTCCTTTTGAAACACAACTGTATCCCTAATAAATCCAGCATAAATCAGTGTTTCTATATAATCAACAATTTAACACACTAGACCATCTTAAAATTAGTAACAATTGTTGAATTGTGTGCTGCATGCATGAAGGGACAGAAAATTATACGTAGCTTTAGATGGATTATATAAGTTAAAACTAAAATGATATTTCTCATAGTTTATTTGAAGCATGCTATCCAACTTTTTTTGAGTTACTCAAGGTTATCATGGCTCCACCGACTTCCATTCCAAAACCACCAATCAAGCATGCCATGCAATCATTAGAGTTAGGAGCTACAAGAAAATCATGAAGTACTCGTATTTGTATTTCCTTGTCCCACCTCCACATGAATTTTCCATTTTACCGTCAACAACATGAATCTCATATCTAATACATAGACGCATTTGCGCCATCTCTTACACAAAATCTGGAGACATTAGAGCTACATATTATTTCCTTCAAATTAGTTATACATAGTCGAAGAATGATTAATAAATAATACCTAAGTTTGAAACCTTGAGCATTGAATAGGAAAATATAATACTATATTTACTTCTCTGGTATAGCTCATTTTTAAGGATAATTTGGTACAATTTTGAGACGCACTAACCAATTGTTTTGCCAATCCGGCATGCATGTTTTTCTGCTGCTTCAACTCTTCATCAATAATATTTGTAGTGTTAAGTATATTGATGTATAATGCCTTCAAGTATGCTGGGATTTTCTCCACGGCTTGTTCATCCCACCTATGGTTCAGAAAGTGTTTGTTTATTGCAAATATAGATAAAATATATGATACCGAACTGAATAGTGTTTCATATAAATTGCACTGGCAAATATTTATATTATTGCAAGCAAGGCTACATAACTTGTGTAGTTGGTGAAATTCTTTCTGTGGCCAACACATGTTAATAGTCATTAGATTGATAACTTTGACGCCTTGTTACCTATGCCATGTCTGACAATATATTGTTACCTAGATGCCTTATTAATTCAAAAAAATGTATAATTAAGTATTGTTGATGTTAGTTTGAAAACATAGGCAAATGGGATGTAAAGATCAAGAATTGGGCTTGTAATTTTTTAGGTGGAAACCCGTTGAGGAAAACAAGGACATGGGTGGCTACATCATAAGTGCTTGCAAAATGTTGGTACTTAGAAATGTGCCATTAACTAACCTTGTGTGGCTTGCAAGAAGTATTAACATATATCATGTATTAGATTCAAGTCAAGTAGAAACCTAATGTGTCATGAAGGAATCTTATATTAATAAATTTATCTCAGGTACCTAGTAATAAAGAAGCAATTGGAGTTTGGTATATAATATTTTTTCATGCGATATTATTTCTATATATAATTTTCACAAAAGGGCTATAAGTCAAGTTAATTATAGAAGAGAATTGTATATGCTCTAGTTATTCTAACTATAGATCATGTTGGTGAATGATTGCACATAAACGTAGGAAGCTTTTGCTAACAAAATTTTGTCAGTGGATTCCATTTGTGTGACTTAATATTAAGTTTTCCATTTGTTATGCAAGATCGATAAATATTATATGAAAAAATAAGAGGAGAACGTACCTTTCCATGGCTGCAGTGAAGATGTTGCTTTCTTCAGTGGTGCTATAGTTGTCATAAAGGTCATCAAGTAATGACACAAACATCACCAGTTTCGTCAGCATGATACGTGAATAGGAATATTGCGGCTCATAGACAACTCCAAGCATCCAAAAATGCATCTCCACCATTCTATCTCGTGCAAATTGTAGATTTGTCTGTGCTTGAAAGTCTTTCCACCAACTGTTAATTAATAATTAAATAAGTATAATCACATTTCATAACATTTAAATAGTAGTAATCATATTCACATTTTAATACGTATTATATTTTAGTTACTCTCTTACATTGTAAGAGCTTTCAATTCCTTGCAATAAAGAGTTTGCAAAATGTTGAAATCCAACTTAGCAAACTCTAATATGTGCTCATTTCGAGTAGCCTTCTTCTCATACACCGGGATGTAATGTCTCGTTTCCACTCTTTCGACTCTCCTGAAATAGGGTGTTTCCAATGTGCACTAGACCTCTTCTGCCAACCGTGGGTCTACATGTTCCAACATACATTGTAGACGGCTCTTGGTGAAAACAATAGCGTCATCAAGCACATCTTCCCCACGAATCCTAAGATACGCTGCATTGTACAATGCCAACAACGAGTCCAGATCATCGCTAGCAAAGTTTCCTTGGTCATCTCTGAACTTCCGAAACACGTCTGTGTGAGCAAGTAAACCTATCATATATCTAATAATTGATTTAAAAAATATTTATGTTGGGATTAACTGTCGTGATGGTAATTATACCAGCAGATATGTGGTAGTCATGCTTCCTCAACAAGTAGAACCGCATCGCTGTCATATGAAGGTCGTCACCAATGCCTTGTTCGTCACCGTGCATGTCACATAGTATTTCATTGATATCTTCACAGTAGTGATAGGCCACACCTATATGTTCCAGTGTGTCGATAAGCTCCATCTTCACAACTAAATTGGAGGAAGATTTGGCATCTAAGATGATCTTTCTCACTTGCTCCTTCTTAATAGTTGCCATGTGCTTCATAGCCAAATACTGCAAGATAGAGAAACATTTATCATCTTGCAAATCTATTTTCTAGAGAAGGCCTCCTACAGCTATATACATAGAAAGAACAGCGTACTTTTGGGATACCAACTTTACAAATGACATCTTGTAAATATCGAAGACCTAAGAGTGCACGCATGCACGGGATCAGGAGCTTTTCAAAAAGTTTAGAAAACATTCACATATGTACATATGGGTATACTAGTGAATCTCTTGTACTAGACAATACCTGTGCACGTATCCTTAAGATTTGAACTATGTAAGAAATTTCTACAGAAACAAAAAATAATAATCCCAACACAAAGTTGAATATATACTATTAAATGCAATGAGATTAAAATCCACTCAAATTGCACTAAAGCATGTTGCATGATAGAGAAACTCTCATGTGGAGAACAGCCAGAAGTTAGTCGACGAAGCTAGCAAATCGAATTGCTACGACAATTTTTATGGTGTAGAAGCATGCGTGTATAACAAAATTGCTATTTAAGGACTTGTACTGGGGTTCATCTATATAAAAAATATATTTTTTTTATCTGATAGTATGAAATAATATTAGCAACCACGGAGACAGAAAGTAAGAAAACAAATCGGTAGTTACCTGTGATTGAGAGCATGGATTGTGGTTGAGGAAGAAGTCACCCCAGGGGCTTGGGGTGTAAGGCCGGGGCTTGTGCAGGTCAGCCACAACCTCGTCCTCGTGTGAGACATTAGCAGGAGCCATATGATTCACTTCACCGCTGGCAAGACACACGGCAAGAGTATAAGTTTTGATGGCGAAGCAAGCTTGGTTTGCTTGCAGCAGATGTGTAGTTACCGTACACCCTATGTGGCCTTATATAGATGGACGAATGACTTGCACATAGTATGACCATTGGTAGATTATTTTTCTGAAAAAAAAACACACTAGCAGCCAAGCTACGTAAGCTTCCTGGAGCAAAGCAGTAACGTCCTCCCTCCATTCAAAGTCAAGTTCAATGGGACGGCTAAGGAGGCAATCGATATTCTTAGATTTTACCGGGTCAGTTAGTCAGTACGTGAGCCTTCACATGCATATTCACTTATTCAGTGTCAGATGTATACTTGGTCCTAAACTCCTAATCAAGGTTTTTAATTATCCTTAGCCGTCCCATGGAACTTGACTTTGAATGGACGGAGGAGGTTACTGCTTTGCTCCAGGAAGCTTACGTAGCTATATATACGGAGGCTGCCGGTTCCTGCCGGCGTCAATGGGTTAAGCTGGTCGTTGCATGCAACTTGGAGTTGTAAAACCCTAGGTGGTCGATCACAGCAGCCACTAGCATATTTATGGCTAGCACAACTGGCTCTATCGTATCTGGAAACAAGGGAAAGAACATCGGAAAGTACCTTTCCACACCCGGGCTCAAATTAAATGCTCCGGGTGTGAACAGTGAAATAAAATAAAAATGTTTTTTTTGTAAAACAATCTGATTTTGTTGGCATTCTTTAAGAAATGGTGGTTGCGCATGTAAAATTTCATCACAAGATAACATTTATGGAAATTGTTGAAAAAAAATCAGAGCTCTCAAATGTTTTTGAAAGCAACATTTCTGGAGCATGGATTTTGTTTTCTTTACCACACCTTCCACCAATGTGATTTCGTGATGAAAATTTTCAAGCATAGCAAACATTTCTTACAGAATGCCTCTTTTAAAATCCATCAACGGATTTTGAGAATTTTGGTATATTTTTAAAGAATAATGAACATTTTATTAATCGGTGTAATCTTTTTTTAGTTTTCATTCGCTTCAATTAGTGTTTATTTTTAATTTTAGGATTTTTTTAAATCTGCACACTTTGTTCAAATTTATAAAACTTTTCAGTTCGCAGACATTTCTGATATTACAATCATGTTCAGTTTATGGTTCGAATTCACGGACTTTTTTCAAATGATCATTTTCCAAATTGACGAAAATTTAAAGTGACGAATATTTAAAAACCAAAAAAGAAATTCTTTGATATTCTATAATTAAAATAAAACCTTACAAATATAATAAAAATTTCAGAAAAGAACGTGTTTTTATCTCGCTGGTTACCGGGGGACAGGCGATCGCTTGGCTAGGGCCATGTAGGTGAGCTCGCTAGTGCAGGAGCTAATAAGGAGTGGTTGTACATCGCTGCAAATGATATATCTCACTTATAGCAAGACTATCATACATCTCGCTGGAGCTTCTTACTCACACTTGTAGCAACTGGGTTGGCCATTTCAATTGAGTCGCTGGATTCCATCGCTACTTTTTTTTCTTTCTCTCTCTTATCTATTTCTTCATAAGTTTTTTCCTTGCCTTTTCGTTTTTTTCTCGATTTTCAGTGATTTGTTTTTTATTTTCTTTCCCTTCCCTTGTTTTTCACCAGTTTCTTCTGCTCTTCAATTTTGTTGTTATTTCCTTTTTCCCTTTTCTTTTTTTTTCTTCACCGATTTCTGTTTTTTTGTTTTTTAACCAGTTTTCTTTGTTTCTTTCATGGTTTTTTACTCTTCAATTGTTCTTCACTTTCTTTGGTTCTTTCTAGGTTTTCCCTTTTTTTTACTTCTTTATTTTTCTTGGCTTCTTTGTTTTTATTTTTCAGCTGTTATTCCTTTTTTTGTACACTTTGGTATACAATAGGAACATTTTTATATACAATAAAAAAATTCAAACACATGATTAACATTTTGAAAACTTATATTTCTTTACATATAGTTTTCCCATACACATTGTACGTTTGTTGTGTACATCGGGAACTTTTTTTTATATACAAGTTTAACACTCCGGGTTGGTAATGATTTGAACTAATCTCTGTGCGTCTTCATGATGGTCTTGGGAACTAGATCCGTAGGCTAACTTTTGTTTGTTTTCTATTACATTTCCCAACACCACAACATCCGACAACACAGAAGGCATAAACGGTGCATCATTGGCGAAATTGCAGCCTTGGAGGAGGGTAGTGATAGTTCCATTGTATTTTGCGATTATATTTGGGTCTTACAATATATTAGTCTCTATGTTCTATATATTTTGATTGTGCTTCATAACTTTTTTTATGCTCTAGTGTTTGTGTCACCTTAATATTTTTCCTGTCCTCTGCCACCACTACAAGAATTTAAATAGATGATGATGGCTGTCGTGGCATATGGACGCCTTCTTTGATTTCCTCGGCATACGGTTGTCATCCGTCGACATAGTAAAGCCGTTGGCACATATACCCTATGCCAATGGCTTTTCCCGTGGCCGTTGGCATAAATCTCCCCCAGCAAAGAAAATCAGACGACACGTCGTCTAACGCCATTCGGACATGTGCCATCACCTGGATAGGTCATGTGGCAGTGGTATGCCGATAACATCATGTTCAGAGCTATGAAGTCGACATAGCTTTTTGACGTGTTCCTTCATGACTGCTCTTGGTGTCAGAGGTATGTCGACAACAATTCCATCGACATAGTTTGGAGCTATGCCGATGGCACTGCCGGGTGCATGCATCTGACACATGGCGCTTACTAGGGGTTTCTAGCGGGATTATATGTCGATAACATAGCTGGGAGCTATGCCTATGCCGATGACAAAGCCGTCGGCATAGTTTTTGTCAGATGTTTTTGCATGTTCTGATACTATCTAAATATATATATGCCCAAATAAGATATAATCATCATAAAAAACACATATATAACAGTATATCCATCACACATAGTATCATCATCTGTCGGCAAAGCCGTCAACATAGTTTTGGTCAATATTTTTGTCTGTTTGGGTATTTGGTGCTTAAACATCACACCACACTTGTATGCATGTATTAGGGCAAAATACAAGTTTTGGTGGGATTACTAATCTTCGAAGACCCCAGAGAGGCCTAACCCGGATCCGTTTGACTAGGAAACTACCCCTTTGACCAATGACAAACAACAATTCACTAATGGACTTTGCTACCTGGTTGTGTTAAGTTAGCCCACGGGAACATGTAAAAAAAAAGTTTGAGCCGAATTTATCATGAGATTCCCTCCGGGTTATCCATGGTTGGAGTTTCCCGCTCTAAGTGCAGGCACTATTGCCTCCGTCAAGCCGGGCACACTCGAGAGTTGGGTATTTGGTGTTTGAAACATCCCACAATCGTAGAAACTTTTTGATGCAAATAGATAAAAGACTTGGCTCATTTGTCCAAGGAATGAAAAATATACAAATAATTCAAAGTACAATGGGGATTTGTGCAAATTAAAGTAAACATAAGTTTAGTTTGTTCAATTTTGAAAACACAGTACACCAACAAAATCCAATCGAGATCTGATCAAAATATATAAAATGTTTCAAAATCGATGCAAGTATGATTTACTTGTGATTTTAAAATAGTATAAGGACCTATTTGCAAAATTACGTGAGGTCAAATTTTTAACATATTCGAAAAAAAACAAAGTGCATATTCATAATCTATGGGAAAATTTACACCAAAACGATATATAATTTTTATGTATGTTTAAGTCTAGATATGTCAGATTTGAATTAATCGTATTTAAACTTTTTAAAAGTTTTTTTAAGAAATGGCTTTAAAAAGCAAAATTTGTCGAGAAAAGCGCTTTGCCGATGATCGCCGTTTGGGCCGTCGGCATAGGTCTAATGGCGTCAACCATCCTTCTTATAACGACCATGTGGTAAACTATGCCGACGACCCAAATTTTTTCCTACGGCGGCTATCAGGCATAGATTACATTTGCTGATAGCCCCGGGTATGTTGGGGCTGTCGACGGCTATCGTCGGCATATCCCAACTTTATCGATGGTTTTTCGGCTCCTGTCATCATACCATGCTGACGGCCCTGAAAAAGTCGTCGGCAAAGATAAAGCCATCAGGAACATAGGTTATTCCTGTTGTGCACTGAGTTATAATTTCCGGGGAGAGCATAATTTTCACTTGCATTTGAATATATTGCATAACTACCACTTGCATACATCCAAAGTACATTATTGCATATTTGTCAATTGCGTAAATACAAAATATGTATTTGTTCTTTACAAACCGAAAAAATAGAAGCAAACTAACCTCTGGTTGGATGGTCAGGAGGACAGTGATATCCCTGCATAGTAGGTTTAAATCCTGGTGCTTGTATTTTCCTAGATTTGTTTCAAGATTTTCGGTAATGCGCGTCTAGTGAGAGGAGACATTCCCGTTGACTACGAGACACCTACGGTGACTTCGACAATTTTAAGATTACTAACACAAATGCCCGTGTGTTACATCGGGGAACATTGTTACTCGTTCCATGCGTCCACTTATTGTCCTTTGCCTAGCCCTACTGTCCTCCTCTCCTCCAGATTCCTATTAACATTAATTCATACTAAAATTTTCCAACTTCAAGAGTATGATGCCCGGAAGGTAAAGAGTTTACCATGCCTGGGGCTCTTTCGTTGAGATGTTGCCGCCAGCAATAGGAGGACACCTCTCATGCCAACATGGCCACTTTACTGGAAATCATCATCGGGCCTTGTTGGGGATTAGGATTAGGGCACACAGAGTGGCAGGAGAGATGGTAAAACAGAGTCCCTCATAACTCCCTCATAACTGGCATGCGGGACGAAACGAACGCGAGCAAGATGCACCGTTGTTACATTCTCTATACTCTTCATCCCTCCCTCTCTCCTCCCCATCTCACCAACACGTCGGTGACATCCAGAGTTGAGGATATGTTAATTGTCAACCAGTCCCGGTGAGCTCCGAATATCTTATCACTTAAGAAATATTTATTTTTTATATTTCACTCATTTTTAATTATTATATCTGATGATGTAGTAGGCATGAACATTAAACTATGACAGTAACAACAACCAACAAGTAATTATAATGATGCTCATTTGGAAAAAATGTGGATAAGTTAATTGTCAGCAAGTCCTGGTGAGCTCCAAACATCTTCTCCCTTAAGAAATATTTATTTCCAATACCAGCCCAAATATGGTCGGTCTGCTCGCATTGGCCCGTATCGACCCCACATATATTCGTCTCAATCCGCTCGCTGGACCAAACCCTAGCCACTTCACCCCACTTCCCTTCACTCCCATCCAAGATCACCTCTATTGATCTCCGGCCTTTTCCGACATGTCGGGCAGCGGATCCGAGTCCTTCACCTCCAGATCAATCCCGTGGAGGAGATGACCGTCCAGCTTGTGCTCCGCCGCTACCAGGAGTTGGCCGCCTGACGATAACACTCGGACTCGCAACGTCGGGAATCCATTGCGTCAAAACAACTTGTGCTTGGATCCGGCGTCACTGCCCCACCGGACACAATACGGTCCGTCTGGCATTCGAACGCCATGGCGAACGCGCAACCCCTCCGTTGGCGTGTCGAGGACGCGGCATAGGCGTCCTCATATGATATGGCGTGCCCGTCGTGCGAGGCAGTGGAGGCCCTCACGGCGGTGGACGTTGTAGAGGCCGAGTCACACTCTCCGACGCTTCGTATAATGCACAGGTGCGTGCACCGCAACCACGTCGTGATGGATGTCGTCTCCTCTCGAGAAGGATCCATCATCGACCTGACGTCCACCGGCACCGTCCGGGATACGTGGAACAGTAGGGCATGTGAGACGGCGGAAGCTCGACTCCCATGAACTGGCTAATGTCCCATGCCCTACTCTACATCGCCGACGATCGGACTGACACTACGAGGGGCGCATCCAGCCGCCGGATATAAGCACGACAGAGTTTGACAAGTTTTGCTATGTAGTAGGTTTATGTTACATATAATAATATGAATTTGAGGCATCCGATTGTAGAATGTGTGACCGGGCAGCGCGTCCCGAGCGGGTTCGGATTTGCAAAGCCCGTCTGTATATGCTTTAACATAAAACGACAAAAAGTAATTATATTGGTGTTCATTTAGAATATATTTTTGCAATTGATGCTAGGCTGGAGTAGCAGCTAGCACGCGTAGCAACATCCAGCGGGTTCTTTTTCTAAACAAATCGAACAGCTTCTAGTCGGTACAGCCATTAAAAAAGGCAAACCACATAAAGAAATCCCCATCGAGAGCTTCCCACCGCGTGAACCTGATCCAATCCTCCCAACAGCGCTGCTATCTTTCCTCTCTATCCATCCATTTTTCCATGGAGCTGCACGAGCGTCAGAGCCTCCCAGAGCCGCCTGCGCCGGCGAGCTCCAGCAGCAAGCCGGGCCATCCCATGCCCTCTGCTCCCTTCTCCTTCTTCTCCCTCCTTCCTCTTTCTTCCCTCGCTCTCCTAACTCCCTCTCTCTTCTCGTTGCTACATGACCTCAAGCTGCCATGGATGTTGCACCGAGCTCAAGTCCGACAGTCCCACCCTGAAAGCGTCGCCCTCCTCAACCACGTCCAGATCCAGGCCGTCCCTATCGGATACACGTCGCCCCGCCGCAAGTCCCTGGAGAGCCGCCGCCGCACTTCTTCCAGTGCGATGGAGCCAGCGCTGGAGCGCAGCAACGTCCGGTCACCAGGACGCCTAGATCAGCGTCACGGGCGCGGCGGCAAAGAGGCAGAGGAGGTCCTCGACTCATGGGCAGGGGAGGCGCGAACAACGGCGAAGAGGAGGGCCACCGGGAGTGGGCGCGCGTCGACCACCTCGCAGTCGTCGGGGATCTGGAGGCCGGCCGGCGGAGATCACCACCTCTGTTACGCGATGGGTTGGGGGCGACGGGGGTGTTGCGTCCGTTCGGCTCCTGTGAACGAGCGGTTCGTTTTTTATTATTATTACTGTACGAATAACTTACCTGTGAAGTGCAGATTAATTGCATAAAACAGCAGTGTCTTTTCGCAAAAAGATATATATATATATATATGTATATATATATATATAAATGTTTGCATATGTATTGTGTTAAAAAACGAAAAAGAAAGAAAAAAACTAAAAATGAAGCTCCACAATTTCTTGGCCACTTGTTAACACTAGCAGGCAGCTCCATTATTCATGTCGGCTGATGTCCCAAACGAGCTTACAGGCTTACAGCTGAGCATGCTCCAAATTCTTCTTTGATGCTCCATGCCGCAAGCTACTCTGACCATGAACCAAGAGGAGAGTTAGGAGAAAGCTAGGGTTAGGTGGAGCCCCAATTCGAGAGTTCAACCGAGACGGGAACGGAAAATTAGGTCACCTCGACGCCGTGTCCATATGCTCGTCGCTGTCGCCACCAGGCCCATGAGCGACGCGGCTGTACGTGGTGCTGGAGTGCCCGCGCCGGCCACCTGCGGTCGCCGCACTGCTTGAGCTGCTGGAGTTTCTGTGCCGCGTTCCCGGGCTGCCAAGCTGGAGCCGTCCTCCTCCTGTGCGCCTGCGCGTACGAGAAGAATGGGACAGGCCGACACGGGATGGACGAAAAGGGAAACTAAACTAACTGATCGAGATCGATCAGGTGGTTCTTCAGTCCAAAATTAAGGCAAATTTGGTAGCAGTACCAGTTTATTTACGCTTCGCCGGATGGCGTGCATGTCGTCCAGATAACCGCGATCGAGGAAGGCCGTCGATCACCTTCCTCGTCGGCTCCGCCGCGAGCGGGCGTAACGAAAACTGGTTCGTCCGACAACTTGGAGAGCAGACTGCGACGACTCCCGGTGTGAGGATGAACAACGCCCGACAATAAAGTGGGCGCCGGCGTCGAGAAGCTCGACGTTTTTCGCCGGAGCCATGGCCGCGGATGTCATCCTCACCAGTAGAAAATAGACCTTTCGTCCGTCTCATTAGTCTCGGTTCGGTTTTGAACCGGCATTAATGTACTCATTAGTCCCGATTCGTGACGAGCATCATTAGCGTCAGTTTGTTCGTGCCACGAACCGGCTACGCTAAGGTCCCTAAGCAATCACTTAGTGGAAAAGGAAGTGATCGAGCGATGACAACCAGGAGGTGGGCTTGGAAGCAGCCATCCTTTGAAGAAAGCGTAATAGCTCACTGGTCTAGCTCCATGGCACCGAAAATGTCTCAGGGCTCAAGTGATTCATCGAAGCGACGAGACCTTGAAAGCAGCTTTAAAGATGTGTTGGCAGGCTGGCGTCAGCCTTGAGCTCCACGGAAACCTTTAGTCTC
Organism: Hordeum marinum; assembly: GCA_022496015.1. NCBI lineage: Eukaryota > Viridiplantae > Streptophyta > Magnoliopsida > Poales > Poaceae > Hordeum > Hordeum marinum. The sequence continues at coordinate 22,056,445 of CM039677.1, read as the reverse complement.
GGTTGGTGGCTCCAACCGTGACTATAGGTTCGACTATAGGCTAACCTTTAGTCGCGGTTGAAGCCACCAACCAGGACTAAAGGTCTCCTATATTAACCTTTCGGCCAGCCCGAGCACACTCCTTTCTATTCTTTCCCTTTCCTCTTCTCTCTGTTCTTCCTCTTCCCCGAGCTCATCCTTCATTTTTGCCAAAATTTGTCAAGATTTGAAGGCACCCCATCCATCCAAGTGTTCACAAAGGTTAGCAACTTTGTCCTTTCATCTCTCATTGCTAGATTAGCTCTTGCAATGCTCTATAAGTATAGTGATTTGTGGGTTTTAGTTTGTATGTGGTAGTTTATTTGATTTATGCAATTTGAGCTCAAATTAACTTCTTACTTTGCATTTGTAGGTGTGGTTTACTTAGTGCCTTCCCGTCCCCGTCCTAACCATCGTCGATCGTCCGCACCGTCCCTTCGCCGGCACCACCTTGGTGAGCCTCTTGTTCTTATCCTTTTTATAAAAAAAAAACCATGTTATTAAGATTTAGTTAGTTACTTGTATAGTTTTCTTACCTATATGGTTGTTTGTTATATATAGTGGCATGGTTTTGAAATCCGTCCCCATCGGTCCTCGCCCGATTTATGATTCGGATGTGGTATATACTCTCTTTTATAACTTTCTGTTGCATTTTGTGTTTATGACAATTATGCCCATCAAGTTGACATAGATATTTTTATCTAGGAGGTATGTGAACCAGAGATTCCAACCGACGTAGATATTCTTGTCAAGAAGTTAAATTTAGTTGAAAAAGAGAACGAGTATTTGAAAGAAAAAATGAAAAGAATTGAAGAAGAGAAGATGAAACTAGAGTTGTATGTTGACGATGTCGTCGATGATCACAAGCTCAAGATGGGTGCAATGCGCTTGAAGGTTAGAAAATTTAAAAGATATGCCATTGATAGTGAGGCTTGTTATCACTATGCTGTTGGATCAATTGTTATCTTAATTGCGATGTTGATCGCATTTGTTGTTGCATTTAAATGCTTTAGCTAGAGAGTTTTAATGTTGTTTTATGAGAACAAGTGTGTATGAACTTTATGTATGAACTTGTATTAATTTGGTCTTTTCGGTGTTGTGTAATGAAGATGAGCCGGCAATGGATGTAGGACGACCGATGCTCTCCCCGGTTCATTAATGACGTGCATACTTTTTTGGTTGCGGCTAAGGAAAACAAGCGGCCGGATGGTTTTATGTATTGTCCATGTGCTGGTTGTAAGAATGATCAAAATTACTCTAACTCAAGAACCATTCACGTCCACATGTGTGAGTCCAGTTTCATGTCCGGGTATAATTATTGGACCAAGCACGGAGAAAGAGGGGTCCTAATGAAAAAGAGTGGAAAAGAAGAGGATGACGACAACTATCCTAGCCATGGGTTCCATGAATACGATGGTACAACAATGGGGGAAGAAGCTGAGCCGGCAATGCGGGAATGAGCTGAAGAAGAGGCATCAGATGAGCCCGCTGGTGATCTTGGTCGGGCCATTGCCGATGCAAAGAGAAACTGCGCAAGTGAAAAGAAGAAGCTGAAGTTATAGTCCATGTTAGAGGATCACAAAAAAGGGTTGTATCCAAATTGGGAAGATGACAAGAAAAAGTTGGGTACCACACTAGAATTGCTGCAATGGAAGGCAGAGAATGTTGTATCTAACAAGGCATTTGAAAAGTTACTGATAATGTTAAAGAAGAAGCTACCAAAGGACAAGAATTTCCAAAGAGTACGTACGAAGCAAAGAAGGTTGTCTGCCCTCTAGGATTAGAGGTGAAGAAGATACATGCATGCCCTAATGACTACATCCTCTACCGCGGTGAGTACAAGAATTTGAATGCATGCCCAGTATGTTGTGCATTGCGCTATAAGATCGGCCACGATGACCCTGGTGATGTTGAGGGTGAGCGCCCCAGGAAGAAGATTCCTACCAAGGTGATGTGGTATGATCCTATAATACCACGGTTGAAACGTTTGTTCCAAAACAAAGAGCATGCCAAATTGATGCGATGGCACAACGAAGACCGTAAGAAAGACGGGAAGTTGAGAGTGCCCGCTAACGGATCGCAATGGAGAAAAATCGAGAGAAAGTGGAAGGACTTTGCAAAGAACGCAAGGAACGTATGGTTTGATTTAAGTGCAGATGGCATTAATCCTTTTGGGAGCAGGACAACAATCATAGCACATGGCCTGTGACTCTATGTATCTAGAACCTTCCTCCCTGGTTGTGCATGAAGCGGAAGTTCATTATGATGCCAGTGCTCATACAAGGCCCCCAAGCAACCCGGCAATGACATTGATGTGTACCTAAGGCCATTGGTTGAAAAACTTTTACAGCTGTGGAATGGAAAAGGTGTACGTGCATGGGATGTGAATGATCAGGAGGAATTTGACCTACATGCGTTGTTGTTTGTAACCATCAATGATTGCGCTGCTCTCAGTAACCTTTTAGGACAAACAAACAAGGGATACCACGCATGCGCACTGTTTAGATGATACCGATAGTATATATTTGGATAAATGTAAGAAGAATGTGTATCTGGGGCATTGTCGATTTCTTCAGAGCAGGCATCACGTAAGAAAGAAAGGCAAGCATTTCAAAGGTGAGACAGATCACCGGAAGAAGCCTCGCCACCGTATGGGGTGATGATATATTTGATATGGTCAAAGATTTAAAAGTAATCTTTGGCAAGGGTCCTAGTGCACAATCTATTCCGAATGACGCTGACAAACGTGCACCCATGTGGAAGAAGAAATCTATATTTTGGGACCTACCCTATTGGAAAGACCTCGAGGTCCGCTCTGCAATCGATGTGATGCACGTGACGAAGAACCTTTGCGTGAACCTGCTAGGCTTCTTGGGCGTGTATGGGAAGACAAAAGATACGCCGGAGGCACGGGCGGACCAACAACGTATGCACGGAGAAGACGGCATGGATGCAAAGCAGTTTCAGGGTCATGCCAGCTACGCTCTTACCAAAGAAGAGAAGGAAATCTTCTTCGAATGCCTGCTCAGTATGAAGGTCCCATATGGCTTCTCGTCGAATATAAAGGGAATAATAAATATGGCAGAGAAAAAGTTTCAGAACCTAAAGTCTCATGACTGCCACGTGATTATGACGCAACTACTTCCGGTTGCATTGAGGGGACTTCTACGGAAAACGTTCGATTAGCCATTGTGAAGCTATGTGCATTCCTGAATGCAATCTCTCAGAAGGTAATCGATCCATAAATCCTACCAAGGTTAGAGAATGATTTGGTGCAATGTCTTGTCAGTTTCGAGTTGGTATTCCCACCATCATTCTTCAATATCATGACGCACGTCCTAGTTCACCTAGTCGAGAAGATTGCCATTATGGGTCCTGTATTTCTGCACAATATGTTCCCCTTTGAGAGGTTCATGGGAGTCTTAAAAAATATGTTCATAATCATGCTAGGCCAGAAGGAAGCATCTCCAAGGGCCACGAAACAGAGGAGGTCATTGAGTTTTGTGTTGACTTTATTCCTGGCATTAAGCCGATAGGTGTTCCTGAATCGCGGTATAAGGGCAGACTGGATGGAAAAGGCACGCTAGGAAAGAATTCACTAATATGCCGGGACGGGCATTCTTTGGCGCAAGCACACTACACAGTTCTACAAAGTTTCGCCTTGGTGGCTCCATATATCGAGCAACACAAGAATATTCTGCGCTCCAAACATCCGGAGAAGTCTGACGACTGGATTACACATGAACAAACGGTGACTTTCCCCGGTTGGTTGTACACACGTCTCATGCATGACGACATTGTTGAAGATGACCTGTACTTGCTGTCCAAGTTACCGTCTTCGACTATATTGACTTTCAAAGGGTACGGGATAAATGGGAATGCATTTTACATGATCGCCCAAGATAAAAAGAGCGCCAACCAAAACAGTGGTATCCACTTTGATGCAGCAAACAACAATGGGCCAAAGGACACATATTATAGTTACATAGAGGAGATATGGGAACTTGACTATGGACTTGGTTTGAAGGCCCTTTTGTTTAGGTGCAAATGGGTCAATCTGACAGGAGGCGGGTTAAAGAAAAGACCCGCAGTACAGAATGACAATAGTGGATCTCAACAATCTTGGGTACGCAGACAAACCATTCGTCCTAGCCAATGATGTGGCACATGTTTTTTATGTGAAGGACATGTCTATCAAGCCAAGAAAAAGAAAAGATAAGGAAGTGAATACATCATACGATGAGCCAAAGCGCCACATAGTTCTTTCAAGGAAAAGAAACATCGTGGGAGTGGAGGACAATACAGACATGTCAGAAGATTATGAAAAGTTTCATGAAATTGCTCCCTTCACAGTGAATGTTGACCCGAGCATCAAGTTAAATGATGAAGATTGTCCATGGTTACGACGCAAAGAGACACACGTGAAGAAAAAGTTTTATACCCAAAGATCCCACTCTGGAATGTGACCGGCTTCTCTAGTTAGTTTCCGGACTTATATATCTGGAAAGTCCCATTTCGGACAAACCGAAAGAAATCTTTGTAATACTAGTATACTTATGTGTTTTGTGCGTTCAGTATGCACCATTCGAAGGCAGACCATCAATAATCAACCCTTTCTGACTTCATTTACTATTTTTCATGCATTTACTGATTTTTTTAGCTAAATGACCCTGAAATTGATAAGCACTACAATTGAACTCTGAAAAGGTTAAAATTTGGCATGGTATCATCATTTCACCCACATAGCATGTGCTAAAAAGTTGAGAGGGTTACAGCAAAAACTGAATGCACTTCGTGTACAAAATGGACAATCTCTTTCGCAGTATCAGGGTTTCAGACGAAAACTCGTTTGTTACAAAGGCATTTTATTTTTTTTAACTTATTTCAACTCCAGACTTTTTGTGCGTTCAGTATGCACCATTCAAAGGCAGGCCATCAATTTTCAACCATTTCTGACTTCATTTGCTATTTTTCATGCATTTACTGATTTTTTTGAGCTAAATGACTGAAATTGATAAGCACTACAAATGAACTCTGAAAAGGTTGAAAGTTGGCATGGTATCATCATTTCACCCATATAACATGTGCTAAAAAGTTGAGAGGGTTACGACAAAAACTGGATGCACTTCGTGTACAAAATGGACAATCTCTTTTGAAGTATTAGGGTTTCAAATGAAAATTCGTTGGTTACAAAGGCATTTCATTTTTTAAACTTATTTCAACTCCAGACTTTTTGTGTGTTTAGTATGCACCATTCGAAGCCACGTCATCAATTTTCAATCTTTTCTGACTTCATTTGCTATTTTTCATGTATTTGCTGATTTTTTGAGCTAAATGATCCTGAAATTGCAAAGCACTACAAATGAGCTCTGAAAAGGTTAAAAGTTGGCATGGTATCATCATTTCACCCACATAGCATGTGCTAAAAAGTTGAGAGGGTTACGGCAAAAACTGGATGCACTTCGTGTATAAAATGGACAATCTCTTTCGAAGTATGAGGGTTTTAGACAAAAACTCGTCTATTACTAAGGCATTTCATTTTTTAAATAACCTAAGAATTACCAAATTGAATATAATGATAAAATATGCTAATATTAAATAGCAGAAAAAAGAATCACTGGAAAATCTACTTTTAAAATAAAGTTATTCACAAATTAGTGATTCACACAAATTTCAAATAATTCAAATTTAAACTATTCAAATTTGTAAACTACTCGCACTAACATAAAGTTTATAAAAAAAATTACCTAAAGCAAAAAGATTCATAGAGAAACTCTAAATAAAGCAAAAAAGAACTCAGAAACAAAAGAAAATAAGTAAAGGAGAAAAAAAATTAAAAAGCCCGCCTATTGGGCCGCCAGGGCATGGCCCGTACGGCCCAGTAGGCCCCACTGGGCGATAGAGGTGTGGTAGGCCCAGTAGGCCTGCATTAGAGAGGAGCTCGCCATGGTAGCCGCGGTGGGGCTTATAAACTGGTGTGAGCTCCTCTCCACTAGCGAGGTGGGACTGAAGGGTTTCGCTTCCCGCCGCTTCGGCTGGTGAAATTCACCTTTAGTCCCGGTTGGTGGCTCCAACCGGAACTAAAGGGGGGCCTTTAGTCACGGTTGGTGGCACGAACCGCGACTAAAGGCCTCCTTATATATATACAACACTTAAAAAAATTCAGTTTCTCTGCTTTCTTCGACCTCTTTGATATCGCTGCGCCGTCGCCATCTCGCCTCCCCGACGCCGGAGCTCGTTGCCGCCCCTGACGCCGGCCGCCCGCGCCTCCTCGCGCCGATTTTTGCCGCCGCCCGCGCCCACTCCTCCCCGATCCCGGCCTGACGCCGCCCGGGACGCTGCCTGCGCCCGCTCCTCCGGCCCCGAGCTCCTCGCTGTTGCCGACCCCGACTCGCCTCGCCTCGTCGTCGCCCCACTGTGAGCTCCCCCCTCTCCCTCGCCCCCTATGCCGCCATGGCGGCTGCCGGCCCCTCCCCGAGCCCCCCCCCACACACGTATATGCATGAACACACACACTAGATGATTAGATGATTAGATGCAAAAAATTTGATGTATAGAAAAAAGTTATGGAATTTGACATTTGAGGAATTTTGACATAGATGCAAGAATTTTGACATTATTTTCACTAGATGATTAATTAGATGTATAGAAAAAAGTGAAGGAATTTTGACATTTGAGGAATTTTTACATTTTGATCCAATATATGTATAAAAATTAGTATATATATATGTATGAATACAATGTATAGAAAAAAGTTGATGAATTTTGACATTTGATCCAATGGATAGCAATTAGTATTTGCAAAAGTTGCATATTTTAATGTTGTATTTGCAAAAGTTTGTTATGTATGAATTTGTAATTAGTATTTATTATGTATTTGCAAAAGTCGCAGGTCATAAGGTTATGAGAATCCGTTAGGATTCTGAAGGTTCCTCGTATATAAGAAAGGGATAATTGTATTTGAGCCCTTAGTTGTGCCACCATCGACAGGAATACCCCTAATTTTGGAAAACACGCGTTCATGCCCACATCACTTTGCTCATCTTGTGCTTTTGCCCTTTGGCCGTTTAACTGTCATTTTGAAAACTTCATAACTATTTCATACTAACTCGGAAAAATGCAAATAAGATATCAAAATGTTCGGAAAGACATCACCTATATGTGTATGATATTTGCATTCATGAGAAAATTGTTGGGAAGTCTCCATATCAGTTTTAGCTCATATAGGTGATGAGGACTTTCCAACACTTTTGTCATGACTACAAATGACATGCACGTATAGGTGATGTGTTTTCGAACATTTTGATATCTTATTTGCATTTTTCCGAGTTAGTATGAAATAGTTATGAAGTTTTCAAAATGGCAGTCAAACGGTCAAAGGGCAAAAGCACAAGACGAGCAAAGTGATGTGGGCATGACCGCGTATTTTCGGAAACTAGGGGTATTCCTGTCGACGGTGACACAACTAAGGGCACAAATACAATTATTCCTATAAGAAATCACAATCAAGCATTTAAAAAATGTTAAATTTGCATAGAATTTCTTCTCGGAGTCAACGATGCCTGGCCCTCATCCTCATCGTCGACTCATTCACGACGATGTCCTGCTTCAGAGGCGCCATGTCCGGGACTGGGCTCCGCCGGGCTGGCACTGGGAGGTGCTACATTCAGGGGCGCACAGCTTGGTGAGGAACCCGGGTCCCGTTGTCGACCCGGAGCTTCTTTGGTGGCGTTCACGTGGGCCACTTTCGGTGCGGAGGCAGCCGGCCCTGCCGGAGGTGGTACGTCGCCGTGTTAGGGAGGAGAACGAGCACGTCTTTCACTACATGGATGCGTTGGACATCAGGTTCTCCAATACTTGGCAGGTTCTTTAGGGATCTCACCCGAGCTATGATCCTTTCATAGTTCCTTCTCTTTGGGTGTCCACCGCCTGTCGCGCGAGACGTCAACTGGATCTGTACTAGTGATATTATATAATTAATAATACTCGAGATGTATTAGTGATAATATTCGAGATTTATTCGAGATTATATTCGATAATATTCGAGACGATTTATTCGAGATTATATTCTATGATGCATATTATGTACTATGATTCAGTTTTCCTTATTGATTGTATGCATTCTAATTTGAATACTAAATTGTTTTATCTTTCTTATGGGTTAGTTAAATAAAAGCTATGGACAATACCGGCAGAGAAGGAGAAGAGGTTCTGTTCGACATCATACGCTCCACGAGCCCAAAGCATGAACCTAAAGATGATGACGGCTTGCAATATCTGAACAATTCCGGTGTGGGTTGTATGTTTGATGAAGACGAACGAATAGATGAATTCGACAACGATGTTGATGAAGAAAATGTTCTTCAAATAACAAAGACCGGCGAGGTATATTTATTATATAAGCCATCCGGTGATCATTACATGTCTTAATTGAGTTGTATATGTATTAACGAATCGATCTTTCTTCTTTTAGGCCTCCGGATCGAGGAAATCTTCTACAAGCGACAGAGTAGTTCAAGGCCCCGCCAGAAAGTTGAACCCTAGCATAAAGTTCAAGATCGATTCCATCAATACATCAACTGGCGAACCGCTTGAACCTAAGAAAAATGCGACCAAGTTCAAGAATCAATGCGGAGTTATTGTTAGGGACCAAATCCCGATCTCCACACAAGAATGGAAAAGGCCAGCAAAGGGAGATCGAGAAGGAGTTACTTTTGTCGACGAAAGAGCAAAAGATGTGCTTTGGACCGAGCTGATGTCACATTTCACACTACCAGATAACTTGACAGATGCAGATCTGAAGAAAGTCAGAAACTATGCTCTTAAAAAGATGGCGATCACATTCAACACCTTCAAGAGAAATGGATGGGTTGCGTACATCAATGCAAACAAGAAGACTCCAAAATTCGAGGGAGCACTGGTGAAGGCAAAAGATCACTGCGACGATTTCGTGAAGCTCAAGGAATCGGAACTAGCTAAGGAACGGTCGAGAAAGAACAAGATTAATGCTGCGAAAAAGCAGTGGCACCATACTCTGGGGCCAGGTGGCTACCAGACGGTCCTTCCTAAGTGGGATCAATCCGAACAAGAGATGATTAGTGCAAGGGTCACTCCAGTTACAGTAACCTGGCCCCCGAGGTGCAGGACATGGTTTTATGCGCATGGGGGGAAGTTGGACCCAAAGACAGGGGCTATTATTGTGAAGGCAAGTCTTAAAGCAGTGACAGACAAAATTCTGATAAAAAAGAGAAGAAGCTTGAACGGGGGTGTTCACGCCCAACAGAGAGGACAACGAGCTTACGTGCGCCCTGAAGAATCCTGAACACCCGGGAAGAACACGAGGGAAAGGCGTTGTTCCATGGTTTGAGGGGTTTGCGGGTTGAAACGACGACTACAGAAGTCGTGCGAGAAACAAGATGCAAGAGGGGCGGAAGAAGAAGGAGGAAGAACTCTGCCTTGAAGGCCTGGAATCAAAGCACCTGGAGTTGGAATCCAGACTCAGGTAGCAGTAGGAGCAAATTGACTCACTCACCCAGGAAAGGGCGTCTCAGCGGCAACACGAGCAGATCGATCCAACATTGGATAGCACCGTCCCATCGAAGCCGAGAAGCAACGTGGGTTCCGCCGCGGCCAATATCGATGATGCACTGGTAGCTAGCTACCCTGTGGATGATATCAAAGACAGGACTAACTTTGAGCTACACATGAAAGTGAAGAACTTATCCATGAAGGTGGCGGACGACTATTCTTTAGCAAATCCCCCTGAAGCAACCTTCCATTGCAATCCCATTCCAGCTGGCTATGCTCGTGTCATGGTTGATGAAGTGATGTGAGGATATCACAAGCTACAACTTGACATTTTTGGAGGTGACGAGGAGAGAACACTGGGAGAGGTCATACATCGTATCATTCTATGGAAAAAGGATTGCATCGTCTTTCCAAGGCCACCGACTCCTCCTCCTCTAAGTCCAGCACGACGTCAGCCAACTCCTACTCCTCCAAGTCCGGCACCGCGTCAGCCTCCTCCTCCTCCTCCAAGACCAGCACCACGTCAGTCGACTTCTCCTCCAAGTCCGACATGGCGTCAGCCGACTCCTCCTCCTCCAAGTCCAGCATCACGTCAGCCGACTCCTCCTCCAAGTGTGGCACGGCGTCAGCGTGCTCCGTCGACTCCAAGTTCGGCACCGCGTCTTCCGTCTCCTCCAACTAAGTGTGCTCCCTCTGTAGGAGATATGCCCTAGAAGCAATAATAAATGTTATTGATTATCTCCCTGTTCATAATTAGGTTTATGTTCCATGCTATAACTGCTACGGTTCTCGAGTCTACACTAACCACGAGGCTTGAAGGAAGACTCATATGCACGTGTGGAATAATAAACGGTAAATTGTATTCCTAGTCTGGCCTCTAAGACTGGCTCAAGTATTGTATGATGATCATGTTTTCCTTATCATGGGCATGGCTATATCGGCAATTTTGAGGGCACAATGTTAGAAGAACATTTGTGTTGAATCGACCCAAATTGATGTTATGCTATGAGATACATTCGTCATAAGTTAATGGTTAATAACACAGAGAAGTTAATGTTTGCATAATTCCTTAGACCATGAGAGTATCGAGTTTCTTCATGCTTGCTTCATGAACTTTGGGGTTTGTTAAACGTCATCCGTAAATGGGTGGCTATTACGGCGGCTTACGGTATCCATCATCGTCTGGCCAGACACTTTGTGATTTGATCACGGGGATGCCGGAACACGGGAACGAGAAAAGAGAACAATACCGGCAATGAGGTAACTGGCATAGTGGACAAGTTATTGATCCACGAGGATGCCTACATGTCTCACATCGGGTAATTGTAACATATCGCGAAGCAACAGGAATAGCTCACGGCAACTGGAGGTTCACTCGAATATTCATTCGTGTGGGTATAGGGGTCAATATGGGTGTCCACGGCTCCGATGTTGATCATTGATCGGAAGGGGTTCCGGGTCATGTCTATGCTTCACCGAACCTATAGGGTCACATGCTTAAGGGTCATCTATCTGTTGAATACTAGACACGGAGTCTGAGAGAAAATCACCGAAAAGTTTCGGACACTAGAAAAGTTTCGGACACCGGAAAAGTTCCGCACACAGAACAGCGGAACGTTTTCGGTAAAACTACAAAGTAGTTTCAGGGGATACCATTAAGTCAAATTGGTTCCGGCACATGCCTGATAATTCTTGGAGGGTGCCAGAATTATTCTGGAAACTTCTGGGAATTTTTCGGCAGAAAAACCGGAAATGTTCCGGAGCTGCCGGAACCGCTTCAGATGCTTTTCGCAGATGAAAATCACTATTCTGGAATTGTTCCAGATCGCATTAAAAATTATTTTAGTGGGGTACTAGAATTGTTCTAAGCCCACATAAATATTTTCAGTTCGACTAGACGCTGAAAAATGTCGTCGTGAATAGTGAAAGTGCTTTTTGGATATTTATGGAAAAGCACCTTTTTGGATATTTCCAAAAAGGCTTCTAGAAGGGATTGGGGAGCAAGGTAGCTCCTCATGCCCTCCCCCAAGGGTTGGCCGGCCAAGGGTGGAGCTCCTCCATGGAGCTCCACATGGCACCCCTTTTCCTTCTTATGATTTTTTATGTGTGACATAAAGTGGGGGTAGTTTGGTATTTTCAAGTCCCACCCTACCCCTTGGTTTTCCTATAAATAGAGGAGATGTGGGATGCCATCTCTTCATCCTTGAACTCTCATACACATGCCATGCATTATCTGGCTTCTTCTCTCCCTCCCACGAAAAGAGTTTCGTAGAGCCGAAAGGCTGTCTGGGTTCCGGTGAAAACTAGTTCTGGACGGCGAAGCCCTGCCGGATAGATGACACCGTATGTGTGCAACTTTGTAGAGAGATCGTAGTTTCGGTCTTAGTTCAAGAGTGCCTCCCGAAGGGCTGTCCGTGTGACCGTCCGAGTTTTGGAGGTCCTCCCGAAGGGCTGTCCGAGTGACAGTCCAAGTTTCGGAGGTCCTCCCGAAGGGCTGTCCGCGACACCATTCGAGGGACTGTCCGACCACCTCCCGGAGGGCTGTCCGCGGGGCAGATGAGGGTATACATCCTCGCGGTTGGGAGGTTGTAAAATCCTAGTTGCGGGGATCTGCACCGCCGTTCGTCATCGACTCTACTTCCGCTTCGCTACGAGTCGGTAACGAAAATAATCAAACCTTGTATGCAGTCTCCATAGTGGTCCTGGGTGCGTAGGTCGGAAATTTTTTGTTTTCTGCTACGTTCCCTAACACCATCGCCTAAGCAACAACGAAAGAGAGAGGCTGCAGCTACGCCGGCTAGTGGTACAATAGGCAAGAAATTCAAATATGGTCCGACACTCAAGCCTCTTCCGAAGTTGCCTTACCACCTGACTGACGAGGAACTTGACACTGCAGTGGATGCCAAATTGAAGGCCCATTTTAGACCGAAACCGCCCCCGCCGCCAAAGGAAAAAGTACCCTAGCATGTCTCACAACACTTTATTGATATGGCTCGACCGACTGACAATCAGAAGGACAACGACTATGTGCGGTCTATCAAGAAGTCATATATGGCAGGACAAAAGAAGTCGAGCTCAAGCTCGAGCCATGAAGTTGGCAAAAAAAGCGGGAAAACTGTTCCCCAGCTGGGTGAATAGGCAGTGCAATCGATCCCCCCGCTCATTGTACAAACACTTGTGAGTACCACCAATCAGCTGGTAATAACCGACGATCATAAAAGGCAGGCTAAAGAGGCCGATCTCAATGTTGAACAACTCTTAGGCCTTGAGGAAATCCCCAGGATTAAATAGGACGAACTAAAATTTCAATATGCCCGCGGCAAACCTCTAGTCAAGCCCGACGATGTCAAGCATCTACCAATGAGATTGTACAACTTGCATATGTGGTACATGCAAGTAACAACAAATACCAATACAGAGTCCCTCATGATGAGAGTCAAGAAGAGGCATTACTTCCATAAAAAAGATTTGTGGATTCATTACTTAGAGTTATTTTAGTTATTCAATCAAGACACAATCGACAAATCTTTAGTCAGTTGCTATTGTTTGTAAGTGATTTCTTTCTGTAATTTAAGTCTCTAGCTAGTTGTGCTCTCGTTCATTACCTGTAATTATGCTCATTATATTCTTTCATGTGGTATTATGTAGAACGAAGATGTCTGAAATGAAAAAAGCTGGACGATTTGACATTGGGTTCATTGACCCAAATACGATTAATTAAAAGATATGGGAAACTACATATTCGAGAAAAGACACAGAGAAATTCATGCTAGAGTTTTTGAAGCATCTAAACACTCAACCAGAAATACTACTTCCTTACAACTTCAGGTGAGTGTTATTATATCTTGTACTACAAATTCTATTTTTTCTTAGTAGATGTTAATAAGTGTAGTTGATGAGTTATGCACATGTCTTCCTAATTATACAAAACGTGTGCGCGCATGCAGTTACCATTGGATCTTGTTAATCATTGAAGTTGACAAGGGAAAAATTAAAGTACTAGCCTCACTATATAAGGATCCATTCGAATACGCAATCGTGAGGGGGTTGGTCGACAGCTAATTTCAATCATTATCGCACTATATGTCAGCCGCTTTAATTACTTTATTTCCTGATATCAACTAGTTAATTAATAACTCATTTATTCATTTATTTTGCCGACGGGCAGGGCTTGGGCCAAGTTCATCAAACAGGTCCTAGGCGATTGGACACAACAGCTAAAATGGGTGTGACCCAAGGTAATTAAGTAGTACTAGCTAGCTACGTCCATGCATCTCTTTAATTCTAGTTTCAATTTCATTATCATGCTTGATTAATTATTACCTGATTGAATTTTGTTCTCGTAAAGCGCACGAGGCAGGAGCAAGAAAATAGTTTATGCGCATACGACGTTTGCGAGAACATTCGCATGATCACGTCTGAAAGGAGCATGAAAAAAATCTTTGGGTACGTTTGCCACAACATTATATCCATAATTTCTTTTATCATGATCTAGCTAATATATATACACATAACTAATATATTCATCTTGATCTCCTACCAGAGGCTGGCGTACGAGCAATTCAAGAGGAAATTGTTGGATTTCTGGTCGATCGGGTCATAAATCCCGAAGGAAAATATCATTACAAGAACAAGAAGTAATGCCTGCATATGTAATGATCTATAAATTGTAGGAGAAATTGTATATATATGTATGTGAATGGTCGTTGTACGAGAAACTCGATGATATATATAAAAAGTCTATTCATCACCCAGGGTCTAGAATAATTTATTCTTCACCCAAGGTAATATTACGATCGTTTCATAAATAAATTACATTTCAAATGCAAATAGTTACATATATATTGATTCACTACGTAAAGTTTGACATAAAAAATAAAAATATAAGTCATAAGACCAGAAAAATCACATTTTATGTATATTTTACAATATGTTTTTATGTTTCTAAATTTACATGCCATAAGTATTTTTTACGGTGACTATATTTTCTTACTGTCTCTTTTTACGTATGAAATACGATAAAATTTACGGGACGTAAAATTACGGTGCATTGATGTGAAAATAGAGGGGGATGAAGAATAATTATTTCTCACCCAGGGTGATGAATTATCGTGTGTACAGTATATAGTAGCATAATATATGTTTGAAATAAAAATTAATTAAAAGGAAAACACAAAATTAAAAGTAAAATTAAACTATAATTAATTCATAAACCCCTAAAGGATTAAAAGGAAAAATGAAACAAAACTTAAAAAAACTAAATACTTTTAGTCCTAGTTGGTGCTCCAACCCACGGCGCCGGCAGATGCCACGTGGTGGGCCTTTTGTGTCAGACCGTAAGTAGTCTATAGCGGAATCTTTAAAAGGTCTTATATTTAGAAATGGATGAAGTATTTTATAGTGAATCTCATAGGTGACAATGAGCTCAGTTAGCCTCCTCGGCTTTCTTCAGCTTCATGCAGTTGTACTAAAATTTATGTAACAAACATTTTTATATTTAATCTTGACAAAACCTTTTATTTTAGAAACTGGCAGGAGATCATGTCTACACCAGATGAAGGAATCATTACATAAGCATAACAATTAAACAAATTATATGTGTGCAATCCGGAATCAGCGATATGCTTACGTTCACCGACAACATGTGCTATTTCAAAATACCAAACATATATTAAACTTATTACCGACTCTAAGTTGCAACACGTCTGGTTACTCTACAAGGTTCTACAAACATGTTAACCTAATGTATTACACTAGAAACCACTATTGACATATTAGTTACACATTAGTGTTTTGAGTCATATACCATGATATTTAATGAAACTAAAATATAAATTAATATCTACGCATATATACAAATATGTATGTTGTAATATATAATTATGGAATTGTTGAAAAATAATTCAAGATAACTTTTGTTACATAACATAATTTAAATTTAGCATAAACATAATTTTCAGTGATATATGTTACAAATTATAACAAAAAAAGATATCAACTAAACTATGTGGTTAGCTATTCTAACTAATAATAAAAATTACACTCAATATTATAACATGGTAAAAATAAGATTAAAAAATAAAAATATTTGGTATAAAAATAAAAATAAATTTGTCCACTGGTCCCGAATTTGTTTAGACAGTCGCTAATTATCGTGTTAAAAGAGCTCAAAAGAACCATAGCAACAGACGATCGATCTCCGGTTAGGCGTTGTCTTCGGCTGCAGCTCTCATAGTGCGTCGAAGCAAGCAGCTCTCATAGTGCGTCGAAGCAAGCAGCAAACACTCGTGTGAGGAAGAGAAGATATATACATGAATAGATTTTCTACTTGTTGACTACACTGGTTGGGAATGCGAGAAAGAGTGCACAAATGTGTATCGTCGATCGGTGATGGGACGTGGCCAAAGAAGTATACGACACACAAGATAGGTGGCTCATCCATAAGGTCATCATACAAGACTCGCTAGGTGTTGAGGACGTTGTACATATACACCGTGGCCCGATGGGTGTGCTGATTAGCCGTGGCGCATCGCTCAACGATCGCGGCACATGCCTTACATGGGACCTACCTCTGGCGACATAGACATGGCGAGAAAATTGGCCACGTCCAGGGAAACATGTTCCACCTCGGTTCACGCACGTACGTGCGATTCAGCCCACGGAGCATGTGCTCCACCTTCTTCTTCATATGGGTGAGCTACCTCAGATGCCAGACGCGATGATCTTCCTAGCGCCGCAATAAAGAGTACATCTCCTGCTAGAATGATCGATGCCCAGCAGCAGTTAGAGTACACAACTGAAGTTAACCAGAAGGCCACAGTTGGGCCATAGGGTGGCGTCAGACTCAACCACGGCAACAGGCGCCTCACAGTGGAGTCCAGCGACCTAGCCCTTTCGAGGTTGAGGGAGTTGTGGACGTTGCGGAAAAGGACAAACATGAGCTCCGGGCCGAAGGCCCCATGGACCATGGTGACTATTTGGTTCGCCTCCTTGGTTGGCCACTCGAGCTCATCTATCGCATGCTAGAGTGTGTGACGGGCTTCCTTAGTGTCAGCGACAATCCATGAGAGGATAGGGAGGAACTCGTACTAGGTGCAGTCAGGGATAGCCACCTCTAAGGCCATTGTCGTCGCCTCATTCTCTTTCCTTCCGCTCTCTCTCACGGTCGGGTTGTTGTAACCACAAAGTAGAGAATATGGAGCGACAATAGTCTCTCATTTAAACCAAGGCGGCAGGGTCCGGGTGGCTGCGGCGCGGGTGGTTTAAAAATATATTATACCATGTTGTATTTTCTTCCTAGACATGGGTGGTGGGTCCAGGGCTTTCAACAAAGCTATAATTATCTTGGCTTTTGTTTAGTATGCACTTTGGACGTTAGACAAGGAGAGAATATCAATGTATTGTAATAGTTTCCTCGTGTGTTGGTAAAAACTAGAAAAAGAGCCTGCTTGTTGCAATGGGTATATATATTTAGTGGATCAACAAAAACCGGGTATAACTATATATTGTGTCTAAACATATGTTTGAAATTTTAGCAGCTCAACCCCTATTGTGTATTCTCTTTTAAGTATCAGAAGCAGAGATTTGTTAAATAAATAATTACCATAAAAAAATTAAGCATAAAGCATGTGTCTCTTCTATAGTCCCAGATTGTACGAATAGATGGAACACCTACTCTAACTATTGATACACCGCTAGCCTAAAAGCAATTTCCTTGTGTATCTAAATTTTTGATATTCTTATCATTATCACTGGCAAATACTACCGTGTATTGCAACGGGAGAAAAATAAATCATCCCTCATACACACACTTGACCTCATCACGAAATCCCGTTAAATCCTTCACGAGTCTGTACTTGAAACAACATGATAAGTGGGGTTGTCAAAAAACATAAAGGTGATATTAAAAAAAATTAAGCGTATTGAAGTTTTGTCCAATTTATTAGACAACAAATATACCTACCTAGTTCCCCGTATCAATTCATACCTTTGCTTGTGTTTCTCCTCAATGCCCAACAAACAGTACATTAGGCTGAAAATAGCAAAGTACATTTTAGTACTTAATGATAGCATGTGCATAATAATATTATTCTTGTCTTATGGATATATGTTTTTGCAACTATAGTCCAAGTCAAGACTTAATTTGGTTGCAAATATATTAGACATTTCCACTGAAAATAATCAATTTGTAAGGACATGCATAAAATGAATGCTCAAGGTTTCATATCAACTTGGATATTTGCAAACATATTAGACATTTCCACTGAAAACAATCAATCCGTAAGAACATGCATAAAACGAATGCTCAAGGTTGCATATCAACTTTGGTATTCTTACAAAGAAAACCTTTACACTCACAATTTCAAACAATATGGAAATCAATCTTAAGCCATTGGTTTACATAAAGCTCGCATCGGCAGTTTAATGTCATTGGTTTACATAAAGCTCGCATCAGCAGTTTAGTGTACATCATCATATATGGGTTTGTTATTGTGCACTCCAAGAAGTAGAGAGGATGATTATGTGTTTATTGTGACCTTTCGCATATGGTAGCTCGTATGAATGAACATCCCCCAAGGTGCGAATAATAGCTTGTGAGAGTATCAAACTATCCTAGCTAGTCAACTAAATATCATGTTAACATATATAATAGACATTTTCAAAATACCCATATAAAAAGTATTAATTAAGGGTGCATCATAGACATAATTCTAGAAATAATGAACATGGAGGATAATATCATATTTGGATTCTACATAATTTTCTGGATGATTTTCATATATATCATGTGAAATTTGGATTTAGAGTTTGAAAGATATGAAAATTTCAACAAAAGACTTGAATATTCATAAAAATATAAACTGGCCGAAAGTACTACACCGGACAGCCCATCTGCTAAGTTGTCACTTGGGCGAGGCATCTCTATCTTACGCCACCTGAAATGCACAGCAATGGAGAAAGAGAAGGAGTGGGACCCGAACTCAAGTCTCCCTGATGTAACACCAATTGGGCTCCCGTTCTCTTATGATAAAAAATAGAATTGATGTGTATGAACCTAATGCGATGGACAACGACTTAAAAGGTAAAGCACAAATTGTTTTTTACAACTTATCAATGGCATTGGTGGGTAATTCTTTTCAACTTCATAGGTAAATTCATAACGAACGTACAGAAGCAGTATTCACTTTATTTTTAGGTAGAGATACCATTGATGTAATGTCGACAACCACATTAACACAATATCCTTATATCTAGGAGAGGCATGAACATTAAGATAGAAAACCATTATACCCCTGGCAAGAATTAACATTGATGAAATAAAAAATCGAGTTGAACATGAGTTGAGTATAACTCCCACACCATTAAATCTTGGGGGAAAAGCATTATTTTGTAAGGCACGAAATTTCTTTTTCCTTATCTTTCTTACTTCAAAACAAAGTGTTACATTGGAATGTACCTGTGCCAAGCCAGGTTGGACTGCACACTGAATCATAAAACCTCCAATCTTATCATGGGAAACAACAGCTTCACTTAGTTTAACTCCGTACCAATTGCACAACATAGAATAGAACACTTGAAAGAAGGTAAAATCAGCCTCCACAACAACAGTTTTCCCATCCCTAGCTGCCCCACAACAAGACCTCGATACAAGCTTCTGCTAAAAAAATATAAAATGAAATGTGGCTTTAAAGATGATAATAATTTTCCACCAATGTTAGAATATCAAAACTGACCCAGTTCAAAGAACGGAAAGGCAAACAAAGGTGGACCTGTGGGAAAGATCGATCAGTCCTTCCTCCACGGTGCGGTATCACAGTGCACACTCCCGCAGTGAACTGCTTAACACAAAGTTCTTTATTGCTTTCTCGGATATAGAGAATAACTAGATATTTCATATGTTATATATTAGTTCTTTTAATCATTTTTGCCACTCTTTAATTCTCCACTAATTAGACTGAAAAATAGAGTCCACTAAAAGTTTTGAACATTTTTTGAACTCTCAAGATTTTCTTTGAACTCATGAACATTTATTCAGTTTGCAAACAGTATTTAAATCGTGAATATTTTTCCATATTCATGAACATTTTTTGAACTTGCGATTGATTTTCAAATTCACAACCATCAGTTGAATCTTGCTGCCATTTTTAAAACTTGTGAAAAAACATATTCAGAAACCTTTTTTCAATTCATGAACATTTATGCAAATCGCAAACATTGCTTGAAGTTGCAAACATTTTTAAAATTTCTCAAACATTTTTTAAAAATTCATGGTTTTTTTCAAACTCACTGACACTTTTTCAGATTTTTGAGCAGTTTTCAAGTTTTTCATAGTTTTGCAATTCATGAACAGTTTGAAAATATTAACTGCTACAATATTAGGGTAAGTTGTCGTTTTGTGTTTTTTCCTTTTTGTTCTTTATCCTTGGTTGATAGAAATCATTGTACTGTAATATTCTGTCTTTTTATTTATATTTTGTGTATCTCTCAAGGATCTCACTTATAATGATAAGGTGTATGTGGACTCTTGTGTTTACACTCGTGGTTGAACTATGTTATGATCGGATGTGCTACATGTATATGATCGGAATCTTGCATTTACACCCATCCTTTTGTTCATAGATACGACACTATCGAAAAAAAAAACATGGATAAACAATAAACAAGAAGTTTGGCATTTGGGAAAGCAAATATAGCTCGTCCCCTCTTAGAGATGGCGTTGGTCGTTAACTTCTCTGGAAGTTGTACCTCAAATTACACGACAGACATTGCAGGGTAAACATGTTATGTAGATGCTTAAATAAATAATGACATGTACTGATGCACATAAAGCTCTGGTTGGCGCTTGACATGGAGCATCGTGAAGATGAATTGACAAAAGTGACTGCCAACGACAACTGTTCGGTCGGTTTTAGACAGAGTTGCGACACCAGCGTCTGAGGATGGGATCACTTGACACCTACGATTATCTCACCTTAGAAAGTTGGCCAAGTTAATGAACAAACCTTCTAAGCATACAAATCTGATGCTACATCCATTTTTATGTTATCTGGGAAGCATAAGCATGCGGGTCTGTGTTCTTTGCACGGTGTTCCATCACCAAGAGCTGGAAAATGTGACAAGAGATTCAAGAAGCGCTGTAGGTTTCTACATAAAATGTACAAACATATATAGAAAGAAATAGGGAACAGAACCCAAACATAAAATGTAAAGCTCGAGATAGTGAACAAAACCAAAACGGTTTCGTGGTGTAGTTGGTTATCACGTCAGTCTAACACACTGAAGGTCTCCGGTTCGAACCCGGGCGAAGCCACTGTTTTCTCTTTTTTTCTAATTTTTTTTGCCCCAAACTGTGTATTTTTTTTTCAGCGGGTAGTGACATATGTATTCATACAGAATGCTACTCCTATGTTTTATCTGCTGATCCACACCCATTAATCTACTTCAACACCTTCAAACTATTCTCTCTTTGCTTTGTCAGTATGGTAACTCCAGCAGCTGGCTAAAAAATCATGCATCTACATCTATCATTTGCATTATTTCAACTATCATTTGCAAGGGTTATAGTTTTTAACAACTAATAGTTTCAATGGTTATGATATTTTTTACCTTTCCTAACTGAGAGTCCGACGGTTATAATCCATTCTAACTGTTATATCTCCAACGGCAATGATTCCACCGGCTATGGGAGAGAGCAAAATTCAGCTAATAGCTATCTCATTTTGACTGATTCTTATTATTTCTCACATATAGTTGGCAAAAAAAAAAACACCTTCTGTTCATCTTTCCACACGAGCGACACAATGCCCTCCGCACGCGGACACCATCCACATGCCAACAATCCATGAAGGGACATGCCATAAGGGCATAGAAAGGAGCGAGAAAAAACAGACCACCTCCCTTCCATCACCGATGTTGGCCTCCTAGTGCAACATGTACACCACCTCAGCTACCAACCAACTCAAGCATGTCCACAACCCTCACCCTACCCAAAATAACACCTCAAGGAGGACCATGTGACATTTCCTCCGCCGAGCCCCCTCCCTCCTCATGCACATTGTGTGTCGCTAACGAACCCCTCACATACCCACATCGTCAACCCTCCGAACTCGCTTTTGATGGGTCGCCATCCCAACCTCGACGATTTACTTACTGTTTTGACTCGACTTAAATCTGATATATTTTTTCAGAAAATCAGGGAAATGAGGAGTAGGAAATGCAAGGTTTATCTAAACGATATATACGGATACAAAACATTCAAAATGAAGGAATCTCCAAGAGAAAGAGACAGAGGGCACAGCGGCCTGCAGCACTGGTTTGTGAACTCTGTCCAGTCCACTAGAATACAGATTGAGATCCCCATCGCCAGCGTCGTCCGGCGGCAGCAAGCACGCAGCTTTCCTCTCCTTTCCCCCACTCCACGAAGGAAGATCCCCTGCTCCGAGATGGCCGGCGACCTGCGCCACCGTCGCCCCGGAGGGGCTGACGCCGGCGGGGAGGAGGGGGACGGAGCAGCGGAGGCGGCGGCCAAGGCGGGCCCGCCGTCTGGTGTCGAGGAGGCGGCGGGGCAGGGGAGGAAGGAGGCGCTGGGGTGGCTGGAGTGGAGCCGCGGGTGGATGGGCGTCGTGGGGGAGTTCTTCTTCCAGCGGATCGCCGCCAGCCACCTCGCCAACCCGCTCGAGCTGCCCCCGCTCGACGGCGTCTCCGTAATCGTCACCGGCGCCACCAGCGGCATCGGCCTCGAGATCGCAAGGTCCTCCCCTCACACCTTCCTTCCTTCACGGGATCTTTTTTAACCATCCATCCTACTCTGGTGGTGACTTGGTTTTAGGTCGTCTAGTTTCTGAACTCAGGACGTATTACTTCTTGGAGTTCAGAAACTGGATAATTGGTACGTACTAGGTTGACTTGAGTGTGACTTGGCGTTTGCTTGGCTAAGGTTGGCAGGTTTCATTAAAAGTACATCCTAGGCCATTTCTGAAAAGAAGAGTGGACCTCGTAAATTCGCTAATTGTTTGGCCATGTGGGAATAACTGAACAGGCATGGCTTGAATTGGTGAACATCGTCAACATGTAGTTGAATCAAATCATGGCTTGACCCAGCGTTAATGGACGCCTCGTAATAGTATAGTATGGCACGGTTCTTCTCGTCTGTGCACATCCTTGTGAATAAGTGTTCGACGATAGTTCATCCTGTACATGACATGAGAGCAAATGCTTCACAAGCTGGCTCTGCTGAACCTGTCAAACAGTTATCCTGGTCCAAATAAGAGGCCTTCTTCTGGAACTAATATTAAGCATATAGTTGGCTTCATCATCAAACCAGGCAGCTCGCACAAGCAGGGGCCCATCTTGTGATGGCAGTTAGGAGACCCAAGGTGGCGCATGAGCTGATACAGAAATGGCAGAATGAACAAACAGAAGTTTCCATGCCACTTAACATTGAGGTAATTATGCAGACTAAACATTTAGCATGTATATTTTCGCATTTAGCATCCTTAATCAGTTGGAAAGGAAATAGAGTATGTTGCAAGTGCATATCTTAATTATTAAAGACATTGCATGATTTTAAGGCAGACTTGTATTTGACACTGTTTTGAATATTACTCTGAAGGTAATGGAGCTTGACCTGATCTCCCTTGACTCGGTTGCAAGATTTGCCGATACTTGGAATGCTCGTATGGCACCCCTGCACGTATTGATCAACAATGCTGGCGTTTTCGCCATAGGAGGTGTGTACGTAACCTGATTCTTTTGATTTTAGCATTTTAGAATGAGCATCCCCTTTCCCTTCCCTGTAGAGCCTCAGCGTTTTACAAAGGATGGATATGAAGAACACATGCAAGTGAACCATCTTGCGCCAGCTTTACTGGCAATGTTGCTTCTACCTTCTCTTATTAGAGGGTCTCCGAGCAGAATTATAAACGTCAATTCAGTTGTGAGTTTTCTGTTATTACCAGTCCCTTCTACTAGTATGTGTAGTCTTAGGAACCAATGCAGTAAGTGCAATTTTCTATTCTTACAAGTACTTACTACAGTGTAAACAATCTGATATTCATGGTAATATAAACATTTCTGAAAATGTTTTACTTATTTCAAGATTCAAGTCATTGTCCTAATGTAAATTGAAAGTAAGCTATGTAGCAACACTGTATGTACACTTCCAGCATCTAAAAGGCTTGTATTTGATTTCAGATGCACACAATAGGTTTTGTAGATGCTGAAGATATGAACCTTTCATCTGGAAAGCATAAGTACAGAAGTTGGTTGGGATACTCAAATAGCAAGTTAGCACAGGTATCACAATCCCGCTTCATTTCAAGTGGAATGTCATGTTCAAGCTTTTGATGCATGTTGTTTCATGTTACTTTTGTCTGAGTTGTTGTTGTTTCACATTCAGGTAAAATTTAGCAGCATATTTCATAAGAAAATTCCTGCAGAGGCTGGTGTCCACATTGTTTGTTCCTCTCCCGGGATTGTCCACACAAATGTTGTGAGTGCCATCCCCACCCCCCTCTTCTCGTCGTCAGTTTATCACGTAATTTATTTTGGTTTAAAAGGTGAAACTGAGAGGTGTGTTTACCTAGTTATCGTTATATATTTTCCTGTGCATTTCAAGAAGGTAAAAATGACGTAGATGTCATAAGATGTCTACCAACATGGAAACAACTGTATTGTAGAAACATAGAAAAGATTAGATAACATTCTCAACTTAGCAATTGAGTTTATGACAGACGAAAAGGAATGCACCATCGCAGAGGTGCATCTCAGCATATATGTCGTGAGAAGATTGGTTCGCATCTATTCCAAGTATCATTGTCCACTTCCCTAATGGACAGTTCCTATTAATCATTCTTGTGGACCACGATCCCTTCACAATACAGTTATCAACTAATTCTGCTCATATTATGTTTCTAAATCCCTGGATATTGACTTTGATCGCCCATGTCATGACACAGGCACGGGACCTCCCTAAGATTCTTGTAGCTGGATATCGTTTCATTCCATACTTCATATTTGATCCCCAAGAAGGTGGGTTCCTCAATCTTTTGCTCATGGCCTGCTGTTAGCAGAACAATCTCCACATCTGCTGATACACTTCATTTCCAATCCAATGCAGGTTCAAGGAGTACATTGTTTGCAGCATCTGACCCCCAGGTCCCGGAATACTGCGAGACGTTGAAGTCTGAAGACTGGCCTGTTTGTGCTTGCATCAACTACGACTGTAATCCGATGAATGCCTCTGAAGAAGCGCACAACCTTGAAACGTCGCAGCTTGTTTGGGAGAAGACTCTCGAGATGATTGGCCTGCCATCAGATGCCCTGGAGAAGCTCATCGAAGGGGAACCGGTTCAGTGCCGGTATGGTCAACAGAAGGCTGAATAGGGAGGAGAGTAGGCATGATATCTCAAAACACATGATGAGCCTCCAGTTTGCTGTTAATTTGCTAGTAGTTTGGATGTGGTACTTACATAGTCAGAGTACATTTGCCACACCCCCTTTTTTACCACATTTGATAAGTCGTTACCAAAATGGTGGAGGGCAACAAACTTGGAAGTGTGCTTGTTTGAAATAATAGAAGTACCTTTTGTGGCAAAAGAATTGTAGAGTTTTGAGTTAACAAACAATTTTATTTTTGTCATTGTAAGTACTGCTAGGGCATTAAAAGAACCTTTTATTCTTATGTCAGTAACTTATTTGCATTCTTAAAATGACGTATAAACACAAATCTTCTCCATTACAGAACACAGATCTTCTCCATGACATATTTTATTTTTTCAAAGATCATCTATGCAAGTGCTCACATGCTCAACTTTATATAAAACAAGACAGGTATTGCCAAAGGCATCACACAGGTACTCACAGGTAGAAACTTTAAGAAACAGACCAGTGCAATACCATACATAACACTCATGCAAGAGGTATGGTAGCACTGAATATATTTTCCAAGCAAGAGGGTCAAGATCCAGATTAATTACAGGTATCACCTCTCTATGGGACAAGTGACCCCAAAACATCAAGCTAAACACAGTAACTGCAATCGTGTGCTTCCTTTTCATCTCAGGGACCTGACAAACTTTCTGACTTGCCAATGGGCGTATGGCAGTGTAAGTCAGCATCCTGCGGTCGGCACACCTAGGCATTCGGCGGCCAAATCGTCGGCACGCCTAGGCATTCGGCGGCCAAAGCTTTGGATCTTGAGTTGTGTCCATGGCGGTTGGGGGCAACCAGTGCCACATCGCCATTCCGGGGAATGCAGTGGGGACCGGAGCGCCTTTGTTGGCTGGGACTTGATAAGGTGGTGCAAATGGAGGGAAGACGGTGGGGTGGAACGCGGCTGGATAAGGCATATGAGGAGCAAATCCCGCAGGAGCAGCACTTGCTGCTTTGATTTGTTGTTCGAGCCTTTCCTTTTCTGCCTTCAGGCTCAACTTCTCATCGCGGAGCTCATTCTTCTCCACCTGGAAAATAATAGAGCCACTTGTAAACAAAACCCACAAATTTTATCTGATCTAACATTCTCAAATGGGCAGGAGGCAATGTCACTGAATTGGTGAAAGATGGCACATCTAGTAACTTAATTGGTGTGGTGGTCAGCCAATTGTTGCACATAAGTCAAACTGGGCAGCAAAGAATGTGCGAGAACTAGTTTGCCATTTTAATTCCGGTACTAAGAACTAAGGGGAGAAAAGACTCATGGATTTTCATGGCAGAGCAAAACTTCAACAGCCACAAACAAGTGTGTGGATGGCATCAAGCATTTTTGAAGTCCAACCATAAGATGCAAAGTGACGCGGGAACAAAGGTACCTTAAGGTCCTTGATTGTCTCTTGAAGATTCGCATTTGATTCCTTCAGCTTTTCGGTCTCGCCTCTGAGTTGTGTCAACATACGAGTTGCATCGCTCAAGATACTTGCTTTATCCAACTTAGCGTTCTTCCCAGGATTGCTAGCCGAACATTCTTCAAGACCACTGTGCTTGCCAGAATTCATAACCGAACATAACTCAAGAAACCTGCAATTGGATAAAAATCAAAGTTTATACAGACATGGAAGGAAAGAATATATGTTTGCACGTATATGCATCTTTTCCTTTTCCTACATGGAAGAGGCGCTTTAGGAGTATATACTGCCAGATGCCCATACCTGTCATTCAGTTTATCCCTTCGCATTTTCTCGCGGCAAGCCTTTGACTTTGGACCAGATGAAGATGGTTCATCTCTGCTCCTGCATGAAATCAAATTATTATTATGTTAGTATTGCAGATCCAATATGGTGTTAACTAAGGAAATAAATCAGCAAAGAAAATGCATAGTGTGTTACTTACAAAATATTTCAAACAGTTGTTAATGGCAACAGTGGCATGCATAACAGACAATCATAATGTGTCACACCATGTTTAGAATATAATAGAAGGAAAAAAGGATTATGCAATCAGGTACTACTCAGAATGATCAGTAATGATTAACAATTCACATGCTCTTAAGTCTACTATATCCTCAGTTATGCCAGTGAAGACTCAACATGGAAAGCACTATCCGTACTGAGCAGACAGCAAGGAAATGGAATACTATCTGGAAACAAAATTCAGAGGAATCTTTCCATTTGTTAAGCAATAAAGATACTCCACTTTTTGTAGAGAAATATAAGGAGTGTAAGACTGGCACCTTTTCCCCAAATTAGATTGCCCAAGACCAGAGTCACCTCCGCTGACATCCTCAATCCCAAGTCTGTCAAATAAACAACAGTCAAGTACAAACGGAAGAATATTCAAGGGCAGTGTATCGGCTCAAGTATGCAACAAAAGAAAATGCCACTCGTATTTTAAATGGTTGTGTGCTTCAAAACAAACCAAACCAACAGTTGTGATCATCATATCTATGCGCATCACTCCCACCTACATACTGGGCAACGAGCCCAGGAAGAGGTCACATCACTCCAATCTACTACATGGTACATACCGGGCAAGAAGCCCTGCAACGCTGCATATAGCATTCAGCGCACAATTGCCCATTGCTAAAAGAAGAAGGGCACAGCAAAATCACCAATCACCAAGCAAAACCGGCGCTCGTATGCTACGGGATCTGCAGATTGGTGCCACGCGCTAACCAGTTCCTCACGGGTAGGAGTATTATTTATCATCACGAAAACATCACCTATGACCAGAATTGCATGGCAGCAGTTGTGAAAGCCATGGAGCCGCATATTTCGCGCAGGGAATCACGGAGAGGAGCTGATTCCTCCAAGCTCGCATCAACCAGGGCTGCAGAAGACATAGGAGATCGCAGAGACTACCAGCATGAGAGCTCGCTTTATATCTGGCGCAGGCCGTGCGGCCGCGCGGATGAGATGCGGCAAGAACTGCGCCGCCCGCGGCCAATAAATAAATCGAAGGCGACAGCGACCTCGCGGGTACAAAATCCCGCGGCGCGAAACCGCAAAAGCTAGCGGAATCCATCCGCTCTAATAAGCAGCAGCAGAATAACAAGAAGAAAAAAGGGTTCTTTGTTGCGGGCGGGCGTCCGTACCCTCCGTCGCAGAAGCCGGCGAGGCCCTCCGCGCCGGCGCCGGCGCCCCCGACGAGGAATTCGTCGACGGGGTCTCCGATACCGCCGCCGTCCATCATCGCGGCGGCCCGGCCCGAGGGATCCGCCGCCGTGTGCCTGGCTAGGGTTCGCTGCGGAGAGGTTGGCTGCTGGGGAGGGGAGGGGGAAGGTGAGGTCTGCGGTTTTTTTGCAGATCGCACCCTGGATGCGCTCTTGTCGACGCATGGAGGGGTGCGTTTGTGATTTATGATTTTCCAGAGGTCCTATCCGAGTGGCCAGTGAGGAAGAAGAACTGGTGGCGTGCGACGGTCCGTGCTCTTGGGCTGCGTGCCGTGTGGGCCCCGGTCGTCATCGACTTGTTTTTGTTCCACATGCTCCATGTGATCGATTTTAGGCAATTTTGGCATGTTGCATTTTTTCTTCATCATAGCTCTAAACGGTCACTAATTTTTGTTTAATCGTTGTACGTATTCTCTTGCATTTTCGATTATCTACTCAAACTCTAAAAGTTCCCTTGAAGCGTCTTTGGGGAAAGCAAAAGATTTTTTTCCACGATATAGGCGCAAACACTCAGGCTACAGAATATGTTATTTTTTTTATCCGAGGTAATCTTACGATCGCTTCATACATAAATTACATTTGATATACAATTTTGTTTCATTCATATTAATCACCACGTAAAATTTGACATAAGAAAATAAAAATATCGATCATAAGCAGGGGCGGATCCAATGGGGGTTCCATGGGTGCCATGGCACCCCCTGCGAAATGCAAAGTGTATTTACTATATACAGTAGTTAGGCTAATTTTGTTGGAAATATGCCCTAAAGGCAATAATAAATTAGTTATTATCATATATTTTTGTTCATAATAATCGTTTATTATCCATGCTATAATTGTATTGATCGAAGACTTAGATGCATGTGTGGATACATAGACAAAACCATGTCCCTAGTATGCCTCTAATAGACTAGCTCGTTGATGAAAGATGGTTAAGGTTTCCTAGCCATGGACATGAGATGTCATTTGATAACGGGATCACATCATTAGGAAAATGGTGTGATGGACAAGACCCAAACTACAAACGTAGCATATGATCGTGTCAGTTTATTGTTATTGTTTTCTGCATGTCAAGTATCTATTCCTATGACCATGAGATCATGCAACTCACTGACACCGGAACGTAACTGGGTGACTATAAAGGTACTCTATAGGTATCTCCGAGGGTGTCTATTGGGTTGGCATGGATCAAGACTGGGATTTGTTACTTCGTGTGACGGAGAGGTATCTCAGGGCCCACTCGGTAATACAACATCATAATAAGCCTTGCAATCAATGTGACTAAGTGTTGGTCACGAGATCTTGTATTACGGAACGAGTAAAGAGACTTGCCGGTAACGAGGTTGAACTAGGTATGGAAATACCGACGATTGAATCTCGGGCAGGTAACATACCGAAAAACACAGGGAACAACATACGGGATTAATTGAATCCTTGACATAGAGGTTCGACCGATAAAGATCTTCGTAGAATATATAGGAACCAATATGGGTATCCAGGTCCTGCTATTGGTTATTGACCGTAGAGGTGTCTCGGTCATGTCTACATAGTTCTCGAACCCGCAGGGTTTGCACACTTAAGGTTTGGTGACGTTTCGGTAGTATAGAGTTATATATGGTGGTGGCCGAAGGTTGTTCGGAGTCCCGGATAAGATCCCGGACGTCACGAGGAGCTCCGGAATGGTCCGGAGGTAAAGATTGATATATAGGAAGTCCTGTTTTGGTCACCGGAAAAGTTTCGGGCTCATCGATAGTGTACTGGGAGTGTCGGTAGTGTACCGGGGGACCATCGGGAAAGGTATTTCGACCCAAGAGGCTACATGGACTGTGGGAGGAGGTAAACCAGCCCCTGGTGGTCTGGCCAAAGACTCCTCTAAGGGCCCATGCGGCTGGAGTGGTTTGAGAAGGAAAAAAAATCCAAAGGTGGAGAGGTGGAAAGAGTTTCCAAGTGGAAAGGAGGAAAACTACTCCTAATAGGATTGGAGTAGGACTCCTCCACCTCCAATTTCGACCAAACCTTGAGGGTTTGAGGCTGCCTCCTCCCCTCCCTCCCTCCTATATATATTATAGGATTTAGAGGAAAAAGCTAACCCTAATAGCCACGTGCTACCTCTCCTCTAGATCGCAGTTTCTCCTCTAGATCGGTTTTCAGCGGTGCTTAGGCGAAGCCCTGCTGTAATAGCTCCACCATCATCGCCGCAACGCCGTCACACTGCCGGAGAACTCATCTATCTCTTTGCTTCCTCTTGCTGGATCAAGAAGGCAGAGATCGTCATCGAGCCGTACGTGTGCTGAACGCGGAGGTGTCGTCCGTTCGGCGCTAGATCGGAAGGACCGTGATCAAGATCGCGAGACGGATCATGATGAGATCGCGGGACGGATCGTGATGAGTTCGCGGGACAGATCGTGATTGGATCACGGGACGGATCGTGATGAGATCGTGGGATGCTCGGCGATCTGGATCGCGAAGACGTTCGACTACACCAACCGCGTTTCTTAACGCTTCCCGCATAGCGATCTACAAGGGTACGTAGATCCACTCTCCCTCTCGTAGATGCTCATCACCATGGATAGTTCTTGCGTATGTGTAGGAAATTTTTTGTTTCCCATGCAACGTTCCCAACAGTGGCATCATGAACTAGGTCTATGTGTAGATGAGATCTCGAGTAGAACACAAAGAGTTTTTAGGCATTGATGCTTAGATTGCTTCCTCCCTTGGTCATGTTTTGGTTTAGCGGTATTGTGGGATGAAGCGGCCCAGACCAACCTTACTCGTACGCTTACGAGAGACCGGTTCCATCGACTAACGTGTAGCTTCATTGCACAAAGATGGCTGGCGGGTGTCTGTTTCTCCTACTTTAGTTGGATCGGATTTGACTAAGGCGGTCCTTGAGAAGGTCTAAAAGCAACTTATGTATCACCGTTGTGGTTTTTGCGTAGGTGAGAATTGTTCTTGCTAGATACCCGTAGCAGCAACGTAAAACATGCAACAACAATTAGAGGACGTCTAACTTGTTTTTGTAAGGTATGTTGTGATGTGATATGGCCAATTACATGATGAGATATATGTGATGTATGAGATGGTCATGTGTTGTATAAAATATCACGACTTGCATGTTGATGAGTACGGCAACCGGAAGGAGCCATAGGGTTGTCTTTAATTATTGTATGACCTGCGTGTCAATCATTAAGCGCTATTTAATGCTTTACTTTATCGCTAAACGGTAACAGTAGTAGTAGAAGCATGGTGGGCGCGACAACCCCAATGGAGACACATTGATGGAGATCAAGATGATGAAGATCATGGTGTCATGCCGGTGACGATGGAGATCATGCTGGTGCTTTCAAGATGGAGATCAAAAGCACAAGCTATCTTTATCGATCGGGAGTAGTGAAAAAAATTCCTATACTCCTTCCCTCCCTCTTTAATGAGAGATGCAAAATAAAAAAGTGAAGTAAGGGTGCCCTATAGGTATTTGATCTTGCTCCCTGCCCCTTTTTTTCATGGAAAAAGGAAATATGAATTTCTCCATTCATTGAACCCTAGTTCGGGACTGACGGGGCTCGAACCCGCAGCTTCCGCCTTGACAGGGCGGTGCTCTGACCAATTGAACTACAATCCCCGCGGGGTGTATGGCATACCCATTCTTAAATAGAACCATAAGAAGATTTGATTCGTCTGTCGTACTCTAAGAAATAGACGAATCATATACTACATACCCACATGGCCATATCATGTCACTTATGATTTGCATGTGATGTTAATCCTTTTATGCACCTTGTTTTGCTTAGGACGAGGTAGCATTATAAGGTGATCCCTCACTTAATTTCAAGGTAAATTGTGTTCTCCCCGAGTGTGCACCGTTGCGAAAGTTCATCGTGTTGAGACACCACGTGATGATCGGGTGTGATAGACTCTACGTTCACATACAACGGGTGCAAGCCAGTGTTGCACATGTAGAACACTCGGGTTAAACTCGACGAGCCTAGCATGTACAGACATGGCCTTGGAACACAAGAGACCGAAAGGTCGAACATGAGTCATATAGTAGATATGATCAACATGATGATGTTCACCATTGAAACCACCTCAACTCACGTGATGATCGGACTTGAGTTGGTGAATTTGGATCATGTATCACTCGAATGACCGGAGGGATGTCAATTTGAGTGGGAGTTCTTAAGTAATATGATTAATTGAACTCATTATCATGAACATAGTCAGTAGTGGCTTTGCAAAATTATGTTGTAGATTACTAGCTCACGTTGTAGCTCCCTTGAATTTCTATATGTTCCTAGAGAAATAGAGTTGAAAGATGATGGTAGCAATATTGCGGACTGGGTCCGTGATCTGAGGATTGTCCTCATTGTTGCACATAAGGCTTATGTCCTTAATGCACCGCTCGGTGCGCCACCCCCTCTAGCATCTCTGTAGATGTTGTGAACATCTGACAGGCACGTTCCGATGACTACTTGATAGTTTAGTGCGTCATGCATTACGGCTTAGAATTGAGGCTCCAAAACGTTTTGAACGTCACGGAACATATGAGATGTTCTAAGAGCTGAAATTGGGATCTCAGGCTCGTGCCCATGTTATGAGATATGAGATCTCCAACAA
Source organism: Hordeum marinum (assembly GCA_022496015.1). Taxonomy (NCBI): domain Eukaryota; kingdom Viridiplantae; phylum Streptophyta; class Magnoliopsida; order Poales; family Poaceae; genus Hordeum; species Hordeum marinum. Next base: position 22,023,678 of record CM039677.1, on the reverse strand, counting down.
GATTCTTTACCTGCAAGATGAAGCAGAATAGCTCAATCGTTAAGCATGTGCTCAGATTGTCTGGGTGCTACAATCGCCTGAATCGAGTGGGAGGTGATCTTCCAGATAAGATAGTGATTGATATAGTTCTCCAAGTCACTGTCACTAAGCTACTAGAACTTGGTGATGAACTATAAAATGCCAGGGATAGAAATAATGATACCTGAGCTGTTCGCGATGTTTGACACCGCGAAGGTAGAAATCAAGAAGGAGCATCAAGTGTTGATGGTTAGTAAAACCACTAGTTTCGAGAAGGGCAAGGGCAAGGAGGGAAACTTCATGGATGACAATTTAGTTGCTGCTCTAGTGAAGCAACCCAAAGTTGAACCCAAACCCGAGACTAAGTGCTTCTATTATGAGGTGAGCGGTCATTGAAGCGGAACAACCCTAGATACTTGGTAGATAAGAAGGCTGGCAACATCGACACAAAGTGTATTTGATATACGTGTTATTGATGTGTACCTTGCTAGTACTCCTAATAGCACCTGGGTATTGGATACCAGTTCGGTTGCTAAATGTTAGTAACTCGAAGTAAAAGCTGCGGAATAAACGGAGACTAGCTAATGGTGAGGTGACGATGTATGTTGGAAATGTTTCAAGGGTTGATGTGATCGACATCGCACGCTCTCTCTACCTTCGGGATTATTGACGAACCTAAATAAATGCTTTTTGGTGTTTTGTGTTGAGCATGAACGTGATTAGATCGTGTTTATTGCAACACGTTTATTCATTTAAGTTTGAGAATAATTGTTATTCTGTTTACATGAATAATACCTTCAATGGCCATGCACCTAGTGAGAATGTCTTGTTGAATCTTGATCATAGTAATACACATGTTCATAACATTGATTCCAAAAGATACAAAATTAATAATGATAGTACCACATACTTGTGGCACTGCCGCTAAATGTCATATTGGTATAAAGTGCATGAAGAAACTCCATGTTGATGGATCTTTGGACTCATTCGATTTCGAATCGGTTGAGACATGCAAACCATGCCTCTTGGGCAAGATGACTAAGGACCTTGTTTTCCAGATTGATGGAGCGGGCAAGTGATTTATTGGAAATGATACATGTTGATGTATGCAATCCAATGAGTCTTGTAGCGTGCGGTGGATATCGTCATTTTCTTACCTTCACCGATGATTTGAGTAGATATAGTGTATGTTTACTTAATGAAACACAAGTCTGAATCATTTGAAAAGTTCAAGCAAATTCAGAGTGAAGTTTAAGATCATCGTGACAAGAAGATAAAAATGTCTGTGATATGATCATGGAGGTGAATATCCAAGTTACGAGTTTGGCATACAACTTTAGACAATGTGAAAGTCGTTTCACAACTCACGCCACCTGGAACACCATAGTGTGATGGTGTATCCGAATGTCATAGTCGTGATCTATTGGATATGGTGCGGGCTATGATGTCTCTTATAGTTTTGCTACTATAGTTTTGGGGTTATGCATTAGAGACAACTACATTCACTTTAAATAGGTCACCATCTAAATCCGTTGAAATGACACCGTGTGAATTATGGTTTGATAGAAACCTAAGCTGTCATTTCTTAATGTTTGGGGCTGCGACGCTTGTGTTGGAAAATGTTTTCACGTAATGAGCTCGAACCCAAAGCGGACAAATGCATCTTCATAGATTACCCTAAGAACAGTTGGGTGCACCTTCTATCTCAGATCCAAGCATAAAGTGTTTGTTGCTAAAACGGGTCCTTTCCTGAGAAAAAGTTTCTCTCGAAAGAATTGAGTGGGAGGAAGATTGAACTTCATGAGGTTGTTGAACCTTTGTTTCAATGAGAGAGTAGCGCAGCGCAGGAAGATGTTTCTGTGAAGCCTACGTTAGTTGAAGAGGAAGTTAATGATGATGATGATGATGAAGCTTCAGATCAGTTACTATCGAACCTCGTAGGTTGACAAGGATGCATACTACTCCTGAGTGATACGACGACCCTGTCTTGGAGGTCATGTTGTTGGACAACGATGAACCTACGAGATATGGAGAAGCGATGATGGGCCCAGATTCCGACAAATGGTTAGAGGCCATAAAATCCGAGAAAGGATCCATGTATGAAAACCAAGTATAGACTTTGGTAGACTTGCTCGTTGGACGGCAGGTCATCGAGTACAAATGGACCTTTGAGATGAAGATAGATGCTGATGGTAAATGTCACCATTTATAAAGCTCGACTTGTCACAAAGAAGTTTCCGACAAGTTCAAAGAGTTGACTGCGATGAGACTTTCTCACTCATAGTGATGCTAAAGTCTGTTGGAATTATGTTAGCAGTTGCTGCATTTTTCAATTATGAAATCTGGCAGATGGATGACAAAACATCGTTTCCTTAACAATTTACTTGAGGAAAGGTTGTATGTGATACAACCAGAAGGTTTTGCCAGTCCTAAGGATGCTAAAAGGAGTGCGAGCTCCAGCAATCCATCTAAGGGCCGGAGCAAGCATCTCGGAGTTGGAATATACACTTTGATGAGGTGATCAAAGTTTTGTAGTTTATACAAAGTTTACGAGAAACTTGTATTTACAATAAAGTGAGTGGGAGCACTATAGAGTTTCTGATAAGCATATGTGGTTGACATATTGTTGATCAGAAATGATGTAGAATTTTTGGAAAGCATAAAGGGTTGTTTGAAAAGTGATTTTCAAAGGAAGACCTGGATAAATCTACCTAATTGTTGGCATCAAGATCTATAAAGATAGATCAAGATGCTTGATGAGACTTTCAATGAGTACATACCTTGACAAGATTTTGAAAGAGTTCAAAATGGACCAGTCAGAGAAAGAGTTCTCGCCTGATTTGTAAGGTGTGAAGTTGAGTGAGACTCAAAGCTCGACAAAGGTAGAAGAAAGAGAAAGGACGAACGTTGCCCCCTATGCCTTAGCCATAGGCTCTGTATAGTATGCCATGCTGTGTATCGCACCTGTGTGTGCCTTGCCATGAGTCCGTCAAGGGGTACAAGAGTAAGAGTGATCCAGGAGTGGATCACTGGACAACGGTCAAGATTATCCCTAGTAACTAAAAGACTAAGGATATGTTTCTCGATTATGGAGGTGATAAAGAGTTCGTCGTAAAGAGTTACGTCGATGCAAAGCTTTAACACCAATTCGGATGACTCGTAGTAGCAATCTGGATACATATAGTGGAGCAACCATTTGGAATAGTACCAAGTGGAGTGTGGTAGCGGTGTTTACAGTTTGACATAGAGATTTGCAAAGTACACACGGATCTGAATGTCACTGACCCATTGACTATAAGACCTCTCTCACATGCAAAGCATGATCAAGCCCCAAAACTCATTGCGTGTTAGATTCATAACAATGCGAATCACATGGTGATGTGAACTAGATTATTGACTCTAGTGCAAGTGGGAGACTGTTGGAAATATGCCCTAGAGGCAATAATAAATTAGTTATTATCATATTTCCTTGTTCATGATAATAATTTATTATCCATGCTATAATTGTATTGATCGGAGACTTAGATGCATGTGTGGATACATAGACAAAACCATGTCCCTATTATGCCTCTGATAGACTAGCTCGTTGATGAAAGATGGTTAAGGTTTCCTAGCCATGGACATGAGATGTCATTTGATAACGGAATCACATCATTAGGAGAATGGTGTGATGGACAAGACCCAAACTACAAACGTAGCATATGATCGTGTTAGTTTATTGCTATTGTTTTCTGCATGTCAAGTATCTGTTCCTATGACCATGACATCATGCAAGTCACTGACACCGGAGGAGTGCCTTGTGTGTATCAAACGTCGCAACGTAACTGGGTGACTATAAAGGTACTCTACAGGTATCTCCGAGGGTGTCTGTTGGGTTGGCATGGATCAATACTGGGATTTGTTACTCCGTGTGGCGGAGAGGTATCTCAGGGCCCACTCGGTAATACAACATCACAATAAGCCTTGCAATCAATGTGACTAAGTGTTGGTCATGAGATCTTGTATTACGGAATGAGTAAAGAGACTTGCCGGTAATGAGGTTGAACTAGGTATGGAGATACCGCTGATTGAATCTCGGGCAAGTAACATACCGAAAAACAAAGGGAACAACATACGAGATTAATTGAATCCTTGACATAGAGGTTCGACCGATAAAGATCTTCATAGAATATGTAGGAACCAATATGGGCATCCAGGTCCCGCTATTGGTTATTGACCGTAGAGGTGTCTCGGTCATGTCTACATAGTTCTCGAACCCGCAGGGTCTGCACACTTAAGGTTCGGTGACGTTTCGGTAGTATAGATTTATGTATGATGGTGACCGAAGGTTGTTCGGAGTCTCGGATGAGATCTCAGACGTCACGAGGAGCTCCAGAATGGTCTGGAGGTAAATATTGATATATAGGAAGTCCTGTTTTGGTCGCCAGAAAAGTTTCGGGCTCATCGGTAGTGTACCGGGAGTGTCGGTAGTGTACCGGGGGACCATCGGGAGGGATATTTCGACCCAAGAGGCTAAATGGGCTATGGGAGGAGGCAAACCAACCCCTGGTGGGCTGGCCGAAGCCTCCTCTAAGGGCCCATGTGGCTGGAGTGGTTTGAGAAGGAAAAAATCCAAAGGTGGAGAGGTGGAAAGAGTTTCCAAGTGGAAAGAAGGAATCCTACTCCTAATAGGATTGGAGTAGGACTCTTCCACCTCCAATTTCGACCAAACCTTGAGGGTTTGAGGCTGCCTCCTCTCCTCCCTCCCTCCTATATATACTACAAGATTTAGAGGAAAAAGCTAACCCTAATAGCCACGTGCTACCTCTCCTCTAGATCGCAGTTCCTCCTCTAGATTGGTTTTCAGCGGCACTTAGTTGAAGCCCTGCGTGAATAGCTCCACCATCATCGTCGCAATGCCGTCGCGCTGCGGGAGAACTCATCTACCTCTCTGCTTCCTCCTGCTAGATCAAGAAGGCGGAGATCGTCATCGAGCTATACGTGTGCTGAACGCGGAGGTGCCGTCCGTTCGGCACTAGATCGGAAGGACCGTGATCAAGATCGCGGGACGGATCGTGATGAGTTCGCTGGACGAATCGTGATTGGATTGCGGGACGGATCGTGATGAGATCGCGGGATGCTCGGCGATTTGGATCCTGAAGACGTTCGACTACACCAACCGCGTTTCTTAACGCTTCCCGCTTAGCGATCTACAAGTGTATGTATATCCACTCTTCCTCTCGTAGATGCTCATCACCATGGATAGATCTTGCGTATGCGTAGGAAAATTTTGTTTCCCATGCAATGTTCCCAACAAATTTATGTGTATTGTCAGTGTTTAAATACGTTAGTATTGAGCCTGCCACCCCCTATTGTGTTGTTCTAGATCCGCCACTGATCATAAGATCGGAAATATTGCATTTTATGTATGTTTTACACTATGTTTTTTACGTTCATAATTTTACATAACACAAAATATATTTTTATGACGATTATATATTTTCTTACGGTGTCTTTTTACACACGAAATAAGATAAAATTTACGAAACGTAGAAATACGGTGCATTCATGTTAAAATAAAGGGGGTGGAGAATAACTATTCCTCACCCAGGATGATGAATAACGTGCATACACTCATTCTTATGCACATACTACAACCCTATGAGGACCTCCAAAAGATTGAACCGACATATTATGTTGAGATTGAAGTAATCACCACAGACGCCTCGTAGTTGATGAGGACGTCTCCTTCCAATGAACAAACATCACCGGAAATTCTGAAATAATATGAGCATCATGATTTAAATTTTGGTTGGCCGGGGATACCATCGTCTTCCTAACAATCCAACCATATGTGATGTGTACGTGTCGATTTCTCTATGCCTTTTCTCACTGGATCTGTGGCCATTTGTTTTCTTCTTTGAATTTGAGTGGGGGGGGGGGGGGTGGCGCTGATCACTTCCGTTAGGCCTTGTTTGACAGAAGTGGAATTGAGAGGTTTGGGGAGGAGGGGATTTGAGGGGATTGGTGAATCCCCCTCTTTCACCCAATCCCCTCAGATCCAATTGTTTACTAGACAGGGTTTGCATATTGAGATAAGATGTGCAGAACAACTAAAAATGTAATCTTTACTAGTATACCACAAGCTACAGATTGTAAAGGTCTCCAAAATAAAATGTGACATGCTACAAGGGAATAATTTTGTAGCAACAACATAATTTTACATGAATTCGAATCAGTATCTCATCAAATGCATGGAGTATATCACAACAACATAATTTCTTGTAACATGATGACTTGGAATCAACATGCCATGTGTGATCTTTCACAACACAACAGTTCATACAACCACAAAATATTTTCCAACAAAGATAGCGAGGCTGAGAATGATATTGTAATAGAGATGAATTTTCTCTTTTGATGTCATGATCATCCAGCTTTTGAGTGGCTAAAAAGTTTATCCATCCAGCTTGTTTATTGTTGCTTCTTACTCTGAATCTGATGAAACAAAAAGAGATAAATAAGCTCATTAGGCTAACAAAAATCAGGGGTGGCTCACTAGTGGCCTAAGCAACCGATGAAATTAGGGGTGCCACAGGCCAAAAGCTTTCGGGCCATGCTGTATAATGCAGAGATACAAAACAGCAAAATCAGGCACTCTTTTAAGAACCAAACTTCTCTTCCGTTCAGCAGCCAGCAATCTTAGAAAGCAAATGACACAGTTCACACAAGTCGCGTGTAACTTTCCTCTTGCTTTCTTCAATTACGCATCTAATTAATCGATACTATATCAACATAACAGCAACAGCAGCTCGTGGATGATACACAACTACACAAGTAAGAACAGAGAAAGATGGCAGAAATTATCAGTCTATTTCCCATGGATTACATGATGATATGATGATGATGAACTTATCCACATTATCACATAAGGCAGAGTATCAGATATTTCAGAACTTGAGTGGTAGTAAAACGGAGACCAAAAATCCAATTATATCGAGATAGTAGAAGCACTTCGCAGTAGGCAGCCGCGCCGCCGCGTTAGTCCAGGAGCGGGGGGAGCGAAGCATCCGAAGAAGGCAGCAGGTACCGCGCGCGCGAAAGGACGATTAGAGGCGGAGCAGCGTGTGGCAGCACCAGTCCATCTCATCAGCGGTCAATCAAACATATGCACCCATTAGTCCCGGTTCGTAATATGACCGAGACTAATGCAATATTCTGACCTGTTTCAAAGCCCTGTTTTCTACTAGTGTAGATACTGTATCATGTTAAATGCTATGCTACTGTGTGTTATGCATGTCGATAAATGTGGTCATATATGATACTAGTTTATGATACTATGCACTATAAAGGTAGTATCATATAATAGTATCATGTGCATGATACTATGATACTATTATATGATACTCCCCACTATGAGTAGCCTTAAATATAAAAGAAATGCGATCGAGGAAATAAGGCCACAAGCTCCTTAATTCGATCAATGTTTGATTGACAAAGTGGCATTTTCCAGGGGCTACAGTTGAAGTCTGCATGAGTTGTTAAGCAAGAAACATGTATTTGTCAAATATATCTATGACATGTAGTATCTAGGCAAAGCAAATAACTAGTTTTCAATGGAAAACAAAATGCACATAAGCCTCATTGTGAGTCATCAAATCTCAGCCTCGATTTGGGCTTACATGTCGACAGTATTTATATTTTCCGTGCATATCACCACACACAATACAAATGAGCCAAAAAATGAAAGGTGAACTCCAAGTGATAGAAAAGAAATTGCTTACTCAAACTGCAACCAACCATAGTAGAGCTAACATGTCTTCAGAAAGGGAAAAAGGGAAATGAGAGTATCTATACATTCCGCAGAGGCCACTACCACCCATCCGATGAACCTCCACCTCCACGTCTCCCGCAACGCATCTCACATCCCACCTGATTGCCGCATGATGTTGCGAACCCATTCGATGATGCCTACCCCTCTTCGAACTCCTCCTCCACCACTCGTTGCTCGATGGTGAGCTCTATTAGAATCACCCAATAGTTGTAAATCCTATAAGGGGGAATCGGTCGTGAGAAAGAAGGGGAGGAGGAGGGAGGCTCTCACGTGGTGGTGGGGAGCCAAGTTTAGGACTTCGTCGAGGGTAGGTCGCCAAGAGAGGAGTGGGTCGGCGGAGAGGGAGTCAATGATGGGTCATGGGTGGTTTCGAGGAGAAATCGGTTATTTGCCACTTTCAATATCCGGCTTCACCGGAATGACACTGTCAAATTGCCATCCAACCCATTAGAACCTTGATTAATATGCCATTTCCCCCTCTTTTGGTTTCCTTTTCCCTTTTCTATTTACAAACGCTGGAAAGGACAATAGTGTCCTTGAGGCTAGCTGGCATGTATCGTGTTGGACAGAGCAGGAATATTTGTCATCACTTCTAGGAGTGTCACATGCTCATGCCGCCAAACCGGTTGCCATTGCTACTCATGCCGAGGAAGGATGTAAATCTCCTCCAAAGCTAGCAACACCAAAGAAGTCGATTCAAGGGAAGAAGAAATGCCACTCCAACGAAGAGACAATAGCCGAACCCACAACCGATGTCACCCTCTCTTACGAAAGAAACAACACCATCGTCGTCCTTATCAAAATATGAAGGAGCCCCGTTGAGAGAAGTCAGAGAGACACCAACACGTACACATCACCGCCTAACTAGTCGTCATGACTACATGCAAATAGATCGATGAGTCAAAACCACCGCTCCACGCACATATAGGCAGCCCACAACCCCAATCAAACTGGGGAGCCTCTATTCAAATTCAAAGGAGCTTAGAGTTTTAGAAGATGTTGAAAGTGCAAGAGAATACATAAAACAATGACACACAAAATAATGTCCATTTAAATAAAGATAAGAAAAATGCAACACACTACTCACAGGAAAAATATGCAACTGATCTTCTCATAAAAGTTAACATGCAGAGTTGCAAGCCAGCACGAACACCTTTATCTAGTACAGAAAGATTGTCTCTTACAGATGGAGAACTCCTGAATCAAGAGGATGATACAAGATATAGAAGCATAGTAGGTACACTCCAGTACTTACCCCTTACTAGACATGACATCTCTTTTGATGTGAATAAGGTATGCCAGTTTCTTCATGCACCTACTACCACTCATGGACAGCTGCAAAACACATATTGAGATTCATTAAAAGTATTCGAGATACTGGGTTGACACTCAGATAGTACCAAATTTTCCTGAAAATTATCAACCCAAATCGATCACATGGGGCATGTGGATAACAAGGGGGCGGGGGGCAAACGGAATGCATCCCAACACCAGGAGCCATAACACGCCACCGGTTCTTCCTCACTCGCTACTCGGATAGAACCTTAGAAAAATCCCAAATCCCAAACGCACCCCTCCGTTCGGTAACAAGAGTGCGTCCAGGATGCGATCTGCAAAAGAGGACAGACCTCACCTTCCCCCTCACCTCCCCAACAGCCAGCCTCCTGCCGCCACAAACCCTAGCTAGCCAGCCACGACGGTGGATCCCTCGGGCGGCCTGGAGCCACGGCCACCATGACGATGGACAGCGGCACATCCGCCGACGAATTCCTCGTCGGGGGCGTCGACGACGGTGGGGAGGACCTCGCCGCCTTCTGCAACGGAGGGTACGGATGCCCACGACAACAAGAAACCTTTGTTGCTTCTTCTTTTTCTACCATGGATGGATTCCACTAGCTTTTGCGATGTCAGTCCACAGGCTTTTGTACCCTCGAGGTTGTTGTCGCTGTCGATTTCTTTATTGGTCGCAGGCGCCGTGGTTCTCGCCGCATCTCATCCGAGCGGCCGCATGACCTACGCGAGAGAAAGCGAGCGCTCATGCTATTCTTCGTGATCTCCTATATTGTCTGTTGCCCTGGTTGATGCGAGCTTGGAGGAATCAGCTAAAAGATACCGTCACCCTTTAATGGAAGTAATCATCTTGGATAAACAACAAAGGAGTTGATGCCATCCTTTAACATTAGTGAAGAGGCAAGAACTGAACAGACGCAGCCACCCTACCCGCTCACTCCTCTGTATTTTTGTCGGCCGGCATGTGGGAGGTGTGCTGCTCTCTGTTCTCACGTCCTATGCACATGAGGTGTTCGATGAAATGTCGTAGCCACACTTAAGCTTTCTCCTCTGCAAGCTTGACCTCCAAGCTACATTTTCCCCAAGATTTGTTTAGGTTTGGTGGTGCACCAACTACACAAATGTTCTAAAAGTTTAATGACTGCATTGTTTTATCTCTCACTGCCAGCTACATGTGCACGAAAATGACGGCATGCATCCAAAGCAGTATCAAGGTCCTGCCAGCTATGCTCTTACCAAAGAAGAGAAGGAAATATTTTTTGAATGCCTGCTCAGTATGAAGGCCCCGTCTGGCTTCGCGTCGAATATAAAGGGAATAATAAACATGACAGAGAAAAAAATTCCAAAACCTAAAGTCTCATGACTGCCACATGATTAAGACGCAACTGCTTCTAGTTGCATTGAGGGGGCTTCTACGGAAAACGTTCGATTAGCCATTGTAAAGTTATGTGCATTCCTCAATGCAATCTCTAAGAAGGTAATCGATCCAGAAATCCTACCAATGTTACGGAATGATTTGGGGCAATGTTTTGTTAGCTTCGAGTTGGTGTTCCCACCATCCTTCTTCAATATCATGTCTCACTTCCTAGTTCATCTAGTCGATGAGATTGCCATTCTGGATCCTGTATTTCTACAGAATATGTTCCCTTTTGAGAGGTTCATGGGAATTTTGAAGAAATATGTTCGTAATCATGCTTGGTCAGAAGGAAGCATCTCCACGGTCCATCAAACAGAGGAGGTCGTTGGGTTTTGTGTTGACTCTTTTTCCTGACCGTCAGTCGATTGGTGTCCCTAAATCGCGGTGTGAGGGGAGACTGAGTGGAAAAGGCACGCTAGGAGCAAAATCAATAATATGTAGGGACGGGCATTCTTGAGCGCAAGAACACTACACAGTTCTACATAATTCTACCTTGGTGGCCCTGTATGTGAATGAACACAAGAATATTCTACGCTGGACACACCCATAGTAGTCTGACAACTGGATTACACGTGAACACATCGGGACTTTTGACGGTAGGTCGCAAATGCATCTCATGCGTAACAACACGGTTGCAGATGACCTGTACTTGTTGGCCAGGACACCATCTTCGACTGTATTGACTTACCAAGGGTACGAGATAAATGGTAATACATTTTACACGATCGCCCAAGATAAAAAGAGCACCAACCAAAACAGTGGTGTCCGCTTTGATACAGCAATCACTAATAGGGCAAAGGACACATATTATAGTTACATAGAGGAGATATGGGAACTTGACTATGGACATGAATTTAAGGTCCCTTTGTTTCGGTGCAAATGGGTCAATCTGTCAGGAGGCGACGTATAGTTAGACCCGCAGTACGGAATGACAAAGTGGATCTCAACAATCTTGGGTACACAGACGAACCATTCTTCCTAGCCAATGATGTGGCGCATGTTTTCTATGTGAAGGACATATCTACCAAACCGAGAAAAAAAATATAAGGAAGTGGATTACATCAAATGATGAGCCAAAGTGAAACATAGTTCTTTCAGGGCGAGGGCAAGACAGACATGTCTTAAGATTATGAAAAGTTTCATGAAATTCCTCCCTTCAAAGTGAAGGCTGACCCAAGCATCTTGTTAAATGATGAAAGATTATCCATGGTTACGGCGCAATAAGCAAGGGACGCACGCGAAGAAAAGTGAAGACATTCTCTCCACAACTATTCTGATGATTGCTTTCATCTAGAATATCATTGCGGTTACTGATACGTCTCCAACGTATCTATAATTTATGAAGTATTCATGCCATGTTTACAATAATTCTATATGATTTTGGTATGATTTTATTAGAACTAACCCGGACTGACGCTTTTTCAGCAGAACTACCATGGTGTCGTATTTTGTGCAGAAATAAAAGTTTTCATAATGGACTGAAAATTTAGTATGATTTTTTGTGGACCAAAAGAGACCCCGGAAGCATTGGAGCTGGGCCAGAAGAGCTCCGAGGAGGAGGCAAGCCTGCCAGGCGCGGCCAGGGGGTGGCCGCGCCTAGCAGGCTTGCCACCGCCTCGTGGCCCCCCTTGACGTGAGATCGACACCAAAATTCCTATAAATGCCAGAACCTCTGAAAAGAAACCTAGATCGGGAGTTCCGCCACAGCAAACCTCCAAAGCCACAAAAAAGCAATCTTGGCCCTCTCCAGCACCCTGCCAAAGGGGGTCACCATCACCGGAGGCCATCTTCATCATCCCGGAGGGGCCATCAACACCATGGCGGCCAAGGACCAGAGGGATAACCTCTCCCCACAAAGGGGGACGCCATGGAGGAGGAAAAACAAGGGGGAGACCCTCTCCCCCTCTATCCCGGTGGCGTTTCAGTGCCACCGAGGAACCATCATCGCGGTGATCGTCTTCATTAACATCACCTTCTTCATCACCATCCTCATCTCCTTTTAGCGGTCCACTCTCCCGAACCCCGCTGTAATCCCCTACTTGAACATGGTGCTTTATGCCACATATTATGATCCAATGATGTGTTGTCATCCTATGATGTTTTGAGTAGATTTCTTTTGTCCTTTGGGTTGATTGATGATCTAGATTGGTTTGAGTTGTATGTTTATTTTGGTGCTGTCCTATGGTGCCTTCCGTGCCGCACACACACGAAGGATTCCTGCTGTAGGGTGCTACAATACGTTCATGATTCGCTTATAGTGGGTTGCTTGAGTGACAAAAGCATAAACCCGAGTAAGGGGGTTGTTGCATATGGGATAAAGAGGACTTGATGCTTCAATGCTATGCTTGGGTTTTACCTTAATGATCTTTAGTAGTTGCGGATGCTTGCTAGAGTTCCAATCATTAGTGCATATGATCCAAGTAGAGAAAGTATGTTAGCTTATGCCTCTCTCTCATATAAAATTGCAATAATGACTTCCGATCTTGTTAACAATTGCCTAGGTTAATTTCGCACACCGACCCATCATTAATCCACACTCGCTATTTTTAATATATTGTACTCCCTCTGTCTCAAAATAAATGTCTCAATTTTGTACTAACTCTAGTACAAAGTTGTACTAAGCTTGAGACACTTATTTTGGGACGGAGGGAGTAATATATTATAACTTTATGATAACATCACCTATTTTTATATTTTCATTCTCCGATATCATGCAAAGCTATCCTCTTCATACCCACAACGTAGTTTTATTTCTCGTTTCTAGATGGAAACAAACGTTCGGTGTACGAAGAGTCGTATCCATGGCAGATAGGACTTGAGAGAATATTGATCTTACCTTTGGCTCCTTGTGGGTTCGACAATCCATACATATCACTTCCACCTTTGGAAATTTCTATGATGATTCCTTGCACTTGGGGATTATCAAGCTCTTTTCTGGCGCCGTCGTCGGGGAGTAATAGCATGGGGTTGATTCTCGTGTGTGCTTGTTTGCTTTCTTCACTAAGTAGATTTTGTTTCCCCTTTTTGCTTTCTTTAGTTGTGGGTGAAACAAAACAAATTTCAATAATGAAAAATACAAAAAGAGTTACTTGCCCCTTATGCCTAAGAAGTTTTTCAAAAAGAGAAGTGATTGGAAAGTTGTGCATTGGAGAAGTGAGGGTCGACCTTGAACACTTGTGTTCATGCTCATGGAAACAATGTAGAATTTTTCATGGAAGCTTCTGGAAAATAACTATCCCCTTGTATACATCCCTTGTATTATAAAAATAATGTGTCAAGATTTGCTTTTAGGATGATTAGATTGCTTGTTTGGTGTGTGTAGTGCAAAAATAGAAACGTTGGTTGTAGTGCGTGAATTTACATTTTTTACTGGAACGTCAAAAGTTTCTGAATTTTTTACACAATAATTCTATACAATTTATTTATTTGTTCCTAAATTTTTAGAATTTTTTGCGTTACATTAGTATACGAAGTTTCTAGATTACTACAGACTATCCTGTTTTCTATGCATTGTTCTCTTATTTTGATGAATCTATGGGTTGTATCGGGGGGTATGAACCATGGTGAAGATGGAATACAATAGATATAATTCTAATATGATTTGGAATGAGTTCACAACTATACTTAAAGTAGTATTTTGCTTTATTATACCAACGGATCTCACGAGGGTTTTGTTAAGTTTTGTGTGATGAAGTGTTCGAAGATCGAGGAGGTATTGATATAAGAAGAATACGGAGAGACAAGAGTTCAAGCTTGGGGATGCCCAAGGCACCCCAAGTTAATATTTCAAGGAGACTCAAGCATCGAAGCTTGGGGATGCCCCTGAAGGCATCCCATCTTTATTCTTCAACAATTATCAGTATACCTTGGTTTATGTTTTGTTCACATGATATGCGTCTTTAGTGTTTTTCTTTTACTTTATGCACCATTCTAGTATGAGATAGTCCTTCATTGATTTGTAGAATTCTTCATGCGCTTCACTTTAATCTTTTGAGTATGGATTTATAGAATGCTCTTTCTGCTTCACTTAAATCTGTTGAATATGGCTTTGTAGAATGCTTCATGCGCTTCACTTAAATCTTTTGAGTATGGCTTTATAGAATGCGTTGTGTGCTTCACATATATATTTCGAGCTTGGATATTGGTTAATCTATATTAATTGTAGAATGCTGATACGTCTCCATCGTATCCACTTTTCCAAACTCTTTTGCCCTTGTTTTGGACTCTAATTTGCATGATTTGAATGGAACTAACTCGGACTGACGCTGTTTTCAGCAGAATTGCCTTGGTGTTATTTTTGTGCAAAAATAGAAGTTCTCGGATCGTCCTAAAAATTCACAAAGAATATTTTTGGATTTAATAAAAAATATTGGCACAAGAATTAACCAGAGGGGGGCCACCTGCAGGCCACAACCTTGCTAAGCGCGGCCACCCCCATGTCCGCGCCTAGCAGGCTTGTGGGGCCCTCGTGGCTCCTCCAACCTCCTCTTCAGCTCCATATAACCCTATTCGTAGAGAAAATCAGAGAGAAGAGTTCATCGTGTTTCACGATATGGAGCCGCCGCCACCTCTTGTTCTTCCTCGGGAGACCAGATCTGGAGTCCCTTTTGGGCTCCGGAGAGGGGAAATCGTCGCCATCGTCATCACCAACCATCCTTCAACACCAATTCCATGATGCTCTCCGCCGTTCATGAGTAATCCCATTGTAGGCTTGCTGTAGGGTGATGGGTTGGATGAGATTTATCATATAATCGAGTTAGTTTGGTTAGGGTTTGATCCCTAGTATCCACTATGTTCTGAGATTGATGTTGCTATGACTTTGCTATGCTTAATGCTTGTCACTAGGGCCCAAGTGCCATTATTTCAGATCTGGACCTATTATGTTTGCATGAATACATATGTGTTCTTGATCCTATCTTGCAAATTGTAGACACCTATTATGAGTAATGATCCGCATCCCCCAGGGTGACAATAAGTGAGATTCTTTCCGGTGATTACCGTAGTTTGAGGAGTTCATGTATTCACTAAGTGCTAATGCTTTGGTCTGGTGCTCTATTAAAAGGAGACCTTAATATCCCTTAGTTTCCATTAGGACACCGCTGCCACGGGAGGGTAGGACAAAAGATGTCATGCAAGTTCTTTTCCATAAGCATGTATGACTATATATGGAATACATGCCTACATTACATTGATTAATTGGAGGTAGTTCTGTGTCACCCTATGTTATAACTGTTGCATGATGAATTACATCCAGCATAATTATCCATCACCAATCCATTGCCTACAAGCTTTGCACATATTGATCCTTGCTAAGTTACTTCTCCTCTGCTACTGTTACAATTACTACAAAACCGCTACTGTTACTTTTGCAACCGTTACGGTTACTTCCATATTACTTTGCTACTGAATACTTTGCTACGGATATTAAGTCTTTCAGGTGTGGTTGAATTGACAACTCAGCTACTAATACTCGAGAATATTCTTTGGCTCCCCTTGTGTCGAATCAATAAATTTGGGTTGAATACTCTACCCTCGGAAACTGTTGCGATACCCTATACTTGTGGGTTATCAAGACCTTTTTCTGGCGCCGTTGCCGGGGAGCATAGCTCTATTCTCTGAGTCACTTGGGATTTATATCTGTTGATCACTATGAAGAATCTGAAAGATCCAAAAACCAAGATCTATCCCTCTACTACGAGGGGAGGTAAGGAGCTGCCATATAGCTCTGCACTTGATTCACCTTCTGTTATGACTAAGTTTGCGACACCACCACCTGCTAGTAATTCTGATATGTCGCAAGTAATTGATGATGCCACTTTTGCTATGCATGATGCTTATGATGATACTTTACTTGATAATACTGTGCCACTGGGTGAATTTCTTGATGAACAAATTGCTAGACTCAATGCTGAAAATTATGATACTTCTGAAACTGATGAAATTATTGTAACTGAACACTTTGAGACACCTGCTAGACCTAGCTCTCCTAGATATGAATTTCCTGATATTCCCGAGGGTTATGTTATGTAAGGAGAGGTAGCTAGGGACTTTCTTGCTTGTAATGATAGAGATGATCTTAAGAAATTACTATGCAAGTGGAAAGAAAAAACTTCAAATGCTAGAATGAAATATGATCCTAAGTTTGCTACTTCAGCTATCTTTGTTACTGATAAGGATTATGAATTCTCTGTTGATCATGAGTAAATTACTTTGGTTGAATCTGATCCTTTCCATGGTTATGAATCCAAAACTGTTGTGGCACATCTTACTAAATTAAATGATATAGCCACCCTATATTTACTCATGAGGAAAAAATTCGTTATTATTATATCCTCAAGTTGTTTCCTTTCTCGCTAAAGGGTGATGCTAAGATATGGTTTAATTCTCTTGCTCCTGGTTGTGTGCGTAGCCCCCAGGATATGATTTATCACTTCTCTGAAAAATATTTCCCTGCCCATAAGAAACAAGCTGCCTTGCAGGATTTTTTTAGCTTTGTGCAAATTGAATAAGACAGTCTCCCACAAGCTTGGGGGAGGCTTCTCCAATTACTTAATGCTTTGCCTGACCATCCTCTCAAGAAAAACGAAATACTTGATATCTTTTATAATGGACTAACCGATGCTTCTAGGGACCACCTAGATAGTTGTGCTGGTTGTGTTTTCAGGGAATGAACTGTTGAACAAGCTGAAATACTATTGAATAATATATTGAGCAATGATAATGATTGGACTATTCCCGGACCACCTCCGAAGCCAACTCCGAAGAAAAGAGGTATTCTATTTCTCAGTCCTGAAGATATGCAAGAGGCAGAGAAATCTATGAAAGAAAAAGGTATTAAAGCTGAAGATGTTAAGAATCTACCACCTATTGAAGAAATACATGGTCTTGATAACCCGACACATGTAGTAGAGGTAAATTCTCTTCGTAGATTTGATGAAAGCGATATTCCTTATAATAAGTCTGCTAGCCAATCCTTGGGTGAGTTTGATAATTTTGTTGTTAAGCAAGAAAATTTAATGCTTATGTTAGTAGACAATTGAAACATAATGCTTTCATGCTCGATCGCTTAGGAGATTATTTGAGTAGAACTATCAATGATCTTAAACTGATTAGTAAACATGATTCCATGGTAACTACTCAAGTAGAACAAGTACTTCAAGCATAGAATGATTTGCTTAATGAGATGAATAGTAAGAACAATGATCATTCTATTAAAGTTGTGACTAGAGGTGGAAGAATGACTCAGGAACCTTTGTATCTCGAGGGCCATCCTAAGAGAATGGAACAAGATTCTCAAAGGGGTAATATTGATGCACCTAGTCGTTCCAATAATAGGAGGAACAAGGATGATGATATAACCTTGCATGCTGCTCGTGAACCTGTTATAGATACACCTAAAGCCCAAATGATATTTTTGTTTCTGATGCTGAGACACAATCTAGTGATGAACATGAGCCTAGTGATAATATTAATGATGATGTTCATGTTGATGCTCAACCTAGTAATGATAATGATGTGGAGATTGAACCTGCTGTTGATCTTGATAGCCCACAACCTAAGAATAAAAGATATGACAAAAGATATTTTATTTCTAGGAAGCATGGTAAAGAAAGAGAACCATGGGTTCAGAAACCCATGCCATTTCCTCCTAAACCATCCAAGAAAAAGGATGAAGAGGATTTTGAGCGCTTTGTTGAGATGCTTAGACCTGTCTTTTTGCGTATGCGCTTGACTGATATTCTGAAAATGTCTCCTTATGCTAAGTATATGAAAGATATTATGACTAATAAAAGAAAGATACCAGAAGCTGAGATTTCCATCATGCTTGCTAATTATAGTTTTAAGGGTGGAGTACCAAAGAAATTAGGAGATCCAGGAATACCAACTATACCATGCTCTATAAAAGGGAATTATGTTAAAACTGCTTTATGTGATTTGGGAGCTGGTGTTAGTGTTATGCCTTTGTCTTTATATCGTATACTTGATTTGAATAAGTTGACACCTACTGAAATCTCTTTGCAAATGGATGATAAATCAACTGCTCTACCTATCGGTATTTGTGAGGATGTACCTGTCATAGTTGCAAATGCTACTATCTTGACGGACTTTGTTATTCTTGATATTCCCGAGGATGACAGTATGTCGATCATCCCTGGTGGACCCTTTTTGAATACTGCAGGGGCTGTTATTGATTGCAACAAGGGCAATGTCACTTTTCATATTAATGGTAATGAGCATACGGTACACTTTCCGAAGAAACAACCTCAACTTCACAGTATCAACTCCATTGAAAAAATTCCAACAATCATTATTGGAGACTTTGAATTCCCTCTTCCTACTGTGAAGAAGAAATATGATATACTTATTGTTGGGGATATACAAATCCCCATTTAGGTAACTTAGTGTTAGTCAAAATTCTTCGGTTTCATGTTATTCAAAAGAAGTTTATTAATAAGACTTGATCAACATTATTGATGGATTCCTTTTGATGAGCATGATATGGATGTATTTAGAAAGCACAACTTTCTGTACCCAACTTTTACTTTCTGTTAGTTAGATTAAATTAAGTAAGAATGCTATTATTTTTCTGTTTTTTGAGTTTCCTGTGCAATAAAAAAGTGACCTGAAAATAAAAGTTCTTCAAATGTCCTGAAAAATGGAGTATGATTTTTTTGGAATATTTAAAAATTTCTGTCACTAAGCACACTGCAGGGGGGTGCACCACTGGGCCATAAGCCCACAAGGGGCAGCCACCCCCTGGCCGCGTCTAGCAGGCTTGTGGGTCCCACGTGCACCCCTTCACTTATTCCAGCACCCATTCACTTCATCTTTCTCCAGAAAAAATCCCACCATTGCTCAAAGCTGTGTTCTTGCTCATTTTGCTGCCATTTTCGATCTCCTTGCTCAAAGCTTTGTTCGCAAAACTGTTTTGGGAGATTGTTCCTCGAAAAAGAAATAATTGTTGAGGAAGGTGTTTCAAGTGGGTTCATCGAGCAAGAAGGCCCCGAGACTCACGATACATGAGCCGAACCTTGAACCACCAAGGGAAGCTCAAGTACGACCTTGTGAATGGCCATCAGATCAATTCATGAGTGATGCCGGTTTCAAGGAAGAATTCTACGCATACACAAGAAATCCTGGCCTTGAGGAATTCATGTCGGACAAATGCAAGCAATACTATCAACTCATGGATTCTTTCGTGCAGAGGTTTGAATTTTCGCTTAATCGTAATAAACGTTCCATCCTATTTGACCTTTATGACAAATCATATACTTTGGATATAGAGGATTTTAATCATGCATGCAAAATTTCACAATGGGCTAGCTATAGTGATCCGCACAAAACTGAAATAACAATTTTCTTGCTAGCATTACCATCGAAGAAACTAGAAATATTACACAAGCTACCATGGGGAGCATTCACTTTCGTGCCTTTCATTATTTTTCTCTATTCATAGGTAGATGTATTAAAGGTAAAACTGAGCATAGCCACCTTTGTGCAACCGATCTTAGTATTCTGAGTGCAGTAATGGGCGAAAGGCAATATAACTTAGGAGCCACTATTGCTAGAAAGTTGCATAACAATGCTAAGAATGGAGATTTCTTTAGTGGTATTTATGCCACACGTTTAGCTAATTATCTTGGGGTACCCATACGTGGAAATAATATTGAGTTACCACCTATTTTCTTGATTATGAGGCTTTAGTATGTTTTCAATTTCTCGAGAGGAACGAACACTCTCTCCAGTACCGACTAATTTTTGACAGACAACGTGCTGTCCAGGTTACCCTTCCTGCTCCTACCTTCTATAACTTTCAGGAAAAACAGATATACATTATAACCAGAGAGGAGGCAGACGAGTATGAGAGGAGCGCGGAATCAGCTCACCTTCATGCTGCAGTCATTCACGCGGTAGCTGCTGCAGCGCAGTACAACCCCAACTATGACTTCGGATATTATCAGGGACATGTTGGGAAACGTCGCATGGGAAACAAAAATTTTCCTACGCACACGCAAACCTATCCATGGTGATGAGCATCTACGAGAGGGAGAGTGGATCTACGTACCCTTGTAGATCGCTAAGCGGGAAGCGTTAAGAAACGCGGTTGGTGTAGTCGAACGTCTTCACGGTCCAAATCGCCGAGCGCCCCACGATCTAATCACAAACAGTCCCACGATATCGTCATGATCCGTCCCGCGATCCAATCACGAACGTCCCTTGGCCTTGATCATGATCCTTCCGATCTAGTACCGAACGGATGACACCTCCGCGTTCAGCACACGTGCAGCTTGATGACGATCTCCATCGTCTTGATCCAGCAAGAGGAGGTGGAGAGGAGGAAGAGTTCACCGGCAGCATGACGGTGCTCCGGCGATGGTGGTGGAGTGATTCCGGCAGGGCTTCGCCTAAGCACTGTGGAAAACCGATCTAGAGGAGCACCGGTGGAACGGGTAGCACGAGGCCATAAATTCTGTGAAAACCCTTCTATTCCACCAGTATATATAGGAGGAGAGGAGGAGGAGGGCTGGCGCAGGGCTGAGCCCCTCTTGGAGTCGGCCGAAGCCAAGGGGGAGGAGTCCTACTCCTCCTCCACTCCTAGTAGGAGTAGGACTCTCCCTTTTTGCCCTTTTTCCACTCTTTTTTCCTTTGGGACTCTTTCCCCAGACGCATGGGCTGGTTGTAGCTATTCCACCAGCCCACTAAGGGCTGGTTAATACTCTACCACAGCCCATGAAGCCTCTTGGGTCGAAATACCCCTCCCGGAGGTCTCCCGGTACACTCTCGGCACTCCCGGTACACTACCGATGAGCCCGAAACTTTTCCGGCGACCAAACTGGGACTTCCTATATATGAATCTTTACCTCCGGACCATTTAGGAGCTCCTCATGACGTCCGGGATCTCATTCGGGACACTGAACAAACTTCGGTCACCACCATACATAACTTTACACTACCGTAACGTCACCAAACCTTAAGTGTGCAGACCCTGCGGGTTCGAGAACTATGTAGACATGACCGAGACACCTCTATGGTCAATAACCAATGGCGGGACCTGGATGTCCACATTGGTTCCTACATATTCTACGAAGATCTTTATCAGTCGAACCTCTATGTCAAGGATTCAGTTAATCCCGTATGATGTTCCCTTTGTTCTTCGGTATGTTACTTGCCCGAGATTCGATCGTTGGCGTCTGTATACCTAGTTCAACCTCATTATCAGCAAGTCTCTTTACTCGCTCCGTAATACAAGATCTCGTGGCTAACACTTAGCCACATTGCTTGCAAGGCTTTATTGTGATGTTGTATTACCGAGTAGGCCCTGAGATACCTCTCCGTCACACGGAGTAACAAATCCTAGTCTTGATCCATGCCAACTCAACAAACACCCTCGGAGATACCTGTAATACACTTTTATAGTCACCCAATTACGTTGTGACGTTTGATACACACAAGGCACTCCTCCGGTGTCCGTGAGTTGCATGATCTCATGGTCATAGGAACATATACTTGACATGCAGAAAACAGTAGCAATAAACTGACAGGATCATATGCTATGTTTGTAGTTTGGGTCTTGTCCATCACATCATTCTCCTAATGATGTGATCCCGTTATCAAATGACATCTCATGTCCATGGCTAGGAAACCTTAACCATCTTTCAATCAACGAACTAGTTCACTAGAGGCATACTAGGGACATTGTGTTTGTCTATGTATCCACACATGTATCCATGTTTCCAATTAATACAATTATAACATGGATAATAAACGATTATCATGAACAAGGAAATGCAATAATAAACACTTTATTTATTGCCTCTAGGGCATATTTCCAACAGTCTCCCACTTGCACTAGAGTCAATAATCTAGTTCACATCACTATGTGATTTACATTGTAATGAACCGAACACCCATGCGGTTCTGGTGTTGATCATGTTTAGCCCTTGGAAGAGGTTTAGTCAATGGGTCTGCAACACTCAGATCCGTGTGCAGTTTGCAAATATTAATGTCTTTCTCCAAGATGTAATCGCGGATGGAGTTGAAGCGTCGCTTTATGTGTCTGGTCCTATTGTGAAACCTTGGTTCCTTGGCCAGAGCAATGGCACCAGTGTTGTCACAGAACAGGTTCATTGGATTCAGTGCACCGGGCACTACTCCAAGATCTATCATGAACTGCTTCATCCAGACACCTTCCTTCGTCGCCTCCGAGGCTGCGATGTATTCCGCTTCGCACATAGAGTCAGCTACCATGCTTTGCTTGGAACTGCACCAGCTTACCGCTCCCCCGTTAAGAATAAATACGTATCCGGTTTGCAACTTAGAGTCGTCTGGATCAGTGTCAAAGCTTGCATCGACGTAACCCTCTACGACGAGCTCTTCATCACCTCCATAAACGAGAAACATTTCCTTAGTCCTTTTTAGGTACTTAAGGATATTCTTGACCGCTTGCCAGTGCTCCATTCCAGGATCACTTTGAAACCTTCCGGCCATACTTATGGCAAGGCTGACATCGAGTCTTGTGCACAACATTGCATACATGATAGAGCCTATGGCTGAAGCATAGGGGATGACACTCATCTTTTCTCTATCTTCTGCAGTTACTGGGCATTGAGTCTTACTCAACTTCACACCTTGTAATGCAGGCAAGAACCCCTTTTTGGACTATACAATTTTGAACTTCTTCAAAACTTTATCAAGGTATGTGCTCTGTGAAAGTGCTATTAATCGTCTCGATCTATCTCTATAGATCTTAATGCCTAATATGAAAGCAGCTTCTCCTAGGTCCTTCATTGAAAAACTCTTGTTCAAATATTCCTTCATGCTTTCCAGCATTTCTATATTGTTTCCAATCAGCAATATGTCATCCACATATAATACTAGAAATGCTATAGAGCTCCCACTCACTTTCTTGTAAATACAAGCTTCTCCGTAAACTTGTATAAACTCAAATGCTTTGATCACCTCATCAAAGCGCTTATTCCAACTCCGAGATGCTTGCACCAGTCCATAAATGGATCGCTGGAGTTTGCAAACTTTGTCAGCATTCTCTGGATCGACAAAACCTTCGGGTTGCATCATATACAACTCTTCCTCAAGGAAACCGTTGAGGAACGCTGTTTTTACATCCACCTGCCAAATTTCATAGTCAAAATAGGCAGCTATTGCTAACATGACTCTGACAGACTTAAGCATCGCTACGGGTGAGAAAGTCTCATCATAGTCAACTCCTTGAACTTGTGAAAAACCCTTTGCCACAAGTCGAGCTTTATAGACGGTGACATTACCGTCCGCGTCTGTCTTCTTCTTAAAGATCCATTTGTTCTGAATGGCCTTTCGCCCTTCAGGTAATACTTCCAAAGTCCATACTTTCTTTTCATACATGGATCCCATCTCGGATTTCATGGCCTCTAACCATTTCTCGGAATCCGGGCCCATCACTGCTCCTCCATAGCTCATAGGTTCATTGTTGTCCAACAACATGACCTCCAAGATAGGGTTGCCGTACCACTCAGGGGTAGTACGCGGCCTTGTCGACCTACGAGGTTCAATAGCTGCTTGATCCGAAGCTTCATGATCATCATCATTAACTTCCTCTTCTACCGTCGTAGGTTCCACAGAAACATCTTTTTGTGTCGTGCTACTTTCTGGTTGACGTAAAGGTTCAATAACCTCATCAAGCTCTATTTTCCTCCCACTCAATTCTTTCGAGAGAAACTTTTTCTCAAGAAATTTTCCGTTTTTAGCGACAAACACTTTGCCTTCGGATCTGAGATAGAAGGTATACCCGACTGTCTCTTTCAGGTATCCTATGAAGACGCATTTCTCCACTTTGGGTTCCAGCTTTCCAGGCTGAAGCTTTTTGACATAAGCATCACATCCCCAAATTTTAAGAAACGATAACTTTGGCTTCTTGCCAAACCACAGTTCATATGGCGTCGTCTCAATGGATCTTGATGGTGCCCTATTTAAAGTGAATGCAACTATCTCTAATGCATAACCCCAAAACGATAGTGGCAAATCAGCAAGAGACATCATAGAACGCACCATATCTAATAAGGTTCGATTACGACGTTCAGACACACCATTACACTGTGGTGTTCCGGGTGGTGTCAACTATGAAACAATTCCACATTGTCTTAAGTGACTGCCAAACTCATAACTCAGATATTCACCTCCTCGATCAGATCGTAGGAACTTAATCTTCTTGTTACAATGATTCTCAACTTCACTCTGAAATTGCTTGAACTTTTCAAATGTTTCAGACTTGTGTTTCATTAAGTAAATATACCCATATCTACTTAAGTCATCAGTGAAGGTGAGAAAATAACGATATCCACCATGCGCTGTAACATTCATTGGACCGCACACATCAGTGTGTATGGTTTCCAATAAGTCACTCGTCCGTTCCATTGTTCCAGAGAACGGCGTTTTAGTCATGTTGCCCATGAGGCATGGTTCACATGTGTCAAGTGATTCAAAATCAAGTGACTCCAAAAGTCCATCAGCATGGAGCTTCCTCATGTGTTTTACACCAATATGACCTAAACGGTAGTGCCACAAGAAAGTGGTACTATCATTATCAATTCTACATTTTTGGCATCAATGTTATGAACATGTGTGTCATTACTATCAAGATTCAATATGAATAAACCCCGAACATTGGGTGCATGACCATAAAAGATATTACTCATATAAATAGAACAACCTTTATTCTCTGATTTAAATGAGTAATCGTCTCGCAATAAACAAGATCCAGATATAATGTTCATGCTTAACGCAGGCACTAAATAACAATTATTCAGGTTCATCACTAATCCCGATGGTAATCGAAGAGAGAGCATGCCGACGGCGATCACATCAACCTTGGAACCATTTCCCACGCGCATCGTCACTTCGTCCTTTGCCAGCCTTCGTTTATTCCGTAGTTCCTGCTTTGAGTTGCAAATGTGAGCAACCGAACCGGTATCAAATACCCAGGCACTACTACGAGAGCCAGTAAGGTACACATCAATAACATGTATATCATATATACCTTGTTTGTTGTTGGCCGCCTTCTTGTCAGCCAGGTACTTGGGGCAGTTCCGCTTCCAGTGACTAGTTCCTTTGCAATGAAAGAACTCAGTTCCTCATGCGTTTTACACCAATATGACCTAAATGGCAGTGCCACAAGAAAGTGGTACTATCATTATCAATTCTACATTTTTGGCATCAATGTTATGAACATGTGTGTCATTACTATCAAGATTCAATATGAATAAACCCCTAACATTGGGTGCATGACCATAAAAGATATTACTCATATAAATAGAACAACCTTTATTCTCTGATTTAAATGAGTAACCATCTCGCAATAAACAAGATCCAGATATAATGTTCATGCTTAACGCAGGGACTAAATAACAATTATTCAGGTTCATCACACGGAGTAACAAATCATAGTCTTGATCCATGCCAACTCAACAGACACCCTCGGAGATACCTGTAATGCACCTTTATAGTCACTCAGTTATGTTGCGACGTTTCATACACACAAGGCACTCCTCCAGTGTCCGTGAGTTGCATGATCTCATGGTCATAGGAACATATACTTGACATGCAGAAAACAATAGCAATAAACCGACTCAATCATATGCTACGTTTGTAGTTTGGGTCTTGTCCATCACATCATTCTCCTAATGATGTGATCCCATTATCAAATGACATCTCATGTCCATGGCTAGGAAACCTTAACCATCTTTCAATCAACGAGCTAGTTCACTAGAGGCATACTAGGGACATTGTGTTTGTCTATGTATCCACACATGTATCCATGTTTCCGATTAATACAATTATAGCATGGATAATAAGCGATTATCATGAACAAGAAAAAACAATAATAAACACTTTATTTATTGCCTCTAGGGCATATTTCCAACAGGACAACCATGGCCATAGACCAGCTTAGGCCAAAAGCCTAAGCTTGGGGGCAGGGTACGTATTTCTCACCGACTTTACATTCATGTTCACATACTCATCTTACTAGTCGGTGTTCATACTCTTTCATTGTACCATCCATGGTAGTTTACTCTCTTTTTTCGCTTTCTTCTTGTGTGTTTATTTAACTTTGAGAAAAATACAAAAAAATAGTTCTAGTTTTATTTCTAGTTTCTTAGTCGTAGCATTAAAAAGAAAAACCCAAAAATATTTTTCGTTCTTCTTTTGCTTGTTGGGAGCTTTCCGTGTAAATAGTTTTCTCGTTCATGTTTTGATTTTCTTTCTTTGGGTCATAAGGAGAAGACCGCAATGAAAATGTCGAGTGGCTCCCACATGCATTATTGTTTACCTATTAGAGAGCCCGTGTTACCTTGTCTTCTCCTTTGAGTTATTGTTTGCAGATTCCAGCTTAGTCCATTGCATGTGCACTCTTATTATTATCCACACCGTTCGGTCATGCAAGTGAAAGGCAATAATGACGATCTTTGATAAAAAGATTGAGATGGAGAAAAGATGATATGAACTCGACCTATCTTGCTTTTGTAAATATGATTATCTCATCGTTCCGAATTCAGTTCATCATGGGTGAAACATATGTGAATGACAATTAGAGATTATAGTTACTTATGCCATGCTTAATTATCTAGGAGTGGATAATGGTTTATTTTGGGTTCCAACATGCATATTAAAATGGTTGTGATGTAGTATGATGGGATGGTATCCTCCTCTAAATGATTCAAGTGGCTCGACTTGTCACATGTTCATGCATGTAGTTGAAACAAAATCAGCATAGCCTCCATGATATTTATGTTCATAGTGATTTAAGTCCTACTCATGCTTGCATTCATTGTTGGTTAATCTCAAAGCATGTTGATGACTGTGTCGCTCTCTAGTTGGTCGCTCCCCAGTCGTTGGCTAGCCTTCACTTGTACTAACCGAGAATACTACTTGTGTATCCAATCCCTCAAACCCAAAGTTGTTTCATATGAGTCCACCATACCAACCTATATGCGGTATTTACCTGCCGTTCCAAGTAAATTTGCATGTGCCAAACTCTAAACCTTAAAATAAACATTATGTTTTGTATGCCCAAATCGCTCATGTGGTGACTGGGGCCATAAGTATCTTCCATGCTAGGTGGGTTATTCTCACGATATGTGTTGATTCACTATCATTCACGAGAAAGTGGATGGTAATCGGGATGCCCAGTTCCATGCTCAAAATAAAAGCAAAATGTAATTAAACAAAAATCCCCCAGGACTGTGTTTGTCTGGACGGTACCCGTGGATTCGGCTCGCCATGGAGTGTGATTGATTGGTGGAGGGGGAGTAAAAACTTTATCATTCTGTTTGGGAACCACCTATAATGTATCTAGCATGGAAGATGCACTAGTAGAAAACAGGGAACTAGTCCCGGTTCCAGAGGGCCTTTAGTCCCGATTCTAGAATCGGGACAAAACAAGCGGGACTAATACCCAAAACATTTAGTCCCGGTTCGCTTACGAACCGGGACCAAAGGGGCTCCACGTGGCCGCTGTGAGGCGCCCATGTAGGAGTACGTTTAGTCCCGGTTGGTAACACCAACCGGGACCAAAAGGCCGCTACGCGTCAGGCGCTGGTTTTTTCTGGAAGGGGTTTTGCGGGTTTTGGAGGGTTAATTTAGGGGTTTCATATTGTGTTAGCTAGCTAATAGAGAGAAGTGACCTCTCTTTCTCCGTACTTGGTCGACGCTGCTAGATACTGTACATATAGAGAGAACTCGACGCTAGCTAATAAGCAAATGAAGGAAACCATTAATTACACAGGATCTAACAACTCATCATCATCATCTTAATCATACAAAGTTGAAGTCTCATAAAACAAAAAAATAATATAAAATGACATAGTCCTCTCTCATAGGACCTAGTCCTCCCTCATAGGTAAAATGACATAAAAAAGAATAACACCTATGTCTCCATGATGAAGCAAAGATATACAATGGTCTCCAACTTAAGGCTTGTGATCCTTCTTTATTTGTCCCCATGCTTCAATTTGGAGCCGTCTTGGTGGTTTGCGCTTAGTCGAGTATGCAAAAGAGAACTTGGGATGGAAGGGCTTTTAATTGTCATATTACCTTCGGGTTGCATCAATGGTGGCACAACTTCAGATGGCAATTTCTGTTGAAGAACATAATAGTAGCCTAGTTAGCAATGTAATCAATACCATTTACACAACAGTACTAGTGTACTTAATTAGCAACTCTTACCAAGATATTTCGGCGAATGTCGTCCGCCCTCAACCTATGCACTAGTGTCCTGTACAATGTATAATTTGGGCCAGTTCCCAAATTATACGGGAAGATCTCCCTACCAACTAGGACACCAATAACAAAGTTGATAAGATCATCCTTCTCCTCTCAAGTTAGATGTGATCCATAGGTGTAGTGTGTCGTGTCGATTATGTTCTGTGTTTCACGCGAAGAAACGAAATAAGCTTTAAATTAAAAATTAACAAATTTAGTATGGATGAACACCAAATATTTTTAAATATATAATGAAAATTACTTGACAAATATGCGTGGTTGACAAACTCACATGGAGGTAAAACAGGAAGCATATCGACATCCACCCAAAGGTCGATGTTTCCTTCAATATGATCTTTAGGACGAAGATCGAAGGTTATTTCCATATCCTCCTGAAATCCATATGCCTTGCAAAGAGCTTCCCAATTTGAGCACCCTAATTCTGTGTTATTAGGTGCATTCATTACTTTCAAAAGAAATGTGTGACCATTCTTAGTTCTCAGGTTGGCTGTCCTCGTCTCAAAACTAGCGTGCTCTTCGAAACCGAGCCTCTCCAAGAAATGCCGTCTTGCATGACAGGCGATGAGCTAGTCAAATTGTATAAAACAGAAATTACGCGTTGAAGGAAAGAAACAGAAGTCATGCTTAATTAGGAAAAGACAGGTTTCATCGTTGCGTACCGTAGAAATATCAAAGTCCTCGTAAAGCTTCATGGTGAAGAACTTGCCGTCTCGCAGCCCAGGTTGGTTGCAAAGACCCTTATCTTCACCGCAAAATTCACACGCTTTGATCCTATTGTCGTCTGATGACGGCGACATTTCCTGTGTTCATGATTCAAATATTACGGCACGCTTGGATCCTAATGCGTGTGTGTGACTTTTGGTCCGTCGAGGCTTTCCTTAAATAACTCTCATATCTCATGGTGTGTTGGTGCGCACTCTCTCACACTGATACAATAATGTATATATGTTGGTGGACACTCTCTCACAGTAATAGTTCGACCATCGGTGATGGACGCCCCCCCACTTCTCTTCTTGCGCATTATACCGATGAATATATCGCAAAGAAGAGAAGAAAGTGGAGGCGCCCCCCACGACAACAGCCAAGATTCCTCCATCAAGAACACACATGAAAGTCACACAAGGAGCAACGATAGACCGAAAGTCACACACGCATTATACCGATAAAATATCACTAATACATTTATAATGAACTCGAATATAATATCACTAATACATCAACTCGAATAATCCAGTTATTAATGCATCATCAAATATTAACTAATACAATATTACCATATAAGATCACTAATACAGATTGAATACTATCGAATAATCTAAGTCACTAGCGGTTCCTGAGTCGCGGGTGGTGGACACCCAAAGATAAGAAACCATCACGGGATCATAACTCGGGTGAGATCCCTGAAGAATGTGCCAGGTATTGTTGAACCTAGCGTCCAACGCCATCATGTAGCGACGGACGTGCTCGTCCTCCTCCCTGACACAGCGACGTACCACCTCCATGGGGGCCCGCTCCCTCTACACCGCAAGTGGCCCACGTGACGGCCACCAAAGAAGCTCCGGAGCAACAACGAGACCCAGATTCCTCACCAAGCTTCGAGCCCTGGAAGGTAGCACCTCCCAGTGATAGCCCGGTGGAGCCCAGTCCCGGACATGGCGCCTATCAAGCAGGCTCTCGCGGACCACTCGACGATGAGGATGCGGGCCGGGCATAGTTGATGTCGAGAAAAATTCCTATGAGAACATTTTCTTATCATTTAATCACTATTTTTTCCAAAACCCAAGAATTTTTCTTTAATCTAACATACACATACTAAATTTTCCTAGGACTCCTAATTAACTAAAACATAAAACAACTAAAACGTAAAAAGCAGCATAAACAAAACCATCTACAATATAAATCTACTTATCCATCTACGTACAATTTTCTTAACACATTGTTTAATGAAAAATGTTGCATACCAACCACAAAAATTTGCACGTTTTTAAACAATATATATATATATATGTGTGTGTGTGTGTGTGTTTATCCATCTACGTACAATTCGGAGATGGACGGACCGGGCGGTGGGAATCCTACGCCGGAGATGGATGGGGCGTCGGCTCTCGGGCATCTCCGATGGTGGCTCTAGGTGGGACCGGGATGGGATAGGGGACGGTCAGCCATGCATGGCGGCAATGACGGATGGGGAGGGGTGGCCATGCATGTCCGGCGGCAATGGCAAACGGGGAGGGGCGGCGATCCATGGAGGCAATGGCGGACGGGGAGGGAGGCTTCAGGAGGAGAGGGAGGAGAGGGGCTCATAGCAGGCTCGGTGACGAGGTCGAGGCGACGGTGAGGTCGGCCGAAGCGAGCGGGTAGGGGACAGCAATCTCCGGTGGGAGGCAGCGCGACGGCAAGGTCGAGGGAGAAGAGGCGCGCGGGGAGCACCGACAGTTTGTCGGCTTCGGGGCAGAGGCGGCGTTGGGGCAGGGGCCGGCCGAGTCGGGGCACGGGCGGCGTTGTCGGGTAGAATGGGAGAGGTTGGTGAAGAAACGGCAATGTCCTGGATATATAGAGGGACCCTTTAGTCCCGGGTCATGTCTACAACCAGGACTAAAGAGACTTTAGTCCCGGGTCGTGTCACCATCCGGGACTAAATGTCCATCGTTTAGTCCTGGGTCGTGTGACCAACCGAGACTAACCGCCTAAATTCCGTGCGCCCAAAGTTTTCAGCGGTCCAAATTTCGCGAGGGGAGGGACTCTTTAGTCCTGGCTGGTAGCACCAACCGGGACTACAACTGTATTTTCTCTTTTTTGTTTTGTTTTCTATTTTCTGTCTTTATATTTGGACTAACTGTTAGAATATTTATAGTTTTTTAATGAATCTTTTTTGCTTTAGGTCAAAACAATTACAATTTTTCTGTTCGTGCCAGTAGTTTTCAAATTGAAATAATTTAAATTTGAATTCATTTGAATTTTGTGTGAAACAGTAATTTGTGAATGACTTTAGTTTAAGAATAGATATTTGAGTGATTGTTTTTCCTGTTGTTTAATATTACTATGTTTTATCATTATGTTAAAGTTGGGAATTTTTAGGACAATTTAAATAGGTGTTTTAATCAAAATCAGATTCTGTTTAACTCTTTTAGTTTTATTCCTTCATTAGTTTTAATCAAAAACACCCAACTGAATTCTGAAAAGTTTGAAACTTGGCATGGTATCTTGATTTCACCCACATAGCATGTGCTAAAAGGTTGAGAGCGTTATGGCAAAAACCGGATGCACTTCGTGTACAAAATGGACAATCTCTTTCGGAGTATCGGGGTTTCGGACGAAAACTCGTCTCTTACAAAAGGATTTCAACTTTTTTAACTTATTTCAACTCCAGACTTTTTGTGCATTCAATATGAACCATTAGAAGCCACATACTAAATTTTCAACCCTATCTAACTTCATTTACTTTTTTATGCATTTAATGATTTGTTTTGAGCTAAATGACCCTGAAATAGAAAAGCACCACAAATGAACTTTGAAAAGGTTGAAACTTGGCATGGTATCTTGATTTCACTCACATAACATGTGCTAAAAAGTTGAGAGCGTTATGGCAAAAAATAGATGCACTTAGTGTACAAAATGGACAATCTCTTTCGAAGTGTCGAGATTTCAGACAAAAACTCGTCTGTTACAAAAGGATTTCAACTTTTAAACTTATTTCAACTCCAGACTTTTTGTGAATTCAATATGACCATTAGATGCCACATACTAAAATTTCAACCCTATCTAACTTTGTTTGCTATTTTTCATGCATTTAATGATTTGTTTGGAGCTAAATGACCCTGAAATTAAGAAGCACCACAAATGAACTCTGAAAAGGTTGAAACTTGGCATGGTATCATCATTTCACCCACGTAGCACGTGCTAAAAATTTGAGAGCATTACGGCAAAAACTGGATGCACTTCATACATCACAATGCTTCAGAAATCTTGCTCACATCATATTTAAACAGGGACATAAATAAAAATAACAGTTCAGATATCCATTATAGAAAGTACTCGTCCGAATAGAGATATATAAAAGTACTCGTATGGATCACAGGAGACCCCCCAAGCACTAGATAATAATAGAGATATATAAAAGTACTACATTGCGAACACTACTCATCCGAATCAGAATATGCCCTGCCCCAAACTGGTGGTGGTGGTGGTGGTTCTTGATGTACGAGGTGCCGTTGCCCATAATTGATGATTCTAATCTTGCGGTACAACTCATATGCAACGTACGCATCTTTTGCTGCATACTCAATGTTGATACCGTCAAGTGGGGTCGCCTCCCACTCTCTGTGCTGAGACGGGGAGAATTTGGTCTTCATATCAGCATACTGCTCGTCGATCACGGCGACTGCCATATGAGCCATTGAAGTCCTCAGATGCTTAAGCTTGAATATGTCTTGGAGATCAATGTGGCAGGCAGCTGGTATCTCAATACCGAAGCTGCGACTCATCTTGAGCTTGTCATTCGTTATATCAACGCAAGCAAAACGTATGCCGCTGCAAAGGAAGTCCATGAGTACTGGACAGTTCTTGTCACTACTGCAACAACAAATTAAAATGGAGCAAGTGTTAAATATTGCTGCAACAATGTTAAATACTGGACAGTGCTTTTCCCATAGGATTCAAATGGAACATATTGTTATCCTATGCAATTTTCATATCCTATGAATTGATCAAGAAACCGTAAATTAATTAACTATGACATATATGTGATTTTCCCATATATATAGGATTCAAAATGGAACATATTGCTATCCTATAGGATTCAAATGGAACATGTTGCTATTCCTATGCAATTTTCATAACCTATATATGAATTATATATTGATCAAAGAAAAGCCCCAAAACTTACCTTGCCCATTGGAAGACCATGACATTTCTCTTGAAACAAAGTTGGATGACGGCACCATCTTATTGATTGGCCATGTACTCGAGATCATGCCCCATGAACTTGTTTTATTCCTCCGCCTCTTCAAGCCATTCCTCGAAATCGGAAAGAAAACACAACACTGTGGCACTGTCATTCGTGTAGACGACACTGAGTTTGGTCATGCCATGTGCGAGCACCTCCCTGTAGTGAGTGATTGGATGATCCATGGTGGAAGATATGGGGAAGAAGATAGGAGAGAGGGAGACGAACAGGGAATGGCCGCAGTCGCTGTAGCAATCATGGTACTATAGCATTATCGTGTTTTCATCGCGTGAACCGCCGCGGGATGCGAACGGTTTGGGCCTTTAGTCCCGGTTTTAGCCACGATCCGGGACTAAAGGGGCTCCCACCAGGCGAGCGGTTGCCACCACCCCTTTAGTCCCAGTTTGTGGCTCAAACCGGGACTAAAGGTGTTGGAAATATGCCCTAGAGGCAATAAATAAAGTGTTTATTATTATATTTCCTTGTTCATGATAATTGTTTATTGTCCATGCTATAATTGTATTGATTGGAAACACATTACATGTGTGGATAATTAGAGAACAATTTGTCTCTAGTATGCCTCTAGTGAACTAGCTCGTTGATCAAAGATGGTTAAGGTTTCCTAGCCATGGACATGAGATGTCATTTGATAACGGGATCACATCATTAGGAGAATGGTGTGATGGACAAGACCCAAACTACAAACGTAGCATATGATTGTGTCAGTTTATTGCTATTGTTTTCTGCATGTCAAGTATATGTTCCTATGACCATGAGATCATGCAACTCACGGACACCGGAGGAGTGCCTTGTGTGTATCAAACGTCGCAACGTAACTGGGTGACTATAAAGGTGTATTACAGGTATCTCCGAGGGTGTCTGTTGAGTTGGCATGGATCAAGACTGGGATTTGTTATTCCGTGTAACGGAGAGGTATCTCAGGGCCTACTCGGTAATACAACATCACAATAAAGCCTTCCAAGCAATGTGGCTAAGTGTTAGCCACGGGATCTTGTATTACGGAACGAGTAAAGAGACTTGCTGATAACGAGGTTGAACTAGGTATACAGACACCAATGATCGAATCTCGGGCAAGTAACATACCGAAGAACAAAGGGAACATCATACGGGATTAACTGAATCCTTGACATAGAGGTTCGACCGATGAAGATCTTCGTAGAATATGTAGGAACCAATGTGGACATCCAGGTCCCGCCATTGGTTATTGACCGTAGAGGTGTCTCGGTCATGTCTACATAGTTCTCGAACCCATAGGGTCTGCAGACTTAAGGTTTGGTGACGTTACGGTAGTGTAGAGTTATGTATGGTGGTGACCGAAGTTCATGATAATCGTTTATTATCCATGCTATAATTGTATTAATTGGAAACATGGATACATGTGCGGATACATAGACAAACACAATGTCCCTAGTATGCCTCTAGTGAACTAGCTCGTTGATTGAAAGATGGTTAAGGTTTCCTAGCCATGGACATGAGATGTCATTTGATAACGGGATCACATCATTAGGAGAATGATGTGATGGACAAGACCCAAACTACAAACGTAGCATATGACCGTGTCAGTTTATTGCTACTGTTTTCTGCATGTCAAGTATCTTTTCCTATGACCATGAGATCATGCAACTCACTGACACCGCAGGAGTGCCTTGTGTGTATCAGACATTGCAACGTAACTGGGTAACTATAAAGGTACTCTACAGGTATCTCCGAGGGTGTCTGTTGGGTTGGCATGGATCAAGACTGGGATTTGTTACTCCGTGTGACGGAGAGGTATCTCAGGGCCCACTCGGTAATACAACATCATAATAAGCCTTGCAAGCAATAGGACTAAGTGTTGGTCACGAGATCTTGTATTACGGAACGAGTAAAGAGACTTGCCGGTAACGAGGTTGAACTAGGTATGGAAATACTGACGATTGAATCTCGGGCAAGTAACATACCGAAAAACATAGGGAACAACATATGGGATTAATTGAATCCTTGACATAAAGGATCAATCGATAAAGATCTTCGTCGAATATGTAGGAACCAATATGGGCATCCAGGTCCTGCTATTGGTTATTGACCGTAGAGGTGTCTCGGTCATGTCTACATAGTTCTCGAACCCGTAGGGTCTGCACACTTAAGGTTTGGTGACGTTTTGGTAGTATAGTTATATATGGTTTTACCGAAGGTTGTTTGGAGTCCCAGATGAGATCCCGGACATCACGAGGAGCTCCAGAATGGTCCGGAGGTAAAGATTGATATATAGGAAGTTCTGTTTTGGTCACCGGAAAAGTTTCGGGCTCATCGGTAGTGTACCGGGAGTGTCGGTAGTGTACCGGGGGACCATCGGGAAAGGTATTTCGACCCAAGAGGCTACATGGGCTGTGGGAGAGTGAATACCAGCCCTTAGTGGGCTGGTCTAAGTCCCACACAAGGCCCATGCGGTTGGGAAAGAAAAGCCCAAAGAGAAAAGGTGGAAAAAAAGGCAAAAAGACAAAAAAGGTAGGAGTCCTAGTCCTACTAGGATTGGAGGATGAATCCTCCTGTCCTCCTTGGTTCGACCGAAGCAAGGGCTGGCCCCTTGAGGGCCAAGCCTCCTCCTCTCTTCCTATTATATATACTAGAAGTTTTTGTTGGGGAATGTTGCATGGGAAACAAAAATTTTCCTATGCACACGCAAGATCTATCCATGGTGATGAGCATCTACGAGAGGGAGAGTGGATCTACATACCCTTGTAGATTGCTATGCGGGAAGCGTTAAGAAACGCGGTTGATGTAGTCAAACGTCTTCGCAATCAAAACCGCCGAGCGTCCCGCGATCTCATCATGATCCGTCTCGCGATCTCATCACAATCCGTCTCGCGATCCCATCACGATCTGTCCTGTGAACAAATCACAAATCGTCCTGCAATCTTGATCACAGTCCTTCCGATCTAGCGCCAAACGGACGACACCTCCGCGTTCAGCACACGTACAACTCGATGACCATATCCGCCTTCTTGATCCAGCAAGAGGGGGCGAAGAGGTAGATGAGTTTTCCGGCAGCACGACCGCGTTGCAGCAATGGTGGTGGAGCTATTCCAGCAGGGCTTCGCCTAAGCACCGTTGAAAACCGATCTTGAGGAGAAACTACGATCTAGAGGAGAGGGTAGCACGTGGCAATTAGGGTTAGCTTTTCTCTCTAAATCCTCTAGTATATATAGGAGGGAGGGAGGGGAGGAGGCAGCCTCAAACCCTGAAGGTTTGGTCGAAATTGGAGGTGGAAAAGTCCTACTCCAATCCTATTAGGAGTAGGATTCCTCCTTTCCACTTGGAAACTCTTTCCACCTCTCCACCTTTGGATTTTTTCCTTCTCAAACCTCATGGGCTTTAGTGGAGGCTTCGGCCAGCACACTAGGGGATGGTTTGTCTCCTACCACAGCCCATGAGGCCCCTCGGGGCGTGACACCCCTCCCTATGGTCCCCCGGTACCCTCCCGGCACTCCCGGTACACTAGCGATGAGTCCGAAACTTTTCCGATGACCAAAACAGGACTTAGTATATATCAATCTTTACCTTCGGATCATTCTACAGATCCTCGTGACGTCTAGGATCTCATCCGGGACTCCGAACAACCTTCGGTCACCACCATACATAACTCTATACTATCGAAACATCACCGAACCTTAAGTGTCCAGACCCTACGGGTTCGAGAACTATGTAGACATGACCGAGACACCTCTATGGTCAATAACCAATAGCGGGACCTGGATGCCCATATTGGTTCCTACATATTCTACGAAGATCTTTATTGGTCGAACCTTTATGTCAAGGATTCAGTTAATCCCGTATGTTGTTCCCTTTGTTCTTCGGGATGTTACTTGCCCGAGATTCGATCATCGGTATCTCAATACCTAGTTCAATCTCGTTACCGGCAAGTCTCTTTACTCGTTATGTAATACAAGATGCCGTGGCTAACACTTTAGTCACATTTCTTTAAAGGATGGTTGTGATGTTGTATTACCGAGTGGGCCCTGAGATACCTCTCCATCACACAGAGTAACAAATCCCAGTCTTGATCCATGCAAACCCAATAGACACCCTTGGAGACACATGTAGCGCACCTTTATAGTCACGCAATTACGTTGCGACGTTTGATACACACAAGGTACTCCTCTGGTGTCAGTGAGTTGCATGATCTCATGGTCATAGGAACAGATACTTGACATGCAGAAAACAGTAGCAATAAACTGACACGCTCATATGCTACGTTGATAGTTTGGGTCTTGTCCATCACATCATTCTCGTAATGACGTGATCCCGTTATCAAATGACATATCATGTCCATGGCTAGGAAACCTTAACCATCTTTGATCAACGAGCTGGTCTATTAGAGGCATACTATGGACATGGTGTTGTCTATGTATCCACACATGTATCTGAGTTTCCGATCAATACAATTATAGCACCGGTAATAAACGATTATCATGAACAAGGAAACGATAATAACCAATTATAGCATGGATCATACCATTACTTCCATATTACTTTGCTACTGAATACTTGTTGGAAATATGCCCTAGAGGCAATAAATAAAGTGTTTATTATTATATTTCCTTGTTCATGATAATTGTTTATTATCCATGCTATAATTGTATTGATTGGAAACACATTACATGTGTGGATAGATAGAAACCACTTTGTCCCTAGTGTGCCTCTAGTAGACTAGCTCGTTGATCAAAGATGGTCAAGGACTCCTGGCCATTGAAATAAGATGTCATTTGATAACAGTATCACATCATGAGGAGAATGATGGGATGGACAAGACCCAAACTACAAACGTAGCATATGATCGTGTCAGTTCATTACTACAGTTTGTCTGCATGTCAAGCATATGTTCCTACGACCATGAGATCATGCAACTCATGGACACCGGAGGAATGCCTTGTGTGTATCAAACATCACAACGTAACTGGGTCACTATAAAGGTACTCTATAGGTATCTCCGAGGGTGTCTGTTGGGTTGGCATGGATCAAGACTGGGATTTGTTACTCCGTGTGACGGAGAGGTATCTTAGGGCCCACTCGGTAATACAACATCACAACAAGCCTTGCAAGCAATGTGACTAAGTGTTAGTCAAGGGATCTTGTATTACGGAACGAGTAAAGAGACTTACCGGTAATGAGGTTGAACTAGGTATGGAGATACCGACGATCGAATCTCGGGCAAGTAACATACCGAAGAACAAAGGGAACATTATACGGGATTGACTGAATCCTTGACATAGAGGTTCGACCGATAAAGATCTTCCTAGAATATGTAGGAACCAACATGGGCATCCAGGTCCCGCTATTGGTTATTGACCATAGAGGTGTCTCGGCCTGTCTACATAGTTCTCGAACCCACAGGGTCTGCACACTTAAGGTTTGGTGATGTTCAGTAGTATAGAGTTATGCATGGTGGTGACCAAAGGTTGTTTGGAGCCCCGGATGAGATCCCATACGTCACGAGGAGCTCCGTAATGGTCCATAGGTAAGGATTGATATATAGGAAGTCCTGTTTTGGTCGCCGGAAAAGTTTCGGGCTCATCGGTAGTGTACCGGGAGTGTCGGTAGTGTACCGAGGGACCATCGGGAGGGGTGTTTCGACCCAAGAGGCTACATGAGCTGTGGGAGGAAAAATACCAGCCCTTAGTGGGCTGGACGAAGTCCCACACTAGGCCCATGCGACTGGGAAGAAATTCCAAAGTGAGAAAAGGTGGAAAAAGGCAAAAAAGTGGAAATAAGGAAGGAGTCCTAATCCTACTAGGAGTGGAGGAGGAGGACTCCTCCTCTCCACTTCAACCGAACCAAAGAGAGGCTAGCCCTTGCGCCAAGCCTCCACCTCCTCTCCTCCTATATTTACTAGAGGTTTTAGGGTTTTTGGCATATAGATTTTCAGCCACGTGCAACCCTACCCTCTAGTCCGTAGTTTCTCCTCTAGATCGGTTTCAGCCGTGCTTAGGCAAAGCCCTGCTGAGATTACTCCACCACCATCGCCGCAGCACCGTCATGCTGTCGGAGAACTCATCTACCTCTCCGCTCCCTCTTGCGATCAAGAAGGCGGAGATCGTCATCAAGCCGTACGTGTGCTGAACGCGGAGTTGACGTCCGTTCGGTGCTAGATCGGGACGGATCATGATTGGATCGCGGGACGCTTGGCGATTTGGATCGTGAAGACGTTCGACTACATCAACCGCGTTTCTTAATGCTTCCCGCTTAGCGATCTACAAGGGTACGTAGATCCACTCTCCCTCTCGTAGATGCTCATCACCATGGATAGATCTTGCGTGTGCATAGAATTTTTTTTGTTTACCATGCAGCGTTCCCCAACAGTGGTATCAGAGCTAGGTCTATGTGAAGATGAGATCTCGAGTAGAACACAAAGAGTTTGTGGGCGTTGATGCTTAGATTTCTTCCTCCCTTGGTCATGTTTTGGTTCAACGGTATTGTGGGATGAAGCGGCCCAGACCAACCTTACTCGTATGCTTATGAGAGACCGGTTCCATCGACTGACGTGTAACTTCGTTGCGCAAATATGGCCAGCGGATGTCTGTTTTGCCTACTTTAGTTGGATCGGATTCTACTAAGGTGGTCCTTGAGAAGGTTGAAAAGCAACTTATGTATCATCATTGTGGTTTATGCATAGGTGAGAATTTTTCTTGCTAGATACCCGTAGCAGCCACGTAAAACATGCAATAACAATCAGAGGATGTCTAACTTGTTTTTGCAGGGTATGTTGTGATGTGATATGGCCAATTACATGATTATATATATGTGATGTATGAGATGATCATGTGTTGTATAGAATATCACGACTTGCATGTCGATGAGTACGGCAACCGGCAGGAGCCATAGGGTTGTCTTTAATTATTGTATGACCTGCGTGTCAATCATTAAGTGCTATGTAATGCTTTACTTTATCGCTAAATGGTCGCAATAGTAGTAGAGGCATGATGGCCGCGACAATGCCGATGGCGACACGTTGATGGAGATCAAGATGATGGAGATCATGGTGTCGTGCCGATGACGATGGAGATCATGCCGATGCTTTCAAGATGGAGATCAAAAGCACAAGTTCATGGCCATATCATGTCACTTATGATTTGCATGTGATATTAATTCTTTTATGCACCTTGTTTTTCTTAGGACGACGGTACCATTATAAGGTGATCCCTCACTTAAATTTCAAGATGCTTTGTGTTCTCCCCGAGTGTGCACCGTTGCGAAAGTTCGTCGTGTCGAGACACCACGTGATGATCGGGTGTGATCACTATTCAAAAAATCTTTCTATTCAGCGATTTATCGTCCGATTTATCAGTACTCATGGGGTGACCAATAATATTATGCCTTAACTTAACCGTTTATCTTTCTGGCCAATATATCACTCTCACAATGTGATTTATTAGGAATCTACCGATAAATTAGGCCTATTCCTAGCACTATGTTTGCAAAAAACTCTATTTATTTGTGTTTTTGTCAACCTTGTTATGCGATCCGTACTATTGCCCTATTTTTTGTCATTATACGAGGATTCAAAGGCTAGGAATAAAGGTATCACATCTATCTGATATTTTTTCGTGTCGAATATAGCATATTTCAGTGTTGGAAACCTGGAGTTTGCAAAAAATGGCCGATTAGTAGTCGACCGATAAAATTGATTAATCGGCCAATTTCTGATTAATCTCTTATCTCCAGCTGACCGATACGCTAACGATAAGTGATATCCTCAACATTGGGTGCGATAGACTATATGTTCACATACAACGGGTGCAAGCCAGTGTTGCACATGCAGAACACTCGGGTTAAACTTGTCGAGCCTAGCATGTACAGACATGGCCTCGGAACACAAGACACCGAAAGGTTGAACATGAGTCATATAATTGATATGATCAACATGATGATGTTCACCATTGAAACCACCTCAACTCACGTGATGATCGGACTTGAGTTGGTGAATATGGATCATGTGACACTCAGATGACCTGAGGGATGTCAATTTGAGTGGGAGCTTTAGTAATTTGAATAACTAAACTCATTATCTTGAACAATAGTCTAAGTAACCTTTGCATATTTTTCTTGTAGATCAATGGCTCGTGCAGTAGCACCCCTGAATTTTAATGCATTCCTAGAGAAAGCTAAGTTGAAAGATGATGGAAGTAACTTTGTGGACTGGGCCCGTAATCTGAGGATTATTCTCACGGCTTCCTAGAAATCACATGTCCTTGATGCATCGCTTGGTGACCAACCAGAAGACATGTCATCCAAAGACGTTAATAACGCTTGGGAGGCACGTTCTGGAGATTACTCAATAGTACAGTGTGCAATGTTGTATGGCTTAGAACTGGGACTTCAAAGATGTTTTGAACGTCATGGAGCATATGAGATGTTCTAGGAGTTGAAGGTTATCTTTCAGAAGAATGCCTGGATCGAGAGGTATGAGCCCTCCGATAAGTTCTATGCTTGCAAAATGGAAGAGAACGGGTCAATCAGTGAACATATACTCAGAATGTCTGGGTATTCGACTCGTCTAGCGGAGTTGGGAATGCCCCTTCCGACAGAGGCGATCACTGACAGAGTTCTTCAATCACTGCCACCTAGCTACAAGAGCTTTGTGATGAACTATAACATGCACGGGATGAACAAGTCAGTCGCCGAGCTGTTTGCGGTGCTGAAAGTCGCTGAGTCTATAATCTAGAAAGAACATCAAGTGTTGATGGTCAATAAAACCACTAGTTTCAAGAAGAATGGCAAGGGCAAGGGCAAGAAGGGTAAATCCAAGAACTATGACAAAGCAGTTGCTCCTCCTACAAAGAAACCCAAGGCTGGACCAAAGCCAAAAACTGAGTGCTATCTTTGCAAGGGAACTGGTCACTTGAAGCGGAACTGCCCCAAGTACCTGGCTGACAAGAAGGCGGCCAACAACAAACAAGGTATATATGATATACATGTTATTGATGTGTACGTTACTAGCTCATGTTGTATTGCCTGGGTATTTGATACCGGTTCGGTTGCTCACATTTGCAACTCAAAATAGGAACAACAGGATAGACGAAGGCTAGCGAAGGATGAAGTGACGATGCGCGTGGGAAATGGTTCCAAGGTTGATGTGATTGCCGTCAGCATGCTCTCTCTTCGATTACCATCGGGATTAGTGATGAACCTGAATAATTGTTATTTAGTGCCTCCGTTAAGCATGAACATTATATCTGGATCTTGTTTATTGCGAGACGGTTACTCATTTAAATCAGAGAATAATGGTTGTTCTATTTATATGAGTGATATCTTTTATGGTCATGCACCCAATGTGAGGGGTTTATTCATATTGAATCTTGATAGTGATGATACACATGTTCATAACATTGATGCCAAAAGATGTAGAGTTGATAATGATAGTATCACTTTCTTGTGGCACAACCATTTGGGTCATATTGGTGTAAAATGCATGAGGAAGCTCCATCCTGATGGACTTTTGGAGTCACTTGATTTTCAATCACTTGACACATGTGAACCATGCCTCATGGGCAACATGACTAAAACACCATTCTCTGGAACAATGGAATAGGCAAGTGACTTGTTGGAAATCATACATACTGATGTGTGCGGTCCAATGAATGTTGCAGCGCGCGGTGGATATCGTTATTTTCTCACCTTCACTGATGGCTTAAGTAGATATGGGTATATTTACTTAATTAAACACAAGTCTGAAACGTTTGAAGAGTTCAAGCAATTTCAGAGTGAAGTTGAGAATCATCGTAACAATAAGATTAAGTTCCTACGATCAGATCGTGGAGGTGAATATCTGAGTTATGAGTTTGGCAGTCACTTAAGACAGCATGGAATTGTTTCACAGTTGACACCGCCTGGAACACCACATCATAATGGTGTGTCCGAACATCGTAATCGAACCTTATTAGATATGGTGCGTTCTATGATGTCTCTTGCCGATTTGCCACTATCGTTTTGGGGTTATGCATTAGCGATAGCTGCATTCACTTTAAATAGGGCAGCATCGAAATCCGTTGAGACGGCGCCATTTGAACTATGGTTTGGCAAGAGGCCAAAGTTGTCGTTTCTTAAAGTTTTGGGATGTGATGCTTATGTCAAAAAGCTTCAGCCTGAAAAGCTGGAACCCAAAGCGGAGAAATGCGTTTTCATAGGATACCCGAAAGAGATAGTTGGGTATACCTTCTACCTCAGATCTAAAGGCAAAGTGTTTGTCGCTAAAAATGGAACATTTCTTGAGAAAGAGTTTCTCTCGAAAGAATTGAGTGGGAGGAAAATAGAGCTTGATGAGGTTAGAACCTTTAATTCAACCAAAGAGTAGCGCAGCGCAGAAAGATGTTTCTATGGAGCCTATGACAGTTGAAGAGGAAGTTAATAATGATGATCAGGAAGCTTCAGATCAAGTTACTATTGAACCTCGTAAGTCGACAAGGTCGCGTACTGCCCCTGAGTGGTACGGCAACCCTGTCTTCGAGGTCATGTTGTTGGACAACAATGAACCGACGAGCTATGGAGGAGCGATGATGGGCCCGGATTCTGAGAAATGGTTAGAGGCCATGAAATCCGAGATGGGATCCATGTATGAAAACAAAGTATGGACTTTGGAAGTATTACCTAAAGGGCGAAAGGCCATTCAGAACAAATGGATCTTTAAGAAGAAGGCGGATGCAGACGGTAATGTCACCGTCTATAAAGCTCAACTTGTGGCAAAGGGTTTTTCACAAGTTCAAGGAG
The DNA here is from genome assembly GCA_022496015.1 of Hordeum marinum. Lineage (NCBI taxonomy): Eukaryota > Viridiplantae > Streptophyta > Magnoliopsida > Poales > Poaceae > Hordeum > Hordeum marinum. The sequence continues at coordinate 21,979,158 of CM039677.1, read as the reverse complement.
TTGACTACGATGAGACCTTCTCACCCGTAGCGATGCTTAAGTCCATCAGAATCATGTTAGCAATAGCTGCTTATTTTGACTATGAAATTTGGCAGATGGATGTCAAAACAGCGTTCGTCAACGGTTTCCTTGAGGAAGAGTTGTATACGATGCAACCAAAAGGTTTTGTCGATCCAGAGAATGCTGACAAAGTTTGCAAACTCCAGCGATCCGTTTATGGACTGGTGCAAGCATCTCGGAGTTGGAATAAGCGCTTTGATGAGGTGATCAAAGCGTTTGGGTTTATACAAGTTTACGAAGAAGCTTGTATTTACAAGAAAGTGAGTGGGAGCTCTATAGCGTTTTTAATATTATATGTGGATGACATATTTCTGATTGGAAACAATATAGAAATGCTGGAAAGCCTGAAGGAATATTTGAACAAGAGTTTTTCAATGAAGGACCTAGGAGAAGCTGCTTTCATATTAGGCATTAAGATCTATAGAGATAGATCGAGACGCTTGATAGCACTTTCACAAAGCACATACCTTGATAAAGTTTTGAAGAAGTTCAAAATGGATCAGTCCAAGAAGGGGTTCTTGCCTCTATTACAAGGTGTGAAGTTGAGTAAGACTCAATGCCAAGTGACTCAGAAGATAGAGAGAAGATGAGTGTCATCACCTATGCTTCAGCCATAGGCTCTATCATGTATGCAATGCTGTGCACAAGACCCAATGTCAGCCTTGCCAAAGGTATGGCCAGAAGGTTTCAAAGTAATCCTGGAATGGAGAACTGGACAACGGTCAAGAATATCCTTAAGTATCTGAAAAGGACTAAGGAAATGTTTCTCGTTTATGGAGACGATCAAGAGCTCGTCGTAAAGGGTTATGTCGATGCAAGCTTTGACACTGATCCAGATGACTCTAAGTCGCAAACCAGATACATATTTATTCTCAATGGGGGAGAGGTAAGCTGGTGCAGTTTCAAGCAAAGCGTGGTAGCCGATTCCACATGCGAAGCAGAGTACATTGCAGCCTCAGAGGCGGCGAAGGAAGGTGTCTGGATGAAGCAGTTCATGACAGATCTTGGAGTAGTGCCCAGCGCGCTGAATCCAATGAATTTGTTCTGTGCCAACATTGGTGCCATTGCTCTAGCCAAAGAACCAAAGTTTCACAAGAGGACCAGACACATAAAGTGACGCTTCAATTCCATCCGCTATTACATCGAGGAGAAGGACATAAATATTTGCAAAGTGCACACGGATCTGAATGTTGCAAACCCATTGACTAAACCTCTTCAAAGGGCTAAACATGATCAACACTAGAACTACATGGGTGTTCGATTCATTACAATGTAAATCGCATAGTGATGTGAACTAGATTATTGACTCTAGTGCAAGTGGGAGCCTTTGGGAAATATGCCCTAGAGGCAATAAATAAAGTGTTTATTATTATATTTCCTTGTTCATGATAATTGTTTATTATCCATGCTATAATTGTATTGATTGGAAACACATTACATGTGCGGATAGATAGACAACACTTTGTCCCTAGTATGCCTCTAGTGAACTAGCTCGTTAATCAAAGATGGTCAAGGTTTCCTAGCCATTGACATGTGATGTCATTTGATAACGGGATCACATCATTAGGAGAATGATGAGATGGACAAGACCCAAACTACAAACGTAGCATATGATCGTGTTAGTTTATTGCTACTGTTTTCTGCATGTCAAGTATATGTTCCTATGACCATGAGATCATGTAACTCACGGACACCGGAGGAGTGCCTTATGTGTATCTCTAGTAGACTAGCTCGTTGATAAAAGATGGTCAACGTTTCCTGGCCATTGACATAAGATGCCAATTGATAACGGGATCACATCATTAGGAGAATGATGGGACCGCCAAGACCCAAACCATAAACGTAGCATATGACCGTGTCAGTTCATTACTATAGTTTTTCTGCATGTCAAGTATATGTTCCTATGACCATGAGATCATGCAACTCACGGACACCGGAGGAATGCCTTGTGTGTATCAAACGTCACAACGTAACTGGGTGACTATAAAGGTGTTGGAGAACGTTGCATGGGAAAAAAATCCTACGTTCGCGCAAGTCCTATCCAAGGTGATGAGCATCTACGAGAGGGAGAGTGGATCTACGTACCCTTGTAGATCGCTAAGCGGGAAGCATTAAGAAACGCGGTTGGTGTAGTCGAACGTCTTCGCGATCCAAATCGCCAAGCGTCCCGCGATCCAATCACGATTCGTCCCACGATCCAATCACGATCCATCCCACGAAATTGATCATGATCCATCCCGCGAACTTGATCACGGTCCTTCTCCTTGATGTAATCGCAGATGGAGTTGAAGCGTCGCTTTATGTGTCTGGTCCTCTTGTGAAACCTTGGTTCCTTGGCCAGAGAAATGGCACCAGTCTTGTCACAAAACAGGTTCATTAGATTCAGTGCACTAGGCACTACTCCAAGATCTATCATGAACTGCTTCATCCAGACACCTTCCTTCGCCGCCTCCGAGGCTGCGATGTACTCGGCTTCACATGTAGAATCGGCTACCACGCTTTTCTTGGAACCGCACTAGCTTACCGCTCCCCCGTTGAGAATAAATACGTATCCGGTTTGTGACTTAGAGTCATCCGGATCAGTGTCAAAGCTTGCATCGACGTAACCCTTTACGACGAACTCTTCATCACCTCCATAAACGAGAAACATTTCCTTAGTCCTTTTCAGGTACTTAAGGATATTTTTGACCACTGCCCAGTGTTCCATTCCAGGATCACTTTGAAACCTTTTGGCCATATTTATGGCAAGGTTGACATCTGGTCTTGTGCACAGCATTGCATACATGATAGAGCCTATGGCTGAAGCATAGGGGATGACACTCATCTTTTCTCTATCTTCTGCAGTCACGTGGCATTGAGTCTTACTCAACTTCACACCTTGTAACACAGGCAAGAATCCCTTCTTGGACTGATCCATTATGAACTTCTTCAAAACTTTATCAAGGTATGTGCTCTGTGAAAGTGCTATTAAGCGTCTCGATCTATCTCTATAGATCTTAATGCCTAATATGAAAGCAGCTTCTCCTAGGTCCTTCATTAAAAAACTCTTGTTCAAATATTCCTTCACGCTCTCCAGCATTTCTATATTGATTCCAATCAACAATATGTCATCCACATATAATATTAGAAACACTATAGAGCTCCCACTCACTTTCTTGTAAATACAAGCTTCTCCATAAACTTGTATAAACTCAAACGCTTTGATCACCTCATCAAAGCGCTTATTCCAACTCCGAGATGCTTGCACCAGCCCATAAATGGATCGCTGGAGTTTGCAAACTTTGTCAGCATTCTGTGGATCGGCAAAACCTTTTGGTTGCATCATATACAACTCTTCCTCAAGGAAACCATTGAGGAACGCCGTTGTGACATCCATCTGCCAAATTTCATAATCGAAATAAGCAGCTATTGCCAACATGATTCTGAAAGACTTAAGCATCGCTACAGGTAAGAATGTCTCATCATTGTCAACTCCTTGAACTTGTGAAAAATCCTTTGCCACAAGTCGAGCTTTATAGACGGTACATTACCGTCCACGTCTGTCTTTTTCTTAAAGATCCATTTGTTCTGAATGGCCTTTCGCCCTTCAGGTAATACTTCCAAAGTCCATACTTTGTTTTCATACTTGGATCCCATCTCGGATTTCATGGCCTCTAACCATTTCTCGGAATCCGGGCCCATCACTGCTCCTCCATAGCTCGTCAGTTCATTGTTGTCCAACAACATGACCTCCAAGACAGGGTTGCCGTACCACTCAGGAGTAGTACGCGCCCTTGTCGACCTATGAGGTTCAATAGTAGCTTGATCCGAAGCTTCATGATCATCATAATTAACTTCCTCTTCTATCGTCGTAGGTTCCACAGAAACATCTTTCTATGCTGCGCTACTTTCTGGTTGAAGTAAATGTTAAATAACCTCATCAAGCTCTATTTTCCTCCCACTCAATTCTTTCAAGAGAAACTCGTTCTCAAGAAATGTTCCGTTCTTAGCGACAAACACTTTGCCTTTGGATCTGAGATAGATGGTATACCCGACTGTCTCTTTGGGGTATCCTATGAAGACGCATTTCTCCGCTTTGGGTTCCAGCTTTTCAGGTTGAAGCTTTTTGACATAAGCATCACATCCCCAAACTTTAAGAAACGACAATTTTGGCCTCTTGCCAAACCATAGCTCACATGGCGTCGTCTCAACGGATTTTGATGGTGCCCTATTTAAAGTGAATGCAGCTGTCTCTAATGCATAACCCCAAAACTATAGTGACAAATCAGCAAGAGATATCATAGAATGCACCATATCTAATAAGGTTCGATTACGATGTTCGGGCACACCATTACGCTGTGGTGTTGCAGGTGGTGTCAACTATGAAACAATTCCACACTGTCTTAAGTGACTGCCAAACTCATAACTAAGATATTCACCTCCTCGATCAAATTGCAGGAATTTAATCTTCTTGTTATGATGATTCTCAACTTCACTCGGAAATTACTTGAAATTTTCAAACGCTTCAGACTTGTGTTTCATTAAGTAAATATACACATATCTACTTAAGTCATCAGTGAAGGAGAGAAAATAACGATATCCACCACGTGCTGTAACATTCATTGGACCGCACACATCAGTATGTATGATTTCCAATAAGTCAGTCACCTGTTCCATTGTTCCAGAGAATGGCGTTTTAGTCATCTTGCCCATGAGGCATGGTTCACATGTGTCAAGTGATTCAAAATCAAGTGACTCCAAAAGTCCATCAGCATGGAGCTTCCTCATGTGTTTTACACCAATATGACCTAAACGGCAGTGCCACAAGAAAGTGGTACTATCATTATCAAATCTACATCTTTTGGCATCAATGTTATGAACATTTGTGTCATCACTATCAAGATTCAATATGAATAAACCCCTCACATTGGGTGCATGACCATAAAAGATATTGCTCATATAAATAGAACAACCTTTATTCTCTGATTTAAATGAGTAACCATCTCGCAATAAACAAGATCCAGATATAATGTTCATGCTTAACGCAGGCACTAAATAACAATTATTCAGGTTCATCACTAATACCGATGGTAATCGAAGAGAGAGCGTGCCGACGGCGATCACATAAACCTTGGAACCATTTCCCACATGCATCTTCACTTCATCCTTTCCCAGCCTTCATCTATTCAGTAGTTCCTGTTTTGAGTTGCAATGGGGCAGTTCCACTTCCAGTGACCTGTTCCCTTGCAATGAAAGCACTCAGTTTCTGGCTTAGGTCCATGCTTGGGTTTCTTTACAACCAGGTACTTGGGGCAGTTCCACTTGGGGCCGCCTTCTTGTCAGCCAGGTACTTGGGGCAGTTCCACTTCGAGTGACCAGTTCCCTTGCAATGAAAGCACTCAGTTTCTGGCTTAGGTCCATGCTAGAGTTTCTTTACAGTAGTAGCAACTGCTTTGCCATCCTTCTTGGTTTTACCCTTCTTGCCCTTGCCCTTGCGATTCTTCTTGAAACTAGTGGTTTTATTGACCATCAACACTTGATGTTCTTTCTGGATTTCAGACTCACACTAGTAGAATGTCGATCAGTAGTCCCGGTCGGTATGTGCCTTTAGTACCGGTTCCCCAACCGGTACTAAAGGGTCGGGGCTAAAGGTCCAGATTTTTAGTACCGATTGGACCATGGACCGGTACTAAAGGTCCACCACGTCGCTGCCTGCGTGGACTGGTGGTGGAGGACCTCTAAATGTTCTGTTTTTTTAGATTTTAATTAGTTTTTAGTTTTCCTCTCTATTTATTGTGTTTTCCATTCATTTCAAATTTATTTTACGGTGCTACATACTGTAAACATTCCTGATTCTCACCGCTTCAGAATTTAATCTCTAATCTCTAATCAGCACTCATTCCAAATCATCTAACTTCCCGACCGGTCACCCATCCTCTCACTACTCCAGCCCCAGCACGCTTAACTTTCAGGTTCTATCATCCCTAGTTTCCAAGTCTGCACTTGTTGTTTTCCTAACAATAATAACCTATCAATCCTATTAACCCTTAGGTCTTGATGTCACATGATTTAATTTTTTGAACTCCAAACAATTATTAAAATAAAAAATGATTAATAATAATATTTAATTTCAATGAAAATAAAATAAGTAATAATATTATTTTATTCATTTTTTGCCATTTATTCATTTAATATGGCATAATTAATATCTTTATATCCATAAATCGGACGAAAACTCATCTATTACAAAAGGGATTTCATTTATTTTATGAGGGTTTCGGACGAAAACTCATCTATTACAAAAGGGATTTCATTTTCAATAACTTATTTTAACTCCATACTTTTTGTGTGTTCAATATGCACCATTCAAAGGCACATCATCAATTTTCAACCATTTCTGACTTCATTTGATATTTTTCATGCATTTAATGATTTATTTTGAGCTAAATGACCCTGAATTTGAAAAGCAGTACAAATGAACTCTGAAAAGGTTGTAACTTGGCATGACATCATAATTTCACCCACATAGCAACTTCTAAAGAGTTGAGAGGGTTACGACAAAAACTGGATGCACTTCGTGTACAAATTGGACAATCTCTTTTGAAGTATGAGGGTTTCGGACAAAAACTCATCTATTACAAAGGGATTTCATTTTTAATAACTTATTTTAACTCCATACTTTTTGTATGTTCAATATGCACCATTCAAAGGCACATCATCAATTTTCAACCATTTCTGACTTCATTTGATATTTTTCATGCATTCAATGATTTATTTTGAGCTAAATAACCCTGAATTTGAAAAGCAGTACAAATGAACTCTGAAAAGTTTGTAACTTGGCATGACATCATTATTTCACCCACATAGCAACTTCTAAAGAGTTGAGAGGGTTACGAAAAAAACTCGATGCACTTCGTGTACAAATTGGACAATCTCTTTCGAAGTATGAGGGTTTCAGACACAAACTCATCTATTACAAAAGGATTTCATTTTTAATAACTTATTTTAACTTCATACTTTTTGTGTGTTCAATATGCACCATTCAAAGGCACATCATTAATTTTCAACCATTTCTGACTTCATTTGATATTAGCAAAAAGAATTTTTTGTGTGAAACTTTAATAGGAAACTAAAATAACAAAATTTGTTTTTGATTTAAACAACCATTTAAAGTAACCTAAAAATTACCAAATTGAATATAATGTTAAAATGAAGTAATATTAAATAGCAGGAAAAATAGTAAAGAAATAACATAAAAATAGCAAAAGTGAAAATAGATGCCCTTATACATGAAATTCATCCTAAATTCAAAGTGTTAGTTAGGTGCCTAACTAAGTGCTAGTTAGGTGCCTAACTAGCACTTTGAATTTAAGTTGACTTTCAGTGTAAGGGCATCTATTTTCACTATGAGCGGAGCTCGACATGTCAAGCACATCGGGGCTTATAAACAGGTACGGTCTCGCCTCGACTAGCGAGGTGGGACTAAACATTTGACACCTGCTGTGTGGAAGTCTTTAGTACCGGCTGGTGACACCAGCCGGTACTAAAGGTTGCCCTTTAGTACCGGTTGGTGTCACTAGCCGGTACTAAAGGTGCACGCGGGGCCCAAGTCTGACCAAAACCCTGCCACGCCCCTTTAGTACCGGCTCGTGACACGAACCGGTACTAAAGATTGCTCACGAGCTGGTACTAAAGGTTGCCCTGCTCCTAGCTGTTGGAGCTGGCACGAACCGGGACTAATACCGTCTTTAGTATCGGCTCGTAACCAGACTGGGACTAATACTTGGGACAAAAGGTCTGTTTTCTACTAGTGCCAGCGACTTTTAGCATCGCAAACAGCTCGGCGACTGACTTGTTCATGCCGTGCATGTTATAGTTCATCACAAAGCTCTTGTAACTAGGTGGCAGTGATTGAAGAACTATGTTAGTGATCGCCTCTGGCGGAAGGGAAATCCCAACTCCGCTAGACGAGTTGAATACCCAGACATTCTGAGTATATGTTCACTGATAGACCCGTTCTCCTCCATCTTGCAAGCATAGAACTTGTCGGAGGTCTCATACCTCTCGATCCGGGCATTCTTCTGAAAGATAAACTTCAACTCCTGGAACATCTCATATGCTCCATGACGTTCAAAATGTCTTTGAAGTCCCGATTCTAAGACATACAATATTGCACACTGAACTATTGAGTAATCTCCAGTACGTGCCTCCCAAGCGTTCTTAACGTCTTCGGAGGTCATGTCTTCTGGTTGGTCACCAAGCGGTGCATCAAGGACATATGATTTCTAGGAAGCCGTGAGGATAATCCTCAGATTACGGGCCCAGTCAACAAAGTTACTTCAATCATCTTTCAACTTAGCTTTCTCTAGGAATGAATTAAAATGCAAGGGTGCTACTGCGCGAGCCATTGATCTACAACATAAATATGCAAAGATTTACTTAGACTATTGTTCAAGATAATGAGTTTAGTTAATCAAATTACTAAATCTCCCACTCAAATTGACATCCCTCAGGTCATCTGAGTGTCACATGATCCAAATTCACCAACTCAAGTCCGATCATCACTTGAGTTGAGGTGGCTTCCATGGTGAACATCATCACGTTGATCATACCTACTATATGACTCATGTTCGACCTTTCGGTCTCTTGTGTTCCGAGGCCATGTCTGTACATGCTAGGCTCGTCAAGTTTAACCCGAGTGTTCTGCACGTGCAACACTGGCTTGCACCCGTTGTATGTGAACGTAGAGTCTATCCCACCCGATCATCATGTGGTGTCTCGACACGACGAACTTTCGCAATGGTGCACACTCGAGGAGAACACAATTGATCTTGAAATTTAAGTTAGGGATCACCTTATAATGCTACCATCATCCTAAGCAAAACAAGGTGCATAAAAGTATTAACATCACATGCAAATCATAAGTGACATGATATGGCCATGAACTTGTGCTTTTGATCTCCATATAGAAAGCACCGACATGATCTCCATCATCACCGGCACGACACCATGATCTCCATAATCTTGATCTCCTTCAACGTGTCGCCATCGGGGTTGTCGCGCCCAACATGCTTCTACTACTATTGCTACCGTTTAGCGATAAAGTAAAGCATTACATAGCGCTTAATGATTGACACGCATGTCATACAATAATTAAAGACAACCCTATGGCTCCTGTCGGTTGCCGTACTCATCGACATGCAAGTCGTGATAATCTATACATCACATGATCATCTCATACATCACATATATCACATCATGTAATTGGCCATACCACATCACAACATACCCTGCAAAAACAAGTTAGACATCCTCTAATTGTTGTTGCATGTTTTACGTGGCTGCTACGGGCATCTAGCAAGAACAATTCTCATCTACGCAAAAACCACAACGGTGATACACTTGTTGCTTTTCAACCTTCTCAAGGACCGCCTTTGTCGAATCCGATCCAACTAAAGTGAGAGAAACTGGCACCCGTAAGCCATCTATGCAAAAAGTTGCGGTTGAGGGAACCGGTCTCTCGTAAGCGTACGAGTAATGTTGGTCCGGGCTGCTTCATCTCACAATACCGCTGAACCAAAACACGACCAAGGGAGGAACCAATCTAAGCATCAACGCCCATAAACTCTTTGTGTTCTACTCGAGATCTCATCTACACATAGACCTAGCTCATGATGCCACTGTTGGGAAACATTGCATGGGAAACAAAAAAATTCCTACGTTCACGCAAGACCTATCCATGGTGATGAGCATCTACGAGAGGGAGAGTGGATCTACGTACCCTTGTAGATCGCTAAGCGGGAAGCGTTAAGAAACACGGTTGGTGTAGTCGAACGTCTTCGCGATCCAAACGCCGAGCATCCTGCGATCCAATCATGATCCGTCCCGCGATCCAATCACGATCCATCCCGCGATCCAATCACGATCCGTCCCACGAACTTGATCACGATCCGTCCCACGGACTTGATCATGGTCCTTCTGATCTTGCGCCGAACGGATGACACCTCCGCGTGCAGCACACGTACGGCTTGATGACGATCTCCACCATCTTGATCCAGCAAGAGGGAGCGGAGAGGAAGAAGATTTCTCCGGCAGCATGATGGCACTCCAGCGATGGTGGTGGACCTATTCCGGCAGGGCTTCGCCTAAGTACTGCAGAAATCCGATCTAGTGGTGAAACTATGCAGTGGAGGTACGGGTAGCACGTGGCTGAAAATTATGTGCAAAACCCCTAAAACCTCCAGTATATATAAGAGGGAGGGAGGATAGGACTTGCCTCAAGGTCCAAGCCTCCTTGGTTCGGCCGAAATGGGGAGGAGAGGAGGACTCCTCCTCCAATCCTAGTAGGACTAGGATTCCTCCTTTTTTGGCCTTTTTTCACCTTTTTCCCTATGGGCTTTTCTTCCCAGCTGCATGGGCCTTGTGTGGGACTTCCACCAGCCCAAAAAGGGCTGGTATTTATTCTCCCACAGACCATGTAGCCTCTTGGGTCGAAATACCCCCCCCCCCCCCCCCGATGGTCTCCCGGTACACTACCGGCACTCCCGGTACACTACCGATGAGCCCGAAACTTTTCCGGCGACCAAAATAGGACTTCCAATATATCAATCTTTACCTCTAGACCATTCCGGAGCTCCTCGTGACGTCCGGGGTCTCATCCGGGACTCCTAACAACCTTCGGTCACCACCATACATAACTCTATACTACCGAAACGTCACCGAACCTTAAGTGTGCAGACCCTGCGGGTTCGAGAACTATGTAGACATGACCGAGACACCTCTACGGTCAATAACAAATAGCGGGACCTAGATGCCCATATTGGCTCCTACATATTCTATGAAGATCTTTATCGGTCGAACCTCTATGTCAAGGATTCAGTTAATTCCGTATGATGTCCCATTTGTTCTTCGGTATGTTACTTGTCCGAGATTCGATCGTCGGTATCTCAATACCTAGTTCAACCTCGTTACCGGCAAGTCTCTTTACTTGTTCCGAAATACAAGATCCCGTGACTAACACTTAGTCACATTGCTTGCAAGGCTTATTGTGATGTTGTATTACCGAGTGGGTCCTAAGATACCTATCCGTCACACGGAGTAACAAATCCCAGTCTTGATCCATGCCAACTCAACAGACACCCTCGGAGATACCTGTAGAGCACCTTTATAGTCACCCAGTTACGTTGCAAAGTTTGATGCACACAAGGCACTCCTCCGATGTCCGTGAGTTGCATGATCTCATGGTCATAGGAATATATACTTGACATGTAGAAAACAGTAGCAATAAACTGACACGATCATATGCTACATTTGTAGTTTGGGTCTTGTCCATCACATCATTCTCCTAATGATGTGATCCCATTATCAAATGACATCACATGTCAATGGCTAGGAAACCTTGAGCATGTTTGATCAACGAGCTAGCTCACTAGAGGTATACAAGGGACATAGTGTTGTCTATTTACCCACACATGTAATGTGTTTCCAATCAATACAATTATAGCATGGATAATAAACGATTATCATGAACAAGGAAATATAATATTAAACACTTTATTTATTGCCTCTAGGGCGTATTTCCAACAAAAGGTACTCTACAGGTATCTCCGAGGGTGTCTGTTGGGTTGGCATGGATAAAGATTGGGATTTGTTACTCCGTGTGACTGAGAGGTATCTCGGGGCCCACTCGGTAATACAACATCACAACAAGCCTTGCAAGCAATGTGACTAAGTGTTAGTCACCGGATCTTGTATTACGGAACGAGTAAAGAGACTTGCCGGTAACAAGGGCGAACTAGGTATGGAGATACCGACGATCGAATCTCGAGCAAGTAACATACCGAAGAACAAAGGGTACATTATACGGGATTGATTGAATCCTTGACATAGAGGTTCAATCGATAAAGATCTTCGTAGAATATGTGGCAACCAATATGGGCATCTAGGTCCCGGTATTGGTTATTGACCGTAGAGGTGTCTCGGTCATGTCTACATAGTTCTCGAACCCGCAGGGTCTGCACACTTAAGGTTTCGTGACGTTTCGGTAGTATAGAGTTATGCATGGTGGTGACTGAAGGTTGTTAGGAGTCCCGGATGAGATCCCGTACCTCACGAGGATCTCCGGAATGGTCCGGAGGTAAAGATTGATATATGGGAAGTCCTGTTTTGGTCGCCGGAAAAGTTTCGGGCTCATCGGTAGTGTACCGGGAGTGCCGGTAGTGTACCGGGGGACCATCGGGAGGGGTATTTCGACCCAACAAGCTACATGGGCTGTGGGAGGACGAATACCAGCCCTTAGTGGGCTGGCCAAAGTCCCACACTAGGCCCATGCGTCTGGGAAGAAATTCCAAAGTGAGAAAACGTGGAAAAAGGCAAAAAGGTGGAAATAAGGAAGCAGTCCTAATCCTACTAGGAGTGGAGGAGGAGGACTCCTCCTCTCCACTTCGGCCGAAACAAAGAGGGGCTGGCCCTTTAGCCAAGCCTTCTCCTCCTGTGCTCCTATATATACTAGAGGTTTTAGGGTTTTGGCACATAGATTTTCAGCCACGTGCAACCCTACCCTCTAGTCCGTAGTTTCTCCTCTAGATCGGTTCAGCTGTGCTTAGGCGACGCCCTGCTGAGATTACTCCACCACCATCGCCGCAACGCCATCACGCTGTCAGAGAACTTGTCTACCTCTCTGCTCCCTCTTGCTGGATCAAGAAGGCGGAGATCGTCATCAAGCCGTACATGTGCTCAGTGCGGAGGTGTCGTCCGTTCAGTGCTAGATCAGGATGGATCATGATTGGATCGCGGGACGCTCTGCGGTTTGGATCGTGAAGACGTTCGACTACATCAACCGCGTTTCTTAACGCTTCCTGCTTAGCGATATACAAGGGTATCTAGATCCACTCTCCCTCTCGTAGATGTTCATCATCATGGATAGATCTTGCGTGTGTGTAGGAATTTTTTTATTTCCCATGCAACGTTCCCCAACAATACTTTGCTGCAGATATTAAGTCTTTCAGGTGTGGTTGATTTGACAACTCAGCTGCTAATACTCGAGAATATTCTTTGGCTCCCCTTATGTCGAATCAATAAATTTTGGTTGAATACTCTATCCTCGAAAATTGTTGCACTCCCCTATACCTGTGGGTTATCAAGACCTTTTTCTGGCGCCGTTGCCGGGGATCATAGCTCTATTCTCTGAGTCACTTGGGATTTATATCTCTTGATCACTATGAAGAATTTTCATATTTTACTGGATCATGGAAATTTTTTGAAATTTTTACACAATGTTGTCACATAAATTCCTTAGCATTTCCTAAATTTTCATAATTTTTAGAGTAACACATGTACACTAGTTTAATAAATTTCTACAGATTGTTCTGTTTAGACAAATTGCTGCCATAGTTTTGTTATCTACTTATCCTATGGTTTCCATAGCCTATGTTGGTGGATATAAATCGTGGAAATTATATAATACAGTACCTAATGTTTGAAAATTATTGTGCAACTTGTCTTGGCCGTACATGAAGTGTTGATTTGTTCTTATGTGTACTAACCTATCTCACGAGTTCTTTTTGAGTTTTGTGTGGATGAAGTTTAAGAATAGGTGAAACCGGGATATGAGAGGATTGAACAAGATACAAAATCTCAAGATTGGGTATGCCCAAGGCACCCCAAGCAAATATTTCAAGAACTCTCAAGTATCTAAGCTTGGGGATGCTACACGTCCCAGCTCTCTTCATCAACAATTATCGGTTAGCCTATGTTGAGCCTAAATTTTTATTTGTTCTCATGATGCGTGCTATTCTTGGAGTGCCATTTTATTTTGTTTGCTATTTCAATAAAATCATTGGATCTGAAATTTTGAATAAGAGAGAGTCCTCACATGGATATTTAACTAATTGACTATGCATTGATCTTCACTTATATCTTTTTGGAGTAGTTTGTCATTCACTCTTGTGCTTCACTTATATCCTATGAGTAAATGGTTGAATGAATTGAATATCATAAATCTGAAATTAAAAATGCTTCATATACTTATCCCATGGGGAGTAATGACTTCACACATAATAAGTATAGTGGTGAAATTTATTGAAAGTTAGGAAACACCGCATTGGTCACTTGAACAATCCATGGAAGAATATTGAAGGAATAGAGATTTCACATCTAAATATACTATCTTAGAAATCTTCTATGATTGTGAATACCCATTAATTATTTTTAAACTTGAGTAAATTAGTTGAAGTTGGACAAGTAAGACAATGTAATGGGTTATGCTTGGGTATATTTGTATAGAAGTTATATTGTTTTGGATCCTCCAACATGTGGTGCTTGCTTCCACCTCATACTAGCCAAAACTTCCGCACCAAGTAGAAATACTACTTGTGCATCCAAACACCCTTAAGCCAGTTTTTCCATGAGAGTCCACTATACCTACCTAAGGATTGAATAAGATCCTTCAAGTAAGTTGTCATCGGTGTAAAAAGAAATAAAAATTGCTCCTAAATATGTAAGATCTTTTATTGTAAGGGAAAATAAGTGTTGTACGAACTTGTGATGGTAAATAAATAAAGCCGACTGACTGCATAATAAAGGTTGCTATCACAAAGGGCAATATAATGTGACGTTCCTTTGCATTAAGAGTTTGCACATCTAAAAACAAAAAGCGCATGACAACATCTGCTTCCCTCTATGAAGGGCCTATCTTTTACTTTCTAGTACTTACCTTTATACAAGAGTCATGGTGATCTTCACCACTTCCTATATTTTGCCTTTTTCTCTTGGCAAGCATCATGTGGTGGGGAAAGATCCAAGCATATATGGCCATCCAAATATATTTGATCATGAATTATTATTGTTGACAGTTTTCTATATGATAAATAAGTTGGGAGGCGAAACTCTAAGCCCCTATCTTTCTCTGTGTTTGACGGATGCCATTTGCTCTAAAATATGCTTTGAGAGTTAGCAATCATTGAAGACTATATGATAGTTGAGTATGTGAAATTTTCTAAATCAAAGCTCTTACATACACCCTTCCTGAAAATAAGATGAATTGCAATTGTTTGGTGACTAAAAGCATAGTTTGTTAGTTTTCAAGAAACTTTGTGGTCTATACTTTAACATGTGAATAGCTTGTTACTTCATCATGAGAAGTTTTATGAGATGAGCTACTGTGTATGATATATAATGACGCTAGAAAAGTGTTTGGAATTATCATTGATCAAACTTGTTTTCTTTTATCATTTACCTACTCGAGGACGAGGAGGAATTAAGCTTGAGGATGCTGATACCTCTCCAACGTATCTATAATTTATGAAGTATTCATGCCATGTTTGCAACAAATCTATATGATTTTGGTATGATTTTATTAGAACTAACCTGGACTGACGCTGTTTTCAGCAGAACTACCATGGTGTCGTTTTTTGTGTAGAAATAAAAGTTTTCGGAATGGGCTGAAAATTTAGTATGATAGACCCCCGAAGCATTGGAGCTGGGCCAGAAGAGCTCCGAGGAGGCGGCAAGCCTACCAGGCACGGCCAGGGGGGTGGCCACGCCTAGCAGGCTTGCCACCGCCTCGTGGCCCCCTTGACGTGAGATCGACACTAAAAATTCCTATAAACGTTGAAACCTCTGAAAAGAAACCTAGATCGGGAATTTTGCCGCTGCAAACCTGTAGATCCATGAAAAACCAATCTTGGCCCTCTTCGTCACCCTGCCGGAGGGGGTCACCATCACTGGAGGCTATCTTCATCATCCTGGAGGGGCCATCAACACCATGGAGGCCAGGGACCAGAGGGAGAACCTCTCCCCATAGAGGGGGGAGGCCATGAAGGTGGAAGCACAAGGGGGGACCCTCTCCCCCACTCTCCGGTGGTGCCAGAGTGCCAGTAGGGGAACCATCGTCGTGGTGATCGTATTCATCAACATCACCTTCTTCATCACCATCCTCATCTCCTTTTAGCGGTCCACTCTCGCACACCCCGCTGTAATCCCCTACTTGAACATGGTGCTTTATGCCACATATTATGACCCAATGATGTGTTGCCATCCTATGATGTTTTGAGTAGATTTCTTTGGTCCTTTGGGTTGATTGATGATCTAGTTTGGTTTGAGTTGTATGTTTATTTTTGTGCTATCCTATGGTGCCTTCCATGCCGCACACACGTGAAGGATTCCCACTGTAGGGTGTTGCAATACGTTCATGATTCTCTTATAGTGGGTTGCTTGAGTGACAGAAGCATAAACCCGAGTAAGGGGGTTGTTGCGTATGGGATAAAGAGGACTTGATGCTTTAATGTTATGGTTGTGTCTTACCTTAATGATCTTTAGTAGTTGCGAATGCTTGCTAGAGTTCCAATCATAAGTGCTGGAAATATGCCGTAGAGGAAATAAATAAAGTGTTTATTATTATATTTCCTTGTTCATGATAATTGTTTATTATCCATGCTATAATTGTATTGATTGGAAACACATTGCATGTGTGGATGAATAGACAACACTTTGTCCCTAGTATGCCTCTAGTGAACTAGCTCGTCGATCAAAGATGGTCAAGGTTTCCTAGCCATTGACATGTGATGATTTGATAACGGGATAAAATCATTAGGAGAATGATGGGATGGACGAGACCCAAACTATAAACGTAGCATATGATCGTGTCAGTTTATTGCAACAGTTTTCTGCATGTCAAGTATATGTTCCTATGACCATGAGATCATGCAACTCACGGACACCGGAGGAATGCCTTGTGTGTATCAAACGTCGCAACGTAACTAGGTGACTATAAAAGTACTCCACAGGTATCTCCGAGGGTGTCTGTTGAGTTGGCATGGATCAACACTGGGATTTGTTACTCCGTGTGACGGAGAGGTATCTCAGGGCCCACTCGGTAATACAACATCACAATAAGCCTTGCAAGCAATGTGACTAAGTTTTATTCATAGGATCTTGTATTACGGAACGAGTAAAGAGACTAGCCAGTAATGAGATTGAACTAGGTATGGAGATACCGACGATCGAATCTCGGGCAAGTAACATATCGAAGAACAAAGGGAACATCATACGTGATTAACTGAATCCTTGACATAGAGGTTCGACCGATAAGGATCTTCGTAGAATATGTAGGAACCAATATGGGCATCCAGGTCCCGCTATTGGTTATTGACCGTAGAGGTGTCTCGGTCATGTCTACATAGTTCTCGAACCCGCAGGGTCTCCACACTTAAGGTTCGGTGACGTTTCGATAGTATAGAGTTATATATGGTGGTGACCGAAGCTTGTTAGGAGTCCCGGATGATATCCCGGACGTCACGAGGAGCTCCGGAATGGTCCGGAGGTAACGATTGACATATAGGAAGTCCTGTTTTGGTCGCCAAAAAAGTTTTGGGCTGGTCAGTAGTGTACCGGGAGTGCCGGTAGTGTACCGGGGGACCATGGGGAGGGGTATTTCGACCCAAGAGGCTACATGGGTTGTGGGAGGATAAATACCAGCCCTTAGTGGGCTGGTGGAAGTCCCACATACGGCCCACGTGGCTTGGAAGAAAGCCCAAAGGTGGAAAAAGGCAAAAAGGTGGGAAAATAAGGGAGGAGTCCTAATCCTACTAGGAGTGGAGGAGGAGGACTCCTCCCTCCACTTCGGCCGATGCCTAGGAGGGATGGCCCTTGCGACAAGCCTCCTCCACCCCTCCTCCTATATATACTAGAGGTTTTAGGGTTTTAGATATAGATTTTTAGCCACGTGCAACCCTACCCTCTAGTCCGTAGTTTCTCCTCTAGATCGGTTTCAGCTTTGCTTAGGCGAAGCCTTGCTGAGATTACTCCACCACCATCGCTGCAGCACCGTAAGTCTGCCAGAGAACTCGTCTACATCTCCGCTCCCTCTTGCTAGATCAAGAAGGCGTATATCGTCATCAAGCCGTACATGTACTGAACGCGGAGGTGCCGTCCATTCGGTGCTAGATCGGGACGGATCGTGATTGGATCGCGGGACGCTCGGCGATTTGGATCGCGAAGACGTTCGACTACATCAACCGCGTTTCTTAACGCTTCCCGCTTAGCAATCTACAAGGGTACATAGATCCACTCTCCCTCTCGTAGATGCTCATCACCATGGATAGATCTTGCGTGTGCATAGGAAATTTTTTGTTTCCCATGCAACGTTCCCAATAGGGGCATCATGCGCTAGGTCTATGTGTAGATGAGATCTCGAGTAGAACACAAAGAGTTTGTGGGCGTTGATGCTTAGATTGCTTCCTCCCTTGGTCGTGTTCTGGTTCAACGGTATTGTGGGATGAAGGGGCCCGGATCAACCTTACTCGTACGCTTACGAGAGACCGGTTCCATCGACTGACGTGTAACTTCGTTGCACAAAGATGGTTGGCGGGTGTCTGTTTCTCCTACTTTAGTTGGATCGGATTCGACTAAGGCGTTCCTTGAGAAGGTGGAAAAGCAACTTATGTATCATCGTTGTGGTTTATGCATAGGTAAGAATTGTTCTTGCTAGATACCCGTAGCAGCCACGTAAAACATGCAACAGCAATTAGAGGTCGTCTAACTTGTTTTTGTAGGGTATGTTGTGATGTGATATGGCCAATTACATGATGAGATATATGTGATGTATGATATGATCATGTGTTGTATAAAATATCACGACTTGCATGTCGTTGAGTATGGCAACCGACAGGAGCCATAGGGTTGTCTTTAATTATTGTATGACCTGCGTGTCAATCATCAAGCGCTATGTAATGCTTTACTTTATCGCTAAATGGTAGCAATAGTAGTAGAAGCATGGTGGGCGCGACAACCCCGATGGCGACACGTTGATGGAGATCAAGATGATGGAGATCATGGTGTTTTGCCAGTGACGATGGAGATCATGTCGGTGCTTTCAAGATGGAGATCAAAAGCACAAGTTCAAGGCCATATCATGTCACTTATGATTTGCATGTGATGTTAATCCTTTTAGGCACCTTGTTTTGCTTAGGACGACGGTAGCATTATAAGGTGATCCCTCACTTAAATTTCGAGATGAATTGTGTTCTCCCCGAGTGTGCACCGTTGTGAAAGTTTGTCGTGTCGAGACACCACGTGATGATCGGGTGTGATAGACTCTACGTTCACATACAATGGGTGCAAGCCAGTGTTGCACATGCAGGACACTCGAGTTAAACTTGACGAGCCTAGCATGTATAGACATGGCCTCGGAACACAAGAGAACAAAAGGTCGAACATGAGTCATATAGTAGATATGATCAACATAATGATGTTCACCATTGAAGCCACCTCAACTCACGTGATGAACAGACTTGAGTTGGTGGATTTGGATCATGTGACACTCAGATGACCCGAGGGATGCCAATTTGAGTGGGAGCTTTAGTAATTTGATGAAGTAAACTCATTATGTTGAACAATAGTCTAAGTAACCTTTGCATATTTATGTTGCAGATCAATGGCTCGCGCAGTAGCACCCCTGAATTTTTATGCGTTCCTAGAGAAAGCTAAGTTGAAAGATGATGGAAGTAACTTTGTGGACTGGGCCCGTAATCTGAGGATTATCCTCACGGCTTCCCAGAAATCATATGTCCTTGATGCACCGCTTGGTGACCAACCCGAAGTTATGTCATCCGAAGACGTTAAGAACGCTTGGGAGGCACGTTCTGGAGATTACTAAATAGTTCAGTGTTCAATATTGTATGGTTTAGAAAAGGGACTTCAAAGACTTTTTGAACGTCATGGAGCATATGAGATGTTCCAGGAGTTGAAATTTATCTTTCAGAAGAATACCCAGATCGAGAGGTATGAGACCTCCGATAAGTTCTATGCTTGCAAAATGGAGGAGAACGGGTCTATCAGTGAACATATACTCAGAATGTCAGGGTATTCGACTCGTCTGGCAGAGTTGGGAATTGCCCTTCCGCCAGAGGCGATCACTCACAGAGTTCTTCAATTACTACCACCTAGCTACAATAGCTTTGTGATGAACTATAACATGCATGGGATGAACAAGTCAGTCGCCGAGCTGTTTGCGATGCTGAAAGTCGCCGAGTCTAAAATCCAGAAAGAACATCAAGTGTTGATGGTCAATAAAACAACTAGTTTCAATAAGTATGGCAAGGGCAAGGGCAAGAAGGGTAAATCCAAGAAGGATGGCAAAGCAGTTGCTCCTCCTATAAAGAAACCCAAGGCTGGACCCAAGCCAGAAACTGAGTGCTTTCATTGCAAGGGAACTGCTCACTGGAAGCGGAACTGCCCCAAGTACCTGGTTAACAAGAAGGCGGCCAACAACAAAAAAGGTATATATAATAAACATGTTATTGATGTGTACCTTACTAGCTCTCATTATAGTGCATGTGTATTTGATACCGGTTCGGTTGCTCACATTTGCAACTCAAAGCAGGACCTACGAAATAGACGGAGGCTGGCTAAGGACGAAGTGACGATGCACGTGGGAAATGGTTCCAAGGTTGATGTGATCGCCGTCAGCACGCTCTCTCTTCGATTACAATCGGGATTAGTGATGAACCTGAATAATTGTTATTTAGTGCCTGCATTAAGCAGGAACATTATATCTGGATCTTGTTTATTGTGAGACGGTTACTCATTTAAATCAGAGAATAATGGTTGTTCTATTTATATGAGTAATATATTTTATGGTCATGCACCCAGTGTGAGGGGTTTATTCATATTAAATCTTGATAGTGATGATACACATGTTCATAACATTGATGCCAAAAGATGTAGAGTTGATAATGATAGTACCACTTTCTTGTGGCACTGCCATTTGGGTCTTATTGGTGTAAAACGCATGAGGAAGCTCCATGTTGATGGACTTTTTGAGTCACTTGATTTTGAATCACTTGACACATGTGAACCATGCCTCATGGGCAAGATGACTAAAACATTGTTCTCTGGAACAATGGAACGGGCAAGTGACTTGTTGGAAATCATACATACTAATGTGTGCAGTCCAATGAATTTTGCAGCGCGTGGTGGATATCGTTATTTTCTCACCTTCACTGATGACTTAAGTAGATATGGGTATATTTACTTAATGAAACATAAGTCTAAAATGTTTGAAAAGTTCAAGCAATTTTAGAGTGAAGTTGAGAATCATCGTAACAAGAAGATCAAATTCCTACGATCTGATCGAGGAGGTGAATATCTGAGTTATGAGTTTGGCAGTCACTTAAGACAGTGTGGAATTTTTTCACAGTTGACACCGTTCAGAACACCACAGCGTAATGGTGTGTCCGAACGTCGTAATAGTACCTTATTAGATATGGTGCGTTCTATGATGTCTCTTGCCGATTTGCCACTATCATTTTGGGGTTATGCATAAGAGGCAGCTGCATTCACTTTAAATAGGGCACCATCGAAATCCGTTGAGATGACGCCATATGAACTGTGGTTTGGCAAGATGCCAAAGTTGTCGTTTCTTAAAGTTTGGGGATGTGATGCTTATGTCAAAAAGCTTCAGCCTGAAAAGCTGGAACCCAAAGCAGAGAAATGTGTCTTCATATGATACCCGAAAGAGACAGTTGGGTATACCTTCTATCTGAGATCTGATGGCAAAGTGTTTGTCGCTAAGAACGGAACATTTCTTGAGAAAGACATTCTCTCGAAAGAATTGAGTGGGAGGAAAATAGAGCTTGATGAGGTTATTGAACCTTTACTTCAACCAGAGAGTAGCACAACTCAGAAAGATGTTTCTATGGAGCCTACAACAGTTGAAGAGGAAGTTAATGATGATGATCATGAAGCTTCGGATCAAGACACTATTGAACCTCGTAGGTCGACAAGGGCGTGTACTGCTCCTGAGTGGTACGTCAACCATGTCTTGGAGGTCATGTTGTTGGACAACAATGAACCTACGAGCTATGGAGGAGCGATGATGGGCGTGAATTCTGAGAAATGGTTAGAGGCCACGAAATCCGAGATGGGATCCATGTATGAAAACAAAGTATGGACTTTGGAAGTATTACCTGAAGGGCAAAAGGCCATTCAGAACAAATGGATCTTTAAGAAGAAGACGGACGCTGACGGCAATGTCACCGTCTATAAAGCTCGACCTATGGCAAAGGGTTTTTCACAAGTTCAAGGAGTTGACTACGATGAGACCTTCTCACCCGCAGTGATGCTTAAGTCCGTCAGAATCATGTTACCAGTAGCTCCATATTTTGACTATGAAATTTGGCAGATGGATGTCAAAACAGCGTTCCTCCACGGTTTCCTTGAGGAAGAGTTGTATATGATGCAACCGGAAGGTTTTGTCGACCCAGGGAATGCTGACAAGTTTGCAAACTCCAGCGATCCATTTATGGACTGGTGCAAGCATCTCGGAGTTGGAATAAGCACTTTGATGAGGTGATCAAAGCATTTGGGTTTATACAAGTTTATGGAGAAGCTTGTATTTACAAGAAATGAGTGAGAGCTCTATCGTTTTTCTAATATTATATGTAGATGACATATTGCTGATTGGAAACCATATAGAAATGCCGAAAAGCGTGAAGAAATATTTGAACAAAAGTTTTTCAATGAAGGACCTAGGAGAAGCCGCTTTCATATTAGGCGTTAAGATCTATGGAGATAGACCGAGACGCTTAATAGCACTTTCACAGAGCACATACCTTGATAAAGTTTTGAAGAAGTTCAAAATGGATCAGTCCAAGAAGGGGTTCTTCCCTGTGTTACAAGGTGTGAAGTTGAGTAAGACTCAATGCCTAGTGACTGCAGAAGATAGAGAGAAGATGAGTGTCATCCCCTATGCTTCAGCCATAGGCTCTATCATGTATGTAATGTTGTGCACAAGACCCGGTGTCAGCCTTGCCATAAGTATGGACGGAAGGTTTCAAAGTGATCCTGTAATAGAGCACTAGACGGCGGTCAAGAATATCCTTAAGTACCTGAAAAGGACTAAGGAAATGTTTCTCGTTTATGGAGGTGATGAAGAGCTCATCATAAAGGGTTACGTTGATGCAAGCTTTGACACTGATCTGGATGACTCTAAGCAACAAACCGGATATGTATTTATTCTCAATGGGGGAACGGTAAGCTGGTGCAGCTCCAAGCAAAGCATGGTAGCCGATTCTACATGCGAGGTGGAGTACATCGCAGCCTCAGAGGCAGCGAAGGAAGGTTTCTGGATGAAGTAGTTCATGACAGATCTTGGAGTAGTGCCCAGTGCACTGAATCCAATGACTCTGTTCTGTGACAACACTGGTGCCATAGCTCTGGCCAAGGAACCAAGGTTTCACAAGAGGACCAGACACATAAAGCGACGCCTCAATTCCATCCGCAATTAAATCAAGGAGAAGGACCTAAATATTTGCAAAGTGCACACGGGTCTGACTGTTGCAGAACCGTTGACTAAACCTCTTCCAAGGGCTAAACATGATCAACACCAGAACTGCATGGGTGTTCGATTCATTACAATGTAAATCACATAGTGATGCGAACTAGATTATTAACTCTATTGCAAGTGGGAGACTGTTGAAAATATGCCCTAGAGGCAATAAATAAAGTGTTTATTATTATATTTCCTTGTTCATGATAACTTTTTATTATCCATGCTATAATTGTATTGATTGGAAACACATTGCATGTGTGGATGAATAGACAACACTTTGTCGCTAGTATGCCTCTAGTGAACTAGCTCGTTGATCAAAGATGGTCAAGGTTTCCTAGCCATTGACATGTGATGTCAGTTGATAACGGGATCACATCATTAGGAGAATGATGGGATGGATGAGACCCAAACTATAAACGCAGCATATGATCGTGTTAGTTTATTGCTATAGTTTTCTGCATGTCAAGTATATGTTCCTATGACCATGAGATCATGCAACTCACACACACCAGAAGAATGCCTTGTGTGTATCAAATGTTGCAACGTAACTGGGTGACTATCTAGGTACTCTACAGGTATCTCCGAGGGTGTCTGTTGACTTGGCATGGATCAACACTGGGATTTGTTACTCCGTGTGACGGAGAGGTATCTTAGAGCCCACTCGGTAATACAACATCACAATAATCCTTATAAGCAATGTGACTAAGTGTTAGTCACGGGATCTTGTATTACGGAATGAGGAAAGAGACTTGCCGGTAACGAGGTTGAACTAGGTATGGAGATACCGACGATCGAATCTCAGGCAAGTAACATACCGAAGAACAAAGGGAACATCATACGGGATTAACTGAATCCTTGACATAGAGGTTCGACCGATAAAGATCTTCGTAGAATATGTAGGAACCAATATGGACATCCAGGTCCCGCTATTGGTTATTGACCGTAGAGGTGTCTCGGTCATGTCTACATAGTTCTCGAACCTGCAGGGTCTGCACACTTAAGGTTCGGTGACGTTTCAATAGTATAGAGTTATATATGGTGGTTACCGAAGGTTTTTCGGAGTCCCAGATGAGATCCTGGACATCACGAGGAGCTCCGGAATGGTCCGGAGGTAAATATTGATATATAGGAAGTCCTGTTTTGGTCATCGGAAAAGTTTTCTGCTCGTCGGTAGTCTACCAGGAGTGCCGTTAGTGTACCGGGGAACCATCGGGAGGGGTATTTCGATCCAAGAGGCTACATGGGCTGTGGGAGGATAAAACCAGCCCTTAGTGGGCTGGTGGAAGTCCCACATAGGGCCCACATGGTTAGGAAGAAAGCCCAAACATGGAAAAGGTGGAAAAAGGTAAAAAGGTGGGGAAATAAGGGAGGAGTCCTAATCCTACTAGGAGTGGAGGAGGAGGACTCCTCCCTCCACTTCAGACGAAGCCTAGGAGGGCTGTCCCTTGTGCCAAGCCTCCTCCTCCCCTCCTCCTATATATTCTAGACGTTTTAGGGTTTTTAGATATAGATTTTCAGCCACGTGCAACCCTACTCTCTAGTTCGTAGTTTCTCCTCTAGATCGGTTTCAGCTGTGCTTAGGCGAAGCCCTGCTGAGATTACTCCACCACCATTACCGCAGCGTCGTCACGCTGCCGGAGAACTGGTCTACCTCTCCGTTCCCTCTTGCTGGATCAAGAAGGCGGAGATCGTCATCAAGCCGTACATGTGCTGAACGTGAAGGTGCTGTCTGTTCGGTGCTAGATCGGGATGGATCATGATTGGATCGCGCGACGCTCCGCGATTTGGATCGCGAAGACGTTCGACTACATCAACCGCGTTTCTTAACGCTTCCCGCTTAGCGATCTACAAGGGTACGTAGATCCACTCTCCCTCTCGTAGATGCTCATCACCATGGATAGATCCTGCGTGTGCGTAGGAATTTTTTTGTTTCCCATGCAACGTTCCCCAACAGTAAGTGCATATGATCCAAGTAAAGAAAGTATATTAGCTTATGATTCTCCCTCATATAAAATTGCAATAATGATTTCCGATCTTGTTAACAATTGCCTAGGATAATTCCGCACACCGACCCATCATTAATCCACACTCGCTATTTGTAATATATTGTAATATATTCTAACTTTATGATAACATCACCTATTTTTATATTTTTGTTCTCCAATATCATGCAAAGCCATCCTCTTCATACCCACAACGCAGTTTTATTTCTCGTTTCTAGTTGGAAGCAAACGTTCGGTGTATGTAGAGTCGTATTAGTGGCAGATAGGACTTGAGAGAATATTGATCTTACCTTTGGCTCCTTGTGGGTTCGACACTCCATACTTATCACTTCCACCTTTGGAAATTGCTACGATGATTCCTTTCACTTGGGGATTATCAGTTACATGTGAAGAAATGAAATCATTTTGTAATAGATGAGTTTTCATCCGAAAACCTGATACTTCGAAAGAGATTGTCCACTTTGTACACGAAGTGCATCTAGTTTTTCCTGTAACCATCTCAACTTATTAGCACATGCTATGTGGGTGAAATTATGATACCATGCCAAGTTTCAACCATTTCAAAGTTCATTTGCAGTGCTTTTCGAATCCAGGGTCATTTTATCTCAAAATAAATCATGAAGTGCGTGAAAAATAGCAAATGAAGTCAGAAAAGGGCTAAAAAGTGATGATGTGGCTTCGAATGGTGCATATTGAATGCATAAAAAGTCTTGAATTAAAATATGTTAAAAAATGAAATCCCTTTGTAATAGATGAGTTTTCGTTCGAAACCCTCATACTTCGAAAGAGATTGTCCAGTTTGTACACGAAGTGCATCCAATTTTTCTGTAACCCTCTCAACTTTTTAGCACATGCTATGTGGCCGAAATTATGATACCGTGCCAACTTTCAACCATTTTACAGTTCATTTGTAGTGCTTTTCAATCCAGGGTCATTTTAGCTCAAAATAAATCATGAAACGCATGAAAAATAGCAAATGAAGTCAGAAAAGTGTTGAAAAGTGATGATGTGGCTTTGAATGGTGCATATTGAATGCAAAAAAAAGTCTTGAGGTAAAATATGTTTAAAAAATTGAAGTTCCTTTGTAATAGACGAGTTTTCATTCGAAACCCTGATACTTTGAAAGAGATTGTCCAGTTTTTACACGAAGTGCATCTAGTTTTTCCAGTAACCCTCTCAACTTTTTAGCATATGCTATGTGGATGAAATTATGATAGCATGACAACTTTCAAGCATTTCAGGGTTCATTTGCAGTGCTTTTCAAATTAAGGGTCATTTTACCTCAAAAAAATCATGAAATGCATGGAGAATAGCAAATGAAGTGAGAAAAAGGTATTGAATGCAAAAAAGTCTTGAGTTAAAATATGTTTAAAAAATTGAAATCCCTTTGTAATAGACATGTTTTCGTCCGAAGTCGTGATACTTCAAAAGAGATTGTCCAGTTTGTACACGAAGTGCATCCAGTTTTTCCTGTAACCCTCTCAACTTCTTAGCACATGCTATATGGGTTAAATTATGATACCATGCCAACTTTCAACCTTTTCAGAGTTCATTTGCAGTGCCTTTCAATTTAGGGGTTATTTTAGCTCAAAATAAATCATAAAATGCATGAAAATAGAAAATGGAGTCAGAAAAGGGTTGAAAAGTGACGATGTGGCTTTTGAATGCAGAAAAAGTCTTGAGTTAAACTATGTTTTAAAAATGAAATCCCTTTGTAATGGACGAGTTTTCGTCCGAAACCCTTATAGTTCAAAAGAGATTGTCCAGTTTGTACACAAAGTGCGTCCGGTTTTTCCCGTGACCCTCTAAACTTTTAGCACACGCTATGTGGGTGAAATTATGATACCATGCCAACTTTCCACCATTTCAGAGTTCATTTGCCATGCTTTTCAATTTTAGGGTCATTTTAGCTCGAAGAATAAACTAATAGCTAAAAGAATGAACTAAAAAGCTTTTATAAAACTCTAATAGCAGAGAGAATGGACTAAAAAGCTTTTATAAAACTCTAATAGCAAAAAGAATGAACTAAAAAGCTTTTATAAAACTTTAATAGCATAAAGAATGAACTAAAAAATCAATTAAATATAATATTTTGCAATAGCAAATAGAATCAAAATAATATTAACTAAAATTATCAAAGTATTTATTTGTTAAAAACTTTAATAGTAAAAAGAATTTTCATAAAGTATATTTTTTTACAAGTTTTAATAGGAAGTAAAAGCTTTTATAAAACTCTAATACCAAAAGGAATCAACTAAAAAGAATCAATAAAAATTGAAACTTATGCAACTAAAATTATATGAAATTTATGCAACTAAAATTATATAACTAAAAATAATGTATGCAAAAAATAACATTACATTTTTTAAACATAATATATGCAAAAAAGGCCCGCCTACTAGGCACCACAACCTGCATATGACTAGAAACCCTAGATATGGGCCACAATGCAGGCCCGGAGTGCTAGTAGGCCCAACAGGGCGTCAGATAGGCATGTACTTCCTGCATTAGAGAGGACCTCGAGAGTGCAGCGGCAGCAACGCTTATAAACGATTAAGAGCCCCTCTCGACTAGCAAGGTGGGGCTAAACTTGCGTCTGAGGGAAGCAGAGACCTTTAGTCCCGGTTGCTGGCCCGAACCGGGACTAGTGCCCCCCATTAGTCCCGGTTCGGGCCACCAACCGGGACTAAAGGTCTGGGCTTCCCGCCCTTTCGCCTGGTGAAAATTCACCATTAGTCCCGATTGGTGGCCCGAACCGGGACTAATGGGGGGCATTAGCCCCCTCCCCCCCTATTAGTCCCGATTCGGCCCACCAACCGGGACTAAATAGTGGGGTATATAAGTAGGACCAAAAGCCATCTCCAGTTTTCGATCTCCATCTCCCCCGAAGGCGCCACAAACCACCTCGTCGCCGCCAGGCTGCCGGACCTCGCCATAGCCTCCCTGAGCCCGCTCCTCGTCGCCGCCCCCATCACCGCCCCCGACTCCGTCCTTGTCGCCGCCCCCGACACCGTCCCTGTCTTCGCCCCCGACACCATCCGCATCGCCACCCCCGATGCCGTCGCTGCCCCATCACCATTGCCGCCCCGAGCCCGCTCCCCCTCCTCCTCCTAGGTGAGCCGTCGGCCACACTGATGTTTCCCTCCTCCTATCCCCCCATGGTCACTGTCGCCGCCCGCGTCCATCTTCGGCCGAAGCAAAGGATAAAGTGAATGCAGCAAACTCATGGATACACTCTGCAGATTATGATAATAGTTTTGGATCTGTGATAATAGTTTTGGATCTTTTACCTTTGGGATTAATAGCAATATAGTCTCATGGATACACTCTGCATATTATGTACCAACAATAATGCGTAAAACTGCCTTTGCATCACCACAAACCCCCCAGTGGCGCTGATAAAAATGTGTAGGGAAGCCATCTACCCCGACACTTTTGTCGAAAACATGTGAAACAAAGAACTCTTAACCTTCTTAGACTTATATTCGGCGTTCACCAAACTGTTCATCTCAGGGGTTACTTTACATGGCACCGAGTCAAGGATCTGCTTCATGTTTTAATAAACTTCTGAAGTGTAAAGATTGATGTAAGAACTCGTTGATAATTCCTCCATCTCCCTAGCATCCAAAGTTAGTCATCCATCAGCCATCTGAAGCGCTTTTATTTGATTCTTTTCTCAATGCCGGCTAGCTCTTAAGTGAAAAAAGTATGTGTTCTTGTCTCACATAAGCATGTACTGGATATTTAGAAATTATTCTCAAGCACGATAAAAAGAACATTTTCTAGATGATCCACTTTGTCTGTAGAGGAACCTACAAAACAAATGTGTTTCGAGGGGAGAATAGTGTGTATAGTTTATACCGAGCATTAGCTCGCTCTTGCCTATAGCACACCTTAGAAGGGTCCCGACCTAATAAGAGTATGAGATGGGGTGGTTTTCTTTCTGGTTCATGCAATGGACGTCTCTCTTCTTGCCCCCCCTTTTTGCTATTAAACATGCATCTCAAATCCTATGAGTAGGATTAGAAAAAGATATGTCATTTTGGTATTAAATATGATACTTTGTTATTGTTGTTAAATAAAATGATATTTTCTATATCCACAATTTGTTCTCGTCAGCGATGCCAATCTCGCATCTTCGTCATCGACTCGGCGCCGACAACCAGTTTGAGAGGCGCCATGTCCGGGACTGGGCTCCACCAGGCTGGCACTGGGAGGTGCTACCTTTCGGGGCGCGCACCTTCATGAGAAATCCGGGTCTCGTTTTCGACCCGGAGCTTCTTTGGTGGTGGTCACATGGGCCACTATCGGTGCAGAGGGAGCCGGCGCCCGCGGAGGTGGTACGTCGCCGTGTCAGGGAGGAGGACGAGCACGTCCGTCGCTACATGGACGCGTTGGATGCCAGGTTCTCCAATACCTGGCAAATTATTCAGGGATCTCACCCGAGCTATGATCTGGCGATGGTTCCTTCTCTTTGGGTGTCCACCGCCTGCGCCATGAGACGTCAACTCGATCTGTATTAATTAATGATATTATAAGATAATATTTGAATTGTATTAGCGATAATATTTGATGCTTCGTTAACTGAATTATTCGAGTTGTATTTCTTAGGTTGCAATAAGGCATGTCATGTTATGAGTTTTTAAAGGATTCACATTATATATCATAACTTACATCTATGAACTATTCTACATTCGGAAATGAAATATAAAAAAGTGTTAATTGCATTTTCTTACGTTTGGCAAGTGCTTGGGTTTATTAGGGACCAAGAGGCGTAAGATCTGCAAGGTGTGCAAAAATTCATGTATGGACAGTCTTGAAACTGTAGCGCAGTTCAGGATATTTTTGAGAAAGGGATTTAAAAAATCAGTGGTAACAACCCTTTAACTTGAATTCGTATTGAATTCTGATCATTTGTTTAACTTTTTTACGGACTTTATTGTTGATTATTAACTGCTGCATAGTGTATTCCATGCAACATAAGGGAGGACTTCAACAATTGATATGGTAACGTATTGTACTTTGAGGATGATGAGAAGCGCGAATTTGAATTGGATCTGTGCAAAGGAAAGAATAAAACCATCATATATGGTGATGGATGGGAGCAGTACATTGCAATGAACAATTGTAAAGGAGGAGAACCCGTAGCTTTTTCCTTAGTAGGAGAGGTGAATAGGTTAAGGACATTATATGTCCAAAGCGACGATGATGACGATGACGAAGATGACATCGTCAGCCAAGATGACCAAGATGACATCGACAACCAAGATGAAGATGAGGACCTCCAAGATGAAGATGAGGACAACCAAGATGAAGAGGAGGACATCGAAGATGAGGATGATGGTCCTATCCTTTCTGCAATTTTTATCAAAGGATGAAGAAGCTTACTCGGGATGATAAAGCTAGTGTGAAAGAAATGTTACCATCCTCTTCGGGGTTCTTGGGGAAGCCCTTTGTGCACCGTCTAACAAAAACAAACATGGTCAAAAAAGTTATGATGAGGTGTTTTATATTCTTTCATCTCTTTTTGGTCATAACCAAATATGGTGAGATGTCTAACATTTTGTGCTCTATTTTCTCTTAATGATGGGGTCTTCAGAAGTTACCTTTGAAGATGTTTTTCGGAGTGGACATCCCTGCCGTCGGCACTACTGGAGTAATCCATGGACCAAGAGGACCTGTCACGAACGTCCAATACAAGACAGACCCCGACGGGCGCATATCATTCCACAAGGCTGGCTGGCAGAAGTTCATCAAGGGAAAGAGAGAACTAAGGATGAACACCCTTGTGGTAATCACTATAAGGAAGAGCAACCGCAAGGAATACCACATGATGGTTGTGGTTGACCATGTTTAGAACTAAGTCATGAATATATCAGCTGAAGAACTGTTAGTTAATTAATTAGTATGTTAAGATGAATGTGATACATTGATGTTTGTTTCTTAAGTTGAACAACTTTCAAGTGATACTGATGGTTCTTTCTATATATTGATCATGACAATGTTATGTAATGATTCTTTCATTGCTATATGTAGTAGCTAGAGTCAAGTTGAATGGAAAATATAAAGTAAAAATGGTAAACACAAAAATATAAGGGGAAACCACAATATGAAAACCCCTAAACCCCTCCTTTCATTCCCCCCCCCCCCCCGAGCCTGACAGCTGCTGAAGCGTGGCTGCTTTTTAGTCCCGGTCGGTGTTGCCAACCAGGACTAAATGTCCTCCTACCAAACGCCTCAAGGTGGCCACGTGGAGCTCCTTTAGTCCCGGTTCGTAAGCCAATCAGGACTAAAAGTGATCGGCATTAGTCCCTATCCTTTTGTCCCGGTTGCAGAACCGAGACTAAAGGCCCTCTGAAACCGGGACCGATGCCCTGTGTTTCTACTAGTGCTACCTATGTTACTCTAACCCTCTCTCTTATTTAATTGTCTTCCACATCAGCATGCTTGCTAGTCCTAAATACATGATATTAGCTAAGTTACCCCACTATGGTCAGCCTAATATTCTCACTCAGTGCAGCCTATCATTGATGCCATAAAATCCGCGCGGAATAGAGCGCGCGATTCCACCTAGTGGAGGGAATATCTACAAAATCCTACTCGTTTCCGTCAAATTGCCATTGGCAACATTGCTGCCTCTTTTCTTGAGAACTTTATTTTACAGCCCACGCCTCCCTTTTCTCTGAACTTTACACAGTGCTATTTCGTGCGATTTGCATATGCAGCATATTTGTGAGAAATGAGCCCATGGCATAAATTAGTGATCTAACCAAGGTTTAAGTGTTTAACGGTGATTCGGTGAGGAGTGTTCACTTAATAATTGCCGCAAGCTGGAACTCTATTTCTGGCAAGTTGGAGCACTGATGGAGTGGATCGAAGAATAAGATGGAAACGACAGAACGAATGAAGTTGGCCTTGGAAATTATTCGTAACCAATGCCAACATTCAAATTGGAGAACGATATGAAACTATTCTTCGCCAAAAAACATCAAATCACGATTTAGGTAACTATGTGAGATTTGTTGTAGAGCCCGATTTCAGTGTATCCTCTTGCTGGGAATAGGCTGACGTCCAAAAGTCTCACCAAGCTGATCAGCTACGGATCTCCAGATGGAAGAGAGCTACAACGCCTGCATCATGTAAAGAGGTAAGGAAATTAAATTTACATATGCTCCCATTCACAAAGTAGATTGTTTCGTATATTATTTTCCCCTCCTTTATGTTAGCTTAACATCAAATGTGGCACCTCTTGAAACTTACATCATAGAGGCTCTTCTTTTATCACGCCATTCTTGCAGAAGCATGAAGAAAAGCCATGCAAATCCAATGGCTTGAAGTATCAGTGTCGTCGGACCCAAGAGGTGAAACCAATTGTTGTTGCCCGTGGCATATAAATAAATAGTGCTTCCATCTGGACATAGTTGATCATTAATGCATTACCATTAGGCGGAAGGTGCATAGCAATAATTCGAGCATACGGGGAAGAAAAAGGCAGCATTTTGCAATGTGTGGAACAATATTGTACTTCCTCTGTCCCACAATATAAGACGTTTTTGCAAGCTAAAACAGTTTGTAAAAACGTCCTATATTTTAAGACGGAGTAGTAGATCACATCACACTTCATAGATGTATTGAGCTTATCCGCTCCACCCTCTTCCGCTATATGGTTGTTGTCTTCCAGCTAATTTTGTTTGCCTCTCCTGCCTGGCTGGTAAAGTGTGTGGGAAAATATCCAGAGAGACTCCATGTCTAGGACAAGGCCCTGGGTGCAAGTACCTTGTCCGTTGGATCAACGTGTGCAAGTCGAAGACCTACAGAGGGCGGGATCACCGACCTTCAGTACCAAGGTAAAGCTCTAGATCTCGGTTCAATTTGACTCCCTTTGAACGATGTTCCCGAGCCCTCCCCTAAATTTCTATAATCCTCATAAGATCCCCTTTTGAAGAGCTAACCCCTTTAGACCTCAAATTTTTGAGGTGAAACTCCCCAAACCATTTGAACCTGCTCAAATTTGAGTAGCCGCGGGCTAGTTTCCCTAAATCCTCTCTCTCCCCCGACGCCTAGCAACATGCAACACCTCCCGACGACGCATCCGACCGCCCCGCCGACATCCATGACCATGCACCCCCGTTGACCTCCCATTGACTCCACACATCTCCTGCAAAAAATTCGGCAATGTTTTCCTTTGTCCTTTGTTCCTCTTCTATCGGTCCCATGGTGGTGGCTCTGGTGAAACATGAGTGTCGGTCGTTGTCCCCGACTACGACGATTGTTGCGTCCTAGAGCATGCCATTGTGCTACTGGGAGAACAAAGAGGAGAATACATTTAGGTGAAGTAGTGCCCAAATTGTGGCCAGGGAGGACGAATTTCACCAACTTTCTTGTCTCTTTCCTCGCACACATATTTCACGCTCAGTGAGTATCTATCAAATTATTTTTGCATCATCTACTCTAGGCCCTAGCTAGCTTATGGACATCATTTATTGGCCAGAAGTCGTTTGGCCGCAAACTTAATGTGAGAAAAAGAGGGGATTTGGGGAAAGAAGGAAAAGAAACTTCCACATGGGGTCTACCTCTCTCAGGGGTTCAGTTTTAAGGAAAGGGCTACGTGGGCATAATTTTCAACTCCTCACATTTTATATTTTACAAGTTAAGAACATCTCTAGCAGATCCCGTAAAAGGGTCGAACCTATATAATCCGGCGAGTATACGAGTTTGGTCCGTTTTTCTTGCCAGAATAGGCACTGTACCCTGGATTCGGCCCGTAATTTTTTTACCGTGGCCCGGAAAAAGAACCCCTCCACCATTATTTATGCGGTTTCATCGCTCGGATACGGATCAAACCCTATCCTCCTACGCCGCCGCTCCGCCGTGATTCCTCGCCTACTCCGCCCCAATTTGTCGTCGTTGGCGAGCCTAAAAAAACCCTAGCGGCCCGTCCAGACCATGGACGGCCACGAAAATGGTGGGGATGACACGGAGCGCCGCCGTCGCCACATGCAAGCGGGGGAAGGGGGAGGTGGCTCAACTATGGTAGTCATCTGCCACCGGCTTCCAAACGTCGTGAGCTCGTGGTCCGACGCCACGCCTCCTCCGGCTCCTCTGCCGCTGGGAGCTCGTCCGCCGGCGCCTCAAGCTCAGGGATCACTCTGGTCAAGAGAGAGCCGGAGTAGCTCGGGCCACTCGCCGTCAAGCGGGAAGCCATCGCGGACCCACCGCGTCGAGGAGCCATCGGCCACGAAGACTCCCCCCCCCAACCCCGTGGCAGGAGGACCACCTCGTGCGCGCCATCATGGAGCGCTCGGTGAGGGAGGCGGAGGAGGTCGATGCGCGCATCCGCCGCGAGCTCGAGATCGAGGAGATCTTCCTCTAGCAGGGCTTCGCAGAGGCGCATGCGCACGCGTCGAAGGAGGCAGACCTGCGCATCATGAAGGCCGAGCAAGCCAAGATCTGGATCGACCTCGACTCCGACGAGGACCGAGCTCCTCCGGCTTCTCCTTCGCGTTGTCACCGCCGCACCCGTCGTTTTTGGTAGCATAGGCTCGAGTACGCTGCACGGCCCGCAGATCCCCCCTCCTACGTAGTCCTATGATGTAGTTTGATGAAAAACTATCTATGATGTATACGATGATCAACTTTATATGATGAATGTCCTTGTAAGTTTCTCCCGCGAATGTGTTTTTCAAATTTTACAGTTTCATATACGGGGTTTGATCTTTCACTTACAAATTAACCCCGCAAATTTGATCTGCAAGGAACTGTAAACGCATTTTACGGATTAACATTATACGGATCTGTTAGAGATGTTCTAAGTTTTGAGGGATTCTATGAGGATTAACTTTTCAGGAGGAATTGCTAAAGATGCTCTGTCTTTTTTTAGGGGTCTTGCTAGAGATGCTTTTACCACCGTCTAGACACACGTTCTCGTGCACAGAACTTTATGAGTATACAGTTTTTGAACTTCTAACTTCTTGCATCAGAAATCACAAACGCCCAATAATCCCAAGAGGCTCTAATCCTAATAATGTTGGGCTGCCACAACCACAAGGTCAGTGTGGTAAGCAGCCGCAAACCAAGTAAAAAAATTGGGCGGCCACAAGATGCCTGACATCATTTAGCATATGACATGAGACTGATGTTGCGCAAAAAAAAAAAAATATGTGGATCCTGTGAAGCAAAAGCTACCTTCTCGAGAAGAGACGCCAACGAACCCACCCTCACCCAAGGGGAGGGACCTAGAAAAACCGCCAAGACCGAGTCGGAGGGTGCAGTTGCCGGCGACGACGAGCACCTTCCTGCCGTACGGGCACGCGCTCTCCGCCTCTCGGAAGGCGGCGGCGAGGCAGGCGGCGCAGGACGAAGAGTTGACGCCAGGAGGCTCGCAGCGGGAGGAGGCTCGCACCCGGTTGGGCCAGTACCCCACGTCGCCGGAGGCATGCAGGCCCTGGGAGGAGGCGGTCTCCGCCGGGAGCACGGCGGCCAGGCGGCGGAGGTTAGCCCCGTAGGTGCTGTTGGTCTTGTGCACTCCGCCGAAGCAGTGGAACGTTTCTGCGGCGGCGACGAGAGGCGAGGCGGCGAGGAGGAGGAGCGGGAGGAAGAGGAAGGGCGAGGAGTGCTGCATGGTGGCTGACTGGCTGGTGACTTGGTGAGTGGCGGTGGGTGAGCTGGGAAATGGACTTGTGGTGGTACAAAAGGTGGAGCATGTGGAGAGGATATAGGCACATCGGCGGTCGGTGCGTGGACGACGACCTTGACTCCATCCATGGAGGGTCGCTTCTGGCGGCCGGGGCTGCACCTGCACGTATTATTGATTCATGGACTGGGGAATAATAATAGAGAGGGATGCAGATCCTTCCTCGGAAACAAACAGAGGGATGACAAGGCAAGAGAAGGAACGGAGGAAGGAGACATGGGTTGGCTGAGCTTCCTTGAGGGATGTCACCAATTTGATCCAGTTGGATAGTAGTAGTGCTAGTTGTTATTTCCAAAATTAACTTTAATCAATGCTGATTTCAGGATTAATTGCTGTTAATTCAATAGTGTTGTTTCCCAAATTGTGTAATGCAATTAATAATGTTTCTAGATTGTGGGTGGTGTGATGGACATATCATTAAGTAAGTAAGACGTGAGACGTGGATATAATGGTTGACCACGCGGTCTGTTTGGTAAGCACCAGCAAAAATTACAATCAATGATAGTTTAGATTTATCTTTTAGATTCATTCAACTCGTGCTTTTATAAGTAAGTATAACCCCCTTTAAGAGGCAGCGACCGGTGCTAGTGGCCCACTCCACCACCTTCTTCTTCGACCTCCTGATGTCCACGATGCCATCGGCCACCCTCCCCTCGGCCTTCTAGCATCTCTGTTAGAGTTGTGTAGAATATTGTGTATAAGGTAGGTTATAATTAGACTCTGAGTAGTATTGTGTTTTAGACAGGATATGGAGTCGTGTCTTAATAGGACACTTGTATCCTAAACCTTTTATATATAGCGAGGCTAGACACACGATATAACCTATGTCAACATAATAGCACTGGTACGCGGGGGAGCCGGCGCCCGGGCGGCCGGGGTGCGGTATTGTGACGGTTTCATGGGGAGCAGCGCCCGTAGTCAGGCCCTGGGAATATGGCCATATCGATGAATCTCGTTAACAAATCTCGGTGTCGTGCTCGTGTGATTGCTTGGTCCTCGATAGTTCGACGGAGAGCCTCGGATTATTCTAATAAGTGCTATCATGAGCAAGGTTCGATTGAGGTTGTGGGATTGTTGACCTAATGGAGACGGAGCTAGTTTGCTGTTTTTCGTCACGCAGGTCGAACAGATCAGCGGATGGAAGCTTCGGTTGAAGCGATCGAAATCAGACAAGCACGCGGTGGCAGATTGGTTTCCGCGGATCGGAGCCAAAGTCAGCACTCAACAGCGAGTTGGATGGAGGACCGATCAGGAGCAGCGTACAGACAGTCAAGCAACAGGCGAGGCCACTGACAGGCGGCGGCGGTACAGCCGCGCAGCCCTAGCGGCACGAGCGGACGAAGCTGCGGAGGCAAGGCCGGGTTGTGCTGAGTGACCAGGACGCGCACTCGCGAGGGCTGGCCTAGTTGGGCTGGATGTACGCAATGTGTGGAGCTAAAGGCTGAAGGAGCACGAGATTTGTTTGAGAAAAAACAGGTTCCCATATAAGAGGCATATGGTACGTTGGTTGGTTTCTGGTGCAAAGAGCTAGCAAACCAAGAATATCTGATGCATGGCGTGAGCATTGTGTGGCCTGTTTTGGATCAACTATATGGTTTTGCTAGGTACATGGAAAATGCTACGTGGGTCTAGATATTGTGGTTGGAGTGTTCTTTACAAGAAGTGTGTACATGTGCTTCTGAGGCGGGACGAGAACGTGCGTATAAGGCTCGGAGGAGTCTGGAGCGCGTTGTGGTATGATCATGCATACACAGGGCGTCAAGCAATGTACGGAAATGAGTGAGGACGGACATGACGCAGGATGTAGCATGGTTACAGTCGGGTATTTTTGGTTGGCTCGGACTGGACTGTCTGACGGATCGACGGGGATGTCGGTCAAAGCAGAAGACACCGGTGATTTCAGTGACGACGACATAGGAGCGTGATGCTGATGGTGGCCGACTTCTCGGACGTGGAAACACGTGGTGCAGGCCTGAGGGCTTGTGCAGCTTCGACAAGACTATGGTGCAGGGTTGATTCAAGGCGGTGTACACATGAGAGCTTGAAGTCAACAGGACGTAGCACGGCCAGCTACATGGAGTCATGTTGAAGGTGGTGTTGGAGTCTGATGGATGACTACACTCTGTGCTGATGGAGGGGCTATGGCGTAAATGCATGGAGAGTCGAAGCCTATTTCAACGGGATAGCGAGAGACACGTTGATCGGACTGGATACCAGTGGTCTGATGGAGGCGTGATACTCGACATCGATCGGTGATGATCGGTGGTTCTCTGCAGTGGCGGTTGAGGCAGTGTGGGCTAGCTACCAGGGAGACTCGACTAGGATAGTAGAGGCTCGACGTCGTCACAGAGGCGAGGCGTGCGGTAAGCACGGGACACAACACAGACCAAGGCACCAATGGTGAGACATGTGGTCACACAAAGTGTGCAGGGGTGCTAAAGCAGTGTTGATGAGTACCAGATTCAAGTTGGTGTCTGGGTCTATCGGTGCTAGTTGACGAACGGGAGTTGACCATGGAGAATCTGGGAAAGTGACGGAAAGTATGAAATTGTCAAAAGCGGAGAGAGTACATGGCCGTATATTCTGTTATGTTCAGTGTGTTGGAAATATGCCCTAGAGGCAATAATAAATTGGTTATTATCATATTTCGTTGCTCATGATAATCGTTTATTATCCATGCTATAATTTTATTGATCGGAAACTTAGATACATGTGTGGATACATAGACAAGATTGTGTCCCTAGTATGCCTCTAATAGACTAGCTCGTTGATCAAAGATGGTCAACGTTTCCTAGCCATGGACATGAGATGTCATTTGATAACGGGATGTGATGGACAAGACCCAAACTACAAACGTAGCATATGATCGTGTCAGTTTATTGCTACTGTTTTATTTGTTCCTATGACCATGAGATCATGCAACTCACTGACACCGGAGGAGTGTCTTGTGTGTATCAAACGTCGCAATGTAACTGGATGACTATAAAGGTACTCTACAGGTATCTCCGAGGGTGTCTGTTGGGTTGGCATGGATCAAGACTGAAATTTGTTACTCCATGTGACGAATAGGTATCTCAGGGCCCACTCGGTAATATAACATCACAATAAGCCTTGCAAGCAATGTGACTACGTGTTAGCCACGGGATCTAGTATTACGGAAACGAGTAAAGAGACTTGCCGGTAACAAGGTTGAACTAGGTATGGAGGTACCGATGATCGAATCTCGGGCAAGTAACATACCGAAGAACAAAGGGAACATCATACGACATTAACTGAATCCTTGACATAGAGGTTCGACCGATAACGATCTTCGTAGAATATGTAAGAACCAATATGGGCATCCAGGTCCCGCTATTGGTTATTGACCATAGAGGTGTCTCGGTCATGTCTACATAGTTCTCGAACCCGCAGGGCTGCACACTTAAGGTTCGGTGACGTTTCGGTAGTATAGAGTTATGCATGGTGGTGACCGAAGGTTGTTCAGAGTCCCGGATGAGGTCCCGGACATCATGAGGAGCTCTGAAATGGTCCGGAGGTAAATATTGATATATAGGAAGTCCTGTTTTGGTCACCGGAAAAGTTTCGGGCTCATCGGTAGTGTACTGAGAGTGCCAGTAGTGTACCGGGGGACCATCGGGAGGGGTATTTGGACCCAAGAGGCTACATGGGCTGTGGGAGGATGAATACCAGCCCTTAGTGGGCTGGTGGAAGTCCCACAAAAGGCCCATGCAGCTGGGAAGAAAAGCCCAGGGAGAAAAAGGTGGAAAAAGGCAAAAAGGCTAAATAAGGAAGGAGTCCTAATCCAACTAGGAGTGGAGGAGAAGGACTCCTCTCCTCCCTGCGCCAAGATCAAAGGGCTGGCCCATTGTGCGCCAGCCTCCTACTCCTCCTCTCTCCTATATATACTAGAGGTTTTGAGGGCATCCCTAACCCTAATTGCCACGTGCTGCCCTCTTCTTCCTCTAGATCGTTTTCTCCTCTAGACCGTTTTTTCAGCGGTGCTTAGGCGAAGCCCTGCTGAAATTCCTTCACCACCATCGCCGCAATGCCGTCGCGCTGCCGGAGGACTCGTCTACCTCTCCGCTCCCTCTTGCTGGATCAAGAAGACGGAGATCGTCATCGAGCTGTACGTGTGCTGAATGCGGAGGTCTCGTCCGTTCGGCGCTAGATCGGAAGGACCGTGATCAAGATCGCGAGACGATTCATGATTGGATCGCGGGACGGATCGCGATGAGATCGCAAGAGTGATTGTGATGAGATCGCGGGACGGATCGTGATGGGGTCGCGGGACGCTCAATGATTTGGATCGCAAAGACGTTCGAGTACACCACCCGTGTTTCTTAACGCTTCCCGCTTAGCGATCTACAAGGGTATGTAGATTCACTCTCCCTCTCGTAGATGCTCATCACCATGGATAGATCTTGCATGTGCGTAGGAAATTTTTTGTTTCCCATGCAACATTCCCCAACAGTGGCATCATGAGCTAGGTCTATGTGTAGATGAGATCTCGAGTAGAACACAAAGAGTTTGTGGGCGTTGATGCTTAGATTGCTTCCTCCCTTGGTCGTGTTTTGGTTCAGTGGTATTGTGGGATGAAGCGGCCTGGACCAACCTTACTCGTACGCTTACGAGAGACCGGTTCCATCGATTGACGTGTAACTTCGTTGCACAAAAATGGCTGGCGGGTGTCTGTTTCTCCTACTTTAGTTGGATCGGATTCGACAAAGACGGTCCTTGAGAAGGTTGAAAAGCAACTTATGTATCACTGTTGTGGTTTTTGCGTAGGTGAGAATTATTCTTGCTAGGTACCCGTAGCAGCCACGTAAAACATGCAACAACAATTAGAGGACGTCTAACTTATTTTTGCAGGGTATGTTGTGATGTGATATGGCCAATTACATGATAAGATATATGTGATGTATGAGATGATCATGCGTTGTATAGAATATCACAACTTGCATGTCGATGAGTACGGCAACCGGCAGGAGCCATAGGGTTGTCTTTAATTATTGTATGACTTGCATGCTAATCATTAAGCGCTATGTAATGCTTTACTTTATCGCTAAACGGTAGCAATGGTAGTAGAAGCATGGTGGGCGCAACAACCACGATGGAAACACGTTGATGGAGATCATGGTGTCATGCCGGTGAAGATGGAGATCATCCCGGTGCTTTCAAGATGGAGATCAAAAGCACAAGTTCATGGCCATATCATGTCACTTATGATTTGCATGTGATGTTAATCCTTTTATGCACCTTGTTTTGCTTAGGACGAGGTAGAATTACAAGGTGATCCCTCACTTAAATGTTAAGATAAATTGTGTTCTCCCCGAGTGTGCACCGTTGTGAAAGTTCGTCGTGTCGAGACACCATGTGATGATCGGGTGTGATAGACTCTAAGTTCACATACAACGGGTGCAAGCCAGTGTTGCACATGCGGAACACTCGGGTTAAACTTGACGAGCCTAGCATGTACAGGCATGGCCTCGAAACACAAGAGGCCGAAAGGTCGAGCATGAGTCATATAGTAGATATGATCAACGTGATGATGTTCACCATTGAAACCACCTCAACTCACGTGATGATCGGACTTGAGTTGGTGAATTTGGATCATGTATCACTCAAATGACCGGAGCGATGTCAATTTGAGTGGGAGTTCTTAAGTAATATGATTAATTGAACTCATTAACATGAACATAGTCAGTAGTGTCTTTGCAAATTATGTTGTAGCTAACGCTATAGCTCCGTTGAATTTTTATATGTTCCTAGAGAAATAGAGTTCAAACATGATGGTAGCACTATTGCAGACTAGGTTCGTGATCTGAGGATTGTCCTCATTGCTGCACAGATGGCTTATGTCCTTAATGCACTGCTCGGTGCGCCACCCCCTCTAGCGTCGTATGTAGATGTTGTGAACATCTGACAGGCACGTTCTGATGACTACTTTATAGTTTAGTGCGTCATGCATTGTGACTTAGAATTGAGGCTCTGAAACATTTTGAACGTCACAAAACATATGCGATGTTCTAATAGCTAAAATTAGGATCTCGGGCTCGTGCCCATGTTGCCATATATGAGATCTCCAACAAAGATTCTTTGCCTGCAAGATGAAAGAGAATAGCTCAATGGTTGAGCATGCGCTTAGATTTTCTGGGTGCTACAATCGCTTGAATCGAGTGGGAGTTGATCTTACAGATGAGATGGTGATTGATATAGTTCTCCAAGTAACTATCACTAAGCTACTAGAACTTGGTGATTAACTATAAATTGCCAGGGATGGAAATAATGATCCCTGAGCTGTTCGCGATGTTTGACACCACGAAGGTAGAAATCAAGAAAGAACATCAAGTGTTGATGGTTAGTAAAACCACTAGTGTCGAGAAGGGAAAGGGCAAGGAGGGAAACTTCATGGATGGCAAGTCAGTTGCTGCTCTAGTGCAGCAACCCAAAAATGAACCCGAACCCAAGACTAAGTGCTTCTATTATGAGGAGAGTGGTCGCTGAAGTGGAACAACCCTAGAT
The DNA here is from genome assembly GCA_022496015.1 of Hordeum marinum. NCBI lineage: Eukaryota > Viridiplantae > Streptophyta > Magnoliopsida > Poales > Poaceae > Hordeum > Hordeum marinum. The sequence goes on along the minus strand of CM039677.1, from coordinate 21,936,572 downwards.
ACTTGGTAGATAAGAAGGCTGGCAACGTCGACAGAAGTATATTTGATATACGTGTTATTGATGTGTACCTTGCTAGTACTCCTAGTAGCACCTGGGTATTGGATACCGATTCGGTTACTAAATGTTAGTAACTCAAAATAAAAGCTACAGAATAAATGGAGAACTAGCTAAGGGCGAGGTGATGATGTGTGTTGCAAATGTTTCCAAAGGTTTATGTGATCAACATCGCACACTCTCTGTACCTTCAGGATTAGTGACGAACCTAAATAAATGTTATTTGGTGTTTTGCGTTGAGCATGAATATGATTAGATCGTGTTTATTGCAACATGGTTATTCATTTAAGTTAGAGAATAATGGTTATTCTATTTACATGAATAATACCTTCAATGGTCATGCACCCAGTGAGAATGGTTTGTTGAATCTTGATCGTAGTAATACACATGTTCATAACATTGATGCAAAAAGATACAAAGTTACTAATGATAGTACCACATACTTGTGGCACTACCGCTAAATGTCATATTGGTATAAATGGCATGAAGAAACTCCATGTTGATGGATCTTTGGACTCATTCGATTTCAAATCGGTTGAGACATGCGAACCATGCCTCTTGGGCAAGATGGCTAAGGACCCCGTTTTCCGGTTTGATGGAGCGGGCAAGTGATTTATTGGAAATAACACATGTTGATTTATACAATCCAATGAGTCTTGTAGCGTGTGGTGGATATCGTTATTTTCTTACCTTCACTGATGATTTGAGTAGATATGGTGTATATTTACTTAATGAAACACAAGTCTGAATCATTTGAAAAGTTCAAGCAAATTCAGCGTGAGTTTTAAGATCATTGTGACAACAAGATGAAAATGTCCATGATATGATCGTGGAGCTGAATATCTGAGTTACGAGTTTGGCATACAAATATAGACAATGTGAAAGTTGTTTCACAACTCACGCCACCTGGAACACCATAGTGTGATGGTGTGTCCGAATGTCATAGTCATGCTCTATTGGATATGGTGCATGCTATGATGTCTCTTATTGTTTTTCTACTATAATTTTGGGGTTATGCATTAGAGACAACTACATTCACTTTAAATAGGGCACCATCTAAAACTGTTGAGATGACACCGTGTGAATTATGGTTTGATAGAAACCTAAGTTTTCATTTCTTAATGTTTAGGGCTACGACGCTTGTGTGGAAAATGTTTTCACCTAATGAGCTCGAACCCAAAGCGGAAAAATGCATCTTCATAGAATACCCTAAGAACAATTGGGTGAACCTTCTATCTCAGATCCAAGCATAAAATGTTTGTTGCTAAATTGGGTCCTTTCTTGAGAAAAAGTTTCTCTCGAAAGAATTGAGTGGGAGGAAGATGGAACTTGATGAGGTTGTTGAACCATTGTTTCAACCAGAGAGTAGCGCAGCGTAGAAAGATGTTTCTGTGGAACCTACGTCAGTTGAAGAGGAAGTAAATGATGATGATCATGAAGCTTCGGATCAAGTTACTATCAAACCTCGTAGGTCGACAAGGATACGTACTGCTCCTGAGTGGTATGACAACCCTGTCTTGGAGGTCATATTGTTGGACAACGATGAACCTACGAGATATGGAGAAGCGATGATGGGCCCGGATTCCGACAAATGGTTAGAGGACATGAAATCCGAGAAAGGATCCATGTATGAAAACCAAGTGTAGACTTTGGTAGACTTGGTCATTGGACGGCAGGTCGTCAAGTAAAAATAGACCTTTAAGATTAAGACATACGCTGATGGTAAATGTCATCATTTATAAAGCTTGACTTGTTGCAAAGTAGTTTACGACAAGTTCAAGGAGTTGACTGTGATGAGACTTTCTCACTCGCAGCGATGCTAATGTCTATTGGAATTATGTTAGTGGTTGCTGCATTTTTCAATTATGAAATCTGGCAGATGGATGTCAAAACATCGTTTCCTTAATGTCTTGCTTGAGGAAAGGTTGTATGTGATACAACCAGAAGGTTTTGTCAGTCCTAAGGATGCTAAAAGGTGAGCAAGCTTCAGTGATCCTTCTATGGACTGAAGCAAGCATCTCGGAGTTGGAATATACACTTTGATGAGGTGATCAAAAAATTTGAGTCTATGCAATGTTTATGAGAAACTTGTATTTACAATAAAGTGAGTGGGAGCACTATATAGTTTCTGATAAGCATATGTGGCTGACATATTGTTGATCGAAAATGATGTAGAATTTCTGGAAAGCATAAAGGGTTGTTTGAAAGGATTTTTTCAAAGGAAGACCTGGATAAAGCTACCTAATTGTTGAGCATCAAGATCTATAGAGATAGACCAAGATGCTTGATGAGACTTTCAATGAGTACATACCTTGACAAGATTTTGAAAGAGTTCAAAATGGATCAGTCAGAGAGAAGTGTTCTCGCCTACCTTGTAAGGTGTGAAGTTGAGTGAGACTCAAAGCTCGACCATGGCAGAAGAAAGAGAAAGTATGAACGTCGTCCCCTATGCCTTAGCCATAGGCTCTATATAGTATGCCATGTTGTGTACCGCACCTGTGTGTGCCTTGCCATGAGTCCGTCAAGGGGTACAAGAGTGATCCAGGAGTGGATCACTGGACAGCGGTTAAGATTATCCTTAGTGACTAAAAGACTAAGGAAATGTTTCTCGATTATGGATGAGATAAATAGTTTTTCGTAAAGAGTTACGTCGATGCAAGCTTTAACACCAATCCGGATGACTCTTAGTAGCAATCCGGATACGTATAGTGGAGCAGCCATTTGGAATAGCCCCAAGTGGAGTGTGGTAGTAGTATTTACAGTTTGACATAGAGATTTGCAAAGTACACACGGATCTGAATGTCGCAGACCCATTGGCTAAAAGACCTCTCTCACATGCAAAGCATGATCGAGCCCCAGAACTCGTTGGGTGTTAGATTCATAACAATGCGAATTACATGGTGATGTGAACTAGATTATTGACTCTAGTGCAAGTGGGAGACTGTTGGAAATATGCCCTAGAGGCAATAATAAATTGGTTATTTATCATATTTCCTTGCTCATTATAATCTTTTATTATCCATGCTATAATTGTATTGATCGGAAACTTAGATACATGTGTGGATACATAGACAACATCGTGTCCCTAGTATGCCTCTAATAGACTAGCTCGTTGATCAAAGATGGTCAAGGTTTCCTAGCCATGGATATGAGATGTCATTTGATAACGGGATCACATCATTAGGAGAATGATGTGATGGAGAAGACCCAAACTACAAACGTAGCATATAATCATGTCAGTTTATTGCTACTGTTTTCTTCATGTCAAGTATTTGTTCCTATGACCATGAGATCATGAAACTCACTGACACCGGAGGAGTGCCTTGTGCGTATCAAACGTCACAACGTAACTGGGTGACTATAAAGGTACTCTATAGGTATCTCCGAGGGTGTTTGTTGGGTTGGCATGGATCAAGACTAGGATTTGTTACTCTGTGTGACGGAGAGGTATCTCAGGGCCCACTTGGTAATACAACATCACAATAAGCCTTGCAAGCAATGTGACTAAGTGTTAACCACTGGATCTTGTATTACGGAAATGAGTAAAGAGACTTGGCAGTAATGAGGTAGAACTAGGTATGGAGATACCGATGATCGAATCTCGGGCAAGTAACATATCGAAGAACAAAGGGTACATCATACGGGATTAACTGAATCCTTGACATAGAGGTTCGACCGATAAAGATCTTCGTAGAAAATGTAGGAACCAATAAGGGCACCCAGGTCTCGCTATTGGTTATTGACCATAGAGGTGTCTCGGTCATGTCTACATAGTTCTCGAACCCGTAGGGTCTGCACACTTAAGGTTCGGTGACGTTTCAGTAGTATAGAGTTATGCATGGTGGTGACCGAAGGTTGTTTGGAGTCCCGGATGAGATCCCAGATGCCACGAGGAGCTCCGGAATGGTCCGGAGGTAAAGATTGATATATAGGAAGTCCTGTTTTGGTCACCGGAAAAGTTTCGGGCTCATCGATAGTGTACCGGGAGTGCCGGTAGTGTACCGGGGGACCATCGGGAGGGGTATTTCGACCCAAGAGGCTACATGGTCTGTGGGAGGATGAATACCAGCCCTTAGTGGGCTGGTGGAAGTCCCACAAAGAGCCCATGCGGCTGGGAAGAAATGCCCAAGGAGAAAAAGGTGGAAAAAGGCAAAAGGCTAAATAAGGAAGGAGTCATAATCCAACTAGGAGTGGAGGAGAAGGACTCCTCTCCTCCTTGTGACAAGATCAAAGGGCTGGCCCTTTGTGTGCCAGCCTCCTCCTCCTCCTCTCCTCCTATATATGCTGGAGGTTTTGAGGGCAGTCCTAACCCTAATTGCCACGTGCTGTCCTCTTCTTCCTCTAGATCGTTTTCTCCTCTAGATCAGTTTTTCAGCGGTGCTTAGGCGAAGCCCTGCTGGAATTCCTCCACCACCATCGCCACAACGCCGTCGTGCTGCTGGAGAACTCATCTACCTCTCTGCTCCCACTTGCTGGATCAAGAAGGCGGAGATCGTCATCGAGCTGTACATGTGCTGAACGCGGAGGTGCCGTCCGTTCGGCGCTAGATCGGAAGGACCGTGATCAAGATCGTGAGACGATTCGTGATTGGATCGTGGGACGGATCGCGATGAGATCGCAATGAGATCGCGAGACGGATCATGATGAGATCACGGGACGGATCGTGATGGGATTGCGGGACGCTCGGTGATTTGGATCGCAAAGATGTTTGACTACACCAACCGCATTTCTTAACGTTTCCCGCTTAGCGATCTACAAGGGTATGCAGATTCACTCTCCCTCTCGTAGATGCTCATCACCATGGATAGATCATGCGTGTGCGTAGGAATTTTTTTGTTTCCCATGCAATGTTCCCCAACACAGTGCACATGGCAAAGTGCGGATGACAAGTACAGAAGGAGGCGCAGTGCTATAGTTGTGGGACATGTCAGAGACCATCTGGGAAATGGATGAGACAACTGCGAATTTGACTCATGGTGACACAGGACGACGGTGAAATTCCTTCAGATTTCAGAGAGACGGTCAAGAAAGAGCGAGGATGTTGAGTTCATGTAACTCTTATATCTGGCATTCAATATGTGAGTTGTTCACTTTCATGCAGATCAATGATTGGTGTATGATGGCGTTGAACGGATACTCCGGAAGTTGGAAGCACAAAGTAGAGTAAACAAGGAACTTAATTTTGCTCGACTGTTGTCTGTGAAGAAGACGAGAAGGACTACAGTTGCAGGTGGAGTCACATGGAGTCTGGGATAGCAGCGATGCTCATGGCGTATCTCAAGTCCAATGTACAAAGAGGTTTGATGCATAGATGAATCCATGGTGGCGGAGAATATTTGCCAAGGTGGAGTTTGTTAGAGTTGTGTCGAATATTGTGTACAAGGTAGGTTACAGTGGGACTCTGAGTAGTATTGTGTTTAGACAGGATATGGAGTCGTGTCCTAATATGACACTTGTATCCCAAGCCTCTCATATATAGCAAGGCTAGACACATGATGTAACCTACGCCAACAAAATAGCACGGGTACGTGGGGGTGCGGGCGGCTTGTGCCGGCGCCCGGGCGGCCAGGGTGTGGTATTGTGATGGTGTCATGGGGAGGAGCGCCCGTAGTCAGGCCCCGGGGATGTAGCCATATCGGTGAACCTCATTAACAAATCTCGGTGTCGTGCTCGTGTGATTGCTTGGTCCTCGATAGATCGACGGAGAGCCTCGATTATTCTAACAACCTCCACCAACCGGCCACCACCTTTCTCTGGCGTCTACCACCCAAGATCTGCCCCACCCCACACAATAAGCAGCAGAATAAGAAGAGAAGATTTGGTTCGTGTTGCAGGGGCCATCGATACCCTCTGTCGCAGAAGGCGACGAGGTCCTTGCCATCGCCGCCGCCGCCCCCGACAAGGAAATCTTCGACCAGGTCTTCGATGTCATTGTTGTTGTCCATCACCATGGCGGCAGACCCGAGGGATTCACTGTCATGACTATCTAGGGTTTGTGGGGGTAGAGCGGAGATGCTAGCTATTGGGGAGAGGACGAGACGGCCAGGACTGTGTTTTTTGCAGATTGCACCCTGATGCGCTCTTGTCGCGACAGAGAAGGGCGTGTTTTAGGATTCGGGATTTTCCGAAGGATCTATCCGAGTAGCGAGTGGAGAAGAAAGTTGGTAGTGTATGTTGGCTGGTGTTGTTGGGTTGTGTTCTATGTGGGGCCGTCGTCATTATCCACATGCTCCATGTGATCGATTTGCATCGACAATTTCAGGCGATTTTGATATGTTGCATTTTCCCCTTAGCTTTATTTAAATGGTCATTATTTGGTGTCATCGTTTTATGCATTCTCTTACCCTTTCAATATCTCCTAAACCTCTAAACTCCTTTCAATTTGAATGGAGGCCTCCTGGTTATTTAGGGTTGTAAGTGCATGGTTGGTCTGACCTATATGTTTCCGGGACGGTGGTTTTGACTCCTCGGTCCGTTCACATGTCGTCATGGCGGATGGTTACATGTTTTTTTCGAGAGTACGCAAATTGCGTACCATAGCTTTATAGAAGGAGAGAATTTCAAGTACAAGACAACTATCATTCGTTGTGAACAATGAGCATAGCATCAACTCCACATCCAGGCTAGTCCAAAGACAGCCACCAACAACAACACAACTACAAAGCAAAAGAGCCTGCCCAAAATCAAAAACCTTGCCGCGTCTTGATCAACATTGGTCACCTCCGAACAACAGCAATTCCTCGAAGCTTCCCTTGTCAACGCACCATCAATGAAAGAGGATGGCAGGACTTCATCCGACTCGAGTAGCCATTGTCATGGACTCACCAGAAGTTGTCGTACATTGCATCGCAGTTGCTTGATCATGGGCAACGGCGCACACCGGAGGAGCGCAACATAGGACACCGTCTCCTGGCATGATGCTCCCAACAGAGGAACAATGTCGAAGACACCGCCATCATGCCGATCCTATACCAAATCAAGGCTTTCGCCCGGAGACAGCTACCACACCAAGCGAGCGAGGGAAATGTCGAAACACTCGCACCGTACATGACTTTCATCCGTATTGCCGCACCTCACCTCCTCCACGATTTGGATAGCACCATCCATGAAACCTCACACCGCCTCCACCGCAACACCTTGCTGTTGAAGCCACATAGTCGTCGTCCACCAACACCGTGCACAACAGAGGGAACATAACCCAGCACTCTCCGTCGACGAGGAACAACAACCTCCAACCATCCCGGGAAAGGACCATGGCCGCCGCAATGGCCAGCCCCCGCTCCAAGGGCCATCCACGCAACAGATCTGACCTCACGGATGCAGACCGAACCATCCTGATCCAGATCTGACCCACTCCACAACCACTGCAACCGCACCTCCCCTGCACCAGCACCACCGGAAGCAACATCACAGGTCATGGTGCGGACATGGTCGGCCGCCCGTTGCCCGCCAGGAGATCCTTCCTAGCCGGGCCTTCGCAGCGCCACCACCTCACGGCCATGAACAGGCGCGTAGCCTCCAGCGAGCACCAGCGGCCACACTAACTCCGCCTCCACTACTGCCTACCTCGCCGGACCAGCCGGATCTCCACGAACTCCAACGTGCACCGGCAAATGCCACCGTGACCTCACGCCGCCGACCACACCTCATCCACGATGCTTCGAAGACGCCCTGCTCCGCGTGAAACAGGGCCATCAGGGAGCGCCGCTGGCACCCACCGCCTTCGATGGCCGGGCGCGGCCGCCACCGCCGGCGCCGGTGGCGATAGCGGCCATGGGAGAGAGATCTGGTGTTGATCCTGCCTATGGTTTGGGGGGTCCTCCGCGTGTGACCCGGGAGGAGGATAACTCGTCTGGAAGATGAGTGTATGCACATAATTTTCTTCTTGATGGTTACGTGGTAATGTGTATGTGTCGAATCATCTCTAACATTTCTCAATGAGGCTACGACCATTTGTTTTCTCTCAGATTTGGGTGAGGCGGGTGGGCGGGGGTAACTCTAGTTTCTTTTGACGTGGCGTCCTTCGACTACCGGTTCGATTGTCGCCTCTTCTCTAGTGGCGGATCCTGTGTTGGTCGTTTCATTCTCCCTTGCACCGGCTTCTTTGATGTTGCTTGCTTCGGAGGGAGGTGGCGTTCCACCTCAGATCGGGTTTGTATCGTGTGCTTCACTCTTATTTTCTCCGATCGAGGATTTGTTATTTTTTTGGGAAAAGTATATTCTTTCATCCCTAAACCCTCTTAAAACTATAAAATTGGTACCTCAACTTCGAAACCGGCAAGCATTAGTTTCTCAACTTGGAAACAGGCAAGCATTAGTTTCTCAACTTCTCAAACCAAATTAGTTTAGTCCCTTGGACGCAACAAAAAACACTTTTATGCTTACTTAGCATGGTTTTGACTAGTCTTTGCCCGAGGCAATCTTCTTTTTCTTTTCAGTTATGTTTTATTCTATCTAGGCATTTCGTCGAGCAGCCAACACGCATCGAGCAGCAGAAGGAGGCGGGTGATCTGCATATCGAGTTCGCTCCCGTGCTGCCGGCAGCTGAAAATATCCACTATTAGATGCGTGTTGTCTTTGACATGTTTGTAGATGCGTGTTGTCTTCGGCAGAGCATGCGTTCACGTGCGAGCTTCAGGCGCCCAGGTCATGTTCGACAACGGCAAAAGGAAATCCTCCCTGGGTCATCTTCGTGGCACGAGGACGTCCAAGTCTCTTGGCCCGGGCATGGTGGTGGTGGCTGCCTACTCCACCAAAGGCAGTCGGCCAGGCTAGTTGTGATGGATCTTGGATCCCACTATCAGCACGGGCGGCGAGTTGGGCGATGGCGGCGTCTACGTCGTTACCTTGATGAAGGCATCATCAAGCAACTATCGTCAACCTGCTCGTGCCGCTCCGAGAGAAATCCTAAGATCACCATATCAGACGATGGTGGCGTTGCGGTGTCGTGCTCCCTCTTGGGGGCCTTGTTTGTGGAGCGGCGCGGGATGGAAGAGGCATGAGGTGGAGTGTCGTGCCTTCTCTCACGTCGACGACGGTGGGTCTCGGCGGCATGGAGCTGCGGGTCTCGGCACTGGACGTTGTGTGATGGCCTCGCGCAGGGTGGTGGCGCTGTCTGGCGTCATGGTGGCTTCGACAGCTGACCTGGCAAGGTCTTTGCGTCAGTACCTGCTCTGAAGATGGTTAGGTGGATGATGGCAGCGGTAGCCTCGCACTAGTAGCAAACCGACCTTTTGTCCGCATCATTAGTCCCGGTTGGCTTTTGAACCGTCACTAATGTGATCATTAGTGCCGGTTCGTGACGGGGATCATTAGTGCCGGTTCGTTACGGACCTTTAGTCCCGGATCATGCCACGAAGCGGCACTAAAGGTGTGGTGGCATGCTGGCGTCGGCGTGGAGCCCCACGGGAACCTTTAGTCCCGGTTGGTGGCTCCAACCGCGACTATAGGCTAACCTTTAGTCACGGTTGGAGCCACCAACTGGGACTAAAGGTTCCCCTATATTGAAACCCTTCGGCGCCAGCCCGAGCAGAGTCCTCTGTTCTTCCCCTTTCCTCTCCTCTCTATTCTTCCTCTCTTCCTCAATCTCATCCTCCATTTTTGCCAAAATTTGTCAAGATTTGGAGGCATCCCATCCTTCCAAGTGTTCACAAAGGTTAGCAACTTTCACCTTTCATCTCTCATTGCTAGATTAGCTCTTGCAATGCTCTATAAGTATAGTAATTTGTGGGTTTTAGTTTTTATGTGGTAGTTTATTTGATTTCTTCAATTTGAGCTCAAATTAACTTCCTACTTTGCATTTGTAGGTGTGGTTTACTTAGTGCCTTCCCGTCCCCGTCCTAACCACCGTCGATCGCCCGCACTATCCCGTTGCCGGCACCACCTTGGTGAGCTTCTTGTTCTTATCCATTTTATAAAAAAACATGTTTGTAAGATTTAGTTAGTTACTTGTATAGTTTTCTTACCTATATGGTTTTTTGTTATACATAGTGGCATGGTTTTGAAATCCGTCCCCATCGGCCCTTGTCCGGTTTATGATGCGTATGTGGTATATACTCTCTTTTATAAATCTTTGTTGCATTTTGTGTTCATGACAATTATGCCAATCAAGTTGACATAGATATTTTTATCTAGGAGGTATGTGAACTGGAGATTCCAACCGACATAGATATTCTTGTCAAGAAGTTAAATTTAGTTGAAAAAGAAAACGAGTATTTGAAAGAAAAATTGAAAAGGAGTTGAAGAAGAGAAGATGAAATTGGAGGTGCATGTTGCCGATGTCGTCGATGATCACAAGATCAAGATGGGTGCAATGCACTTGAAGATTAGAAAATTTAAAAGATATGCCATTCATAGTGAGGCTTGGTATCACTATGCTGTTGGATCAATTGTTACCTTAGTTGCAATGTTGATCGCATTTGTTGTTGCATTTAAATGCTTTATCTAGAGAGTTTGTATGTTGTTTTATGAGAACAAGTGTGTATGAACTTTATGTACGAACTTGTATTAATTTGGTCTTGTCGGTGTTATGTAATGAAGATGAGCCGGTAATGGATGTACGAGGACCAATGCTCTCCCTAGTTCATTAATGGCATGCATACTTTTCTGGTTGCGGCTAAGGCAAGCAAGCGGCCGGATGGTTTTATGTATTGTCCATGTGCTAGCTATAAGGATGATCAAAATTACTCTAACTCAAGAACCATTCACGACCACCTGTTTGAGTCCGGTTTCATGTCCGGCTATAATTGTTGGACCAAGCACGGAGAAAGAGGGATCCTAATGGAAGAGAATGAAGAAGAAGAGGATGATGACAGCTATCCTGGCCATGGGTTCCATGAATACGATGGTACAACAATGGGGGAAGAAGTTGATGAGACAACAATGCGGGAAGGAGCTGAAGAAGAGGCATCAAATGAGCCCGCTGATGATCTTGGTCGGGCCATTGCCGATGCAAACAGAAACTGCGCAAGTGAAAAGGAGAGGCTGAAGTTGCAGCGCATGTTAGAGGATCACAAAAAAGGCTTGTACCCAAATTGCGAAGATGACAATAAAAAGCTGGGTACCACACTGGAATTGCTACAATGGAAGGCAGAGAATGGTGTATCTTACAAGGCAATTCAAAAGTTGCTGACAATGTTAAGAAGAAGCTACCAAAGGACAACGAATTGCCAGAGAGTACATACGAAGCAAAGAAGGCTATCTGCCCTCTAGGATTAGAGGTCGAGAAGATACATGCATGCCCTAATGACTACATCCTCTACCGCGGTGAGTACGAGGATTTGAATGCATGCCCGGTATGCTGTGCATTGCGCTATAAGATCAGCCACGATGACCCTGGTGATGTTGAGGGCGAGCGCCCCAGGAAGAAGATTCCTGCCAAGGTGATGTGGTATGCTCCTATAATACCACAATTCAAACGTTTGTTCCAAACCAAAGAGCATGCCAAGTTGATGCGATGGCACAACAAAGACCGTAAGAAAGACGGGAAGTTGAGAGTGCCCGCTGACGGGTCGAAGTGGAGAAAAATCGAGAGAAAGTGGAAGGACTTTGCAAAGGATGCAAGGAACGTATGGTTTGGTTTAAGTGCAGATGGCATTAATCCTTTTGGGGAGCAGAACAACAATCATAGCACATGGCCTGTGACTCTATGTATCTATAACCTTCCTCCTTGGTTGTGCATGAAGTGGAAGTTCATTATGATGCCAGTGCTCATACAAGGCCCCAAGCAACCCGGCAACTACATTGATGTGTACCCAAGGCCATTGGTTGAAGAACTTTTACAACTGTGGAATGGAAAAGGTGTACCTACGTGGGATGCGAAAGATTAGGAGGAATTTGACCTACATGCGTTGTTGTTTCTAACCATCAATGATTGGCCTGCTCTCACTAACCTTTCAGGACAGACAAACAAGGGATACCACGCATGCACACACTGTTTTAGATGACACCGATAGTATATATTTGGAAAATGTAAGAAGAATGTGTATCTGGGGCATCGTCGATTTCTTCAGAGCAGGCATCCTATAAGAAAGAAAGGAAAGCATTTCAAAGGTGAGGCGGATCACCAGAAGAAGCCTCGCCACCATACGGGTGATGAAATACTTGATATGGTCAAGGATTTAAAAGTAATCTTCGGCAAGGGTCCTGGTGCACAATCTCTTCCGAATGACACTGACAACCGCGCACCCATGTGGAAGAAGAAATATATATTTTGGGACCTACCGTATTGGAAAGACCTCAAGGTCCGCTCTGCAATCGATGTGATGCATGTGACGAAGAATCTTTGCATGAATCTGCTAGGCTTCTTGGGCGTGTATGGGAAGACAAAAGATACGCCGGAGGCACGGGAGGACCAGCAACGTATGCACGGAAAAGAAGGCATGGATCCAAAGCAGTTTCAGGGTCATGCCAGCTATGCTCTTACCAAAGAAGAGAAGGAAATCTTCTTCGAATGCCTTCTCAGTATGAAGGTCCCGTCTGGCTTCGCGTCTAATATAAAGGCAATAATAAATATGGCAGAGAAAAAGTTTCAGAACCTAAAGTCTCATGACTGCCACATGATTATGACGCAACTGCCTTCAGTTGCATTGAGGGGGCTTCTATCGGAAAACGTTCGATTAGCCATTGTGAAGCTATGTGCATTCCTGAATGCAATCTCTCAGAAGGTAATCGATCCAGAAATCCTACCAAGGTTGGAGAATGATTTGGTGCAATGCCTTGTCAGTTTTGAGTTGGTGTTCGCACCATCCTTCTTCAATATCATGACGCATGTTCTAGTTCACCTAGTCTAGGAGATTGCCATTATGGGTCCTGTATTTCTACACAATATGTTCCCCTTTGAGAGCTTCATGGGAGTCTTAAAGAAATATGTTCATAATCATGCTAGGCCAGAAAGGAAGCATCTCCAAGGGACATGAAACAGAGGAGATCGTTGAGTTTTGTGTTTACTTTATTCCTAACATTAAGTCGATAGGTGACGAGGATATGTACCTAGTATAGGGTCCTAGACAAGGCCTGCATACCCTACCTAAGGACACTGCATCGGAGGACTTGAAGATCAAGCATGAACTTCCGAGTGTAATCCTGGAGACGTTCAAAGTCACTCGACAGATATCCACTCGGAGACTCCTTCCTTCACTCAGCAGTCGCGTGTCACTCGGAAGACCTCACGCTCACTCGACACCAGAAGACCAGGAGCCATCATCAAGAGCCCAACGGGTAGACGTTGGTTCAATGGTCATTAGTAGCTTTTATTACGTACGTTACCAGTAACGGCAGACTTTAACCCCACGACCGGACCCTTTGATGCTGGGCAATTATGAGGGGCAGCGAACTCTGTATAAGTCACCCCTCCCCTCCTGCACAAGGGCTCGCAACCATTGTAATCCATATATTCCACACGACATAAGCTCCCGAGCACTGAGACGTAGGGCTGTTACCTCCACGAGAGGGGCCTGAACTCATACATCTGTGTGTACATCCTCGCCGTAGCTAGGACTCTGCCCTCTCCTTTCGTACCCCTACCATCTATTGTCAGGCTCGTTCCCACGACAGTTGGTGCCCACCGTGGGGCAGGCGTCTAAGCGACTTCTGGTGAGGTTGCATTTTTCATCCTTCGACATGTCTTCCGGCGGTGTTTTTGCTCTAGGCCACGAGATCCATTTCGGTGCGCTCACCTTCATCGCCGACGATTCGGCATGGCTCCAGGAAGTGCCTCTCGATGTCGAGGTGCTCCTGGTCCGCGAGGCCGCGCACTTCCGCACGTCGGCTCCCCTCGCTGTTCGTGGTTGCAAGCGGTCCGGCCGCTCACGACTTCAGCGATGGGTTAAACACGCAGCGGCGCGTCAAACTTCTCCACAGATTGCAGCACTCGAGCTCGCTGAGTCCCTTCACGGCGTGTTCGAGTCGGATTCCAATCCGTTTGACGTGCCTTCCGAGTGCGAAAGTTGTGATCCCGCAGCGGAGGTATTGATGGCGGGTTCTCATCAGAGTTTGCTGCCTGGCTTTGGCCATGGCAGACGCGAGGCTGGAGGTCCATCGAAAGAGTAGCCGCATCGCGAAGAGGAGGTTCTTCATACTCCCATCGTCGGCGCGACTGCCGAGGCCCAAGCTTTGGAGGCCGCGTGCATTCGTCTAGAAGAACTCCAAGCGGAGATTGACGAGCGCACTCGCCAGCGCCCGCCACGCCCCAGTCGACGTCATCGACAACTGTTTCCAACTAGATCTCACGACGACGTTGAGGTATATCGAACTCCTGTGCTAAATGTTGCTGCTGCTAGGATAGCGGATTCCATTCAGCCATCCCAGTCAGAGGCTGGAAGAGGGCTGATGCAGATCAGAGCACTGTTAGATGTAGCGCAGCATCAGAATTCAGTAGCTTCTCAGTCCCGCAACAGGATACACATCAATTCACCCAGGGCAGAGACCGTTCAGTCGGCACATAGCCCTGGATCGCCCTTACGCTGTCAGGGCGGCGGTTTCCATGAAGGGCAAGACAGAGATCAGTTTCACCGTGAAGACCACCGTCGGGTGCCCACTCCTCCACGGAGTGGTCAGTACGCGCCCTGGCACCAGGACGACAGGTGCTCCTTCGGTGATGACTGGGATGCGGGCTTTGATGCCCGCGCCTACCTTGTTCAGAAGCGAATTGACAAGGGCAGAGCCTATAGAGAAGGACACGACAGAGATGTTCCGAGTGGAAGCTCAGCCGTGGTGTCTGGTCCCGAGTGTTTCAGCAGAGGCATACGTTCTGCAGAGATCCCCCCAACTTCAGAATGGCGGCGGGAATCGGAAAGTTTTCTGGCGAAACAAAGCCAGAGACTTGGTTAGATGATTACCGAGTGGCTGTGCAAATTGGCGGCGAAAATGGCAATGTTGCAATGAAACACCTGCCCCTGATGTTGGATGGTTCATCTCGAGCTTGGCTGGATCGCCTGGCTCCTTCCAGTATACATTGCTAGGAGGATCTTGCCCGACTGTTTGTCCGAACCTTTGAGGGCACTTGCAAGCGTCTGGCAGGTCTGGTCGACTTACAACACTGTGTCCATAAGCCCAATGAAACTTTAAGGGATTATATTCAACGATGGTCCACTCTGCATTATACAGTGGAGAATGTGTCGGAACACCAGGCTGTTTGTGCTTTCAAGGCCGGTGTGAGATACAAAGAACTTTACCTGAAGTTTGGGCGGACAGGTGGTATTTCACTCGGCAAGATGATGGAAATCGCCACTCGGTACGCCAATGGCAAGGAAGAAGACCGCCTCCATAGCGGCAAAGGAAAGGCAGTTGTCAATGAGGCTGGCGGCAACAACAATCGGAAACAGAAGCGAAAGGCTGAAGATCCGGTTCAGGCAGAAGCGGCAGCACTAGCGACTCAGCTGAAGAACAAGGGCAAAGCTAAAGCACAATATGCCCCCAAGAAAGGGAAAAATCAGTCAGGAACTGATATCATGGATCAGCCGTGTCTAATATACACGAGGAAAGATGCGGAAGGCAATCTGATTTTGCCCAAGCACACCACTCGACAGTGTCGAACCCTTATCCAGCTATTCAAGGGAGTCCAGCCGAGTGAGAAATCTCCTGAGAAGGGAGATGAAGATGAGGAAAAGGAAACATTCCCGGATGTCACTACTACACTGGTAATCTTTGCTGATGTCGAGAGCAAGAGCCGCCTGAAAGTCATCAACAGAGAAATCAACATGGCTGTGCCCGATACCCCCACCTACCTCAGATGGTCCCAATATGCTATCACATTCGACCAGAGAGACCATCCTGCTCATGTGGCCACTCCCGGTCCGCAGGCTTCGGTAGTTGATCTGGTGGTGCAGGGGATTCGACTTATAAAGGTCCTCATGGACGGCAGCAGCGGCCTGAACATTCTTTATGCGGATACCCTGAAAGGGATGGGCATTCCGATGTCCCATCTGACGGAGAGCAGCATGCAGTTTCATGGGGTCATCCCAGGAAAGAAAGCTAAGTCATTCGGCCAGATAGCATTGGATGTGACATTCGGAGATGACAAAAAATTCCGAAAAGAAAAGTTGACATTTGAAGTCGTGGATTTCAAGAGTGCTTACACGCCATTCTGGGTCGACCCGCTTATGCACATTTCATGGCCCGACCATGTTATGTGTACCTCAAGTTGAAAATGCCAAGCCCTAAGGGCGTGATCATAGTCACGGGCAATCGACAGAGGGCTAAAGAATGCCTCCAGCAAGGCTCCAAGATCGCTGATCAACAGATGGCTATGGTAGAGTTGGAGGAGTATAAGAAAACCGCCGACCCTGCCGATTTGCTCCGTGCAAAGAAACCGGCTTCCGAGTCGGCATTTCAGTCAGCAGGGGAAGTGAAGAAGGTACACATCCACCCGACGGATCCAACTGCTGCCCCGACGAATATCTCAACAACACTCGACAGTAAATAGGAAGCCGAGCTCATCCAGTTCCTCCGTGAGAACTGGGATATCTTTGCATGGAAGCCTTCTGACATGTCGGGGATTCCTAGGGAGCTGGCTGAGCACCGTCTGTGAGTGGATCCGAAAGCCAAACCTGTCAGGGAGCATTTGCGTCGCTCAACGGCGGAGAAGCGCAAGGCAATCAGAGAAGAAGTGGCTCGTCTCTTGCAAGCCAAGTTCATTCGGGAGATTTACCACTCCGAGTGGCTCTCGAATGTTGTGATGGTGCCAAAGAAAGATAAGTCATTGTGCATGTGCATTGCCTTCAAACAACTCAACAAGGTGTGCCCAAAAGATCATTTTCCGCTCCTCCGCATAGATCAAATTGTTGACTCGACAGCGGGGTGTGAGCGTTTATCGTTTTTGGATGCTTATTCTGGGTAGCATCAGATCCTTCTATACGGCCCAAATGAAATAAAGACAGCCTTCATCACCCCATTCGGGTGTTTTGTTACATCACCATTCCTTTTGGTCTCAAGAATGCCGGCACTACTTTTATGCGCATGATTCAGAAATGTTTACTCGACCAGATCCCTCGGAATCTCGAGGCATACATGGACGATATAGTGGTCAAGTCCCGCAAAGATTCCGACCTGCTCACTGACTTGGCCGAGGCATTCGCCAATCTGAGGCGATTCGACATAATGCTGAATCTGGCCAAATGTACTTTCGGTGTCCCTGGCGCAAGTTGCTCAATTTTCTCATTTCCGAGTGAGGGATTGATGTCAACCCTGAGAAAATCAACGCCATCACCCATATGAAGACTCCCGTGTGAGTGCACGATGTTCAAAAGCTCACAGGTTGCTTGACAGCATTGAGTCAATTCATTTCTCATCTTGTTGAGAAGGCTCTGCCCTTATATCAGTTGATGAAGAAGTCCGACACATTCGACTGGACTCCCGAAGCCGAAGCAGCGTTTGTTGAGCTCAAAGCCCTGCTCTCCACCCAGCCGGTGCTTGCCGCTCCTGCCAGCAAAGAGCCCTTGCTCCTGTACATCGCGACCACAAATCAGGTCATCAGTACATTACTGACTGTCGAGCGAGAAGAGGAGGGTAAAGCTTATAAAGTTCAGCGGCCAGTTAATATGTCTCGGAAGTATTGCCCCCCTCAAAGCAAAGATATCCACACTATCAGAGGCTAGTTTATGGTATTTACCTATTAGCGAAGAAGGTGGCGCATTATTTCCAAGACCACTCAATTTCAGTCGTCAGTGATGCTCCCTTGTCCGAAATTTTCAATAATCGAGATGCATCAGGTCGAGTGGCTAAATGGGGAATCAACCTTGGACACTTTGACATCAGATTCGAAGCCAAGAAAGCAATCAAGTCCCAAGCATTGGCAGATTTCATGGCCGAGTGGATTGAGCAGCTATAGCTTATCCAAGTTCACTCGGCGCATTGGACAATGTTCTTTGATGGCTCGAAAATGTTGAATGGGTCCGGTGCTGGGGTTGTCTTGATATCTCCCAGGGGTGACAAGCTTAGCTATGTCTTGCAAATTCACTTTGATTCCTCCAACAATGAGGCAGAGTATGAAGCATTTTTGTATGGGTTGCGCATGGCTATCTCACTCGGCGTCAAGCGCCTGATGGTTTATGGTGACTTATATTTGGTGGTGAATCAAGTTATGGAAGAGTGAGATGTTCGAAACCCCGCTATGACTGGATACTGCAATGCAGTCTGGAAGTTGGAGAAGAAATTTGAAGGCCTGGAACTTCATCATGTTCCCTGATTGAAAAATCAAGCGGCCGATGAGCTGTCCAAGATTGGTTCCACTCGACGGCCTGTCCCCAGTGGTGTGTTCTTGGAGCACTTGCACACTCCTTCAATAAAAGAAGATCTATCCACCGAAGAGCCCCCACAAGCTTTGAGTTCCACCGACTAGACTAAAGTCGATGTCCCTGCAGTGATTGACCTGGTCATGGAAATTTTGGTTATCATTCCTGATTGGACTGTGCCTTATATTGCCTATATCCTCAGACAAGAGCTCCCTGAAGATGAAACAGAGGCTCGACAGATTGTGCACAGGTCCAAGGCTTTCACTGTAATGGGAGATCAGCTATTCAGAGAGAGTGTGACTGGTGTCACCCAGCGCTGCATTTCCCTCAAGGAAGGTCGAATGATTCTAGACGAGATTCACTCGGGAACTTGTGGCCACCATGCGTCTTCAAGGATGATTGTCGCTAAAGCATATTGAGCTAGTTTTTACTGGCCACGAGCTAATGAGATGGCTAAATACATCGTTGATCATTGTGATGGTTGCCAGTTCTATGCGAACCTGTCACACAAGCCGGCATATGCTCTGAAGACAATTCCTCTCACCTGGCTGTTTGCGGTTTGGGGACTCGACATGGTTGGCCCCTTTCGACCCGGAAAAGGAGAATTCACTCACTTGTTGGTAGCAGTCGACAAATTCACCAAGTGGATAGAAGCCAAGCCAATCAAGAAGCTGAACTCCCATACGGTGGTCAAGTTCATGAGAGATATCATTATTCGATACGGCATTCCGCACAGCATCATCACGGACAATGGCACTAATTTTGACTCGGAAGAATTCAGGAACTTTTGTAACTCCCAGGCACCCAAGTGGATTATGCATCTGTTGCGCATCCTCAAACCAATGGGCAAGTCGAGCAGGCTAATGGTCTCATCCTGCAAGGTCTGAAGCCTCGTCTCATGCGCGATTTGGATCATGCCGCCAGAGCCTGGGTAACTGAGCTGCCTTCTGTTTTGTGGGGTCTGAGGACAATGCCTAATCGGTCGACTGGACGAACTCCTTCCTTCCTTGTCTATGGTGTTGAAGCCATATTGCCGAGTGACTTGGCCAACAACTCTCCTCGAGTGGAGCTGTATTCTGAGGCTGAAGCTGAACAGGCCAGACAGGACGGTGTAGATCTTCTGGAGGAGGAGCGAGAGATGGCTCTGATCTGGACTACTGCCTATCAACAAGACCTGCGGCGCTTTCATGCGAAGAATGTCAAGAGGTTGGCGTTTCATGAGGAAGACTTAGTGCTCCGATTGAATTAACACCGACCTCACAAGCTTTCTCCTGCATGGGAAGGCCCTTTTGTCGTCACTAAGGTGCTAAGCAATGGAGCCTATCACCTGTACAATCTCATGAAGCGGATAGACGAGCCACGAGCCTAGAATGCAAATCTGGTCCGATGTTTTTATACTTGAGACAAGAATCTTCTGATGTAATAAGAATACTTCATCAATGCAATTCACATTTCTACAATCTATATCATCGGTTCCAATCATACAATTACATTCTTGGGGATACTCCGAGTGAAGAGCAATCCTCACACTCGGGGGCTTAGCCGCGAACATGTTTCGCCTAAGTTAAAAACTCCGTCGGGTGGATAGCAGTCCATTCACCCGACGACCTACTTGCGAATCCTTCTTTGCTTAGGTTAAAAAATACTTCGAGTGATGAGCAATCCTCACACTTGGGGGCTTAGCTGCGAAACACGTTTCTCCTAAGTTAAAAACCTCGTCGGGTGGATAGTAATCCATTCACTCGACAGCTTAGCTACGAATCGACATTCGCCTAAGTTCGAAAATACTCCGAGTGATGATCAATCCTCACACTCAGGGGCTTAGCTGTGAAACACATTTCGCCTAAGTAAAAAACCTCATCGGGTGGATAGTAATCCATTCACTCGACAGCTTAGCTGCGAATCGACATTCGCCTAAGTTCGAAAATACTTCGAGTAATGAGCAATCCTCACACTCGGGGGCTTAGCTGCAAAACTCGTTTCGCCTAAGTAAAAAACCTCGTTGGGTGGATAGTAATCTGTTCACTCGACAGCATAGCTGCGACTCAACATTCGCCTAAGTTCGAAAATACTTCGAGTGATGAGCATCCTCACACTCTGGGGCTTAGCTGCGAAGCACGTTTTGCCTAAGTTAAAAACCTCGTCAGGTGGATAGTAATCCATTCACTCGACAGCTTAGCTGCGAATCGACATTTGCCTAAGTTCGAAAATACTGCGAGTGATGAGCAATCCTCACACTCAGGGGCTTAGCTGTGAAACACGTTTCGCCTAAGTAAAAAACCTCGTCAGGTGGATAGTAATCCGTTCACTCGACGGCTTAGCTACGAATCGACATTCGCCTAAGTTCGAAAATACTCCGAGTGATGAGCAATCCTCACACTCGGGGGCTTAGCTGCGAAACACGTTTCCCCTAAGTTAAAAACCTTGTCGGGTGGATACTAATCCGTTCACTCGACAGCTTAGCTACGAATCGACATTTGCCTAAGTTCGAAAATACTCCGAGTGATGAGCAATCCTCACACTCGGGGGCTTGGCTGCGAAACACGTTTCACCTAAGTAAAAAACCTCGTCGGGTGGATAGTAATCCATTCACTAGACAGCTTAGCTGTGAATCGACATTCGCCTAAGTTCGAAAATACTCCGAGTGATGAGCAATCCTCACACTCGGGGGCTTAGCTGCGAAACACGTTTCGCCTAAGTAAAAAACTTTGTCGGGTGGATAGTAATCCGTTCACTCGACAGCTTAGCTGCGAATCGACATTCGCCTAAGTTCGAAAATACTTCGAGTGATGAGCAATCCTCACACTCGGGGGCTTAGCTGCGAAACACGTTTCGCCTAAGTTAAAAACCACGTCGGGTGGATAGTAATCCATTCACTCGACAGTTTAGCAGCAAATCGACATTCGCCGAAGTTCGAAAATACTCCGAGTGATGAGCGATCCTCACACTCGGAGGCTTAGCTGCGAAACACGTTTCGCCTAAGTAAAAAAACCTCGTCGGGTGGATAGTAATCAATTCACTCCACAACTTAGCCGCGAATCGACATTCGCCCAAGTTCGAAAATACTCCGAGTGATGAGCAATCCTCACACTCGGGGGCTTAGCTGTGAACACGCTTGGCCTAAGCTAAAAACAAACTCAGTCGAACAGACGATTGAAGGCCAAATACGAGTAAAATCCAAAGGGTAAACTGCGGATAAACGTTTCATACGGAAGCAGATGTGCTCAGGTCTAAGGCCTGAATGAAGTTTTAAGGGATACAATTCCACTCGGCATACCAAGGTAAATATAAGTGTGTCTTCCAAAGACCATGTTTTTTAAACAGGTGATGGGCTGGCGGGCTCGACAAAAGTGTCCAAGTCGATTCCGTCGGCGATTCTGGTGGCTGCCTTGATGAAGGTTTCCATGAAGTCCTCAAACTGGAGTTTCTTCGTATTTACCACCTGGAGCTCCTTCAGCTTCTCCTCCCTCAGGTCCCTACAATGGACCCTGACAAGTGATAACGCCACGTCGGCCCCGCAGTGAGCAGCAAATTTCTTCCAAGCCTGCACTCGACTAGGAAGTTCATTCAGGCGAACCATTATAGAGTTGAGGTCGAGCTGAAGAGTGTCCTCGGTCCATAGCTCCTTGTCAATTCTCTCCATGGAAGATTTCAGTCGGGCGATGTAGGCCTGGACGCCTTGAAGTCGGAAGTTGAGTTGCATCATGTTCATCGCCACTACATGAGCAACTGGTGACTTGGTGGGATCCAGATTGGGCTCAACCTCCTCTGTCTACTTCTCAAAGTCTTGGCAGAATTCTGTTAAAGAATGGGGAATGGGAGGAGAATTGGTGAATTGTGACCCTCAAAGATTTTACAAAGCTCAGTCGACAAGAAACACTCACCATCGAGCAGAATATACATCTTCCTCGAGAATTCGCCCAAATGCTTCTCCAGGTCATTACTCCTCTTGGTCAGTTGCTCGGCCTTCTTGACGAGGTCCGCACGCTCCTGCTTCAGCTTGGTGTTCTCATCCTCCAGCTTCTTGGTGGCCTCCAGCTTCCGATCTGTAGCTTCAGTCTTGTCCTTGGCCACTCGTTGAGCGTCAGCAAGCGCCTTGTCCTTCTCCTCCAGCGCCTTCTTCATGGAATCTAAACAAACAACATTGTTGAGTCGTGCTTGGATTCGATGGTTTTCATTGCGTACGTCTGTTCGAGTGAGAGCACTCGGTTCAAAACATGAAGAGTGAAGAGGAGGATGCGGAAAGTCAGCAGTAATTACCTCCCAAAGACTTCATCTCAGCATGCGCTCACTCCAGAGCATTGTTGGAGACCGCCAGATCCACTCGCAACCGGTTCCTTTCATCCTCCACGTCCTTGTACTGTGTCCCAAGTTCTCAAGCCCTCTAGAACCAACAAAAGATAGGAATTCAATCGGCAAGTGGTGCCTGGGATAGTCGACTGAGTTATGAACACAGGCGAATGACTACCTTACAACCTTGGAACAACCTAAGAAGAATTCAAGAAAAAATCCACTCGACATGTCGAGTGGCCCTGGCGCTCCGCGCGTCATAAACAAATTTAAAGTTGTCTCTATTAAGACCCCTGCCGATGCAAGCACTCGACAGCGGTCTCGGGGACTACACACAGTGGGTGCACTAAGAGTGCCCCCACTGAGACGGTTAACTCTCGATCCGTCGAGAAAAAAATGCACTCGACATGTCGAGTGCTCTAGTACCACGCGTACGACAGGTTTTGAAGCCTACTGCTTATCATCTGTGATTAACAGTAGCCTCGGGGACTACACCCAGTGGGTGCACCTAGCGTGCCCCAACTGGTTATTAAAACATTCGACAAGGCCAGCCCTGTCAGAACACTCGACCCATCGAGTGACGCGCCGCCCTGCTCTGTGAAGTTCAATCTATCCTTATGCAGCATCATATCATGGTTTGTCAATAATATCCATGAAACCTGCACGGTAGCTACGGAGTGGCGGGATCCAAGGTGAAATGTATCATGTATACAATAAACTCTAAGACCCCCGCCGGTGCAAGCACTCGACAGCGGTCTCAGGGACTACACCCAGTGGGTGCACTTAGCTTGCCCCCACTGGATCTACCGATTCTCAATCAGTCGAGCGGCAGAAACATCCATCATTGGAATATCCATCACTCTGAGAAGTGCAGTCTATCCTTATGCAGCGTCATATGATGGTTTGTAAATAACATCCATGAAACCTACAGAGTAACTACGGAGTGGTGGGTATGACAAGCTTTAAGATCCCTGCCGATGCAAGCACTCGACAGCGGTCTCAGGGACTAGACCCAGTGGGTGCACTAAGAGTGCCCCCACTGAGACGGTTAACTCTCGATCCGTCGAGCAACTCGTCAGAACAAAAAAACAGTCGACATGTCGAGTGACTCTAGTACCACACATACTATTGACCCCAATCCTACTCGACTACGATCCGATTTGTTCGAGGGGAGAAGCACCCAGTGGGTGTACAACAGCCTAGAAAAGACAGGAATTCAATTGGAAACGTACTTACAAGCGAACTTACTCGGACATTGGTGCGAAGGGCTGCGCTGACGTCGTAAGCCTGCTTGCTGGCCTCGTACACATCCTTGGTTCTCAGCATGATCTGCTCCGCCTGGATCATGGCCTCCTTCGCAGCTCCGGTTTGATCTTCCGGAACGCAATGCAGAGAGAAGGCCATCACAGGTGTGATCGGCATGGTTGCTGGGGCAGCTGAGGCTGTTTGAGTGGGTCCGGTTGGAGTTGACGTCACAACGGTCGAGACAGCTGGAGGAGCATGTGACAGAGGCATTGCGGGTTCAGCTCTGAGTTGTGTCGAGTCGCCTATCCTCTGGGAGGACTCTACAGTCGAGCGCTGAGGCGCCTGTGCAGATGAAGCTCTTCGGATACGAGTGCGCGAAGTGTCCAGGTGCTCCTCATCACCCATCACTTGAATGACCTCTGCAACAACAACCGACAATGTTAGCATTTGCATGTGTCGAGTCCCATTCGGACGAGTCAACAACTTGCTAACCTCTATGAGAAGTGGCAGCATCAGCAGTGTCAATGTCCATTGCCTCCCTCCGTCTCGATAAGGCGAGTTTACGAATGTAGCAGCTCTGACGGATTGAACAACACTCGGTCAGCTACAACTCAAGGCCACAGTCGACAGAAAGAATTTGAAAATAAATATTTATGTGGAGACGACATGTATGGCCATCCTCATGCGAGGCAAAGCCTTGCGAGGTTTGGTCATGACTTGGTTGGTATGTTTGGTCAGCCTCTCACTCGACTCAAGAGTTGAAGGGCGACTCCGCTTCGGGTTTTTCTCGCTAGGGCCTGGAGCCCTGTCCTCAACAGCGGCCGGATCCTGACGGGACTTGGTGCGGCCTTCGCGCTAGGGAGGTGACTCGACTTCTTCCTCTTCATTGGAGTCTGCATATTCATATTCGGAGTCACAGGGACCATCGTCGTCCATGCTTTCGCCCTCGCTCACCATGCCGTCCTCAGCGTGGTTCCCGTTGGGAACATGCGAGTGCATGTTCGTCCACTCCTGCATGATTCAAGTGAGGAAGTCAGTTTATAAGTCAATGTATCACTCGACAGTACAAACACATCAGTCGACACCACGTAACTCACCAGATTCTTCGGCGGGTTTTCGGCCGAGTAAGGTTGGATCCTCTTGTCTCCCAAAGGATTGTCGCAAGCTCCAGTGATGCTACGAAGCCACTGCTCGACAGTTTTCTATGGAACTTCTTCGGGATGCGTCCTGGTCGAGTCCTCAGGGCCTGCGTAGTGCCACATGGTGTGGTCTCTGGCTTGGAGCAGCTGAATACGTCGACCGAGAAACGTCTCCAACAGGTCCATACCGGTCATTCCACCCGGGATCAGCTGGACCACCGCTTCAACTAAGATACCCACTTGGATGTGCTCCTCTTCGGTCACCCTTAGAGATTTGGGGACAGATGGACAGTCGGGTGTTTAGGGGGAAGGCCAGTCGACATATTGGGCGATGTTGCATCTTTACAGTAGAACCAGGTCGACTGTCAACCTCTAACAGACTCAGGAAAAGTCATGGCAGGGACGGAACTACGCGCTCTTTTTTGAACTCCTAAACCTCCACACAGCCGAAGCACACGAGTCTTCCCGTCAGCATGGAGAGCTTTCTTCACGGTCTGAGATCTGACCGTAAAGAGGTGCTTGAACAACCCCCAATGGGGAGAGCAGCCCGGAAAGCACTCGCACAAAGTGACGAATGCAGACAGATATGCAACGGTATTTGGCGAGAGGTGATGCAGTTCGGCACCGAAGAAATTCAGAAATCCCCTAAAGAACGGGTGGGGTGGCATGGAGAAACCTCTTTCAACATGGGAGAGAAGGAGGATCCGCTCCCTGTCGGGCGGCTCGGGCTCGCGCTCCTCCCCCGGCAACCTCTAGGCGCCATCCGCCACGAGCCCGTCGACGACAAGGCCCTTCATGTCCTCGCGAGTGACTATAGAGGGGAGAAAGTCCCCCTACATCCATCCTGTCGGCGCGGTGAATTGAGCAATCGAGGGCTTGTTGCCCTTGAGCTTCGTCGCCCCCTTCTTATCTCACTCCAGCTTTTCCGTGGTGCCTTTCGTCATCTCAGCGGCGACTCTCGTCGAAGAAGAACAAGATGGGGCACTAGAGGCAAGGGAGGCAGAGGAAGAGAGGAAGAATGGGCGAAAGTACTGTGCAAGCCGCGGTGCGTGAGACTTTATACTCTGCCGAGTGTCCCACTGATCAGTGGGCCCGAGAGATCACCATGCACGCCAACCGCTGACAATGCCCAGTACGTGGCGATATGACCGGCGCGAGAATCGAGGCGTCGTGCCTCCACTTGCCCTGATCGTGGCGTCATCATCGCACACGCGCGCGCTTCCCAAATTTTCGTATCCCGCAAAATCCGGGTTTATCAGACCGACCCATCACCTTCCAAGATACCTTCAGTTCACTCGGAGCAAAATAAGTGTTGAACATCCACTCGGTCACTTTTCAGGCTGAATGGATCCGGGCGACCGAAGAAGAATTCAATCAACGCAAGTTTCGTTGAAGCCCCGAATATCATTCGGAAGACTTTGCGTGCCGATCCTGAATGGACGTTAATACTCAGAGTGAAGTCGACGCAAGTTTTATTGAAACCCCAAATATCATCCGATGGATTTGATGCCCTAACTCAAGGTTGATGTTGATACCTCATTTCACCACTCGAACCCCGACCCATTTGGGGGCTAATGACGAGGATATGTACCTAGGGTAGGGTCCTAGACAAGGCCTACATACCCTACCTAAGGACACTGCATGGGAGGACTTGAAGATCAAGCATGAACTACCAAGTGTATTCCTGGAGACGTTCAAAGTCACTCGACAAATATCCACTCGGAGACTCCTTCCTTCACTCAGTAGTCGCGTGTCACTCGGAAGACCTCACGCTCACTCGACACCAGAAGACCAGGAGCCATCATCAAGAGCCCAACGGGCAGACCTTGGTTCAATGGTCATTAGTAGCTTTTATTACGTACGTTACCACTAACTGCAGACTTTAACCCCACGATCGGACCCTTTGATGCTGGGTAGTTATGAGGGGCAGCAAACTCTATATAAGCCGCCCCTCCCCGCCTGCACAAGGGTTCGCAACCATTGTAATCCATATATTCCACACGACATAAGCTCCCGGGCACTGAGACGTAGGGTTGTTACCTCCACGAGAGGGGCCTGAACTCATACATCCGTGTGTACATCCTCGCCGTAGCTAGGTCTCTGCCCTCTCCTTTCGTACCCCTACCATCTACTGTCAGGCTCGTTCCCACGACAATAGGTGTTCCTGAATCGCGGCATGAGGGCAGACTAGGTGCAAAATGCACGCTAGGAAAGAAATCACTAATATGTCGGGACGGGCATTCTTTGGCGCAAGCACACTACACAGTTCTACAAAGTTCTGCCTTCGTGGCTCCATATATCGAGCAACACAAGAATATTCTACACTCCAAACACCCGGAGAAGTCTGACGACTGGATTACACATGAACAAACGGTAACTTTCGCTGGTTGGTTGCAAACACGTCTCATGCATGACGACACTATTGAAGATGAACTGTACTTGTTGTCCAAGTTACCATCTTCGACTATATTGACTTTCAAAGGGTACGAGATAAATGGGAATACATTTTACATGATCGCCCAAGATAAAAAGAGCGCCAACCAAAACAGTGGTGTCCGCTTTGATGCAGCAAACAACAATGGGCCAAAGGACACATACTATGGTTACATAGAGGAGATATGGGAACTTGACTATGGACTTGATTTGAAGGTCCCTTTGTTTAGGTGCAAATGGGTCAATCTGACAGGAGGTGGGGTAAAGGTAGACCCGCAGTACGGAATGACAATAGTGGATCTCAACAATCTTGGGTACGCAAATGAACCATTCATCCTAGCCAATGATGTGGCGCAGGTTTTCTATGTGAAGGACATGTCTACCAAGCTGAGAAAAAGAAAAGATAAGGAAGCAAATACATCATGCGATGAGCCAAAGCGCCACATAGTTCTTTCAGGGAAAAGAAACATCGTGAGAGTGGACGACAAGACAGACATGTTAGAAGATTATGAAAAGTTTCATGAAATTGCTCCCTTCACAGTGAATGTTGACCCGAGCATCAAGTTAAACGATGAAGATTTCCCATGGTTACGATGCAAAGGGACACACGTGAAGAAAAAGTTTTAAACCCAAAGATCCAACTCTAGGATGTGACCGGCTTCTCCAGTTAGTTTTCGGACTTATATACATATCTAGAAAGTCCCACTTCAGACAAACCAAAGGGAATCTTTGCAACTAGGATTTAAAAGCAAATAGGCCATTTCTGAAAATAATATTTTTTTCATAGTGTTAAAATAACAGAATAAAAATGTTCAATATATGGCATTTATTATTCTGTTAATTTTTATATAAAATTTGACTATATTTCGAATTGAATCAATAGCATTAAAGTAGTTTTACTGCACTGTCTTAGAAAAAAATGGAAATCCTTTAAGGCCTTTAAGACCTAGCCGGCCCAGCCCCCCCTAATCTCGCCCGAAAACAATCCCGGTCGGCCAACTGACGCGCGCCGCTCCTCTTTCTCTCTCTGACCACGGGCCCCACCCCCGACCGAAAATCCCGTCGGTCACCTCCTTCCTTCTCCTCCCCGAGCAAACAACGCCGGCGAACCCTCGCCGGATTTCTCTCCTCCCCTTTCCTTGCGGACGCTCCGACCCCTCCTATAAATAGCCGCCGCTCACCTCTTCTCATTCCCCCATTTCCCCCCAACCCCCACGGCCTCCTGACGCCGGAATCACTCGCCGGAGCTTTCGGTTGCCGCCGCGCCCCTCCTCTCCTGCCGCTCCCCTCCGACCACTCCGACCCCTCCCGAGCACGCCATCGAATTCCCCTCGCTCTCCCGCACACCCCAGTGCCCTCCCCGAGCCCCAGACCCCACCGGAGCTCATCTTCCCCGTCACCACCCGAAGACCGCCGCCGCCACGAAGCTCCCTGCCGTCGTCTCAGTCGCCCCGAGGCCCCTCCGACGCCACCATCGTCATAGCCGAGCTCCCCTGCGTCGACCAGTGCCGGAGCCATCGCCGGAGACCCCCCCAAAAGCCATCTCCCCGTCGACCTCGCCGTTTCGGATCTCGCCGGAAGTTCTCCGGAGACACCCCCTCCACTGTGAGCTCTCCTCCACCCCTCTTCTCCGTAGGATCTAGATGGACGATCCAGATTAGAAGTTTTAAAATACCCGAACCGTTTTCTTTATGTTTCGGCCGTCTGCTCTATTGTCACCGCATGATACCCCCACTAGCCAGTAGGAAGCTGCCACGTGTACACCCTGTCCGTTAGGAACCCTTTTTCTTTTTCTGTTTTAATTTCAAAAACAGAATAGTTTCTGATTTGTTTTGCTTATATCTTTTATATTTTCAACTATTTTAAATTGATTCTTTTTGCATTAGGTCACAAGTTTTATCTAGTTTCTGTAGATTCCAAGTTTGACCATGTTTGAACATCTAAATTTGAATTTAAACAGATTTGATTTAAATTTTGTTTTTTGAATATCTTGAGTTGTAAAATGTATTTTTCATTGATTCTTTTTGCTACTTGACACTAGTGATATTAGTTATCAGTAGGTAAAGTTTGAGAATTTTTAGAATAAATTTGATTAAGGTTTTAACTAGAAACAGAATCTGTTTAGTTTGTTAATATAGTTTAATTAGTTTTATTTTGTTAGTTTAAATCTGTGTTAGTTATATTTTGTTTTAGTAGGTTCTATTGTCTCAACTTTATGAGTTTACTTGCTGTTAATACAATAAAATAATTTGCTTAGTTTATTACTATGTTGTTATAGGGACATTATAGTTTGTAACTAGGTATAGTTTGATAAAAACAAATTAGTTAGTAATAGTTAATTTTAACAAAGTTTTAATTAATTAGATTCTGTTTTCAAATAAAATTTGTAGTAATTCCTTTCTGTTAAGAAATGTTTTGTTAATAACAATAATAACTTAGTTTTGCTCTATTATGATAGGAAAACTAGATTATTTTTCATTAGGTAATGTGTTATAAAACAATTTAGTTTTAATAGAAACTCTTTTCCCAAAAGTTTTAGATGATCTAATTCTGTTTTGTAATAAAGATTTTTATTAATTACTTTCCGTTAACTTAGTTGTTTCATAATTTGTTTTCTCTTAGTTTATGGTTGTGCTTGTAGTTAAGTTTATTAGGCAAACACTTATGATGTTTAGGATGTTGTTTTCATAGTTTTACTTGTTCTTCAAAAGTAATTCTTTTTGCTAGTAAAATATTTATAAGAAATCATTTTGTTCTATTTCACTTTGTTATTGTTTTGTTGCTATTGAAAATAGTTCTTTGAAGGGGAAAACTACCCTAGTTGTGTTCATGAAAACTTTGTTGATTTTAACTTTGTCTTAAGTATTTCCTTCATCAACCCTGTTGCTTTTGATCTTGTGTTACCTTGTGATTGTTAGAATTGATTGCTAGTATGATTGCTTATATGTATGCAATGTTTGTTATATAGAGTTTCATCGGAGAGTGACGTATAGTCTATCAAGTTATATTTCTGAGAGCAATCTTTATCTTCATCAACAGTACAAGCAAGTTCACTTTGACCATCTTTTCATACCTATGTTTTATTGCATGTAGTGACATCATTCAACAAATCCCTCCCGTAGTGTTACTGAAATTCTTGTAGTTGAGTAGAATGCATGAGGTAGGAACCCACCACTTGTTACTAAAGCCCCGGGAACGCTAGTTAGTGCAATGCTATGCTAAAGTAGACGGGGTCTGGTATGAGTGTTCGTGAGTGGTGTGAAGAAGGACTCCATGACAAAACGACAACTTCATGAAGGCTTCTTCAAGACCTGCATATTCAAGACCTCAAGACTTCGAGACTCAAGAAACAAGTTTTTCAATACACACTACTGGGTGAGGGATGGTTGGAACGGTACCCTGGAGAAGCTAGTGGATTTGCCTAGGTGTTGCTGGAGATGGCCAGTATTCACGCGGAAAGCCTCACCCAGACTCAAAGAGAAGGATGAATACTTCATGCCCGGAAGCTTACCTGTGTAGCCACAAGTCATTATGGGCTCTGGCTTGGTTGATCTTTGTTGTGACTCTGCTGGGCAGTGCTACAAGATGTAGTCGACGTTAGGATTGGATGGGCACTGCTGGAAAGACAGGGAAGCACTCTGAAAGACCATGTTTCGTTCATCCTGTTCTCAAACACCATGCAGTGCGAGGACTTTCCAGGAGGGAACGAATCTTGTGGGTAAAGTACACAACACTCTGCAGAGTTAAACCTAATCGATTAGCCGTGTCCCCGGTTACGGACAATTTGAGCTTCTAGACTTGGATCTATCTCTGAACTCTCAACACTGGATTGATAATTAATTGTGGGCAACTTAATGATACTTGTGGGCATTTGGACATCGGTTGGCGGAACCATGTCATGATAGGTAACTCTATAGTGAAAATTCTTGATATTCCTTTGTTGTAGGGAAAATAAAATCAGCTTTTACGCAAAAACTTAGACACAGAGCCACAAAGCCTTTGCATATAGAATAGTCTTTATTCTTCTGTTCTTCTATGGTGATCTTGCCAGCATATTCAAAATGCTGACCTACACGGCTGCAACGTCTCATGTTGCAGATACTCTTCTACGATGGGTAAGAGTACGATTCAGGGTTACGGTCCGCACTCAACGTGCCATTGGTGTTATTGGGACTCCACTCCCGCTGACTGTATTCCGCTGCTATTTTAAGGTATATATTAGTTTTACGTTAATTACATGTGATTGCACTTTGATATATACATTGATGTACTGTGTGTGCCAGCATACTGATCCAGGGATGGCACAGAAAACACAGAGGCTTGACTCGTTTTGAGTCGGGTCGCTACAGAAAATGGTATCAGAGCACATGTTGACTGTAGGACGTGACCCTAGACAAATGGAAAGCCCTAGGACAGGATATCCCTAAAACTTTATCTTCTAAAAAGATTCTTTACTTCTTGTCTTCTCTGATTTTTCCAAATAGTCCTTCTTACCTAAATTAGTTAGAATATACCCTTCCTTTTTGACCACACGAAGGATCAACTGAAGCCCTCCAAGAAGGACAAGATATCAGACAACTGGTGACCAACTCAGACAAAGATGTATTGCATTATGGAAGAGCTACAAAAAGGATTGAAGATTATACTGATCTGAAGAAATTGAAGACCATGAAGAATTTCCAATATATTATGCCCCTAGAAGACCAAACCCCTGATGTAAACTTACGTTAGATACGATGATTTGTGAGCTGTCATTTGTGTGTAATTTTCGACAGCCACAACAAAAAGTCTATTTTCAAAACCATTCTTTGTAT
Source organism: Hordeum marinum (assembly GCA_022496015.1). Classification (NCBI taxonomy): domain Eukaryota; kingdom Viridiplantae; phylum Streptophyta; class Magnoliopsida; order Poales; family Poaceae; genus Hordeum; species Hordeum marinum. The sequence goes on along the minus strand of CM039677.1, from coordinate 21,904,367 downwards.
TGTGTGTATCCTCTCCTTTCTCTCTCTTACCCATCTCATCCCCAAAACCTTGAACCCAATAGATGATGAATGAAGCTAGACTCGTGTATTCTGGATCAATGACTCGGTTAGAGACAGAAGAATGGATTCAGAACATGGAGGATCACCTAAGGAGTAACCTTGTTACAAGGAACAAGATGGTCCAATATGCTCTTCGGTACTTTGTAGAAGGTGCTACAAATTGGTGGAAGATGCATGAAGATATCCATGATAGGCAAATATCAATCACTTGGGAAGAATTCAAGAGGACTTTGCAAAAATCTCATGTTGTTACCAACACACAGAAGCCCCGTTGCAAAGATGTGAAGAAGATTTGTGCCTGCAAGATATGTGGAGAGATAGGACACACCCAAGAAGAACACAAGGATGGATGCCCTTACTGTGAAGAGAAACACCCTACTGAGGACTGCCCAACTAGGCAGGTGACTTGTTTCCTATGTGAAGGAACCAATCATTACCCTGCTCAATGCCAAGTGTACCCCAAGGTACAAGAAGTCATCAAGAAGCAGAAGGAAGCCATGGAGGAAGCCTTCAGAGAAAATTCAGGAGAACTTGTGAAGAAGGAAGATGATGAAGACCCTAATGGAGAAGGATTAACCAGATTTTTCTCCAATGCCTGCTATACATGTGGAGAAAAAGGACACTTCTCACAGGACTGTACGAAGGAAAGAAAAGAGTATCTGGGAAACTTCCCGGTAGAAGAAGTGGAGTTTGATCCATGGGAAATTGAAGTGTTGATCAGAACAAAGAACCTCAGGAAGAGACAAGCCCCTGAACAGAAGGACCTGAGTCATGTTCGATGTTTCAAGTGTAAGGATATGGGCCACTATGCCTATAAATGTCCAAAGAAGAAGGTCAAACATGAGTAGTTGAGTTTTGGATTCTGGATGTAACAAACGTAATAGGTAGCACTCTTACCATTTTGGAGTTATGTAATGGAAGTCTCAGAGTTTGTAATAAATTCATGAGTCAATGGAAATTTATGGTGTCATGATTTACCTTATGTTGTATTATATGAGTTGCCACTCTATGAACAAAGATCTCTTACCATTTTCGAGGATATGAGAAAATATGGTCTATGCAGACATGAGTGCATTTCATTTTAAGTGTGGTAGTAACCACAAGTACCTTTCTGGATAAGTGAATACAGGTGAAGAGAATGTGGAACCACCTCAAACTATGTGGATGATAACCTTTGTGACAACGTGTCTTTGAAGTTGGAATATTGAGAAAAGGAATGATTGTGATGAAACCATACCCAAGGTTAAACAGACCAATGGAAAGGAAAATGGATTCCGCTGAGTGGAATCTAAACAAGAATAAGCCTGTGATTTGTACCTCAAGGGTATGATGTATTGAACTGAAGGAAATGCTGGTATATGGAACGATAGTAACCCCAGGAGTGAGTCAAAGCTATTCAAGTATTCAAGTGAACCCACAATGTCACTGACCTTAGGATTGATAAGGATCAAGCTCCACCTTTGTGAAGTAAGCAACTAGGAAGAAGCTACGACTGATCAGCAAACGTTTTCTTAGGAGTATACAATAACCTGAGAGTTGTGAAGAAACGATAGATGTTTTGTTCAGCATGCAGAAATCAATGGATTTATCTGAACTTTGTTCATTGACAAGAGAAATTTCTGCAATGCTTGTGAGGAAGCCCAAGTGTTAGAATAGTAGATTCACTAAACCTTATACAAGGTAATGATTTTAGTGCGACATGGTTTGGCCACCATGACGACTTACTCTAATCATTCTCTTGCTATTCAGAATGGTAAATCTGAGTGACTTACCCATAGTAAAGAGACGATGTTCTTTGAAGCTTTTGTTTAAGCCTTAAAATGGTATGATGAAGAACCCTTGTACATGGCAGTTTCGGTCACACATAGGAATTTCTACGGTGAGGAATGAAGCCACGACCCTTTTTCATTGCAGGATAACCACTAATGGTAGACCACCATGAGATCATCGATAAGTTATTTAGAATGAACGCGAGACTTGTCAGTTAAGAAGACCCAGCATCGGAGGAAATACATGTTGTTATGAGGACACAAGATTTTGATATAACGGAAGAGCATCACCGAAGAAGCTATCATGAAGAAGGTGAACAGACAGATGCACCCAGAGGACTGCCAAGATTTGATGGACCAGTAACTCTCATTTTAAGTGTGGTAGACCCACATTTCCAGGTCAATGGAGTCTTGTTGGAAGACCCCACACCTTCTTGGTCTGTGGATTTGTTAGAAGACCCCAAACCCTAACCTTTTCATGCTAGCCCCTCCGAATCTCGAGGACGAGATTCATTTTAAGTGTGGTAGGTTTGTAACATCCCAAACTTTGGAATGTTATAATAACTATTAGAATGATTGTTTGTTTGTTTGAGTGATTGAAAGTGAGTGAAATTTGAAACTTTTTGAAACTTTTGCAAATTTGATGAGAGGGAATGAAATGACTTTCCCAAAAATTTCACTCTACATTTTGATCACCAGGAATTCTAATTCATTTCATCACAAAACCCCAGAGTGAAGATGACATGACTTCTTCCATTTAAAGAAATGAAAAGGGATTTGAAAATGGTTTGAATTCCCATTTGAAAATATTTCAAATTCAGAAACTTTATGCAACTCAATGATTTTCATGAGAGAGGATAATATGACTTCTTCAAATTATATGAAATATGAGTTGGAAGTTAAACCAAAGATTTGAAAAAGGGAATTTCAAAACTATTTGAGAATTTCTCATATGGAGTTTCAATTTCATTTGAATTCCCTATTTGAATTTGCAAACATCCAAACCCCTTGTCAAATATTTTGAGAGGAGTAAATATGACACTCCAAAACCAGGGGGTATTTTGTGAAGTTTTTGAATCATAAAACCCATGGGGTTATTTGAAATTTTTTGCAAATAGGATTTAAAAGCAAATAGGCCATTTCTAAAAATAATATATTTTCAGAGTGTTCAAATAATAGAATAAAAAATTTCAATATATGGCATTTATTATTCTGTTAATTTTTATATAAAATTTGACTATATTTGGAATTGAATCAACAGCATTAAAGTAGTTTTACTGCATTGTCTTTGAAAAAAATGGAAATCCTTTAAGGCCTTTAAGACCTAGCCGGCCCAGCCCCCCCTAATCTCGCCCGAAAACACTCCCGGTCGGCCAACCGACGCGCGCCGCTCCTCTTTCTCTCTCTGACTACGGGACCCACCCCCGACCAAAAATCCCGTCGGTCACCTCCTTCCTTCTCCTCCCCGAGCAAACAACGCCGGCGAACCCTCGCCGGATTTCTCTCCTCCCCTTTCCTTGCAGACGCTCCGACCCCTCCTATAAATAGCCGCCGCTCACCTCTTCACATTCCCCCATTTCCCCCCAACCCCCACGGCCTCCCAACGCTGGAATCGCTCGCCGGAGCTTTCGGTTGCCGCCGCGCCCCTCCTCTCCTGCCGCTCCCCTCCGACCACTCCGACCCCTCCCGAGCACACCATCGAATTCCCCTCGCTCTCCCGCACACCCTAGTGCCCTCCCCGAGCCCCAGACCCCACCGGAGCTCATCTTCCCCGTCGCCACCCGAAGACCGCCGCCGCCACGAAGCTTCCTGCCATCGTCTCCGTCGCCCTGAGGCCCCTCCGACGCCACCATCGTCATAGCCGAGCTCCCCTGCGTCGACCAGTGCCGGAGCCATCGCCGGAGACCCCCCCCAAAAGCCATCTCCCCGTCGACCTCGCCGTTTCGGATCTCGCCGGAAGTTCTCCGGAGACACCCCCTCCACTGTGAGCTCTCCTCCACCCCTCTCCACCGTAGGATCTAGATGGACGATCCAGATTAGAAGTTTTCAAATACCCGAACCGTTTTCTTTATGTTTCGGCTGTCCGCTCTATTGTCACCGCAGGACACCCCCACTAGCCAGTAGGAAGCTGCCACGTGTACACCCTGTCCGTTAGGAACCCTTTTTCTTTTTCTCTTTTAATTTCAAAAACAGAATAGTTTCTGATTTGTTTTGCTTATATCTTTTATATTTTCAACTATTTTAAATTGATTATTTTTGCATTAGGTCACAAGTTTTATCTAGTTTCTGTAGATTCCAAGTTTGACCATGTTTGAACATTTAAATTTGAATTTAAACATATTTGATTTAAATTTTGTTTTCTGAATATCTTGAGTTCTAAAATGTATTTTTCATTGATTATTTTTGCTACTTGACACTAGTGATATTAGTTATCAGTAGGTAAAGTTTGAGAATTTTTAGAATAAATTTGATTAGGGTTTTAACTAGAAACAGAATTTGTTTAGTTTGTTAATATAGTTTAATTAGTTTTATTTTGTTAGTTTAAATCTGAGTTAGTTATATTTTGTTTTAGTAGGTTCTATTGTCTCAACTTTATGAGTTTACTTGCTGTTAATACAATAAAATAATTTGCTTAGTTTATTACTATGTTGTTATAGGGACATTATAGTGTGTAACTAGGTATAGTTTGATAAAAACAAACTAGTTAGTAATAGTTAATTTTAACAAAGTTTTAAGTAATTAGATTCTGTATTCAAATAAAATTTGTAGTAATTCCTTTCTGTTAAGAAATGTTTTGTTAATAACAATAATAATTTAGTTTTGCTCTATTATGATAGGAAAACTAGATTATTTTTCATTAGGTAATGTGTTATAAAACAATTTAGTTTTAATAGAAACTCTTTTCCCAAAAGTTTTAGATGATCTAATTCTGTTTTGTAATAAAGATTTTTATTAATTACTTTCCGTTAACTTAGTTGTTTCATAATTTGTTTTCTCTTAGTTTATGGTTGTGCTTGTAGTTAAGTTTATTAGGCAAACACTTATGATGTTTAGGATGTTGTTTTCATAGTTTTACTTGTTCTTCAAAAGTAATTCTTTTTGCTAGTAAAATATTTATAAGAAATCCTTTTGTTGTATTTCACTTTGTTATTGTTCTGTTGCTATTGAAAATAGTTGTTTGAAGGGGAAACCTACCCTAGTTGTGTTCATGAAAACTTTGTTGATTTTAACTTTGTCTTAAGTATTTCCTTCATCAACCCTGTTGCTTTTGATCTTGTGTTACCTTGTGATTGTTAGAATTGATTGCTAGTATGATTGCTTATATGTATGCAATGTTTGTTATATAGATTTTCATCAAAGAGTGACGTATAGTCTATCAAGTTATATTTCTGAGAGCAATCTTTATCTTCATCAACAGTACAGGCAAGTTCACTTTGACCATCTTTTCGTACCTATGTTTTATTGCATGTAGTGACATCATTCAACAAATCCCTCCCGTAGTGTTATTGAAATTCTTGTAGTTGAGCAGAATGCATGAGGTAGGAACCCACCACTTGTTACTAAAGCCCCGGGAACGCTAGTTAGTGCAATGCTATGCTAAAGTAGACGGGGTCTGGTATGAGTGTTCGTGAGTGGTGTGAAGAAGGACTCCACGACAAAACGACAACTTCATGAAGGCTTCTTCAAGACCTGCATATTCAAGACCTCAAGACTTCGAGACTCAAGAAACAAGTTTTTCAATACACACTACTGGGTGAGGGATGGTTGGAACGGTACCCTGGAGAAGCCAGTGGATTTGCCTAGGTGTTGTTGGAGATGGCCAGTATTCACGCGGAAAGCCTCACCCAGACTCAAAGAGAAGGATGAATACTTCATGCCCGGAAGCTTACCTATGTTGCCACAAGTCATTATGGGCTCTGGCTTGGTTGATCTTTGTTGTGACTTTGCTGGGTAGTGCTACGAGATGTAGTCGACGTTAGGATTGGATGAGCACTGCTGGACAGACAGGGAAGCACTCTGAAAGACCATGTTTCGTTCATCCTGTTCTCAAACACCATGCAGTGCGAGGACTTTCCAGGAGGGAACGAATCTTGTGGGTAAAGTACACAACACTCTGAAGAGTTAAACCTAATCGATTAGCCGTGTCCCCGGTTACGGACAATTTGAGCTTCTAGACTTGGATCTATCTCTGAACTCTCAACACTGGACTGATAATTAATTGTGGGTAACTTAATGATACTTGTGGGTATTTGGACATCGGTTGGCGGAACCATGTCATGATAGGTAACTCTATAGTGAAAATTCCTGATATTCCTTTGTTCTAGGGAAAATAAAATCAGCTTTTACGCAAAAACTTAGACACAGAGCCACAAAGCCTTTGCATATAGAATAGTCTTTATTCTTCTGCTCTTCTATGGTGATCTTGCCAGCATATTCAAAATGTTGACCTACACGGCTGCAACGTCTCATGTTGCAGATACTCTTCTATGACGTGTAAGAGTACGATTCAGGGTTACGGTCCGCACTCAACCTGCCGTTGGTGTTATTGGGACTCCACTCCTGTTGACTATATTCCGTTGCTATTTTAAGGTATATATCAGTTTTACGTTAATTACATGTGATTGCACTTTGATATATACATTGATGTACTGTGTGTGCCAGCATACTGATCCAGGGATGGCACAGAAAACACAGAGGCTTGACTCGTTTTGAGTCGGGTCGCTACACTTTCCCTCCGCTTCTTCGTCTCTTCGATGGTTCGACCACTGAACAGTGGAGATCGCCGATGCACCGACCCGACGCCGTTGCCGCCCCTGACACGCTGGCCCCCGTCGCCGTCCCCTCCTCGAGCTCGCGCTCCGTCGTCGTCGCTGTCCCAATCGCCGTCGCCGACGACTCGACTCACCTTGTCGTCCGTCGCCCCGCTGTGAGCCCCTGCCTCCATGGCCGCCCTCCCATCGATCGAGCCTGTGCACACACACACATGCATGAACACACACACGCACACACACATTTTCTTCCTTTCTGTTTTTTTTGTTTTTTTGTTTTTTAAACTTTTAGTTATAGAAATGTTAGATGAATTAGATATATAAATTTTAGATGAATGTTTTTTTAGTTTTTTATACTTTTAGTTATAAAAATGTTAGATGAATTTTAGATATATAAATGTTAATTAGATGAATTTTGTTTTTTTATATAATGTTGTTTTTCTATAATTAGTGTTTAATTAATATATATGTTTAATTAGTATATATGCTTAATTAGATTGTTTTGCTTAATTGGAAGTATATAATGTCCCTAACCTAGAATTTTTACATTTTTATCCAATATATGTATAGAAAAAAGTTGATGAATTTTGACATTTGACCCAATGTATAGCAATTAGTATTTGCAAAAGTTGCATATTTTCTATATCATTGCTCGATATATGAAACATGTTGACTTTACATCTGTTTTGGCTCCTTGTGTGTCTGTCAGTGAGGGAGAGTGTCCACCATATATATATGAGGGAGGAAGAATCCCGACTGTTGTCGTGGGGTCGCTTCTACTTCGTTCCAGTGTGCTAGACATTTTGGTGTAATGCACTTTGGGACGAATGGAGGAGCCAGCTGTTGGAAATATGCGCTAAAGGCAATAATAAATTGGTTATTATCATATTTCCTTGTTCATGATAATCATTTATTATCCATGCTATAATTGTATTGATCGAAAACTTAGATACATGTGTTGATACATAGACAACACCGTGTCCCTAGTATGCCTCTAATAGACTAGCTCGTTGATCAAAGATGGTCAAGGTTTCCTAGCCATGGAGATGAGATGTCATTTGATAACAGGATCATGCAACTCACTGACACCGCATGAGTACCTTGTGTGTATCAAACGTCACAACGTAACTGGGTGACTATAAAGGTGCTCTATAGGTATCTCCGAGGGTGTCTGTTGGTTGGCATGGATCAAGACTGGGATTTGTTACTCCGTGTGATGGAGAGGTATCTCAGGACCCACTCGGTAATACAATATCACAATAAGCCTTACAAGCAATGTGACTAATTGTTAGCCACGGGATCTTGTATTACGGAACGAGTAAAGAGACTTGCCGGTAACGAGGTTGAACTAGGTATGGGGATACCGACGATCGAATCTCGGGCAAGTAAGAACAAAGGGAACATCGTACGGGATTAACTGAATCCTTGACATAGAGGTTCGACCGATAAAGATCTTCATAGAATATGTAGGAATCAATATGGGCATCCAGGTCCGCTATTGGTTATTGACCGTAGAGGTGTCTCGGTCATGTCTACATAGTTCTCAAACTCGCAGGGTCTGCACACTTTAGGTTCGGTGATGTTTCGGTAGTATAGAGCTATGTATGGTGGTGACCGAAGGTTGTTCGGAGTCCCAGATGAGATCCCGGATGTCACGAGGAGCTCCTGAAAGGTCCGGAGGTAAAGATTGATATATAGGAAGTCCTGTTTTGGTCGCCGAAAAAGATTCGGGCTCATCGATAGTGTACCGAGAGTATCGGGAGGGTACCAGAGGACCATCGGGAGGGGTGTCACGCCCCGAGGGGCCTCATGGGCAGTGGGAGGAGACAAACCAGCCCCTGGTGGGCTGGCCAAAGCCTCCACTAAATCCCATGAGGTTTGAGAAGGAAAAAGTCCAAAGGTGGAGTGTTGGAAAGAGTTTCCAAGTGGAAAGGAGAAATCCTACTCCTAATAGGATTGGAGTAGGACTCCTCCACCTCCAATTTCGGCCAGATCTTGAGGGTTTTAGGCTGCCTCCTCCCCTCCCTGGCTCCTATATATACTAGAGGATTTAGAGGGAAGAGCTAACCCTAATTACCATGTGCTTCCCTCTTCTTCCTCTAGATCGGTTTTCACCAATGCTTAGGCGAAGCCCTGCTAGAATTCCTCCACCACCATCACCACAATACCGTCGCGCTGCCAGAGAACTCGTCTACCTCTCCGCTCTCTCTTGCTGGATCAAGAAGGTGGAGATCGTCATCGAGCTGTACATGTGCTGAACGCGGAGGTGCCGTCTGTTCGGCGCTAGATCGGAAGGACTGTGATCAAGATCGCAAGACGATTCATGATTGGATCGCGGGACGGATCACGATGAGATCGCGAGACGGATCGTGATGAGATCACGGGACAGATCGTGATGGGATCGCGGGATGCTTGGCGATTTGGATCGCGAAGACGTTCGACTACACCAACCGCGTTTCTTAATGCTTCCCGCTTAGCGATCTACAAGGGTATGTAGATTCACTCTCCCTCTCGTAGATGCTCATCACCATGGATAGATCTTGCATGTGCGTAGGAAAAATTTTGTTTCCCATGCAACGTTCCCCAACAGTGGCATCATGAGCTAGGTCTATGTGTAGATGAGATCTCGAGTAGAACACAAAGAGTTTGTGGGTGTTGATGCTTAGATTGCTTCCTCCCTTGGTCGTGTTTTGGTTCAGCGGTATTGTGGGATGAAGCGGCCCGGACCAACCTTACTCGTATGCTTATGAGAGACCGGTTCCATCAACTGGCTAGCGAGTGTCTATTTCTCCTACTTTAGTTGGATCGGATGCGACAAAGGCGGTCCTTGAGAAGGTTGAAAAGCAACTTATGTATCACCATTGTGGTTTTTGCGTAGGTGAGAATTGTTCTTGCTAGATACCAGTAGCAGCCACGTAAAACATGCAACAACAATTAGAGGACGTCTAACTTGTTTTTGCAGGGTATGTTGTGATGTGATATGGCCAATTACATGATGAGATATATGTGATGTATGAGATGATCATGTGTTGTATAGAATATCATGACTTGCATGTCGATGAGTACCGCAATCGGCAGGAGCCATAGGGTTGTCTTTAATTATTGTATGACCTGCGTGTCAATCATTAAGCGCTATGTAATGCTTTACTTTATCGCTAAACGGTAGCAGTAGTAGTAGAAGCCAGGTGGGCGCGACAACCCCGATGGTGACACGTTGATGGACATCAAGATGATGGAGATCATGGTGTCATGCCGGTGACGATGGAGATCATGTCGGTGCTTTCAAGATGGAGATCAAAAGCACAATTTCATGGCCATATCATGTCACTTATGATTTGCATGTGATGTTAATCCTTTTATGCACCTTGTTTTTCTTAGGACGACGATAGCATTATAAGGTGATCCCTCACTTAATTTCAAGATCAATTGTGTTCTCCCCGAGTGTGCACCATTGCGAAAGTTTTTCGTGTCAAGACACCACGTGATGCTCGGGTGTGATAGACTCTATGTTCACATACAACGGGTTCAAGCCAGTGTTGCACATGCAGAACACTCGTGTTAAACTTGACGAGCCTAGCATGTACAAACATGGCCTCGGAACACAAGAGACCGAAAGGGCAAACATGAGTCATATAGTAGATATGATCAACATGATGATGTTCACCATTGAAACCACCTCAACTCACGTGATGATCGGACTTGAGTTGGTGAATTTGGATCATGTATCACTCGAATGACCGGAGGGATGTCAATTTGAGTGGGAGTTCTTCAGTAATATGATTAATTGAACAAATTATCATAAACATAGTCAGTTGTGTCTTTGCAAATTATGTTGTAGATTACTTGCTTGCTTTGTAGCTCCCTTGTATTTTTATATGTTCCTAGAGAAATAGGATTGAAAGATGATGGTAGCAATATTGTGGATTGGGTCCGTGATCTGAAGATTACCGTCATTGCTGCACAGAAGGCTTATGTCCGTAATGCACCGCTCGGCGCGCCAACCCCTCTAGCATCGTCTGTAGATGTTGTGAACATCTGACAGGAACGTTCTCATGACTACTTGATAGTTTAGTGCATCATGCATTACGGCTAAGAGTTGAGGCTCCGAAACGTTTTGAACATCACAGAACATATTAGATGTTCTAAGAGCTGAAATTAGGATCTCAGGCTCGTGCCCTAGTTGCGAGATATGAGATATCCAACAAGATTCCTTGCATGCAAGATGAAAGAGAATAGCTCAATCGTTGACCATGTGCTTAGATTGTCTAGGTGCTACAATCGCTTGAATCGAGTGGGAGTTGATCTTCCAGATAAGATAGTGATTGATATAGTTCTCCAAGTCACTATCACTGAGCTACTAGAACTTGGTGATGTAGTATAAAATGCCAGGGATAGAAATAATGATCCCTGAGCTGTTCGCGATGTTTGACACCGCAAAGGTAGAAATCAAGAAGGAGTGTCAAGTGTTGATGGTTAGTAAAACCACTAGTTTCGAGAAGGGCAAGGGAAAGGAGGGAAACTTTATGGATGGCAAGTCAGTTGCTGCTCCAGTGAAGCAACCCAAAGTTGAACGCAAACCCGAGACTAAGTGCTTCGATTATGAGGAGAGCGGTTGTTGAAGCAGAACAACCCTAGATACTTTGTAGATAAAAAGGTTGGCAACATCGAAAGAAGTATATTTGATATATGTGTTATTAATGTGTACCTTGCTAGTACTCCTAGCACCAGGGTATTGGATACCGGTTCGGTTGCTAAATGTTAGTAACTCGAAATAAAAGCTACAGAATAAACGGAGAACTAGCTAAGGGTGAGGTGACGATGTGTGTTGGAAATGTTTCCAAGGTTGATGTGATCAACATCGCACGCTCTCTCTACCTTCAGGATTAGTGACGAACCTAAATAAATGTTATTTGGTGTTTTGCGTTGAGCATGAACGTGATCCGATCGTGTTTATTGCAACACGGTTATTCATTTAAGTTAGAGAATAATGGTTATTCTGTTTACATGAATAATACCTTCAATGGTCATGCACCCAGTGAGAATGGTTTGTTGAATCTTGATTGTAGTAATACACATGTTCATAACATTGATGCCAAAAGATACAAAGTTAATAATGATAGTACCACATACTTGTGGCACTGCCACTAAATGTCATATTGGTATAAAGCGCATGAAGAAACTCCACGCTGATGGATCTTTGGACTCATTCGATTTCGAATCGGTTGAGACATGCGAACCATGCCTCTTGGGCAAGATGACTAAGGACCCCGTTTTCCGCATTGATGGAGTGGACAAGTGATTTATTGAAAATCATATATGTCGATGTATGCAATCCAATGAGTCTTGTAGCGTGCGGTGGATATTGCTATTTTCTTACCTTCACTGATGATTTGAGTAGATATAGTGTATATTTACTTAATGAAACACAAGTCTGAATCGTTTGAAAGGTTCAAGCAAATTCAGAGTGAAGTTTAAGATCATCATGACAAGAAGATAAAAATGTCCGCGATATGATCGTGGAGGTGAATATATGAGTTACGAGTTTGGCATACAACTTTAGACAATGTGAAAGTTGTTTCACAACTCACGCCACCTAGAACACCATAGTGTGATGGTGTGTCCGAATCCCATAGTCATACTCTATTGGATATGGTGCGTGCTATGATGTCCCTTATCATTTTGCTACTATAATTTTGGGGTTATGCATTAGAGACAACTACATTCACTTTAAATAGGGCACCATCTAAATCCGTTGAGATGACACCGTGTGAATTATGGTTTGATAGAAACCTAAGTTGTCATTCCTTAATGTCTGGGGCTGCGACGCTTGTGTGGAAAATGTTTTCACCTAATGAGCTCGAACCCAAAGCGGACAAATGCATCTTCATAGAATACCCTAAGAATAGTTGGGTGAACCTTCTATCTCAGATCCAAGCATAAAATGTTTGTTGCTAAAACTGGGTCCTTTCTCGAGAAAAAGTTTCTCTCGAAAGAATTGAGTGGGAGGAAGATAGAACTTGATGAGGTTATTGAACCTTTGTTTCAACGAGAGAGTAGCGAAGCGCAGGAAGATGTTTCTGTGAAGTCTACGTTAGTTGAAGAGGAAGTTAATTATGATGATCATGAAGCTTCGGATCAAGTTACTATCAAACCTCGTAGGTCGACAAAGATGTGTACTACTCCTGAGTGGTATGACAACCCTATATTAGAGGTCATGTTGTTGGACAATGATGAACCTACGAGCTATGGAGAAGCGATGATGGTCCCGGATTCTGACAAATGGTTAGAGGCCATGAAATCCGAGAACGGATCCATGTATGAAAATGAAGTATAGACTTTGGTAGACTTGCTCGTTGGACGGCAGGTCGTCAAGTACAAATGGACCTTTAAAATGAAGATAGACGCTGATGGTAAATGTCACCATTTATAAAGCTCGACTTGTCGCAAAGAAGTTTCCGACAAAGTTGACTGCGATTAGACTTTCTCACTCGTAGCGATGCTAAAGTCTGTTGGAATTATGTTAGCAGTTGCTGCATTTTTCAATTATGAAATCTGGCAGATGGATATCAAAACATCGTTTCCTTAACGGTTTACTTGAGGGAAGGTTGTATGTGATGCAACCAGAAGGTTTTGTCAATCCTAAAGGATGCCAAAAGGTGTGTGAGCTCCAGCAATCCTTCTATGGGATGGAGCAAGCATCTCGGAGTTAGAATATACGCTTTGATGAGGTGATCAAAGTTTTTGAGTCTATACAAAGTTTATGATAAACTTGTATTTACAATAAAGTGAGTGGGAGCACTATAGAGTTTCTGATAAGCATATGTGAATGACATATTGGTGATCTGAAATGATGTAGAATTTCTGGAAAGCATAAACGGTTGTTTGAAAAGAGTTTTTCAAAGGAAGACCTGGATAAAGCTACTTAATTGTTGGGCATCGCGATCTATAGAGATAGATCAAGACGCTTGATGAGACTTTCAATGAGTGAATACCTTAACAAGATTTTGAAAGAGTTGAAAATGGATCAGTCAGAGAAAGAGTTCTCGCCTGATTTGTAAGGTGTGAAGTTGAGTAAGACTCAAAGCTCAACCACGGCAGAAGAAAGAGAAAGGACGAAGGTCGCCCCCTATGCTTTAGCCATAGGCTCTATATAGTATGCCATGCTATGTACCGCACCTATGTGTGCCTTGCCATAAGTCTGTCAAGGAGTACAAGAGTGATCCAGGAGTGGATCACTGGACAACGGTCAATATTATCCTTAGTGACTCAAAGACTAAGGAAATGTTTCTCGATTATGGAGGTGATAAAGGGTTCGTCGTAAACAGTTACATCGATGCAACCTTTAACACTAATCCGGATGACTCTTAGTAGCAATCCGGATACGTATAGTGGAGCAGCCATTTGGAATAGATCCAAGTGGAGTGTGGTAGCAGTGTCTACAGTATGACATAGAGATTTGCAAAGTACACACGGATCTGAATGTCACAGACTCGTTGACTAAAAGACCTCTCTCACAGGCAAAGCATGATCGAGCCCCAGAACTCATTGGGTATTAGATTCATAACAATGCGAATCATATGGTGATGTGAACTAGATTATTGACTCTAGTGCAAGTGGGAGACTATTGGAAATATGCCCTAGAGGCAATAATAAATTGGTTATTATCATTCCTTGTTCATGATAATCATTTATTATCCATGCTAAATTGTATTGATCGGAAACTTAGATACATGTGTGGATACATAGACAACGCCGTGTCCCTAGTATGCCTTTAATAGACTAGCTCGTTGATCAAAGATGGTCAAAGTTTTCTAGCCATGGACATGAGATGTCATTTGATAATGGGATCACATAATTAGGAGAATGATGTGATGGAAAAGACCCAAACTACAAACATAGCATATGATCGTGTCAGTTTATTGCTACTGTTTTCTACATGTCAAGTATCTGTTCCTATGACCATGAGATCATGCAACTCACTGACATTGCAGGAGTACCTTGTGTGTATCAAACGTCGCAACGTAACTGGGTGACAATAAAGGTGCTCTACAGGTATCTCCGAGGGTGTCTGTTGGGTTGGCATGGATCAAGACTGGGATTTGTTACTCTGTGTGACGGAGAGGTATCTCAGGGCCCACTCGGTAATATAACATCACAATAAGCCTTGCAAGCAATGTGACTAATTGTTAGCCATGGGATCTTGTATTACGGAACGAGTAAAGAGACTTGCCGGTAACGAGGTTGAACTAGGTATGGGGATACCGACGATCGAATCTCGGGCAAGTAACATACCGAAGAACAAAGGGAACATCATACGAGATTAACTGAATCCTTGACATAGAGGTTCGATCGATAAAAGATCTTCATAGAATATGTAGGAACCAATATGGACATCCAGGTCTCACTATTGGTTATTGACCGTAGAGGTGTCTCGGTCATGTCTACATAGTTCTCGAACCTGCAGGGTCTGCACACTTTAGGTTCGGTGATGTTTCGGTAGTATAGAGTTATGTATGGTGGTGACCGAAGGTTTTTCGGAGTCCAGGATGAGATCCCGGACGTCACGAGGAGCTCTAGAATGGTTCGGAGGTAAAGATTGATATATAGGAAGTCCTGTTTTGGTTGCCGAAAAAGTTTCGGCCTCATCGGTAGTGTATCGAGAGTACCGGGAGGGTACCGAAGGACCATCGAGAGGGGTGTCACGCCCCGAGGGGCCTCATGGGCTGTGGGAGGAGACAAACCAGCCCCTGGTGGGCTGGCCAAAGCCTCCACTAAAGCCCATGAGGTTTGAGAAGGAAAAGGTCCAAAGGTGAAGAGGTGGAAAGAGTTTCCAAGTGGAAAGGAGGAATCCTACTCCTAATAGGATTGGAGTAGGACTCCTCCACCTCCAATTTCGGCCAGATCTTGAGGGTTTGAGGCTGCATATTTATTAAGTAACTTATATTGTTTATTTAAAAATAGTTGATAACTTATTTGCATTGACAACTTATTTTCATTCTTCAAAAATGTATGGAAGATGGTAGACAGAACCTACTACTACAATGATGAAGCAGAAATAACTTATAAGGAGAAAGATCATCTTATGACATTTCTTAATCATCTTGAGAATTACAATAGCTATTATCAAACTCCTCCACATTATGGTCAATACGTGCCACTAGTGCACGTGGTGAACTACGGTAACATCCATGGAGATTGCATGAAAATAATTTTCTACTATTACGACATCCGTGCATCTTTTGCATAAATTCTTCTAAAACTAAACTACATTGCTAACTACAAAGTTATTGCTATGTTTTTCAATAGAAAATTCTGAAGGATTGTGTGCCTCATCTGATGTTTTCAAGAGGTCACGTTATTTTTTATGAGCTTAGGGCCACCACGGCCAGGTCAGCCTACGCATCACTCCTGTCCATATCGAATTTCTAAAACCGATGAAGACATGGCAATCAAAGATTGGAAAAATGTATGGTCAATCGTAAGGAGCTACTTGAAAGTAACATTGTGCGTAGGCCAAGAATTCAAGACAGTATGATCTCTATTCTCCATAATGGAGAGTCAGGGCCTATCTTGTTTTATGATATTGTACCTAAGAGAGGGTAGAGTAGGTCCTATCAGAGAGGACTAGGTCCTAGGTACAATGTGTTATTATGTGCTAGTGATCAACTTGTTATATGATGTCTCATTGACGAAAATGATGATTAAATAGTGTTGGTGGTAATAACTATGATGATTATTAGCTATAATGTTGTTGGTGATGATATGATGCAAGAGTTTTTATATTAATATGATGATGATGTTGATCATGATTATCATGATGATTTGTTATATCATTGGAGGAAGGAAAACGGATCAATTAGATTCATGTGGATGGATCAAAAGTGACCAAAAGTTGAATTAGTAGGATCGTCGTCCTACTAATTCAACTTTTGATCACTTTTTATTCATTTGGATGAATAAAATCCATGTTTATTCCTCACAATGATATAATAATTCATCATGAACATAATGATATAACAACCTCTTAATTGGTACCGTATCAAAATTTGTATAACGGCGTATAACCATAATTAATTCATAAACCCCTAAAGAATTAAAAGAAAAAAATGAAACAAAACTAAAAAAACTAAATACTTTTAGTCCCGATTGGTGTTGGGCCGGCAGATGCCAACCGGGACTAAAGTTCTCCTCAGCCCACAACGCTGGCAGATGCCACGTGGAGGGCCTTTGATGCTGGGTCGTGTTGAACCGACACTAAAGGGGTAGGCTTTAGTCCCCATCCTTTAGTGTCGGTTCGAAAACCGGCACTAAAGGCCCTTACGAACCGCGACTATCGGCCTGTTCTGCACTAGTGTCGGTGAGTGCGCCGAACCGGTGTGTGATCCATTCCCGATATGTGGCTGGATGGGGCATCCGACATTAGATGTTAGGTTTTGGTGCGATATCTGTTTGGTATTAGGCTCGGACATTCGACGCCCCTGCATCAAGGAAATAGGAGTAGCGACAGGTGTCGTCTAGATAGTGGCTTCAGGCTTACTAATATAATATTTTGTAAGGTCTCTAAGAATAACTAATAAAATGACTGCATGCATCACCCAGATATAGAGGTCGGAAGCAATCCTCTTTTCTAAAAAAAACCGACGAGCTCGACCGCCCTACGGCCGGCCCCAGCATTATCCTCATGGAGAGCTCGAGCACGAGGCACTGGTCGCGCACGGCGACCCATTGCCAGAACTTGCGTCGGGCCGTCGGTTGTCCGGGTGCACCCCAGCGTGGTCGCCAATGCGTCCATGGTGCTACGAGCTCGCCTATGCCAAGGCCAAGCCGCTGCGCCGCTGGTAGCCGTGAGCACAGTCCCACCTCGATCGGCCCTGCTGGTCCCGTGAGTGACCCAGACAATCTTGACGCCTACCTCCTGCTCCTGTTGCTCGGCGCACGCCAACTGCTCGACGAATGCCAACGGGCTTAAAATGGAAAGGAAGAAGATAATTGCCATGTGGGCAAAGACTGGTCAAGAACTATGTCAAGTTAGCATAAAAACCGATTCTTTTGAGCCAGAGGACTAAACTAATCCGCTTTGAGCAGTTGAGACACTAATGTTTGAGTTCATGGACAAAAAAAATATACTTTTCCTTCGTTGTTTGATCCCTTTTTATTGTTGGGATACATTTGTGTTGTGTGTTGCAGCAGGGTCTGTGGATTGCACACCCTCAAACGGGTGGGATGCGGGAGGCGTCACTGGAGATGAAGGAGGTGGAAGTTCATCGAGTGCGAGTGCTTCATTCGTGCAGCTGGGTGAAGCATTTTCATCGGTGACATAATATTCGCGCAGCCGAGTGCTTCATTCCACCTAGTCAAGAGACTATGAACAAACACCTACTCGCTCCAGTCAAATTGTCGATGGCCACTTTACTGCCTCTTTTCATTAGAACTTTATTTAGTGCTATCTCCTGCAATTGGCGTATCCAACCTATTTGTGAGAAATGAGCCCATGACACAGAGCAGTGATCCAACAAAGGTTTAAGCGTTTAATGATGAAAGTGAAGAGTGTTCAGTTAGTATTTTCCACGAGCTGGAACTATGTTTCTGGGAAGTTGGAAATACATACATATTTGGAGCATTGAAAGAGTGGATAGAAGAATAAGATGAAAACAACTAAACAAATGAAGTGCACCATGGAAATTGTTCGGACCAATGTGGACATTAGAATTGGAGGACAATATTAAACCGTTCTTCGCCAAAAAAAAAACACATCAAATCACGATCCAGGTAATCATGTGAGCGTTGCTGTAGGGCCTGATTTTTGTCTTTCCTCATGTTGGGAATACACTGATGTCCAAAATGTTGTCCAAGTTGATCAACTACTGATCTTCAGATGGAAGAGAGCTACAACGCCTGCATCATGTAAGAAGTAAGGAAATTGATTTTCATATCCTCCCAGCCACAAAGTAGATTGTTGCATCTATTATTTTCCTATCTCAACTTAACATCAAATGTGGTGCCTCTTGAAACTTACATCATAGATGCTCTTCTTTTGTCACGCCATTCTTGCAGAAGCAAGAAGAAAAGCCATGCAAATCCAATTGCTTGAAACATGAGTCCCGCGCCCAAGAGGTCAAACCAACTGATGGTGCCTGTGGAATGCAAATGCATAAAGCTTCTGTATGAGCATAGTTGATTGTTAATGCATTATCTAGCTTTGCTTGGCTCATGTTTGAGGAAGAATGTGCATACCAACAATTCGAGCATATGGGGAAGAAAAGAAGCAGAACCATGGAATGCTATATATATGGATGCCAATAATAATCATGTAATGTTGTGGAATAAGAGTGTAGATCACATGACACTACCTGGTTGTGTTTTCCTAACTAATTATGTTTGCTTCTCCTTCCTGGCTGGTCAAGTGTGCGATTCATTTTTCAAATAGAGTTCCTATGAAATGTCCGGGTGCCAAGTACCTCGTCCATTGGATCGACTCGTGCAAGCCGAAGACCTACGGAGGGCTCCGGATCACTGATCTTCAAGGCCAAGGTAAAGCTCTCCACACCTCCGTTTAGTTCGACTCCCGTGGAACGATGTTCACGAGCCCTTTCCCTAAATTTCTATAATTCCTCGTAAGACCCTCTTTTGAAGAGTTAACCACTTTGGACCTAATTTTTTTTTTGAAGAGAAACCCCTCAAACCATCCCACCCTGCTCAAATTGAGTACCAGTGCGCAAGTTTCCCTCTCTCACCTCCCGACGCCTAGCAGCGCGCAACACTTCCCTGACGACGAATCTGACTTTCCTGCCGACAACGGCGACACCACCCATTTACCCTCGCCGAACTCATGACTCTCCACATCTCTTGCAAAAATCCGCCAAGATTTTTTTTCGTCTTCTCGTCCTCTTCTATTTGTCCCCATGGTGTGGTGGCTCGGGTGAAAACACGGCTACCCGACGTTGTTGTCGATTTAAATGAATCGTCACGTACCAATGCCATCGTGCTACTAGGATAGCGAGGAGGAGGATAAATTCAGGTCAACTAGTGTCCAAATCATGGCCCGTAGAGGACGAATTTCGCCGACTTTTTTTGTCTTCTTCCTCGCACTCATGGCCCGCCCATAGATGACGAATTTCGCCAACTTCTTTATCTTCTTCCTCGCATTGATGGCCTGTAGAGGACAAGTTTCCCCTGACTTTTTCATCTTCTTCCTTGCACGCTTGATGAGCATATACCAAATACTTTTGCAAATCCTCTACTCTATACTCTAGCTAGCCGCTGGACATCATTAAAATATTGGCCAGAAGTCGTTGTTGGCCGCGAACTTGGTGTGAGAAAAATGTAGAAAAACAGAGGAGATTTGGGGGAAGAAATCCGTGGATCGTGTAAAGCAAAACTTATCTTCTGGTGAAAAGATGAGAGGAGAACTCACGGAAGCCGAGAGCTCGAGGAAAATCGGCGAGGCTGAGGGTGCAGTTGCGGGCGAAGATGACCGCCTTCTTGCCGTACGGGCACGCCCTCTCCGCCTCCCGGAAGGCGCCGGCGACGCAGGCGGCGCAGGACGAAGAGCTGACGCCCCAGTAGCACTGCGAGGAGGCTCACGGCCGGTTGGGCCAGTAGCCCACGCCGCGGGACGCCTGGAGGCCCTTGGAGGAAGCGGTCTCGGCCGGGAGGACGGCGGCCAGGCGGCGGAGGTTGGCCTCGTAGGTGCTGTTGGCCTTGTATACCCCGCCGACGCAGTTGAAGGTCGCCGCGGTGGTGACCGGCGGCGAGACGGCGAGGAGGAGGAGGAAGAGGAACGGCGAGGGACGATGCATGATGGTTGGCTGGCTGGTGGCTGCGGTGAGCGAGGAGGAGGACGTGAGCTGGGAAAACATGGAGCGTGTGGAGAGGATGCTGGAGCACATCAGCGGTGCGTGGACGACGACTTTGACTCCATGGGGCAGCTAGTATTTGTTCATAGGCTGGGGAATAATGGAGAGGGAAATGGAGATTTTTCCTCGGAAACAAATGGAGGGATGACAAGGAAAGAGGAAGGAACGGAGAAAGGAGACATGGATGGATTGTTCCGCGAGAGATGACACCAATTTCATCCAGTTGGTGGATAGTGACCAAGCGGTCAGCATGGTGAGTACCAACGAGCAACTGCAATCAATGATCCAGTTGGACAGTGGTTGTTGTTTCTAAAATTAACAGCAATATTCCAAGATTAATTGCCCTTAATGCAATTAATGTTGTTTCTAAATTGGGATTGATGCAGCTAATATTGTTTCTAGATTGTGGGCCATGTGATGGATCCCATATTAGGTTTCTCTAAAGTCAAACTTTATATGCTTTCAACAAGATTGTAGAAAAATATATGGGAAATGATTCCCTTCCACCTTGCACCGATCGATCTTGTGCAATCATCCGCCCCATCCATCTTCTTCGTCACATGAGCTCTTAATCACACAGTCGAGAGTCAACCCTTTCTTGTTCACATTTTGTAGCTGGTATGTTGTTTCATAACGGGGTTATGCAACTAGCCACATTATTGAAGCGTCATGAGACGTTGGATATAGGTGGTTGGATGGCTCGGATCATTTGTATTCATCAAACTCGTGCTTCTATAAATAGTAGGGTAGGGTATAATTCCAGTTTAAAAATTCATCCGATTAACCAGTTAACTTGCCAATTAATCCCTACTCGTAGGGTCATCGAATAGCCGATAAAATGACAAATCGATAGATTAATTGATTAAATGGCCGATTAACTTGCCGATCCGATTAATCCCCTACTCGCCAGCCAACCGAGCAGCAACCAGTTAACGATTACCTCAACAATGGATATAACAGTAATCATGCATGTGCCATATATTTTAATTCAATAGTAAGATTTAGCTCGTCATCCCCCATACCAATAACTCTCCCATTTTGCTATGGATGTTGCCTAAGATTTGGCCATTTGAGCGTTGTCGTATGATGGCGTTCCACTCGAAAGTTAGATAGCGTTCAAATGGGTGACAACGTTTAACTTTCTTCATGCTCCAGTCTTCCTTGAGTTTGTCCATTAAAATGGATTCAGCGGAGCTCCGATGTCGATTCCCGTCCTCTCCGCGGGGCGGCGAGGTTGGGGTTGCTTACCCTGCGTTCGGGACTGCAACATATGGTGTCAAACACATCAAATCGATCCAAGGGTTCATCGGTGAAAACTGTGGCTCTAGGACGATGGTCCTCAGAGGCACGTGTCTGTCATCGATAAGGTTAGGCCGGTTCCCAAAGGAACGGCGATAACATCGCCGATGCGTTGACGACTCGTGCTGGTGGCAGTAGTGTTCGTTTCTTCTGATTAACCTTTGTAATAGATTCAACGTGTTTTGAGAAAAAAATCAAGCAACGTATGAAAGTGCTGCATTTTTTAGACAAATATGAAAGTGCTACGAGTATTGCTCACACTAATTATTCTCAAAAATCTTTTAGCCATTTTTTGGCAAAGTTTTCGTAGATTGCAAGACTGTACTGTAGTTTGGCTTGTTTCCGGTCCTGATGATAGAGTGCAGAAATAGAAAAGCATGCCACTAAGGGCATGTTCAGAAGTTCGCTCGCTTCCGTTTAGCGCTTCTCATGGGAGCCAGCCGCAGCCATCTTCCCCAGGGAGCCAGCGATCGTTCAGCCGCAAAAGCCAGATCCAGCTCGGTCAACACGGGCTTCCAGCCCAGGAAGGAAGATTGGGCCCTTTCGGCTAGTGCCAGGGCAAGCTATTGATGGCCCAGTTATGCAAGGGCGCTGAGAAAGGACGTATCGAAGAGGGAAAGAATAGATCGAGCAAACCGGTACGCTGCTCAGAGGTCACCTGGCGGTGGCATATTAGGTAATAATGTCCAACTCCGTCTCCATCGATTTTTTAGAGTAGGGTTCGAGCCGCTTCTCGTTTTTGCTCCACGAAGCCAACTTCTCGGAGCTGAATCGTTCGGGCTTGCTCCATGCGCGGTGACGATGAATCCAGGAGTTGGAGACGTCCCGAACGGGGCCTAAGTTCCTTTTTTAGGGTTACCAGCATGCCACCTAGTGGCAGTGGCAGGGCTTTTTTTTACAATGATCGAGTGGAGGAGCTAAGGGAAAGGCAACCAGTGTCGTGGCCCACCCAGCCCATAGTCAATTTCTACATTGTACACCCATCTTAAGCCTTGGAATGACTGCCCAAGACCAATCTCAGCCCCATGCAACAATTCCGCGGTCCGCCTAATGACGCCATCATTAGTCCGAGACCTTGTAATCGGCAAACCTAATTTGGCGCCGCAGGCGCCAGTTATTACCGTTTCTGCAAACCGAAGCGTGCAGCCGCGCTAGCTGGGCTCGACCCATTTCACTCGCTTTCCGTCCAACCCACATCTCTTTTGTTCGCGAGCTTTCAAAGAGCAAAAAATACACAAGAGGCAGGAATCAAATCGAGGATTTTCTGATTCATAGTGCACTGTCCTAACCACCCCTCCATAAGAAATTGATGGGTTAATTCCATCATGTTTTTACCTTATCATCTTTCCTTTTCTTTTTTCTTTTTTCCTTTTTCGATTTTTTTTTTAGTTTTCCTTCTTACACGTTCGACCTTTCTTTCAAATCCATCCACATTTCTTTCAAATTCAATGAACTTTTTTCAAATTCCATAAACTTTTTTTCAAATTTGATGAACCTTTTCCAAATCGGATGAACTTTTTCCAAATCCTAAGAACTCTTTAATAATTTGATGAATTTTCCTTCAATTTTTTGAAATTTTTCAAAACTGATGAAATGTTTTTCAAACTCGATGAACTTTTTTCAAAATAGATGAACCGTGTTTTGGAAGAATGAACTATATAAACCTTTCCATAAAGGTTTTTGAAAATCGCTGAACTTTTTTAAGCTTGTCAACTTTTCTTTCAAAATGATGAACTATTTCTCAAAATAATGATTTTCTAAGTTTGCGAGCTTTTGTCACAAAATCGATGACCATTTTTAAATTCATGGTTTTTAAAAAATTAGTAAAAATCTGAGTGATAAATAAATAGTGCGGTCATACTAGTTCATGTATGGTTAGCGCTATGAAAATCACAAGTGCGGGCGATGCAAGTTCGATGCCACCTTTTGTGTTTTTGCGATTTATGTTTGCCCCATTTTGCCCAGCGAGCGGCCCAAGAAGGCGCTACAGCGGGCGCCGACAACCTCAATTGTATCTTCACTTTTGAAGGTCGAACTTCTAATTTCGTAGCTCATTCGTTAGCCAAGTACTCTCAGCCTTTAAGACGGACCGTCATGTTTGGTTGCGATAACCCCACAATCCTTTTTGTATTAGAAACTCTGTAATCTTGGAGTAATAAAGTCTTAGCTTTCCTAAAAAAAAGCATCGAACAGAAGCTCCCAGAGTGAGCTGCCTGAGGCAACCCTATTTGGCGCTGCGGGCGCCGGGTACTACTGTTCCTGCAAACCGACTCCAGCGGCTGCAGGAGCGTTAGCTTGGCCAGCCTATCTAGGTTTTTTCTGTGTTAATCCAGCAAAAACAAAGCACGCTGGACCTGATTCAAAACCACGAAAACCTGACCAACTTACGCTGGTGCGACCACCCAACCACCCCAGCGGGGTCCGTTTAAATTGAAATTTCTCTTTTTTATTCTTTCTTTCTATTTTGTTCCTTTTTCTTGTTTTTGTTTTACTTTCTTTAGTTTTTTTCATCCTGGTTCATGGAATTACGCGAACTTTTCTTTTTAAATTGATTATTATGTTTTAAAAGCTACGATTTGTTCTTGATATTAGATGAACTTATTTTCAAATTTTCGATTTTTTCCAACTCTATGAACTTTTTTCAGAATTTTATGAACATTTTCAAATTTGATGAACTTTTTTCAATTTCGATAATTGTTTTTCAAATTTGATGAACCCTTTTCCAAGTTTGATGAACTTTTTAAAAAGCGATAAAACTTTTTATAAATCCATGAATTTTTGTAAAATTGATGAACTTAATTAAAAAATGATAATTTTTCTCAAAACTGAAGAACATTTTCTCAAAATGAGTGAACTAATTTTCAAAATCGATGAAGTTTTTCTTAAATTGGTGAACATTTTGTTTAAAATCGGTGAACTTTTTTCAAAATCGATGATTTTTTACAATTGGTGTACCTTTTTCGATATTTCATTAACTTTATCCTAGATTTTGAGAAAAAAATTAAATTCGTGAATTTTTGTCAAATTCATAATTTTTTAATTTTGTATGATTCTTTTCAATTTTATGAACTTTTATCAAATTCACGTTTTTTATATTGTGCATTCTTTTTTCATTTTTTCATTTTATCATAAAGTAATGAGCATGAAAGTCTGGGTATATAATAAGGGTTATTTGTCCTCAGAATCAACTACGAAGGGACTTCGGCCTAGTGGCAGTGTTCGATGGAGAGACCGAATCCTGGCTCAACCACATTGTAGAGCATTTTTTGCGACAGGCTTGTGACAACTTTTCTCGCTCCTCGTTGCATTTTGTGGGCCGGCCCACCACGCGAGGCGTGCGAGCGCCAGCTTGTTAACGAGCGCCTGGAACGCTGACTAGGAGCTTCCCTCGTAATCGGTGCCTTATGCCCACTTTGTCAACAAATGCTCCCGCGTAAGGTTTCTTGGGCTGGCCCATTAAGCACAACAGCTTGTTCGGTCCGATCACCCGATAGCAGGCTCACTTGCTCGATCATCGCTAGCTTGGTCATTCCTTGATCGTTTGACCCTTGACCACTTACTGTTTGACTTTGTTTGACCATTGAAATTTTAATATTTTTGGAAAAAATGTGAAAAAAAGGTTCATAATTTTTTATCGAAGACAAAAAAAGAATTTAGAAAAAAAATTCCGAATGATTTTTCTTTTGGAATTTGAAGAAAGTTCATGAATTTTGAAATAAAAACTTCATGAATTTGGACAAAGACGCGGAAAAAAATGTTTTTCTTAGAAAAAAAATGGTCAAAAGGATGTTGAGCGAAACCAGAAAACGAAAGACACGTAAAGGTAAAAAATTGGTTGGGAAGAAGCTTCCGAAAATCCGGAGAGGCTTCTGAAAACCGAACCTCAAATTGATCTTAGATGGTATGGTCTGTTACAAAGAATGTGGAGTGAGGGTATGCGCGAGGAACAGTGAAACCTTTATTAGGCTCTTCTAGAAAAGCCTGTATTCGGCCCAATTCCTATTTCACGCCACCTACGCCACTATATAATAAATACGCCAAATTGCAAATGGTGCACTCCCCATTGCACACCGTAGGTAATGAGCGGGCCCATTTTTCTTTCACGACAACTTTTTAAACCAACCGGTTTTGGGAAGCTTATACAAGCTCCAGATAGTTTTGCGAAGCTTCTAGAAGCTTATGACATGTTTTATTTTTCCTTTCTTGTTCCATTTAATTCTGGATTTTTTTTCAAATAGCTGGTTTTTTTCATCTCAAATTTATTTTAATCAAAATTTCGTAATAAAATAAAATTCATGAACCTTTTATCAAAACCGTTTAACATTTTAAAAACCCTCGATTATTTTCAAACGCATAAAAGTTTTCAAATTTTTAGTATTCTATAAAACCAATGATTTTTTAAAAAATACATGATTTTCCCTAATTCACTTTTTTTTCAATTCGTGAACTTAGTTTGAAACCTGTGCAGTTTTTTAAAACCCAACAACTGTTTTCTATCACATTCATGAACATTATTGAATCTGCGAACCTTTTACAAACCCATGAATATTTTTAAAATTTGCAATTGTTTTTGAAAATTCATGATTTTTTATCAAATTCATATTTTCTTCTAACCCGCAAACTTTTATCGAAGTTGAGATTTTTTTTCTAAATTCATGAATCTTTTCAATTTTGCATGTTTTCAGTTTTCCAGTCAAAATTCAACTGCCGGAGTTTCCCGAGCGCGCGAATGAGTCAAGCGACCATCTGAGCGAGAGTGAGCGAGATAGTGAGTCGCTCGCATGGGGAGATGCGCTGATGGGCAGCCCAAAAAGCAACGCCGCGTGTGCGCCAGTTTGTTTCCACGGCGCAGTAGGTGCTAAATAAGGTTTCCCTGTATGTGGTGGCACCAATAGGAATTTGCCTTTATCCTACAAGAATGAAATGGTTGTTTGACTAAGAAAAGTATGAGTTGGGCTCAAATGCATGTGGTCCCTTCTCAAAAACGTATTTTCCACTCACCCAAAAAGGAAATCTAAAAACAATCTCACATACAAATGACTCATGCTCCTTCTTCGGATTTCAAGTTTTAGAAAAAATAACTACAATTCATTTAAGAGATATGTTTTTATAGCAAATCAATGCAGTTTAACATGTGAGATAATGCTATTAAAGCTCTCCACGTTGGTTTATTCACCCATAGCGCAAATCAATGATTTCCGGCCAAATAAATTGTTAGTACATGGCTCATTCTTACATCGACACACCACTTTTTTTTGGAATTTTCAAACTTTTCAACTCAGTTTTCGAACTTTACAAAATAAATGAAGCACGTGCTCCCGACAACCGAAAATCCACTTTCCATTTGATTGATCATAGTGAAAAACGCAAGAATCTTCCCAAGTGGTTTGAGCCAATGGGAAGAATGTATCAAACTTATCGCAAATGAACCATATGGGTGAATGCGGTCTAATTTTTTGAAAGTAAAAACTAAAAATATTACCTTGTCCTGCCCTCTGCCACATGAAGATACACACAACCCAAATGAGTCTACACACTTGCCTCCCTCACAGAATCATCCATGACTATGAACAGGTGCAGAAGAAAGAGAACAACTTCCTGCTTGGACTTTTTTCAGTCCACCAATGAGTGGCTAAAAGCCTGTTATCTGCTCCACTTGGGAGCCTGTCTACTCACACACTACACAGAGGCCACCAGATGATGTTGCCGGTCCACTGTCTGCAAGTGCTGCAGTCTTTTTCCCCTGCACCCCCTTCCACAAAGCAATGGATGGATTCCCAAATCCCCTCCTTTTTTTCATCAGCAAACACCTGTAAGTATGTGCCTGGTTACAGTTTAATCTAATCATCATCATCATCCACCAATGCATGATATGGGGATCTCACCACCACCACAAGAGAACACTAGGATGATCGCATTCGGTTTTAGTCATTTTGGCCAATGTGGGAGAACATTATGTGTCGAACCGAGAGTAAGCGTCGTACTGTCATGGGAATGATTTATTAGGTTTGGTTATTTGGTTGGTGCTTGACACTTGTGGGTGCAATTGCAGAGGTTTCCCCGGTCCATCAGTATTATGTGGTGCCTTTTCTTTCTGAATTTAAAGAGTGCCAACTTCAGCACTAATCAGTGGTGCAGCAGCATACTGGAACCTTCCAGACCAACTGAGTGGGGTATTCTGTTTGATGAAACTAATGTTCACTAAATCTGTTAAGAGGACCATTGTGGCTTGTAGCAAGTTCATGAGCTGTACACAATCTCTGAAATGTACACAATCTCTGAAATGTAACCATATGGTCATACTTTGGACATATATGAGTCTTATATTTTTTTTTCAACCAAAAAATATATATACAATTTTTGTTTAGGAATTAAAACTATAACTTGTAGGTGTGGAAAGGAAAGCATGAAGTGGCCATGAAGATCTGCAACATCCTCCATCTTAACATATATATTTGCCTCTTAGCCAGACAACAAGTGGATTCCACCACCTCCATCCCAACAACATACTTTATGCCTGCACAGATAGTTGACATGTTCTGAACCGTTGCTTCAGTCCAGTGCTCCTCAAAGGATTAAGCAAAGCTAATTAAGCAAAAGACAGCACCATCATAGATCACACATTCCTTAAGGAAGAACCACAAAGATATCAGGAAATTCAGAAGATAACATTTCCATGAACATCAGGTCTACTTGGCAATAGTGTCGTGGCTGACCCAAAATAATCATGCTGTTTTATTTAGCATATCTTCATGAACAACTTTAGGTGTCTTGCACCCTGCCATTCTGACGCTAACTTTGCGGATACATGAATGGTTATCAGAATATCAGAAAGGTGGCTGAAATTTGTCTAGTGGAAAATAAAGTTGATGTACTTGATATATAAAGCCTTGGACCAGGGAGAGCTAAAGATTGATGAGTTAATTAGAAATTAGTACATGCAGCTATCTTATGGCCAAATGGTAATAAGTGATATGGCCACCTTGCTCTGATCAGTTGGTCAGCTGCAAAGTATGCCACTTTCTTTCAGAGTGGCCATGAAGCATGCCTTTCGGTCTTCTGATCCAAGGAAAAGTAATTAGTATTAGTACAACTGATTAGCTATCTGATCATGGATTTTGTGGCTGGTAAAGATGGCACTTGGAGTGTAGCTGAAGGGACTGGTATCCTAGATTTTTGTTTGGGTAAAGAAAATTTGATCATGTAATTCGAATTAGTATATAAAAAAGATATTCTCTTACTTCATCATGCATCATATGCAGGCCATTTTCAAGGTATACATACTACTCCCTCCGTTCCTAAATATTTGTCTTTATAAATATTTCACTACAAATTACATACAGATGTATATAGACATAATTTAGTGTTAGATTTACTCATTTTGCTTCGTATGTAGTCCGTAGTTGAATCTTTAAAAAGACAAATATTTAGGAACGGAGGGAGTAGTATTTAATTATTCTGCAGTTTTTCCGGGTTGACCGTTTCTGCCTTAATCATGAGGACAAGTTAATTTAGGTCAGTCATACATCACAAGTAATTAATCATGGGTAAAAAAATAATCTGAAAATGCAAAACAAACCACACAGCCCTATCACAGTTCCTTTAGTTAGCACCAACTCCTTTGTTTAACCTTCTAGTTGCTATGAAATCTACTTGGTTGCTTCATCAAGAGACCTTCCATCCGTCCATACCTGAAATTCTGAAAGTGACAGGTCAATTCTTGAGGTTTGGACTTCTGGCCATTCCTCATATCATTGTTCAACTTGTCAATTGTTTTTTCCTTCAGAAAGTAAACTCGCCAAAAGAAAATCAGTTTCCTTCCCAACAGACTGCAAGTGGGTGATGTGCTGATCTGCACCGATCTATGTCCACATCTACATGCATCATCCTAAATTAATCTTTTCTGAAGTTTACCTTACCTACCCAGTACCCAGTTCATCACATATTTTTACAGTGGCGTCCAAGTCCAAGGCAGAGCGCAGTTAGTAAACGAGTACTCTCTCCGACCCATATTACTTGTCGATCAAACGAATGTATTTAGGTTCAGAGAGAGTACTATAATTACCTCGTTGGATCCATTGCATCTGTATGATCCATAGGTACCCTACAGACCTAGACTAATTTTGATCTGAGGTAGAGGTTTGCTGGGCTTATATCTGAAGGGACGGCATGGATTGCAGAGTAAGAAAAGTTGTGTTAAGAAACATTACATCTGATCTGACTATCTCGCAGATAGGTGCATCCACAGAAGGAGGAAGCTTCTGAAGTTAGTTAACTCTCAGGTGACCTGAACAAGTCATCGGCGCCGGCCGGCTGTTTTCTGAAGAACAATAATAATAAGATAAAAAGGTACACTTGCTTAGGAAGGCGTGACCAAGGAGTAGACCTGAATTCCGCACTGCCCTCGCTGTTCTCTGAATTTTTACTCGTGTAAATTTCCTATCAAGGCGTGGACCTGCATTGATTTGACTGTTCTCTGAATTTCCGATGTGCTCTGCTCCCTCCGATTCGTATTACTTGTCGCTCGAACGGATCTGGCCCGTGGCTTGGCTTGTACTTCCTCTGTAAACTAATATAAGTGTGTTTAGATTACTAAAATAGTATTCTAAACACTCTTATATTAGTTTACGGAGGGAGTAATTCTGAAGTTGGCCCCTGCTGTCAGTGATCCTCACAGGAAATTCAGCTGGTTCAGAGTTCACTCGGACTAGTGACAGTGCTGTGATTACTACTTGAAACAAACATTTTGACTGGTCTGACTTTTTTTGCAGGCAGAGGCAGGTGCATGAACGGATCTGGTCCGTGGCTTGGCTTGTCATTCTGAAGCTGCTGATGTTAATTAATTCCTGAGTAATCTGAACAAGTCATTGCAGCCGGCTGTTCTTTGAATAAAATAAAATAAAATTATACACTTGCTCAGGAAGCTGGCATGACGACCAAGGCGTACACCTGAATTTTCGTTGCCGACACAACAATTTTCTACTGCCACTTGTAACTATTTATTCTCCTACATGGATAGATAAAGATGGATAGACCGGCCTACGACTTGGCTTGCGTACTCTGTCATTCTGAAGTTGGCTCTTGATGTCAGTAATTTCTTTCAACCGTCATTCTGACTTGTGACGGTGGTGTGATTAGTGCTGACCACTTAGGTAAATCATGCTCATTTGCCTGCGTAATCCCAGGATTGGAGCTGGGGGCGCCACGTGTCAGCCTGCCACGGCCGTTGACCTCGCTCCTGTCCTGCCTGCCCCTCCCCTGCCTGACCTGACAGCCATTAAAGTAAGCAATCAAGCTCCTCATCCACGGAAAGAAACCATGAAAGTGACACAACACGGAACAATATATATATACCCCCAATCTAATCTAGTCTCCAACACACTGGCTGGCTGGTAGCTGGTGTATATGTACGTATCCAGGAATTCCATTTAATCGGAGTCAGCCAGGGAAGAAGACGAAGAGGAAGAGGAGGCAGTGAGGTTGGTTGGCCGAGAGTCAAACCCAGCTGCTGGCAGACAAGACAAGGTCGATGGTTGGCTAGAGCTGATCAGCAACCTCCATTGTTTGTCGACAAGGAGGTCGTCGATCGGTTGATACACTGATGTGGGTTCTTGGATGAGCGATCGCTAGCTGAAAATGGCGGGGCGAGGCAGGGGTGGTGCGCTGGCGGTGATCATGCTGCTGTCGTGGTGCCTGAGCGGCGCCGCGCAGTCCACGCCTCGGTGCGGGGCAGGCGACCTCGCCGCGCTCAGAGGGTTCTCGGCCGGCCTCGATGCTCCGGTGGATGGATGGCCTGCCGATGGCGACGACTGTTGTGCGTGGCCCGGCGTGGTCTGCGGCCGCGAGAACGTCGTCGGGGTGGTGCTGCCGAACCGGACGCTACGGGGGGAGGTGGCCGCGTCGCTCGCCGGGCTGACGGGGCTCCGCGTGCTCAACCTCTCGGGCAACGCGCTGCGGGGGAGTCTTCCGGCGGGAGTCCTCCGGCTGCGACGCCTCGAGGTGCTCGACGTCAGCTCCAACGCGCTCGCCGGTGCGCTGCTGGACGCTGCCGGCGCCGGTGCGATCGAGCTTCCGGCGGCGCGGGTGTTCAACGTGTCGTACAACGCGTTCAACGGCAGCCACCCCGTGCTCCCGGCCGCCGTGGACCTCACGGTGTACGACGCGTCCGGCAACGGCTTCGAGGGCTCCGTGGACGCCGCCGCGGTCTGCGCGTCGTCGCCGGGGCTGCGGGTCCTGCGGCTGTCCATGAACAGGCTCTCCGGCGACTTCCCTGTCGGGTTCGGCCAATGCCGGTCGCTTCTCGAGCTCTCGCTCGATGGCAATGGCATCACCGGCACCATCCCCGACGACCTCTTCGCCGCCACGTCGCTGCGGTACCTCACCCTCCACACCAACTCCATCTCCGGCGAGATTCCGCCGGGGCTCCGCAACCTCACCAGCCTCGTCCGCCTCGACTTATCCTTCAACGCATTCACCGGCGCGCTGCCCGAGGTGTTCGACGCGCTCGCCGGCACGCTCCAGGAGCTGTCGGCGCCGAGCAACGTGCTCACCGGTGGCCTTCCCGCCACGCTCTCGCTATGCACGAACCTCCGCGTCCTCAACCTCCGCAACAACACGCTCGCCGGCGCCATCGGCCTCGACTTCCGCGCCGTCAATAGCCTCGTCTACCTCGACCTGGGCGTCAACAAGTTCACGGGCCCCATCCCCGCGAGCCTCCCCGAGTGCGCCGGCATGACGGCGCTCAACCTCGGCCGAAACCTCCTAACCGGCGAGATACCGCCGTCGTTCGCCACGTTCCCGTCGCTCTCATTCCTGTCCCTCACCGGCAACGGCTTCTCTAACGTCACGTCGGCGTTGAGGATATTACAGAGCTTACCCAACCTGACGAGCCTCGTGCTCACCAAGAACTTCCGCGGCGGCGAGGCGATGCCAGAGGACGGCATCGATGGGTTCGCCAAGATCGAGGTGCTCGTCATTGCCAATTGCGAGCTCACCGGCGCGATCCCGGCGTGGCTCGGTGGGCTCCGGAAGCTCAAGGTGCTCGACATCTCGTGGAACCGGCTCGCCGGCCCGATCCCGCCGCTGCTCGGCGAGCTGGACCGCCTCTTCTACCTCGACATATCGAACAACTCGCTGCAGGGAGAGATCCCGGCCAGCCTGACGCGGATGCCGGCGCTGCTGGCTGGCAGCGGCAATGGCCGCGGCGACGACGAGAAGGTACAGGACTTCCCGTTCTTTATGCGCCGGAACGTGACGGCGAAAGGACGGCAGTATAACCAGGTGAGCAGCTTCCCGGCGTCGCTCGTGCTGGGGAGGAACAACCTCACCGGTGGCGTGCCGGCGGCTCTCGGAGCACTGGCCAGACTGCACATCGTCGACCTGAGCTGGAACGGCTTCTCGGGGCCCATCCCGCCGGAGTTGTCGGGGATGACGAGCCTCGAGTCCCTCGACGTGTCGCACAACGCGCTCTCCGGCGCCATCCCGGCGTCGCTGACGCGGCTCAGCTTCCTCTCCCACTTCGCCGTCGCGTACAACAACCTCTCCGGCGAGATCCCCTTCGGCGGCCAGTTCTTCACCTTCTCGAGCGCGGAATTCGCGGGGAATCCGTTCCTGTGCGGTTTCCACGTGGGACGGAAGTGCGACCGGGAGAGAGATGATCAGGCCACGGATACGGATGGCAGCACACCCGGGAGCAATGGCGGCCGAAGGAGCGCCGCCAGCGCTGGCGTCGTGGGGGCGATATGCGTCGGCACGGCGCTTCTGGTCGCCGTGGGCCTTGCTGCGACGTGGCGGACGTGGTCGAGGAGGCGGCAGGACGACAACGCCTGCAGGGTGGCCGCCGGTGACGACGAGGAAAGCACCGACTCGTCCGCGGCGAGGTCGTCGACGCTTGTGCTCCTGTTTCCCGGTGACGACGAAGAGGAGGAGACGACGGTGATCACGCTGGACGAGGTGGTGAAGGCGACGGGGGACTTCGACGAGTCCCGCATCGTGGGATGCGGCGGGTTCGGCATGGTGTACCGCGCGACGCTGGCCGACGGGCGCGACGTCGCCGTGAAGCGCCTCTCCGGCGACTTCCACCAGATGGAGCGCGAGTTCCGGGCGGAGGTGGAGGCGCTCTCCCGCGTGCGGCACCGCAACCTCGTCGCCCTCCGCGGGTACTGCCGCGTCGGCAAGGACGTCCGCCTCCTCATCTACCCGTACATGGAGAACGGCAGCCTCGACCACTGGCTCCACGAGCGCGCCAACGCCGGCGACGCCCTGGCATGGCCGGCGCGGCTGCGGATCGCCCTGGGCGCGGCGCGCGGGCTGGCACACCTGCACGGCGGCGGCGGCGGGGGCGGCGCGCGGGTGATGCACCGGGACGTGAAGTCGAGCAACATCCTGCTGGACGCGGCGATGGAGGCGCGGCTGGGGGACTTCGGGCTGGCGCGGCTGGCGCGCGGGAGCGACGACACGCACGTGACGACGGACCTGGTGGGCACGCTCGGGTACATCCCGCCGGAGTACGGGCACTCGCCGGCCGCGACGTACCGCGGCGACGTGTACAGCATGGGGGTGGTGCTGGTGGAGCTGGTGACGGGGCGGCGGCCGGTGGACATGGCGGCGCGGCTCGGCGCGCGGGACGTGACGGCGTGGGCGGTGCGGCTGCGGCGGGAGGGGCGGGGCCACGAGGCCGTGGACGCCGCCGTGCCGGGGCCGCACCGGGAGGAGGCGGCGAGGGTGCTGGAGCTGGCGTGCGCCTGCGTCAGTGAGGACCCCAAGGCGAGGCCTAACGCGCAGCAGCTCGTCGAGCGGCTCGGCGCCATCGCCGGCGCCGCCGCCCCGGAGGTTTGCTCCGACGCGCAGCACGGTGGATAACAGAGGCTTGTTGTTTTGTGACAGTAATATATCGAATGTAATTATAAAAAAACTAACATATCGTGTAAATTCTAACACGCTTATACAGTTACAAGATCTTGGTGTTTCGCACTCTGCTTCGTCGGACCTTGTATGACTTTATTACTTATTAATCAATGAAATGTGGCGTTCTTTAAGAAAAAATTGAATTGAGGACGGTTGATTCGAACTTGTAAGAAATACAAATTTGTAAGCATGGGGATTACTAGGATGAGCCCCTTCGCTGCTTCCATGTGGGGTGACTTGTGCGGAATATACAAGCCTAGCTGCCGCCAACTCAACCCGCCGCCGTCGAAGGACGCAACCGACGAAGGAGGTAGCGGGAACCTTGCTTTCGACGAAGGAGGCCCTCAGACACGAATGAGGTCTCTTTGCGGTCTGTGGCGGATAGGACGAGCGACGGATGCAAGGTCACGACCAATAATAGTGATAGAATGTTAGGGTTTGAACTTTACTACTTCAAGGACTTCTGCTTCCATGAACCAAAGCAACCCATTTTTTATTAAAGAGATTAAACTTACAACCAAGTAAAAAAAAAATCCTGATCCATATGTGGGAGTTGGAAACTGAACACATACACACACATATAGAGAGATAACTTACGATGTTGTTTCTAGGAAGGATGGCTAGCTCATGTTCTCCTGAAGTGGTGAAAGATGCGGGCACCAACCGTTGGAGACGTATCACCGTCTGATTCGCGTGTGTCCGATGGGACGTCGTAGTTGGCTTCGTGCTGCCCGCTAGCGGGCGCAGTCGACTGGTCAGAGCAACCGGCCATGGGTGTGAGTCGGAGCAGCCGGCCCGGGCGGGCATGCACCCCGTCCGAATCGTCATCTTTGGGATACGCGGGGGTCATCCCCCGACAACAATACGGTTATCCATTTAAGTTAGGGAATAATTGTTATTCTGTTTACATGAATAATATCTTCAATGGTCATGTACCCAATGAGAATGGTTTATTGAATCTCGATCGTAGTAATACACATGTTTATAATATTGATGCCAAAAGATGCAAAGCAAAAAATGATAATACCATATACTTATGGCACTGCCGCTAAAGGATATATTGGTGTAAACCGGTGGCAGTTCACCATTTGCAAAGCTATTCATGAGTGATGACCGTTGAACAACATTGATATCGTTCAAAGATCTCGGCATTCCGAAAAAAACATGCCAAATCCAAGTCTCCTGATCGGCCACCGCTTCAAGGATTATAGTGGAACCTTTTTTCTGGCCGTGGAATTGCTCATGCCATGCCTCAGGACGGTTCTTCCAACTCCAATGCACATAATCTATAGAGCCAAGCATACCTTGGAACACACGAGCTTTATTCATCTCCAAAAGCCTTTTCAACATTGGGAGCTCTCAAATATTCCGGACCAAATACTTGCACGATTCCAACCGCGAAGCGCTTGACACATATGATGGCTTGGCTCTCACCCATGGCCAAGTGATCATCAACTAGATCCACCGGAATATCGTATGCCAACATATGCAAAGCATCGATCACCTTTTGAAATGTGCTATGTCCGAGTTTTTCGGCGGCATTCCTCCTTTGCTGAAAAAACCGTTCATGGTTCGCCAGTCTCTCTACAATGTGTTGGAACAAGTCGATGCTCATCCTAAAACAGCGCCGAAAGTAGGACTCGGGGTATATGGGAACCACCACAAAATAGTACCTCATCAATCTGTTGTGGGCATCTATCCTTTCCCTTCACAATTTCTGACGATCAAAAACCGAACCACCGTGCTTCGGCTTTTTGTTTATGTGCATAGCTAGGAACATTGCGAGGTCCTCCTCTTCTTGAGCATCAAATTCTTCATCGGAAGAATCGTGAGACGACGAACTCATCTACAAATTTGAATTCAAACTAAAATTTAACACTACAAACAACATACTCCAAAATCATCTAAAAAATGAAGTTTAGCAATATATACCTTGCAAGCGTTTTGTCAAACACCTTGTGGGCGCCGAGCTGCAAACCCTCACCAGGCGCTATTCGTCAGCGGCGCGGGCGTCCGCATGGGAGGAAGCGGCGGCGGCCACCGGGGAAGAGGGGGGAAGCGGCGCGCGCGGTGGGGAACGACGGGGGGGGGGGGGGAGCAGATGGGGAAATCGCACGTGGGAGTGAATATTTTAGATCCGGCGGTTGGTGGACATTCGCGCGGACGAGTCGATGTTCATCGCGCGGTAACGGACGCTAGAAAAAAGCAGCGTGCGATGCACTTCTATTTGACGCGCGGAGTGATTTTTAACGTGTCTGCTAAAGCCGGAACGCGCCAAAAAATCGTTTTTGATGCGTACAACTTATTTAGCGGCTTTGTTAAAGATGCACTAAAAACCAGCTAACGAAACAACTGGCTCCGCATAGCGCCATCACTCCCCCTCCCCCGGGGGCACCGTGAAATCGCCGGCCCACAGCAGCAGCGGCGCCACTTGTGTACCTCCGCTTTAATCATGTTCCCATTTCTCGTGCCAAGATTGCCGCCTAGCTAACTATCGCTCATTTGATCGTAAGCAAGACTCGCGTCAAGAATCCTGGATGGTTGAACCCGAGCTTAGCTTGCTTTTAACAAGAGATAAAGGCGATGTTTGTTAACTACCGTTTTAATTAATTAACTAGCATGTTTTTTGGTTTTTGAGTTTGACTCTTGGCTAACTAAGTCTAACTTCTTGGCCTAGAACAAGTCTAACTTCTTCTCTGTCTAATCAAATGGCCTTCTTGGATGCATGAGGATTTTTATATAGTTTAACTAGGTGGAGAGTATTGTTATTGTATCGGAGGAGCTAGATTAATTAACTAGTTAACTGCCGTGTGTAGCTGACCTCGCCTGCAGTCGGCGAGTCAGGGAAAGGAGGTCAATGGCCGTGGGACTCCCCCAGCTGCAAGCATGTGATTATGCACGCAAATAAACAAGCTTTGGCTAACTGATGATTACCAACTTTGAAACAGCAAGAGGCAACTTGTGAATGAATAATGAGCACACAAGACAAGCCACAGCCGTCCTATGTATCTACCTATCCGGAGAAAAATATATTTACAAGCGGCAGTGGAAAATGCACAGTATATTCCACGGACAACAAAAGTCTAGGTCTACGCCTTGATCATGCCTTCCTAAGCAAGTGTACTGTTTTCCTTTATTTTTCTTCGCAAACAGCCGTCGCTGATAACCTCAGATTCCTTAAGGCCAGCGGCTAATTACGCTGTGTGTGTGTGTGCAAAAAGTCAAATCAGATGGTACTATTTCTTTCTTATTATATACTGTATAAGGTTGTTAGTATCTGCGGTCTCTATATCCTGCTTGTCATCTAGTCCGAACCAGTTTGTCACCATCAGTTTCAAGTGAAAACCTAAGATTAACTATTCAAGGATATGAATGCATGGCTGACCTCTGAGTCTCTAACAACCATGCAGGTGCAATGGATTTAATGGCACTGGTAATTTACTAATTACACCCTGCACATCTTGGGCCCTATAAAAATTGAAATTATTTTGATTGGGTTAGTGATCTGCCATTTGCCATTTGCCAAGCTTGGTTCATATATACAAGACTATCTAATTTCCCACGCATTGCACTGGGGCATACATATTCTTCTTTTTTTCTTTGCAGGGTAAAGGAAGTTTTTATTGCAAGATCATAGTGTTACAATTAAGACGCCACAAGTCCTCAATACAAGGTGGAATCGAAAGTAACCACACAGCCGTGGTCCTTCAAAACGGCTATAACGTGTCAACCGATCTGCAACACTATTCATAGTATGCTATTAATAAGTCCCCTCGGATCAAACAGTGATGCATGATCCTCACGCGCAATGAAGGTCATTGCCTGGAATTTTCGAGCCATGCGATAGGGCATCAGAAAATGATCGAATGATGTTCCTGGCTAATCTCATGATCTCATTCGATCCACGAAATCTCAGGTATTTTTCATTTTTGAAATAAAATCCTCAAAAGTTCATACATAGTATCATAGTTCCCTCGAGAGGGGCGTCGGGAGGATTATGGCTGATGTGGAATGATGATCTCAAAATTTGTGATCATAGTGCCTCGTTCCATGCTATCCTAGCGAATGTAGTTCATGTTCCTTCTGGTATCAAATTCATTTTAGTACATATATATGGTGATTACTACTACCTTCAGACTAAGGCTATTTGGGATAAGGTTGCTAATTTTGTGTATGGTAAATTAGGTAAGCCGATGATATGTATGACAGACATGAATGACTTCCTATATGATATGGATAAATTTATACTAATGTAAATTATCATCGTCCGTATACTTTTCATTCTTTGGTTAAGAAACGGTGATTTCTTTGACATTGGTTATAGTGGGTCAGCGTATACATGGAGAAATAAGTAGCACACGACTAATCCTATATATCAATGCTTACATCATTGCCTAGTCAATCTGGATTGGTGTGTTATCTATACTAATAGAAAAGTGTTTAACTTGACTATCATTCTTAGTGACCATGCACCTATTTTGATCTCTACTGAATGGTATTTTTTGTAGGCCCAAGCAATGTTTCAAATTTGAAAAGTGGTGACTATATGAAAAATATTTACATGCTCATGCAAAAGTAGCCTGCAGCACACTAGGTCAACCTGTTTTTTCCGCCAAGACTACTTCTCTTGGAGGGTCTCTAAAATTCTAGTATGGAAAGAAAAACCCCTTAAATAAAAAATCCACGAGATAGAAGCCCATATCAACTGAATCCAATTGAAGCCTCTTCATCAACAAGACCATGCACTGGAAAACTCGCTTATTCTTAGTTATGAACATAATCTCTCAAAACCCAACCAATACTACAATCTAAGAGCTAAGAAGAACTGGGCTAAAGGCGGAGATACACACACTCATTTTATTCAGCAGGATGATTACAAAACTAGGAAAAGGAATAAATTTGTTTATATCAAAGGTGATACTATTCATTTTATGCCTACTCAAATTGCTAACACTTTCGTCAAGTATTTTAGACATTTTTCCCTCTCCTAATGGTAATGTGGGCAGCCATTTCCTTGATACCCACCCACCGTTTCAGCCAATTGAGTTTACTTATTCCATTCCAAATAATCAACAAATCATGTGGATTCTAGAAGAGATGAAGCTCAATGCTTCACCATGTCTTTATGGGTTCAATGTGGAGTTCTTCTTAGCTACATATGGGACCTGATAGGGGATGATGCCACTGCATTGGGAACCAAGGTCTATCCCACATGAATATTACCCCTCCCCATATCAATGACACCAATATTGCTCTCATCCCTAAAAACTTGTGCCTCAGATTCCCATTGATTATAGACCAATTACTCTTTGTAATGTTATCTACAAAATAATTGGCATATTCTTTTGCTTTTTGAAGATGATCTCCTTGTGTGTGGCAAAGTAAGTATGGACGAGGCTCAAACCCTGGCTCACATCCTTAAAAAAAATGTGATTCATGAGGTCATATTCCAAACTAGACCGAGTCTTTCATTCTCTTTAGTACTCTTGTTGATCGGGCCACCATTTCAAACATTATAACTATTTTTCTAGTGCCTTCCATGGATGCAAATCTTACACATCTTAGTCATCTTCTCATTCTCCCTTCTAAGAACAAGTTAGTTGCCTACAACTTTGTGCTTGATAAATTCATGGATAAGCTTCCAAGATATAAAGCTAACATGCTCTCTCATGCAGGTAGATTGGAGCTTAATAGACCTGTCTTCTCTGCTATCCCTGTTTATTTTATGCCCAATCCTATGTTCAACAACAGGTTTACTGCTAAGCTCATTGCTATCATTAGAAATTTTTGGTGGCCAGGAATTAGGTAGGATAGCTCTTCTAAAAGCCTTTGTCTTAAGGATTGGAAAGATATTGACACTTTAAAGAAAGATGGAGGGTTTGGTATTAGAAATCTTCGGCCATAAATCAAGGTCTCATTTTGGCTTCGACCAAGAGAATTGTAAATTCTCCCAATTCTTAACTACACCTTGTTCTTAAATCCAAATATATTCGAGATTCTTTTATTTGGACTGCTAGTTTAAATGTTCCAAAGTTCGCCTTTTTGGGCTTCCGCCCTAAAGTTGCATTCTAAGCTTAAGGTTCATTCTTTCATGTTGGGGAACATTGCATGGGAAACAAAAAATTTCCTACGCACACGCAAGATCTATCCATGGTGATGAGCATCTACGAGATGGAGAGTGGATCTACAATCGCTAAGCGGGAAGCGTTAAGAAATGCGGTTGGTGTAGTCGAACGTCTTCGCGATCCAAATCGCCGAGCGTCCCGCGATCTCATCACGATCCGTCCCGCGATCCAATCGCGATCCGTCCCTCGAACTCATCACGATCCGTCCTGCGATCTCATCACGATCCGTCCCGCGAATTCATCACGATCCGTCTTCCGATCTTGATCACAGTCCTTCCGATCTAGCGCCAAACGGACGGCACCTCCGCGTTCAGCACACGTACAGCTCGATGACGATCTTCGCCTTCTTGATCCAGCAAGAGGGCGCGGAGAGGTAGAAGAGTTCTCCGGCAGCGTGACGGTGCCGCGGCAATGGTGGTGGAGCAATTCTGGCAGGGCTTCGCCTAAGCACTGCAGAAAACCAATCTAGAGGAGAAACTATGCACTAGAGGAACGGGTAGCACGTGGCTGAAATTCTTGTGCAAAACCCCTAAAACCTCCAGTATATATAAGAGGAAGGAAGGAGAGGCCTTGGCACAAGGGCCAATCCTCCTTCGTTTGGCCGAAGTGGGGAGGAGAGGAGGACTCCTCCTCCAATCCTAGTAGGACTAGGATTCCTCCCTTTTTGCCTTTTTCCACTTTTTTCCTTTGGGCTTTTCTTCCCTAGCCGCATGGGCCTTGTGTAGGACTTCCACCAGCCCACTAAGGGCTGGTTCCACCATCCCACTAAGGGCTGTTATTCACTCTCCCACAACCCATCAAGCCTCTTGGGTCGAAATACCCCTCCCGGTGGTCTCCCGGTACACTACCGACACTCTCGGTACACTACCGATGAGCCCGAAACTTTTACGGCGACCAAAATAGGACTTCCTATATATGAATCTTTACCTCCGGACCATTACGGAGCTCCTCATGACGTCCGAGATCTCATCTTAGACTCCAAAAAACCTTCGGTCACCACCATACATAACTCTATACTACCGAAACGTCACCGAACCTTAAGTGTGCAGACCCTGCGGGTTCGAGAACTATGCAGACATGACCGAGACACCTCTACGGTCAATAACCAATAGCGTGACTGGATGCCCATATTGGTTCCTACATATTCTACGAAGATCTTTATCGGTCGAACCTCTATTTCAAGGATTCAGTTAATCCCGTATGATGTTCCCTTTGTTCTTCGGTATGTTACTTGCCTGAGATTCGATCGTTGGTATTTCCATACCTAGTTCAACCTCGTTACCGGCAAGTCTATTTACTCATTCCATAATACAAGATCCCGTGACTAACACTTAGTCACATTGCTTGCAAGGCTTGTTGTGATGTTGTATTACCGAGTGGGCCCTGAGATACCTCTCCATCACACGGAGTAACAAATCCCAGTCTTGATCCATGCCAACCCAACAGACACCCTCGGAGATACATGTAGAGTACCTTTATAGTCACCCAGTTACGTTGCGACATTTGATACACACAAGGAACTCCTCCGCTGTCAGTGAGTTGCATGATCTCATGGTCATAGGAACAGATACTTGACATGCAGAAAACAGTAGCATTAAACTGACACGATCATATGCGACGTCTGTAGTTTGGGTCTTGTTCATCACATCATTCTCCTAATGACGTGATCCCGTTATCAAATGACATCTCATGTCCATGACTAGGAAACCATAGCCATCTTTGATCAACGAGCTAGTCTATTAGAGGCATACTAGTGACATGGTATTGTCTATATATCCACACATGTATCTAAGTTTCCGATCAACACAATTATAGCATGGATAATAAACGATTATCATGAACAAGGAAATATCATAATAACCAATTTATTATTGCCTCTAGGGCATATTTCCAACAGTCTCCCACTTGCACTAGAATCAATAATCTAGTTTACATCACCATGTGATTCGCATTGTTATGAATCTAACACCCATTTTTGAGTTCTGGGGCTCGATCATGCTTTGCATGTGAGAGAGATCTTATAGTCAACGGGTCTGCAACATTTAGATCCGTGTGTACTTTGCAAATCTCTATGTTAAACTGTAAACACTGCTACCACACTCCACTAGGTACTATTCCAAATGGCTTCTCCACTATACGTATCCAGATTGCTACTCCGAGTCATCCGGATTGGTGTTAAAGCTTGCATCGACGTAACACTTCACGACGAACTCTTTATCACCTCCATAATCGAGAAACATCTCCTTAGTCTTTTAGTTACTAAGGATAATCTTGACCGTTGTCCAGTGATCCACTCCTGGATCACTCTTGTACCCCTTGATGGACTCATGGCAAGGCACACACAGGTGCGGTACACAACATGACATACTATACAGATCCTATGGCTACGGCATAGGGGACGACATTCATCCTTTCTCTTTCTTCTGCCGTGGTTGAGCTTTGAGTCTCACTCAACTTCACACCTTACAAATCAGGCAAGAACTCTTTCTCTGACTGATCCATTTTGAACTCTTTGAAAATCTTGTCAAGGTATGTACTCATTGAAAGTCTCATCAAGCATCTTGATCTATCTCTATAGATCTTGATGCTCAACAATTAGGTAGCTTTATCCAGGTCTTCCTTTGAAAAACTCTTTTCAAACAACCCTTTATACTTTCCAGAAATTCTACATCATTTCCTTTGAAAAACCTTTTATACTTCCTTTGAAAAACAACCCTTTATACTTCCTTTGAAAAACCGTTTATACTTTCCAGAAATTCTACATCATTTCCGATCAACAATATGTCAACGACATATGCTTACTAGAAACTCTATAGTGCTCTCACTCACTTTATTTTAAATACAAGTTTCTCAT
This sequence comes from Hordeum marinum, assembly GCA_022496015.1. NCBI lineage: Eukaryota > Viridiplantae > Streptophyta > Magnoliopsida > Poales > Poaceae > Hordeum > Hordeum marinum. The sequence continues at coordinate 21,860,729 of CM039677.1, read as the reverse complement.
AAACTTTGTATAGACTCAAAAACTTTGATCACCTCATCAAAGTGTATATTCCAACTCTGAGATGCTTACTTCAGTTCATAGAAGGATCACTGAAGCTTGCACACCTTTTAGCATCCTTAGGACTGACAAAACCTTCTGGTTGTATCTCACACAACCTTTCCTTAAGGAAGGAAACGATGTTTTCACATCCATCTGCCAGATTTCATAATTAAAAAATGCAGCAACTACTAACATAATTCCAACAGACTTTAGCATCGCTACGAGTGAGAAAGTCTCATCGCAGTCAACTCTTTGAACTTGTCAGAAACTTCTTTGCGACAAGTCGAGCTCTATAAATGGTGACATTTACCATCAGCGTCTATCATCATCTCAAAGGTCCATTTGTACTCGAAGACTTGCCGTCCAACGAGCAAGTCTACCAAAGTCTATACTTGGTTTTCATACATGGATCCTTTCTCGGATTTCATGGCCTCTAACCATTTGTCGGAATCCGGGCCCATCATCGCTTCTCCACATCTCGTAGGTTCATCGTTGTCCAACAACATGACCTCCAAGACAGGGTTGTCGTACCGCTCAGGAGCAGTACACATCCTTGTCGACCTACGAGGTTTGATAGTAACTTGATCCGAAGCTTCATGATCATCATCATTAACTTCCTCTTCAACTAACGTAGGCTTCACAAGAACATCTTCCTGTGCTGCGCTACTCTCTTCGTTGAAACAAAGGTACAACAACCTCATCAAGTTCTATCCTCCTCCCACTCAATTCTTTCGAGAGAAACTCTTTCTCGAGAAGGGACCCAATTTTAGAAACAAACATTTTATGCTTGGATCTGAGATAGAAGGTTCACCCAACTGTTCTTACGGTATTCTATGAAGAAGCATTTGTCCGCTTTGGGTTTGAGCTCATTCGGTGAAAACATTTTCCACACAAGCGTCGCAGCCCCAAACATTAAGAAATGACAGCTTGGGTTTCTATCAAACCCTAATTCACACGGTGTCATCTCAACGGATTTAGATGGTGCCTTATTTAAAGTGAATATAGTTGTCTCTAATGCATAACCCCAAAATTATAGTAGCAAAACGATAAGAGACACCATAGCACGCACCATATCCAATAGAGTACGACTATGACATTCGGACACACCATCACACTATGGTGTTCTGGGTGGCGTGAGTTGTGAAACAACACTCACATTGTCTAAAGTTGTATGCCAAACTCGTAACTCAGATATTGACCTCCACGATCATATCGCAGACATTTTTATCTTGTTGTCACGATGATCTTAAACTTCACTCCGAATTTACTTGAACCTTTCAAACAATTCAGACTTGTGTTTCATTAAGTAAATATACACTATATCTACTCAAATCACCAGTGAAGGTAAGAAAATAACGATATCCACCGCATGATACAAGACTCATTGGATTGCATACATCAACATGTATCATTTCCAATAAATCACTTGCCCGCTCCATCCATCTGGAAACGGGGTCCTTAGTAATCTTGCCCAAGAGGCATGGTTCGCATGTCTCAACCGATTCGAAATCGAATGAGTCCAAAGATTCATTAGTATGGAGTTTCTTCATGCGATTTATACCAATATGACATTTAGCGGAAGTGCCACAAGCATGTGGTACTATCATTATTAACTTTGTATCTTTTTGGCATCAATGTTATGAACATGTGTATTACTACGATCAAGATTCAACAAACCATTTTCACTGGGTGCATGACCATTGAAGGTATTATTCATGTAAATAGAATAACCATTATTCTTTATCTTAAATGAATAACCGTGTTGCAATAAACACGATCTAATCATGTTCATGCTTAACGCAAACACCAAATTACATTTATTTAGGTTAGTCACTAATCTCGAAGGTAGAGAGAGCATGCGATGTTGATCACACCAACTTTGGAAACATTTCCAACACACATCGTCACCTCACACCTAGCTAGTCTCCGTTTATTCCGTAGCTTTTACTTCGAGTTACTAACATTTAGCAACCAAACCGGTATCCAATACCCAGGTGCTACTAGGAGTACTAGCAAGGTACACATCAATAACACGTATATCAAATATACTTCTGTCGATGTTGCCAGCCTTCTTATCTACCAAGTATCTAGGGTTGTTTTGCTTCAGCGACTGCTCTCCTCATAATCGAAGCACTTAGTCTCAGGTTTGGGTTCAACTTTGGGTTGCTTCACTAGAGCAGCAACTGACTTTCTATCCATGAAGTTTCCCTCCTTGCTCCTGCCCTTTTCGAAACTAGTGGTTTGACTAACAATCAACACTTGACTCTCCTTCTTGATTTCTACCTTCGCGGTGTCAAACATCGCAAACAGCTCAGGGATCATTAATTCTATCCCTGGCATTTTATAGTTCATCACCAAGTTCTAGTAGCTTAATGACAGTGACTTGGAGAACTATATCAATCACTATCTTATCTGAAAGATCAACTCCCACTCGATTCAAGCGATTGTAGCTTCCAGATAATCTGAGCACATGCTCAACGATTGAGCTATTCTCTTTCATCTTGCAGGCAAAGAATCTTGTTGGAGATCTCATATCTCGCAACACGGGCACGAGCCTGAGGTCCTAATTTCAGTTCTTAGAACATCTCATATGTTCCGTGACGTTCAAAATGTTTCGGAGCCTCAATTCTAAGTCGTAATGCATGACGCACTAAACTATCAAGTAGTCATCAGAACGTGCCTGTCAGATGTTCACAATATCTACAGACGACACTAGAGGGGTTGGCGCACCCAGCGGTGCATTAAGGACATAAGCCTTCTGTGCAGCAATGAGGACAATCCTCAAATCACGGACCCAGTCCGCAATATTGCTACCATCATCTTTCAACTCTATTTCTCTAGGAACATATAAAAATACAAGGGAGCTACAGCGCGAGCAAGTAATCTACAACATCATTTGCAAAGACACTACTGACTATGTTCATGATAATGAGTTCAATTAATCATATTACTGAAGAACTCCCACTCAAATTGACATCCCTCCGGTCATTCGAGTGATACATGATCCAAATTCACCAACTCAAGTCCGATCATCACGTGAGTTGAGGTGGTTTCAATGGTGAACATCATCATGTTGATCATATCTACTATATGACTCATGTTCGACCTTTCGGTCTCTTGTGTTCCGAGGCCATGTCTGTACATGCTAGGCTTGTCAAGTTTAACCCGAGTGTTCTGCATGTGCAACACTGGCTTGCACCCGTTTTATGTGAATGTAGAGTCTATCACACCCGATCATCACGTGGTGTCTCGACACGACGAACTTTCACAACGGTGCACACTCGGGGAGAACACAATTTATCTTGAAATTAAGTGAGGGATCACCTTATAAAGCTACCGTCGTCCTAAGCAAAACGAGGTGCATAAAAGGATTAACATCACATGCAAATCATAAGTGACATGATATGTCCATGAACTTGTGCTTTTGATCTCCATCTTGAAAGCACCGACATGATCTCCATCGTCACCGGCATGACACCATGATCTCCATCAACGTGCCGCCATCGGGGTTGTCGCGCCCAACATGCTTCTACTACTATTGCTACCGTTTAGCGATAAAGTAAAGCATTACATAGCGCTTAATGATTGACACACAGGTCATACAATAATTAAAGACAACCCTATGGCTCCTGCCGGTTGCCGTACTCATCGATATGCAAGTCATGATAATCTATACGTCGCATGATCATCTCATACATCACATATATCACATCATGTAATTGGCCATATCACATCACAACATACCCTGCAAAAACAAGTTAGACGTCCTCTAATTGTTGTTGCATGTTTTACGAGGCTGCTACGGGTATCTAGCAAGAACAATTCTCATCTACACAAAAACCACAACGGTGATACACTAGTTGCTTTTCAACCTTCTCAAGGACCGCCTTTGTCGAATCCGATCCAACTAAAGTGAGAGAAACTGGCACCCGCAAGCCATCTATGCAACAAGTTGCGGTTGAGATAACCGGTCTCTCGTAAGCGTACGAGTAATGTTGGTCCGGGCCGCTTCATCTCACAATACCGCTGAACCAAAAAACGACCAAGGGAGGAAGCAATCTAAGCATCAACGCCCACAAACACTTTGTGTTCTATTCGAGGTCTCATCTACACATATACCTAGCTCATGATGCCACTGTTGGGGAATGTTGCATGGGAAACAAAAATTTTCCTCCGTTCACGCAAGACCTATCCATGGTGATGAGCATCTATGAGAGGGAGAGTGGATCTACATACCCTTGTAGATCGCTAAGCGGGAAGCGTTAAGAAACGTGGTTGGTTTAGTCGAACGTCTTCGGGATCCAAATCGCCGAGCGTCCCGCGATCCAATCACGATCCGTTCCGCGAACTTGATCATGATCCTTCCCGCGAACTCGGTCACGGTCCTTACGAACTAGCGCCGAACGGACGACACCTCCGCGTTAAGCACACGTACGACTTGATGACGATCTCCGCCATCTTGATCCAGCAAGAGGGAGCGGATACGGGGAATAGTTTTCCGGCACCGTGAAGGCGCTCCGGTGATGGTGGTGGAGCTATTCCGGCAGGGCTTCGCCTAAGCACTGCAGGGACTAAAGGTCGGCATTGGTTCCGGGTGGTGCCACGAACCAGGACCAATGCTTCTTCTATATAATGAGCACTTAGCAAATTTTGCAGGTTTCATCGCCCTCCCCGTCCCCGTCGCCCTCGTCGCCCCCATCATCGCCCCGCCCCCGTCACTGCCCCTGCCGCCCCCTTCACCACCCCCACCGCTCCCATTGCCGCCCCGTCCCCATCGCCGCCCATGTCGCCGCCCCGTCCCCGTCGCCCCTGTCGCCGCCCCGCCCCTGTCGTCCCCGTCGCCGCCCCGCCCCCATCGTCCCCGTCGCCGCCCCGGCCCGTCACCACCCCTCCCTTGTCGCCTCCCCCGCCGCCCCCATCGTCGCCCTGTCCCCATCGCCTCTCCTTCGCCGCCCCGCCCCATCGCCACCCTATCGCCGCCCCCATTGTGAGCCGCCGCCGCCCCTGCTCTATGATTTTTTTAAATATATGTTGATTTTTTATATGATGAATGTTTATGTTTTTTTGTTCTATGTTTTATTTAGTTATTAGGAGTCTTAGGGAAAATTAGTGTGTGTATGTTAGATTAGAGAAAAATTCTCGGATTTATGAAAAAATAGTGATTAAATAATAAAAAAAAGTTCTCATAGGAATTTGTCTCGACGTCGTTGATGCCCGGCCCGCATCCTCGTCGTCGAGTGGTCCGCGAGAGCCTGCTTGATAGGCGTCATGTCCGGGACTGGGCTCCACTGGGCTAGCACTGGGAGGTGCTACCTTCCTGGGCTCGGAGGTTGGTGAGGAATCCAGGTCTCGTCGTCGACCCGGAGCTTTTGTGGTGGCGGTCACGTGGGCCACTTTCGGTGCGAAGGGAGCGGGCCCTCGCGGAGGTGGTATGTCGCCGTGTCAAGGAGGAGGACGAGCACGTCCGTCGCTACATGGAGGCGTTGAACGCCAGGTTCAACAATACCTGGCAGATTCTTCAGGGATTCACCCGAGTTATGATCCCGTGATGGTTCCTTATCTTTGGGTGTCCACCGCCGGTGACTCAAAGACCGCTAGTGAACCTAGTTCACCATCCTCCACTTTGGATTCTAGGATATTCAATCTGTATTAGTGATCTTATATGATAATATTCGAGATGTATTTGTTAATATTTGATGATGTGTTAACCGGATTGTTCGGGATGATGTATTAGTTAATATCAAGTGCTTGTGATTTGCCAGTCATTCCGACAAAACATAAGGAATTTTTTCTATGTCATTGCTCGATATATGGAATGGGTTGTATATATATATAAATCCCGACCGTTGTCATGGGGGTCGCTTCTCCTTCGTTCCCGTGTGCTAGACATTTTGGTGTAATGCACTCGGGGACAAATGGAGGAGCCACCATCACCGACGGTCGCAATATCAGAGGGAGTGCCCACCATATATGTGAAATGAGAGTTTAGGAAGGAAAGACTCGACAGACCTAAATTCAACCCGTTGCATATTGGGTAATAGTGATCTGTGTGTTGATCAGTTTCTTGGTAGTTTCTTTCGGTCAATTTTAAATATTTAAAATCGATTGAAGGAAATATTAGTGATCTTATATGATAATATTCGAAATGTATTAGTTAATATTTGATGATGAATTAATAACTGGATTATTCGAGATGATATATTAGTGATATTATATTCGAGTTCATTATAAATGTATTAGTGATATTTTATCGGTATAATGCGTGTGTGACTTTCGGTCTGTCGTTGCTCCTTGTGTGACTTTCATGTGTGTTCTTGATGGTGGAAACCCGACTGTTGTCGTGGGGGGCGCCTCCTCTTTTTTATCTTCTTTGCGATATACTCGTCGGTATAATGCACAAGAAGAGAAGAGGGGGGCATCCATCACCGGTGGTCGAACTATTACTGTGAGAGAGTGCCCACAAACATATATACACCACAATATCAGTGTGAGAGAGAGCACACCAAAACACCATGAGATATGAGAGTTATTTAAGAAAAGCCTCGACGAACCGAAAGTCACACACTCTGAAACCCCTAAACTAACCCTGCAAAAACCCCTAACCCCCCTCCCTTTCAAAAAAAACCCTAGCAACTTTTGGTCCAGGTTGGTGTTACCAACCGGGACTAAAGGTCCTCCTGCCTGGGCTCCCCGCAGAGACCACGTGGAGCCCCTTCTGTCCCGGTTCGTAAGTGAATCGAGACTAAAGGTTTGGGGATTTAGTCCCGACCCTTTAGTCCCTATTCTAGAACCGGTACTAATGGCCTCCTGGAACCGGGACAAATGGGCCGTCTTCTACGAGTGGATCTTATTCAGTAGGTCTAGAAGCAGAGGTAAATGTCTCTTAGGGTTCAAACTTCCGCTAGGAGATTACTTCGCAAAGCTCTTCCCACTGGTTTGAGAGTAGGTCATTTCTCAGTTCATATTGCCAAACATTTGTTGGAAATATGCCCTAGAAGCAATAATAAATTAGTTATTATCATATTTCCTTGTTCATGATAATCGTTTATTATCCATGCTATAATTGTATTGATCGGAGACTTAGATGCATGTGTGGATACATAGACAAAACCATGTCCCTGGTATGCCTCTAATAGACTAGCTCGTTGATCAAAGATGGTTAAGATTTCCTAGCCATTGACATGAGATGCCATTTGATAATGGGATCACATCATTAGGAGAATTATGGGATGGACAAGACCCAAACTACAAACGTAGCATATGATTGTGTCAGTTTAATGCTACTGTTTTCTGCATGTCAAGTATCTGTTCCGATGACCATGAGATCATGCAACTCACTAACACCGGAGGAGTGCCTTGTGTGTATCAAACATTGCAACGTAATTGGATGACTATAAAGGTACTCTACAGGTATCTCCGAGGGTGTCTGTTGGGTTGGCAAGGACCAAGACTGAGATTTGTTACTCCGTGTGACGGAGAGGTATCTCAGGGCCCACTCGGTAATACAACATCACAACAAGCCTTGCAAGCAATGTGACTAAGTGTTAGTCACGGGATCTTGTATTACGGAACGAGTAAAGAGACTTTCCGGTAACGAGGTTGAACTAGGTATGGAGATACCGACGATCGAATCTCGGGCAAGTAAACATACCGAAGAACAAAGGGAACATCATACGGGATTAACTGAATCCTTGACATAGAGGTTCGACCGATAAAGATCTTCGTAGAATATGTAGGAACCAATATGGGCATCTAGGTCCCGCTATTGGTTATTGACCGTAGAGGTGTCTCGTTCATGTCTACATAGTTCTCGAACCTGCAGGGTCAACACACTTAAGGTTCGGTGACGTTTCGGTAGTATAGAGTTATGTATGGTGGTGAACGAAGGTTGTTCGGAGTCCCGGATGAGATCCAGGACGTCACGAGGAGCTTCGTAATGGTCCGGAGGTAAAGATTGATATATAGGAAGTCCCATTTTGGTCGCCGGAAAAGTTTCGGGCTAATCGGTAATGTACCGGGAGTGCCGGTAGTGTACCGGGAGACCACCGGGAGGGGTGTTTCGACCCAAGAGGCTTCATGGGCTGTGGGAGAGGAAATACCAGCCTTTTGTGGGCTGGTGGATGTCCCACACAAGGCCCATGCGGCTGGGAGAAAAAGCCCAAAGGGAAAAAGGTGGAAAAAGGCCAAAAAAAGGAGGAATCCTAGTCCTACTAGGATTGGAGGAGTCCTCCTCTCCTCCCCACTTTGGTTGACCCAAGGGCTGGCTTTTTGGCAGGCAAGACTCCTCCTCCTCTCCTCCTATATATACTAGAGGATTTTAGGGTTTTGGCACAGAATTTTCAGCCACGTGCTACCCGTTCCTCTAGTGCATAGTTTCTCCTCTAGATCGGTTTTCTGCAGTGCTTAGGCGAAGCCCTGCCAGAATAGCTCCACCACCATCACCGCAGCGCCGTCACGCTACCGGAGAACTCTTCTACCTCTCCGCTCCCTCTTGCTGGATCAAGAAGGCGGAGATCGTCATCAAGCTGTACGTGTGCTGAACGCGGAGGTGCCGTCCGTTCGGCGCTAGATCGGAAGGACCGTGACGAGATCGCGGGATGGATCGTGATGAGTTCGCGGGATGGATCGTGATGAGATCACGGGACGGATCGTGATGAGTCCGCGGGACGGATCGTGATTGGATCGCGGGACAGATCATGATGAGATCGCGAGACGCTCGACGATTTGGATCGCGAAGACGTTCGACTACACCAACCGCGTTTCTTAACACTTCCTGCTTAGCGATCTACAAGGGTATGTAGATCCACTCTCCCTCTCGTAGATGCTCATCACCATGGATAGATCTTGCGTGTGCGTAGGAAAATTTTTGTTTCCCATGCAACGTTTCCCAACAGTGGTATGAGAGCTAGGTCTATGTGTAGATGAGATCTCGAGTAGAACACAAAAGGTTTGTGAGCGTTGATGCTTAGATTGCTTCCTCCCTTGGTCGGATTTTGGTTCAGCGGTATTGTGAGATGAAGCGGCCCAGACCAACATTACTCGTACGCTTACGAGAGACCGGTTCCCTCAACCGCAACTTGTTGTATAGATGGCTTGCGGGTGCCAGTTTCTCTCACTTTAGTTGGATCGGATTCGACAAAGGCGGTCCTTGAGAAGGTTGAAAAGCAACTAGTGTATCACCATTGTGGTTTTTGCGTAGATGAGAATTGTTCTTGCTAGATACCCGTAGCAGCCACGTAAAACATGCAACAACAATTAGAGGACGTCTAACTTGTTTTTGCAGGGTATGTTGTGATGTGATATGGCCAATTATATGATGTGATATATTTGATGTATGAGATGATCATGTGATGTATAGATTATCACGACTTGCATGTCGATGAGTACGGCAATCGGCAGGAGCCATAGGGTTGTCTTTAATTATTGTATGACCTGCGTGTCAATCATTAAGCGTTATGTAATGCTTTACTTTATCGCTAAACGGTAGCAATAGTAGTAGAAGCATGGTGGGCACGACAACCCCGATGGCGACACGTTGATGGAGATCAAGATGATGGAGCTCATGGTGTCATGCCGGTGACGATGGAGATCATGCCGGTGCTTTCATGATGGAGATCAAAAGCACAAGTTCATGGCCATATCGTGTCACTTATGATTTGCATGTGATGTTAATCCTTTTATGCACCTTGTTTTGCTTAGGACGACGGTAGCATTATAAGGTGATCCCTCACTTAATTTCAAGATAAATTGTGTTCTCCCCGAGTGTGCACCGTTGCGAAAGTTCTTCATGTCGAGACACCACGTGATGATCGGGTGTGATAGACTCTACGTTCACATACAACGGGTGCAAGCTAGTGTTGCACATGAAGAACACTCGGGTTAAACTTGACGAGCATAGCATGTACAGACATGGCCTCGGAACACAAGAGACCGAAAGGTCGAACATGAGTCATATAGTAGATATGATCAACATGATGATGTTCACCATTGCAACCACCTCAACTCACGTGATGATCGGACTTGAGTTGGTGAATTTGGATCATGTATCACTCGAATTAACGGAGGGATGTCAATTTGAGTGGGAATTCTTAAGTAATATGATTAATTGAACTCATTATTATGAACATAGTCAATAGTGTCTTTGCAAATTATGTTGTAGATCACTTGCTCGCGCGGTAGCTCCCTTGAATTTTTATATGTTCCTAGAGAAATAGAGTTGAAAGATGATGGTAGCAATATTGTGGACTGGGTCCGTGATTTGAGGATTGTCCTCATTGCTGCACAGAAGGCTTATGTCCTTAATGCACCGCTCGGTGCGCCAACCCCTCTAGTGTCATCTGTAGATGTTGTGAACATCTGACAGGCACGTTCTGATGACTACTTGATAGTTTAGTGCGTAATGCATTACGACTTAGAATTGAGGCTCCGAAACATTTTGAACGTCATGGAACATATGAGATGTTCTAAGAACTGAAATTAGGATCTCAGGCTCGTGCCCATGTTGCGAGATATGAGATCTCTAACAAGATTCTTTGCCTGCAAGATGAAGGAGAATAGCTCAATCATTGAGCATGTGCTCAGATTGTCTGGGTGCTACAATCGCTTGAATCGAGTGGGAGTTGATCTTCCAGATAAGATAGTGATTGATATAGTTCTCCAAGTCACTGTTACTAAGCTACTAGAACTTGGTGATGAACTATAAATGCCAGGGATAGAAATAATGATCCCTGAGCTGTTCGCGATGTTTGACACCGCGAAGGTAGAAATCAAGAAGGAGCGTCAAGTGTTGATGGTTAGTCAAACCACTAGTTTCGCGAAGGGCAAGAGCAAGGAGGGAACTTCATGGATAGCAAGTCAGTTGCTGCTCCAGTGAAGCAACCCAAAGTTGAACTCAAACTCGAGACTAAGTGCTTCGATTATGAGGAGAGCGGTCGCTGAAGCGGAACAACCCTAGATACTTGGTAGATAAGAAGGCTGGCAACGTCAACAAAAGTATATTTGATATACGTGTTATTGATGTGTACCTTGCTAGTACTCCTAGTAGCACCTGGGTATTGGATACTGGTTCGGTTGCTAAATGTTAGTAACTCGAAATAAAAGCTACGAAATAAACGGAGAACTAGCTAAGGGTGAGGTGACGATGTGTGTTGGAAGTGTTTCCAAGGTTGATGTGATCGACATCGCACACTCTCTCTACCTTCGGGATTAGTAACAAACCTAAATAAGTGTTATTTGATGTTTTGCGTTGAGCATGAACGTGATTAGATCGTGTTTATTGCAACACGGTTATTCATTTAAGTTAGAGAATAATGGTTATTCTGTTTACATGAATAATACCTTCAATGGTCATGCACCCAGTGAGAATGGTTTGTTGAATCTTGATCGTAGTAATACACATGTTCATAACATTGATTCCAAAAGATGCAAAGTTAATAATGATAGTACCACATACTTGTGGCACTGCCGCTAAATGTCATATTGGTATAAAACGCATGAAGAAACTCCATGCTGATGGATCTTTGGACTCTTTCGATTTCGAATCGGTTGAGACATGCGAACCATGCGTCTTGGTCAAAGATGACTAAGGACCCCGTTTTCTGGTTTGACGGAGCGGGCAAGTGATTTATTGGAAATGATACATGTTGATGTATGCAATCCAATGAGTCTTGTTGCGTGCGGTGGATATCGTTATTTTCTTATCTTCACTGATGATTTGGGTAGATATAGTGTATGTTTACTTAATGAAACACAAGTATGAATCGTTTGAAAAGTTCAAGCAAATTCAGAGTGAAGTTTAAGATCATTGTGACAAGATAAAAATATCTGCGATATGATCGTGGATGTGAATATCTGAGTTACGAGTTTGGCATACAACTTTAGACAATGTGAAAGTTGTTTCACAACACACGCCACCTGGAACACCATAGTGTGATGGTATGTCCGAACGTCATAGTCGTGCTCTATTGGATATGGTGCATGTTATGATGTCTCTTATTGTTTTGCTACTATAATTTTGGAGTTGTGCATTAGAGACAACTACATTCACTTTAAATATGGCATCATCTAAATCTGCTGAGATGACACCATGTGAATTATGGTTTGATAGAAACCTAAGCTGTCATTTCTTGATGTTTGGGGCTGCGACGCTTGTGTGGAAAATGTTTTCACCTAATGAGCTCGAACCCAAAGCGGACAAATGCATCTTCATAGAATACCCTAAGAACAGTTGGATGAACCTTCTATCTCAGATCCAAGCATAAAGTGTTTGTTGCTAAAACGGGTCCTTTCCCGAGAAAAAGTTTCTCTCGAAAGAATTGAGTGGGAGGAAGATAGAACTTGATGAGGTTGTTGAACCTTTGTTTCTACCAGAGAGTAGCGCAGCGTAGAAAGATGTTTCTGTGGAACCTACGTCAGTTGAAGAGGAAGTAAATGATGATGATCATGAAGCTTCGGATCAAGTTACTATCGAACCTCGTAGGTTGACAAGGATGTGTACTGCTCCTGAGCGGTACGACAACCCTATCTTGGTAGTCATGTTGTTGGACAACAATGAACCTACGAGTTGTGGAGAAGCAATGATGGGCCCGGATTCCGACAAATGGTTAGAGGCCATGAAATCCGAGAAAGGATCCATATATGAAAACCAAGTATAGACTTTGGTAGACTTGCTCGTTGGACGGCAGGTCGTTGAGTACAAATGGATCTTTAAAATGAAGACAGACGTTGATGGTGAATGTCACCATTTATAAAGCTTGACTTGCCGCAAAGAAGTTTTCGGCAAGTTCAAGGAGTTGACTGCGATGAGACTTTCTCACTCGTAGCGATGCTAAAGTCTGTTAGAATTATGTTAGCACTTGCTGTATTTTTCAATTATGAAATCTGGCAGATTGATGCCAAAACATTGTTTCCTTTCTTGAGGAAAGGTTGTATGTGATACAACCAGAAGGTCTTGTCAGTCCTAAGGATGCTAAAAGGTGTGCAAGCTTCAGTGATCCTTCTATGAACTGAAGCAAGCATCTCTGAGTTGGAATATACACTTTGATGAGGTGATTAAAGTTTTTGAGTCTATACAAAGTTTACGAGAAACTTGTATTTACAATAAAATGAGTGTGAGCACTGTAGAGTTTCTGATAAGCATATGTGGTTGACATATTGTTGATCGGAAATGATATAGAATTTCTAGAAAGCATAAAGGGTTGTTTGAAAAGAGTTTTTCAAAGGAAGACCTGGATAAAGCTACGTAATTGTTGAGCATCAAGATCTATAGAGATAGATCAAGATACTTGATGAGACTTTCAATGAGTACATACCTTGGCAATATTTTGCAAGAGTTCAAAATGGATCAGTCAGAGAAAGAGTTCTCGCCTGATTTGTAAGGTATAAAGTTGAGTAAGACTCAATGCCCAGTGACTACAGAAGATAGAGAAAAGATGAGTGTCATCCCCCATGCTTCAGCCATAGGCTCTATCATGTATGCAATGCTGTGCACAAGACCCGATGTCAGCCTTGCCATAAGTATGTCCGAAAGGTTTCAAAGTGATTCTGGAATGGAGCATTGGACAGCGGTCAAGATTATTCTTAGTAACTAAAAGACTAAGGAGATGTTTCTCGATTATGGAGGTGATAAAGAGTTCGTCGTAAAGAGTCACGTTGATGCAAGATTTAACACCAATCTGGATGACTCGTAGTAGCAATCTGGATACGTATAGTGGAGCAACCATTTGGAATAGTACCAAGTGGAGTGTGGTAGCAGTGTTTACGGTTTGACATAGAAATTTGCAAAGTACACACGGATCTGAATGTCGCAGACCCGTTGACTATAAGACCTCTCTCACATGCAAAGCATGATTGAGCCCCAGAACTCATTGGGTGTTAGATTCATAACAATGCAAATCACATGGTGATGTGAACTAGATTATTGACTCTAGTGCAAGTGGGAGACTGTTGAAAATATGCCCTAGAGGCAATAATAAATTAGTTATTATCATATTTCCTTGTTCATGATAATCGTTTATTATCCATGCTATAATTGTATTGATCGGAGACTTAGATGCATGTGTGGATACATAGACAAAACCATGTCCCTAGTATGCCTCTAATAGACTAGCTCGTTGATCAAAGATGGTTAAGGTTTCCTAGCCATTGACATGAGATGTCATTTGATAACGGGATCACATCATTAGGAGAATGATGGGATGGACAAGACCCAAACTACAAACGTAGCATATGATCGTGTCAGTTTAATGCTACTGTTTTCTGCATGTCAAGTATCTGTTCCTATGACCATGAGATCATGCAACTCACTAACACCGGAGGAGTGCCTTGTGTATATCAAACGTCGCAACGTAACTGGGTGACTATAAAGGTACTCTACAGGTATCTCCGAGGGTGTCTGTTGGGTTGGCATGGATTAAGACTGGGATTTGTTACTCCGTGTGACGGAGAGGTATCTCAGGGCCCACTCGGTAATACAACATCACAACAAGCCTTGCAAGCAATGTGACTAAGTGTTAGTCACGGGATCTTGTATTACGGAATGAGTAAAGAGACTTTCCGGTAACGAGGTTGAACTAGGTATGGAGATACCGACGATCGAATCTCGGGCAAGTAAACATACCAAAGAACAAAGGGAACATCATACGTGATTAACTGAATCCTTGACATAGAGGTTCGACCGATAAAGATCTTCGTAGAATATGTAGGAACCAATATGGGCATCCAGGTCCCGCTATTGGTTATTGACCGTAGAGGTGTCTCGGTCATGTCTACGTAGTTCTCGAACCCGCAGGGTCTGCACACTTAAGGTTCGATGACGTTTCGATAGTATAGAGTTATGTATGGTGGTGACCGAAGGTTGTTCGGAGTCCCGGATGAGATCCAGGACGTCACGAGGAGTTCCGGAATGGTCCGAAGGTAAAGATTGATATATAGGAAGTCCCATTTTGGTCGCCGGAAAAGTTTCGGGCTAATCGGTAATGTATCGGGAGTGCCGGTAGTGTACCGGGAGACCACCAGGAGGGGTATTTCGACCCAAGAGGCTTCATGGGCTGTGGGAGAGTAAATACCAGCCTTTTGTGGGCTGGTGGAAGTCCCACACAAGGCCCATGCGGTTGGGAGAAAAAGCCCAAAGGGAAAAAGGTGGAAAAAGGCCAAAAAAAAGGAGGAATCCTAGTCCTACTAGGATTGGAGGAGGAGTCCTCCTCTCCTCCCCACTTTGGTCGACCCAAGGGCTGGCTTTTTGGCAGGCAAGACTCCTCCTCCTCTCCTCCTATATATACTAGAGGATTTTGTTGGAAATATGCCCTAGAGGCAATAATAAAATGGTTATTATTGTATTTCCTTGTTCATGATAATTGTCTATTGTTCATGCTATAATTGTGTTAACCGGAAACCATAATACATGTGTGAATACATAGACCACAACATGTCCCTAGTGAGCCTCTAGTTGACTAGCTCGTTGATCAATAGATGGTCACGGTTTCATGGCCATGGACATTGGATGTCGTTGATAACGGGATCACATCATTAGGAGAATGATGTGATGGACAAGACCCAATCCTAAGCATAGCACAAAGATCGTGTAGTTCGTTTGCTAAAGCTTTTCAATGTCAAGTGTCATTTCCTTAGACCATGAGATTGTGTAACTCCCGGATACCGTAGGAATACTTTGGGTGTGCCAAACGTCACAACGTAACTGGGTGGCTATAAAGGTACGCTACGGGTATCTCCGAAAGTATCTGTTGGGTTGGCACGAATCGAGACTGGGATTTGTCACTCCGTGTGACGGAGAGGTATCTCTGGGCCCACTCGGTAAGACATCATCATAATGAGCTCAATGTGACTAAGGAGTTAGCCACGGGATGATGTATTACGGAACGAGTAAAGAGACTTGCCAGTAACGAGATTGAACAAGGTATGGGGATACCGACGATCGAATCTCGGGCAAGTATCATACCGATAGACAAAGGGAATTGTATACGGGATTGATTGAATCCTTGACATCGTGGTTCATCCGATGAGATCATCGTGGAGTACGTGGGAGCCAACATGGGTATCCAGATCCCGCTGTTGGTTATTGACCGGAGAGGTGTCTCGGTCATGTCTACGTGTCTCCCGAACCCATAGGGTCTACACACTTAAGGTTCGATGACGCTAGGGTTATAGGGAAAAGGTATACGTGATTACCGAAGGTTGTTCGGAGTCCCGGATGAGATCCCGGACGTCACGAGGAGCTCCGGAATGGTTCGGAGGTAAAGATTGATATATAGGAAGTCCAGTTTCGGTCACCGGAAAGTTTTCGGGCTCATCGGTATTTTACCGGGAGTGCCGGGAGGGTGCCGGAGGACCCCCGGGAGGGGTGTGACGACCAGAGGACTTCATGGGCTGTTAGATAAAGTGTGTCAGCCCTTATTGGGCTGGGAAATACTTTTGCTAAAGGCCCATGTGGCTGGAGATAAGGAGATAAGGCAAAAAGGATTTAAAAGGAGGAGATCCACCTCCCTTGTGGGAGGTGGACTCTCCCTTTAATTCGGCCGGCCATCTCCTCTTTGGAGTAGAGGCCAAGCCAGCCCTCCACGTCCCTCCTCCTATATATACTTGAGGTTTTGGATGTTTTGAAAAAGGATTTGATCTCTCTCTCTCACGGCGAAGCCCTACCTCTCTTCTTCCTCCTCCGCAGCGCTTAGGCGAAGCCCTGTCGGAATACCTTGCTACTCCACCACCACCACGCCGTCGTGCTGCTGTTGGAGCCCTTCCCCAACCTCTCCTTCCTCCTTGCTGGATCAAGGTGTTGGAGACGTCACCGGGCTCCACGTGTGTTGAACGCGGAGGTGCCGTCAGTTCGGCACTTGATTGGATCTACCGCGATCTGAATCGCTACGAGTACGACTCCATCAACCGCGTTCTTGTAACGCTTCCGCTTAGCGATCTTCAAAGGTATGAAGATCCACTCTCCCCTTGCTCGTTGCTGGTTTCTCCATAGATGGATCTTGGTGAACGCGTAAATTTTTTTTTGATTTACTACTACGTCTCCCAACAGTGGCATCATGAGCTAGGTCTATGCGTAGAATCTATGCACGAGTAGAACACAAAGCAGTTGTGGGCGTCGATTTTGTTAATATGCTTGCCGTTACTAGTCTTATCTTGATTCGACGGTATTGTGGGATGAAGCGGCCCGGACCAACCTTACACGTACGCTTACGTGAGACCGGTTCCACCGCCTGACATGCAC
The DNA here is from genome assembly GCA_022496015.1 of Hordeum marinum. Lineage (NCBI taxonomy): Eukaryota > Viridiplantae > Streptophyta > Magnoliopsida > Poales > Poaceae > Hordeum > Hordeum marinum. The sequence goes on along the minus strand of CM039677.1, from coordinate 21,843,460 downwards.
TAGTTGCATAAGGTGGCTAGCGGGTGTCTGTCTCTCCCACCTTAGTCGGATTGGATTCGATGAAAAGGGTCCTTATGAAGGGTAAATAGCAATTGGCATATCACGTTGTGGTTTTGACGTAGGTAAGAAACGTTCTTGCTAGAAACCTATAGCAACCACGTAAAAACTTGCAACTACAAATTAGAGGACGTCTAACTTGTTTTTGCAGCATATGCCGTGTGATGTGATATGGCCAAAAGGATGTGATGTGATGCATTGTGATGTATGAGATTGATCATGTTCTTGTAATAGGGTTCACGACTTGCATGTCGATGACTATGACAACCGGCAGGAGCCATAGGAGTTGTCTTATATCATTGTATGACCTGCGTGTCAATCATAAACGCCATGTAATTACTTTACTTTATTGCTAAACGTTAGCTGTAGTAGTAGAAGTAATATTTGGCGAGACAACTTCATGAAGACACAATGATGGAGATCATGATGATGGAGATCATGGTGTCGTGCCGGTGACAGTGATGATCATGGTGCCCCGAAGATGGAGATCAAAGGAGCAAGATGATATTGGCCATATCATGTCACTATATTGATTGCATGTGATGTTTATCATGTTTACATCTTATTTGCATAGAACGACGGTAGTAAATAAGATGATCTCTCAATAAAATTTCAAGAAAGGTGTTCACCCTAACTGTGCACCGTTGCTAAGGATCGTCGTTCCGAAGCACCACGTGATGATCGGGTGTGATAGGTTCTAACGTTCGCATACAACGGGTGTAAGCCAGATTTACACATGCGAAACACTTAGGTTGACTTGACGAGCCTAGCATGTACAGACATGGCCTCGGAACACGGAAGACCGAAAGGTCGAACATGAGTCGTATAGAAGATACGATCAACATAAGAGATGTTCACCATGGATGACTAGTCCGTCTCACGTGATGATCGGACACGGGCTAGTTGACATGGATCATGTATCACTTGGAAGACTAGAGAGATGTCTATCTAAGTGGGAGTTCATTAATAATTTGATTAAATGAACTTAATTATCATGAACTTAGTCTAAAAATGTCCTTGCAAATTATGTCGTAGATAGCTCGCGCTGTAGCTCCCCAGTTTTATTGATACAATCCTAGAGAAAAGTAAGTTGAAAGTTGATGGTAGCAATAATGCGGACTGGGTCCGTGATCTGAGGATTGTCCTCATTGCTGCACAGAAAGCTTATGTTTTTGATGTACCGCTAACTGCATCACTCCCTCAAGCGTTGTCTGTAGATGTTGTGAACATATGACAGGCACTTTTTGGTGACTACATGATAGTTCAATGCGTCATGCATTACGGCTTAGAATTGAGGCTCCAAAACGTTTTGAACGTCACGGAACATATGAGATGTTCTAGGAGCTGAGATTGTGATCTCAGGCTCGTGCCTATGTTGAGAGGTATGAGACCTCCAACAAGATTCTTTGTCTGCAAGATAAAGGAGAATAGCTCAATCGCTGAGCGTGTGCTCAGATTGTCTGGGTGCTACAATCACTTGAATCAAGTGGGAGTTAATCTTCCAGATGAGATAGTGATTAATGCAGTTCTCCAAGTCACTGCCACCAAGCTACTAGAGCTTCGTGATGAACTATAACATGCCAGGGATGGATAAGATGATCCCTGAGTTGTTCGTGATGTTTGACACCACGAAGGTAGAAATCAAGAAGGAGCATCAAGTGTTGATGGTTAAGTGAAACCACTAGTTTCAAAAGGGGCAAGGGCAAGAACGGAAAACTTCAGGAATGACAAGCCAGTTGTTGCCCTAGTGAAGAAACCCAAGGTTGAGCCCGAACCTGAGACTAAGTGCTTCTGTTATGAGGAGAATGTTCGCTGAAGCGGAAAACCCCTAGATGCTTGGTAGATAAGAAGGCTGGTAATGTCAATGGAAGTATATTTGATATACGTGTTAGTGATGTGTACCTTGCTGGTACTCCTAGTAGCACCTGGGTATTGGATACCGGTTCGGTTGCTAAGTGTTAGCAACTCAAAATAAAAGCTACGGAATAAACGGAGACTAGCTAGGTGAAAGGTGACGATGTGTGTTGGAAGTGTTTCCAAGATTGATGTGATCACCATCGCACGCTCTCTCTACCTTCGGGATTTGTGATAAACCTAAATAAATGTTATTTGGTGTTTGCGTTGAGCATGAACGTGATTAGATCATGATTAGTGCAATACGGTTATTCATATAAGTTAGAGAATAATGGTTATTCTATTTACATGGATAATGCCTTCAATGGTCATGCACCCACTCGGAATGGTTTATCGAATCATGATCGTAGTAGTACACATGTTCATAACGTTGGTACCAAAAATATATAAAGGTAATAATGATAGTACCACATACTTGTGGCACTGCCGCTAAATGTCATATTGGTATAAATCGCATGAAGAAACTCCATGATGATGGATTTTTGACTCACTCGATTTCGAATCGGTTGAGACATGCGAGCCATGCCTCTTGGGCAAGATGACTGAGACCCCGTCATCCAATATGCTGGAGCGGGCAAGTGGCTTATTGGAATTAATACATGTTGATGTATGTGGTCCAATGAGTGTTAAAACACACAGTGGATATCGTTGTTTTTCTTTACCTTCACTGATGATTTGAGTAAATATGGGGATATTTACTTAATGAAACACGAATCTGAAATGTTTGAAAGGTTCAAGGAGTTTCAGAGTGAAGTTAAAGATCATCGTGACAAGAAGATAAATGTCTATGATATGATCATGGAGGTGAATATCTAAGTTACGAGTTTGGTATGCAATTTTAGACAATGTGGAAATTGTTTCACAGCTCACGCCTCCTGGAACACCATAGTGTGATGGTGTGTTCGAACGTCGTAGTCGTGCTCTATTGGATATAGTGAGTACTATGATGTCTCTTATCGTTTTACCACTATCATTATGGGGTTATGCATTAAAGACAAATCCATTCACTTTAATAGGGCACCATCTAAGTCTGTTGAGATGACACCGTGAGAATTATGGTTTGACAGAAGCCTAAGCTGTCATTTCTTAATGTTTGGGGCTGCGGCGCTTATGTGAAAATGGGTTTTTCAGCTAGCGAGCTCGAACCCAAAGCAGACAAATGTATTTTCATAGAATACCTTAATGAGACATTGGGTATACCTTCTATTTCAGATCCAAGCGCAAAATGTGTTTGTTGCTAAGAACGGGTCCTTTCTTGAGAAAGAGTTTCTCTCGAAAGAATTGAGTGGGAGGAAGATAGAACTTGATGAGGTTGTTGAACCTTTGTTTCAACCAGAGAATAGCGCAACACAGAAAGTTGTTTCTGTAGAGCCTACTCAGTTGAAAAGGAAGTTAATGATGATGATCATGAAGCTTCGGATCAAGTCACTATCGAACCTCGTAGGTCGACAAGGACGCGTACTGCTCCTGAGTAGTACGACAACCCTGTCTTGGAAATCATGTTGTTGGACAACGATGAACCTACGAACTATGGAGAAGCGATGGTGGGCCCGGATTCCAACAAATGGCTAGGAGCCATGAAATCCGAGAAAGGATCCATGTATGAAAACCAAGTATGGACTTTGGTAGACTTGCCTGTTGAATGGCGGGTCATTGAGTACAAATGGACCTTTGAGATAATCATAGACGCTAATGGTGAAATGTCACCGTTTATAAAGCTCGACTTGTCGCAAAGAAGTTTCCGCCAAGTTCAAGGAGTTGACTGCAATGAGATTGTCTCATCTGTAGCGATGCTAAAAGTCTATTAAAATTTTGTTAGCAGTTGCTGCATTTTTTGATTATGAAATCTGGCAGATGGATGACAAAACAAGGTTTCCGTAATGGTTTCTGTGAGGAAGAGTTGTATGTGATACAACCAGAAGGTTTTGTCAATCCTAAGGATGCTAATAATATGCAAACTCCAGCGATCCTTCTATGAACTGGAGCAAGAATCTCGGAGTTGGAATATATGCTTTGATGAGGTGATCAAAGTGTTTAAGTTTATACAAAGTTTATGAGAAACTTGTATTTGCAAGAAAGTGAGTGGGAGCACTATAGAATTTCTTATAAGAATATGTAGTTGACATATTATTGATCGGAAATGATGTAGAATTTCTGGAAGAGCATGAAGGGTTGTTTGAAAAGTTTTTTTTCAAAGGAAGACCCAGATAAAGCTACTATTTTATTGAGCATCAAGATCTATAGGGATAGATCTATTCGCTTGATAAGTTTTTTCGACGAAGACATACCTTGACAAGTTTTTGAAGGAGTTCAAAATAGATGGGTCAAAGAAGGAGTTCTTGACTGTATTGTAAGGTGTGAAATTGAGTAAGACTCAATACCCGACCACGGCAGAAGATAAAGAAAATATGAGTGTCATCTCCTATGCTTTAGCCATAGGCTCTATATAGTATGCCATGCTGTGTACCGCACCTGTGTGTGCCTTGCCATGAGTCTGTCAAGGGGTACAAGAGTAATCCAAGAGTGGATCACTAGACAGCGGTCAAAGTTAGCCTTAGTAACTTGAGAACTAAGGAAATATTTCTCGATTATGGAGGTGATAAAGAGTTCATCGTAAAGTGTTACGATGATGCAAGCTTTAAAACCAATCCGGATGACTCTTAGTAGAAATCCAGCTACGTATAGTGGAGCAGCCATTTGGAATAGCTCCAAGTGGAGCGTGGGAGCAGTATCTACAAATATGAAATGGAAAGTTTGCAAAGGTACACACGGATCTGAATGTCGCAGACCCGCTGACTAAAAACCTCTTTCACGAGCAGAACATGAACAAACCCCAGAACTTATTGGGTGTTAATCACATGATGATATGATCACATGGTGATGTAAGTGTTAATCACATGGTGATGTGAACTAGATTATTGACTCTAGTGCAAGTGGGAGACTGTTGGAAATATGCCCTAGAGGCAATAATAAAATGGTTATTATTGTATTTCCTTGTTCATGATAATTGTCTATTGTTCATGCTATAATTGTGTTAACCGGAAACCATAATACATGTGTGAATACATAGACCACAACATGTCCCTAGTGAGCCTCTAGTTGACTAGCTCGTTGATCAATAGATGGTCACGGTTTCATGGCCATGGACATTGGATGTCGTTGATAACGGGATCACATCATTAGGAGAATGATGTGATGGACAAGACCCAATCCTAAGCATAGCACAAAGATCGTGTAGTTCGTTTGCTAAAGCTTTTCAATGTCAAGTGTCATTTCCTTAGACCATGAGATTGTGTAACTCCCGGATACCGTAGGAATACTTTGGGTGTGCCAAACGTCACAACGTAACTGGGTGGCTATAAAGGTACGCTACGGGTATCTCCGAAAGTATCTGTTGGGTTGGCACGAATCGAGACTGGGATTTGTCACTCCGTGTGACGGAGAGGTATCTCTGGGCCCACTCGGTAAGACATCATCATAATGAGCTCAATGTGACTAAGGAGTTAGCCACGGGATGATGTATTACGGAACGAGTAAAGAGACTTGCCAGTAACGAGATTGAACAAGGTATGGGGATACCGACGATCGAATCTCGGGCAAGTATCATACCGATAGACAAAGGGAATTGTATACGGGATTGATTGAATCCTTGACATCGTGGTTCATCCGATGAGATCATCGTGGAGTACGTGGGAGCCAACATGGGTATCCAGATCCCGCTGTTGGTTATTGACCGGAGAGGTGTCTCGGTCATGTCTACGTGTCTCCCGAACCCGTAGGGTCTACACACTTAAGGTTCGATGACGCTAGGGTTATAGGGAAAAGGTATACGTGATTACCGAAGGTTGTTCGGAGTCCCGGATGAGATCCCGGACGTCACGAGGAGCTCCGGAATGGTCCGGAGGTAAAGATTGATATATAGGAAGTCCAGTTTCGGTCACCGGAAAGTTTTCGGGCTCATCGGTATTGTACCGGGAGTGCCGGGAGGGTGCCGGAGGACCCCCGGGAGGGGTGTGACGACCAGAGGACTTCATGGGCTGTTAGATAAAGTGTGTCAGCCCTTATTGGGCTGGGAAATACTTTTGCTAAAGGCCCATGTGGCTGGAGATAAGGAGATAAGGCAAAAAGGATTTAAAAGGAGGAGATCCACCTCCCTTGTGGGAGGTGGACTCTCCCTTTAATTCGGCCGGCCATCTCCTCTTTGGAGTAGAGGCCAAGCCAGCCCTCCACGTCCCTCCTCCTATATATACTTGAGGTTTTGGATGTTTTGAAAAAGGATTTGATCTCTCTCTCTCACGGCGAAGCCCTACCTCTCTTCTTCCTCCTCCGCAGCGCTTAGGCGAAGCCCTGTCGGAATACCTTGCTACTCCACCACCACCACGCCGTCGTGCTGCTGTTGGAGCCCTTCCCCAACCTCTCCTTCCTCCTTGCTGGATCAAGGTGTTGGAGACGTCACCGGGCTGCACGTGTGTTGAACGCGGAGGTGCCGTCAGTTCGGCACTTGATTGGATCTACCGCGATCTGAATCGCTGCGAGTACGACTCCATCAACCGCGTTCTTGTAACGCTTCCGCTTAGCGATCTTCAAAGGTATGAAGATCCACTCTCCCCTTGCTCGTTGCTGGTTTCTCCATAGATGGATCTTGGTGAACGCGTAGAAATTTTTTTGATTTACTACTACGTCTCCCAACAGATTTTAGGGTTTTGGCACAGAATTTTCAGCCACGTGCTACCCGTTCCTCTAGTGCATAGTTTCTCCTCTAGATTGGTTTTCTGCAGTGTTTAGGCGAAGCCCTGCCGGAATAGCTCCACCACCATCGCCGCAGCGCCGTCACGCTGCCGGAGAACTCTTGTACCTCTCCGCTCCCTCTTGCTGGATCAAGAAGGCGGAGATCGTCATCAAGTTGTACGTGTGCTGAACATGGAGGTGCCGTCCGTTCGGCGCTAGATCGGAAAGACCGTGACGAGATCGCGGGACGGATTGCGATGAGATCGCGGGACGGGTCGTGATGAGTTCGCGGGACGGATCGTGATGAGTTCGCGGGACGGATCGTGATGAGATCGCGGGACGGATCGTGATGAGTTCGCGGGATGGATCGTGATTGGATCGCGGGACGGATCGTGATGAGATCGCGAGACGCTCGGCGATTTGGATCGCGAAGACGTTCGACTACACCAACCGCGTTTCTTAACGCTTTCCGCTTAGCGATCTACAAGGGTATGTAGATCCACTTTCCCTCTCGTAGATGCTCATCACCATGGATAGATCTTGCGTGTGCATAGGAAATTTTTTGTTTCCCATGCAACGTTCCCCAACAACATTGTTGTCATTGCAACCTTGATGAAGATGATATACATTTGTTCTTTATCTGTAATTTTGCTAGAGCTGCCTGGTTTGCTCATCCATGGTATTGTAGGACTGGTTTGATTATTGAAGTCTAACAATCTATGCAGAGTATTATCCAAACGTTGCTTAATATGAACCAAACATATATATCTATTCCGAATATTTTTTATTTTCACTTGCATTTGGAAATGTAGGAATGATTATTTTTTTGCTAAGAAATTTGCAGCTCCTCATGAGATCTTTCATGTTGTTGCTGCCCTAGTTGATAGTAGATTAATGCATTCTATTTCTCCTCATAAACCAAGCTTTAATTCACAATAACAATATAATCTAATTTCTACTACTTTTTGCTACATGGTTGTACCATTAGAACTGGGATGCTTATTTCAAGGTCTAAACTCTTTTCATATGCTACTTTCAAATGCTCTAAAAATTCAAGTTTGCCGGCTAGATCTATTGGTAGATGCATTGGTGTATTCATTTCTTTATTTCAGAATCAGAGGAGCATACAAGTTCAAATCTAAGCCTCCACCCAGGTCACTAGTTCACCTCCTATAGATTAGAGAGCCGACGTTCCTCACTGACATTCTCACACTTGCCAACACATCATCTAGTAGGAACATTGCAGCGGACGCTGTCCCTTGGATAATCAGACGTTCTCTTGCTGAACTCTACATGACCAGTTAAGATCTTCATTCGCAGGTGTTTCATATACCCAAGGAATTAAGAGCATAGCTCATGTAGCTCATCAGGTTCTAAGCAGGTCCCTAGAACCCACCGGCGGAGCTATGTGCATGGGGGGGGAGGCACAACCCCCAACTTTGGACCAAATTGTGAAGAATTTTTTGGGAGGGAGCTTAGATGAGATTTTTCGTAGCATTTTACAGTCATGTTTTAACTTCGCCCTCCTCTGGCAATTTCCATCTAGCGCATGATCATAGCACTTGCCATGTCATCTCTCGTTTCTTTACCTTAATTCTTCCGGGTATTGTATTCCATGTTGTACCCTGTTATTGAGTTGAATGAATGTGGCGTCTTGGGTGCCTTTCACAATTGGAAAAAGAAAAGGTTTTGAAGTAAAAATACATATGTTACGAGTTGAGTCCTCACCTCCTCCCCCCACCACACACACGAAAGATACGAGTTAAGCCGCTTCCTCATTCGCTTGACGGGCTTCTTTGGGACCAAATACTTATTTAAGAGCACCATGTGCTTGTGCCATGGTCGGATGTCAACTTGCCGCGTATCTGGCACCTCAACCCCGATGAGGTTACGATGCCCGCAATGCCGCAATAGACCGTGCGCGGGGTGCGAAGATCCGTCGTCGCTATGCAGACCCCCGCCCTCCCATGCAACCCGGACTACGCGGTAGGCTCGTGAAACTGGGACGCCTGGTTTACAGTCGGATCGTGCCGAGTGCTGGTGATTGTTCGCCCGAACAAAGTGGATGCCGCCGTTGCTGCCTAGATCCACCGCCCCTTGATGCATGTTCTTATTTAGTAATTTTTAAGTTAATGTGAACTGTACTTTGTACTGCTCATTGTATTATCATTTTAATTTATATTTAGTTTTTTAGAATTTTAAATTCTTCGTTTGTATTGGACAGACCTACGACCCGACGGACAGAAACAGATTTTAACGTCCTTTAAACCTATCCAAACGAATCAAAAACGAACAAAATCTTTCAATCCATTATCCACGGTTTATCGGATATAAACAGACTTTAATGTTCTTCAAACGGATAAAAAGCGAATATCGAGTGTTGGGCTTATCCGGTTCGGTGGACTAGTAGAAAGTCCGGTCGGTGGAGTGGACTAGTGGTAGCTCGTCCGGAGCTCACACACTGGCCTGTGCTGTGCGAAATCAATCGAAATAAAGCAGCCGCATTTCCTAAGGTTAGGGTTCCAGAGCTTCGACGCGGAATTGTAAGTGAATCAGGGGCCGATGGCTGCGATGCGCTGATCTCCTCCGTCGCCGTCGCTCTCGCTCAGCTCTGTTTGGCCGAGAGGGAGCAAGGGTGGTGTTCGTCCGGCCATCTCACCGCCGCCACCGGCCACCGCCGCGCGGACGATTCGAGCTCAGGCCGGGAAGGTGAGCTGTCAAATCTGTGATTTTGTTACGGTCGACCATCTTCGTCGTCCCTGCTGCCTCCCGCCCCTTATGTTTTCCCCTCGTGTTCCCGCAGCTTCCGGCGCACACCACCTGTTCGACGGAATGCCTCACACAAACAGGGCAGAGAAGTCGTCAAAGTCCTGCAACGAGGACCGGATCAGCGCCCTGCCGGACGACGTCCTGCACCATATCCTTGGCTTCCTGCCGGCGGTTGAGACAGTGCACACCTGCCTGCTTGCCCATCGCTGGCACTACCTTTGGAAATCTATCCGTCAGCTTCGCATCAGCGAAATGGGGAGAATGGGGAGGAGCACTGATGTTCCCCTTACCAAGTTTGCGAGCTGCCTGTTGCTTCTCCGAGACCCTGGCTCGACTCTGGATGAGGTCGAGATCGAGCATCCTCATCATTTTGAAGATGATCGCACTTGGATATCAACATGGATTCGCCATGCATTGTCATGCCAAGCTCAGGTCCTCACTGTCAAGTTCACTTTGCAGGGGTACGTGACCCGCTCTTTGGATGGCCCTCCTCTGGTCTCACAGTATTTAAGAAGATTAGAGATTTCTGAAGTGAGGTTGAAAAGCAACTTCCTAAATCTTTCAAGCTGTTCAACATTGGAGGATCTGAAGATAAAAGACTGTGAATTAGATACTAATAGTATCCTGTCCCAGTCTGTAAAGCATCTGACCATCAAGGATTGTTATTTCAAGGATGATCTCCGGATTAGTATTTCTGTGCCAAATCTTGTTTCGCTGCAGCTCATATCATGTGTTGGTAGAACCCCATTTCTTGAAAGCATGTTGTCATTAGAAACCGCAGTTGTCAGTTCTGACATCTGGTCGATGGATTACTGTCTTGAAGGTTTTATAGCTGGAGAGTGTTGTGGTACTTGTCCGTATTGCTGTGGTGGTGATGGATACAAGGGTGGCTGTGTACTTCTTGGAGGTCTGTCTCATGCTAAAAACTTGGAGTTGATAGCTCAACCAGGCATGGTAAACTTACACATACTTCCATCTTGATTTTTAGTGCATAACTGTTCTGATCTCTACGTCCGTCTCTATCAGGATATCTGTCCATCTTTACGTACCAGTTAATGACGACAATAGTGTAGCCACATGTATTGCCACCAGATGAGCTCTTATGTTTCGTTGTACATGTTTCGCTGTGTACATGTTAGAAATTCTATATATGTTTCTGCGATTGCACTTTGAGATCTGACCGAATTCTTGTTAAGAAAGTCTTGTGATACTGGGAATATATATCCATTAAGTCCACATGTTCATGATGTTAATTTCCAAATGATATATCAACATTTCTTTGTAAATGTAGAGAGAGTTGCTAATTATAACATCCTGACATTGCTTATATACTTCCTCTAGGTATGAATTTTAAATGTTTATCCAAAGGTCCAACACACTTTCTGTACCAGTTCATTGTGGACTTGAAAACTAGATCCTTAACAGTAACTGTTTTGCACTTTTTTCAGTTTATTTTCAACAGGGATTTGAGATGGTGCCCTACATTTAGTAAGTTAAAGACATTATTGCTGAACGAGTGGTGTGTCCAACCTGATCTCCATGCACTAGTTTGTATGGTTGAACATTCGCCAGTTCTTGAGAATCTGACACTTCAACTGCGTAAGGTACATGTTTTATAAATGGACAGTAGCAGAGTTGATGCAGTGTTAAGTTTTCTTTTCACGCATGACTGATAGATATTGGTGAAATATTTTTGTCTGCTACAGCAAGAAAAACTTGCATGTGCCGTGGAAGTGGAAGAGAATCCTTGTTTAATGGAGAAACCAGCAGCTATCTCAGGATACCTGAAGATTATCAAAATCAAATGTGAAGAGGTTGATGGCAGAGTTTGCAAAGTTCTGAACTTCTTGAATACATTTGGCATTGAAATTACTATCCAAAGGACCAACAGATAGCTGGAGAAAGTGTAAGTTAACTTGTGACTCTCATCTTGGTTATAATACAGTTTAGTTGTATAGGAAGCCTTCATACAATGGGGTTACACAACACGATCATCATCTATTTTGTTGGATAGTACTCCCTCCGTTCCTAAATATAAGTCATTGTACAAATTTTAGTAAGGACTATTATATTTAAGCAACGGAGGGACTATTATACAGTCAGGCATGCCAACTACTTAATTAACTCCCACTTTCTACAGCAGCAAATCAGTCAGGGAAAAAAGAGAAAAAAAAGAAAGAAAGATAAATTGGCTTCGCCCGGGTTCAAACCGGAGACCTTCAGTGTGTTAGACTGATGTGATAACCAACTACACCACGAAACCAGCAGTGAAAAAATTTCTGTTGAACTCTACTTGTTCCATTTACTTTGTTCCTTCCTTACTTCCCACGCATGCATGACTTGGATACCCCATTAGCTGCAACTACGTGCTTCAGGAAAGGTTAAGAACCTCGAGAGACATTATATGGAACATTTCACAAGTAAATCAAAAACTGTAGATAGAGTAACTAAAGAGTATTTTGCAAAAGACAAGGTATTGCGTTTGAAACGAGTCTTCATAATACATAACGATCTTTAAGTACGGGATGAGTTTTACATTCACACCTTTGCTGTTTCGTAGGCTTATTTTCCTTTTAATGTGGACAATCATCATTTGATAACTGTTGTCATGCACAACACAAAGAAAGAATTTCAAGTTTTGAATTCTTTTGGTCCAATCAACAAGAGCGTTCGTGCAAACATTGCTTCGATGGTAAGTTTCTAATTTACCGTTGCACGAAAAACTTTATTACATTCGAAACATTTTCAAATCTTGCTTTGAATGTTCTTTTTCAGACGGCGGAAATTGCTAAAGATACGGAGGAGGTAAACTCGTCAATAGAAACAATTTTTCCTGATGTTTCTTCATGGCCAATAAACGAGTATGATATGCCGAAACAACACGACGGGTAAGTTCATTCTTCGTATGCATATGTAATTGTGTGTTCCATCATTACTTGACCCCTGTTATTATTTCTGAGTGTCTTGTGGACTTTTCGTAATAAAATGTATCGTAAACTGGGAAGGAGATGGTTGGAAACCTGACTTTAATCAGAACGAGATTAATGATGTCAGGGGACATATTCTCGCGCGAACTTATTTTCTTAGAGAGCAACAAGCTGGATAAGGTGAAGGGAAATATTCTGAAAATCATGGAGAAGGAATAAGTGGGAGGATAGGGTAGGGTTTTTGCCCCGTAGAAGGTTGCCCTACCTTGTTCCATAGTTTGTTCTTTCATTATTGTAATGACACATGATTATGCATTATGAGACATTATTTTTATATCGTTATGAGACATTATTTATTTTTACAATGACATATTACTTGGTATTGTTATATTTCGTAATTATTATGTCTACTTGTTAATTACTGCGCCGCTGCGGCTGAGGCGCCGACTTTAAAGAAAACATACGCAATAGCTAGAACGAATTAAATAAAAATAAAAGAGAAAAAATAAGCCTACGGATACGTCTTCAACGTATCTATAATTTTTGATTGTTTCATGCTATAATATTATCATTCTAGGATATTTTTTGGGTGTTTATATACCAATTAATATTATTTTTGAGCAATGATCTATTAACTCAGTGCCCAGTGCCATGTTGTTTCCTGTGGGTTTTTGGATTTTTAGGTTTACAGTACCAAACGAAGTCCAATTGTCCTAAAACTTTAATATGATTTTTCTCGACCAAAAGAAGACCTTTGAGATTAGCTTTTCTATCAATTGCTCAATAGTAATTTGTTTACCCACCGTACACCTACTACATGAGGCCTACTACATGAGGGATGCCACTAAGAAAAACTTTGCCCCTCGAGTCTATTCACTTATATATTTACAAATGCTACAATTTCCTCGCTGCCTTTATTTACTTTGCACTTTATAACTTTCATCTACATACTTTATTTGCTTGCAAATAATGAGTCCAAGAGGATTGATAACTCTCTTGTCCGTGTTTTCAAGACGGGGATTTATCGTCCCTCCTATTGGTTCGATAAACTGTGGTTCTCTGTTGAGGAAAATATTTATTCATAATGTGTTGCATCATCCGTTCCTCTTTGCGGAAAACCCAACGCAGATCACAAGTATCACCCACCCGTGGCTGTTGGGCCGTCGAATTTTGAGATTTCATTCCATCCAAATCAAGCCCAAAAGGAGACTCATGTGATCAAAACGGCCCACAGACGGGACCAAGAACGGTTCCAACAGGGCTAACAAAGGATGTGCTATGTATGTAATAGGGACTTGGGGTTAAACGCCGACTGTGCTATGTATGTAATAGGGACTTCGGGTTAAACGCCGACACATCAATTTAAACCGGTCGGTGCCCCCATCGCTCGGCGAGGTGGGACTAAATATTGAACGCCCCTATCTGCGGGAACTGTGGCGCCTAAGGGGCCGGTACACCCAAATTCGTTGGGCGGCCCAATTAAGCCCAATATTGCTATGGCCACCAGCTGGCCCATCAAGGCAGCCCCTCCCCCGTCAGCGCCTGCCCTCTTTAGTCCCACATCGGAATCCAAGGGGCGCGCCGACCGGCTTAAATAGCCGCCTTGTGTGTAGCCCTCTAAGTACGTTAAAGAAATTACTGCTGATCACCCCTGTGCGCTGTCGCTTGGCCGTCCGCGGACCTAATTCGCCTATGATGAGACTAACTAGCGGTCCAGCGGCCACCGTAGATTTTGTAATTATGTTTTTTTATAAGGTAACAAAAACTCATTCAAAATTTTTAAAAACTAACAGAAACTCAATACGTCCAACAATGTAATAAAAGCGATAATTCATTCAACAGTATCATATCACTAGTAGAAAACAGACATATTGTCGCGGTTCGTAAGAGACTTTAGTGTCGGTTCTCGAACCGGCAATAAAGGATAGGACTAAAGCCCATCCCCTTTAGTCCCGGTTCAATATGGCGCGACACCAAAAGCCCACCACGTGGCATCTGCCGGCGCCATGGGTTGGGGGACCTTTAGTCCCGATTGGTAACACCAACCGGGACTAAAAGTATTTAATATTTTATTTTGTTTTTTCCCTTTAATTCTTTAGGGTTTTATGAATTAATTTTGATTTAATTTCCTTTTAATTTTATGTTTTATTTTTAATTAATTTTCATTTCAAATATATATTACGCTACTACATACTGTACACACATTATGCATATATATATAAATAGAATTTCTCGTAGAAAGTCTATTCATCACCCAGGGTACAGAATAACTTATTCTTCATCTGAGGTAATCTTATGATCGTTTAATAAATAAATTACATTTGAAATGCAAATATTTATATTTATATTGATTCATTGCGTAAAATTTGGCATAAGAAAACAAAAATATAGGCCATAAAGCTAGAAAAATCGCATTTTATGTATATTTTACATTGTGTTTTTATGTTTGTAATTTTACATGACGTAAAATACTTTTTACGATGAGTATACGTTTTCTTACAGTCTCTTTTTACGTATGAAATAGAACATAATTTACGAAACGTAAAATTACGGTGCATTGAGATGAAAATCGAGGGGGGGTGAAGAATAACTATTCCTCACCCAGGGTGATGAATAGTCGATCTCTCTCTCTCTCTCTCTATATATATATATATATATATATCATCGAGTTTCTCATACAACGACCATTCACATACATATATATATATATACAATTTCTCCTACAATTTGCGGATCATTACATATGCAAACATTACTTCTTGATCTTGTAATAGTATTCTGCTTCGGGATTTATGACCTGATCGACCAAAAATCCAACAATTTCCTCTTGAATTGCTCGTACGCGAGCCTCTAATAGGAGCTAGCCCCGCATCTCCGTCAGCTATAAGAAGGAGATCAAGATGAATATATTAGTTGTGTGTATATGTATTAGCTAGATCATGATAAAAAATTATGGATATGGTGTTCTCGCAAACGTACCCAAAGATTTCTTTCATCTTTGCTCCTTTCAGACATGATCATGCGAATGTTCTCGCATAAACTATTTTCCTGTTCCTGCCTCATGCACAGAATAAAATTTAATCAGATAATAATTAATCATGCATGATAATGATATTGAAACTAGAATTAAAAAGATGCATGGACGTAGCATAGCTAGTACTACTTAATTACCTTGGATCACACCCATTTCAGCTGTTGTACCCAGTCGCCTGGGACCTGTTTGATAAACTTGGTTCAACCCTTGCCCGCCGGCAAAGAAAATGAATAAATGAGTTATTAATTAACTAGTTGATATCAGGAAATGAAGTAATTAAAGAGGTCAACATCTAGTACGATAATGATTGAAATTACCTGTCGACCAACCCCCTCACGATTGCGTATTCGGATGGATTCTTATATAGTGAGTCCTGTACTTCAACTTTTCCCTTGTCAACGTCAATGATTAACAATATCGAATGATAACTGCAGCGCACACGTTTTGTATAATTAAGAGGGCATGTGCATAACTCATCAACTACACTTATTAACATCTAGTAAGCAATTTTTTTGTAGTACAAGATATAGTAGCACTCACCGAAGTTGTAAGGAAGTAGTATTTCTGGTTGGGTGTTTAGATCCTTCAAAAACCCTAGCATTAATTTCTCTGTGTCTTTTCTTGAATATGCAGTTTTCCATATCTTTTGATTAATCGTATTTGGGTCAATGAACCCAATGCCAAATCGTCCAGCTTTTTTCATTTCAGACATCTTCATTCTGCATAATACCACATAAAAGAGTACAGTGAGGATAATTACAGGTAATGAACGAGAGCACAGCTAGCTAGAGACTTAAATTACAGAAAGAAATCACTTACAGACAATAGCAACTAACTAAAGATTTGTCGAGTGTGTCTTGATTGAATAATTTAAACAACTATGAATAATGAATCCATAAATCTTTTTAGTGAAAGTAATGCTTTCTCTTGACCCTCACCACGAGGGACTCCGTATTGGTATTTGCTGTTACTTCCATGTACCACGTATGTAAATTATACAATCTCGTTGGTAGATGTTTGACTTCGTCGGGCTTGACTAGAGGTTTGTCGCGGGCATATTGATATTTTAGTTCCTCCTCTTTAAGCTTGGGGATTTCCTCAAGGCCTAGGAGTTGTTCAACCGTGAGACCGACCTCTTTAGCCTGCCTTCTATGATCTTCGGTTATTACCAGCTGATCGACAACACTCATAGGTGTTTGTACAATGAGCGGGGGGATCGATTGGACTTCCTGTTCTCCCAGCTAGGGAATAGTTTTCCCGCTATTTTGCCAACTTCATGGCTCGAGCTCGAGCTCAACTTCTTTTGTCCTGCCATATATGACTTCTTGATAGACCGCACATAGTCGCTGTCCTTCTGATTGTCACCCGGTCGAGCCATATCAATAAAGTGTTGTGAGACATGCTCGGGTAATTTCTCCTTTGGCGGTGGGGGCGGTTTCGGTCGAAAATGGGCCTTCAATTTGGCATCCACTGCGGTGTCGAGTTCCTCGTCAGTTATGTGGTAAGGCAACTTCGGAAGAGGCTTGAGGCTTGGACCATATTTGAATTTCTTGCCTGTTGTACCGCTAGCCGGCGTAGCTGTGGCCTCTATCTTCCGTTGTTGCTTAGGCGATGGAGCATGCTTAGTTGGCGGAGACGGAAGACGCAATGTCGGACTTGGAGTCGACGAGGCACGCTGACGTCGTGCTGCACTTGGAGGAGGAGTCGGCTGATGCGGGTGCCGGACTTGGAGGAGGAGGAGTCGGCTGACGTGGTGCCGGACTTGGAGGAGTAGGAGTTGGCTGACGCGGTGCCGGACTTGGAGGAGGAGTCGGTGGCCTTGGAAAGACGATGCAATCCTTTTTTCCATAGAATGATATGATGTATGGCCTCTCCCAGTGTTCTCTCCTCGTCACCTCCAAGAATGTCAAGTTGTAGCCCATGATATCCTGACATCACTTCATCAACCCGACACGAGCATAGCCAGCTGGAATGGGATTGCAATGGAAGGTTGCTTCAGGAGGATTTGCTAAAGCATAGACGTCCGCCACCTTCATGGATAAGTTCTTCACTTTCATGTGTAGCTCACAGTTAGTCCTGTCTTTGATATCATTCACAGGGTAGCTAGCTACCAGTGCATCATCGATATCGGCCGCGGCGGAACCCACACCGCTTCTTGGCTTCGATGGGACGATGCTATCCATTGCTGGATCGATCTGCTCGTGCTGCCGCTGAGATGCCCTTTCCTGGGTGAGTGAGTCGATCTGCTCTTGCTACTGCATGAGTCTGGATTCCAACTCCAGGTGCTTTGATTCTAGGCCTTCAAGGCGGAGTGCTTCCTCCTTCTTCTTCCACTCCTCCAGTATCTTCTTTCTCGCACGGCTTCTGTAGTCGTCGTTCCAACCCGCAAACCCCTCAAACCACGGAACAACGCCTTTCCCTCATGTTCTTCCCGGGTGTTCAGGATTCTTCACGGTGCGCGTAAGCTCGTCGTCCTCTCTGTTGGGCGTGAACACCCCTGTTCGAGCTTCTTCTATTTTTATCATAATTTCGTCTGTCACTGCTTTAAGACTTGCCTTCACCATAATTGTCCCTGTCTTTGGGTCCAACTTCCCCCCATGCGCATAAACCCATGTCCTGCACCTCGGGGGCCAGCTCACTGTAACTGGAGTGACCCCTGCACTAATCATCTGCTGTTCGGATTGATCCCACTTTGGCAGGGCCGTCTGGTAGCCACCTGGCCCCAGAGTATGGTGCCACTGCTTTTTCGTAGCATTAATGTTCTTCTTTCTCGACCGTTCCTTAGCTAGTTCCGATTCATTGAACTTCATGAAATCGTCCCAGTGATCTTTTGCCTTCACCAGTGCCCCCTCGAATTTTGGAGTCGTCTTGTTTGCTTTGACGTATGCAGCCCATGCATTTTTCTTGAAGGTGTTGAATGCGATTGCCATCTTTTTAAGAGCATAGTTTCGGACTTTGTTCAGATCTGCATCTGTCAAATTATCTGGTAATGTGAAATGTGACATCAACTCGGTCCAAAGCACATATTTTGCTCTTTCATCGACAAAACTAACTCTTGCTCGATATCCCTTTGCTGGCTTTCTCCATTCTTGTGTGGAGATCGGGATTTGGTCCCTGACAATAACTCCGCATTGATTCTTGAACTTGGTCGCATTTTTCTTAGGCTCAAGCGGTTCGCCAGTTGATGTATTGATGGAATCGATGCTGAACTTTACGCCAGGGTCCAACTTTTTGGTCGGGCCTCGAACTACCCTGTCGCTTGTAGAAGATTTGCTCGATCTAGAGGCCTAAAAGAAGAAAGATTGATTCGTTAATACATATACAACTCAATTAAGACATGTAATGTTCACCAGATGGCTTATATAATAAATATACCTCGCCGGTCTTTGTTATTTTAAGAACATTTTCTTTGTCAACATCATTGTTGAATTCATATATTCTCTCGTCTTCATCAAACATACAACCCTCACCGGAATTGTTCAGATATTGCGAGCCGTCATCATCTTCATGTTCATGCTCTGGGCTCATGGAGCGTATGATGTTGCACAGAGCCTCTTCTTCTTCTCTGCTGGTATTGTCCATAGCTTTTATTTAACTAACCCGAGAAAGATAAAACAATTTTGTATTCAAATTAGAATTCATGCAATTAATAAGGAAAACTGAATCATAGTACATAATATGCATCATTGAATATAATCTCGAATAAATCGTCTCGAATATTATCGAATATAATCTTGAATACATCTCAAATATTATCACTAATACATCTCGAATATTATTAATTATATAATATCACTACTACAGATCCAGTTGACGTCTCGCACGACAGGTGGTGGACACCCAAAGAGAAGGAACTATGACAGGATCATAGCTCGGGTGAGATCCCTAAAGAACCTGCCAGGTATTGGAGAACCTTATGTCCAACACATCCATGTAGCGACGGACGTGCTCGTCCTCCTCCCTGACACGGCGACATACCACCTCCGGCGGGGCCGGCTGCCTCCACACTGAAAGTGGCCCACGCAAACGCCACCAAAGAAGCTCCGGGTCGACGACGGGACCCGTGTTCCTCACCAAGCTGCACGCCTCTGAAGGTAGCACCTCCCAATGCCAGCCCGGTAGAGCCC
The DNA here is from genome assembly GCA_022496015.1 of Hordeum marinum. Classification (NCBI taxonomy): domain Eukaryota; kingdom Viridiplantae; phylum Streptophyta; class Magnoliopsida; order Poales; family Poaceae; genus Hordeum; species Hordeum marinum. The sequence goes on along the minus strand of CM039677.1, from coordinate 21,823,904 downwards.
AGTCCCGGACATGGTGCCTCTGAAGCAGGATGTCGTCGCGAATGAGTCAATGACGAGGATGGGGGCCAGGCATCGTTGACTCCGAGAAGAAATTCTATGCAAATTTAACATTTTTAAATGCCTGATTGTGATTTCTTATATCCGAGGAACCTTCAGAATCCTAACGGATTCTCTTAACCTTACGACCCACGACTTTTGCAAATACATAACAAATACTAATTGCAAATTAATACATAACAAACTTTTGCAAATACAACATTAAAATCTACAACTTTTGCAAATACTAATTTCTATACATTGGATCAAATGTTAAAATTCATCAACTTTTTCTATACATATATTGGATCAAATGTCAAAATTCATCAACTTTTTTCTATACATTGTATTCATACATATATATACTAATTTCTATACATATATTGGATCAAAATGTAAAAAATCCTCAAATGTCAAAATTCCTTCACTTTTTTCTATACACCTAATTAATCATGTAGTGGAAAAAATGTCAAAATTCTTGCATCTATGTCAAAATTCCTCAAATGTCAAAATTCCTTCATTTTTTTCTTGCATCTAGGGTGTGTGTTCATGCATATACGCGTGTGTGGGGGCTCGGGCAGGGGCCGGCAGCCACTATGGCGGCACAGGGGGCGAAGGAGAGGGGGAGAGGGGGGAGCTCACAGTGGGGCGACGGGACGACAGCGAGGCGAGGCGAGTCGAGGGCAGCGATGGCGAGGAGCTTGGGGCCGGAGGAGCAGGCACGGGCGGCATCCCGGGCGGCGTCAAGACGGTCTTGGGAAGGAGTGGGCGCGAGCGACGTCGGAGATCAGCGCAAGGAGGTGCGGGCGGCCGGCGTCGGGGGCGGTGACGAGCTCCATCATTGGGAAGGCGAGACAGAGACGACGCGGCGATGTCGAAGAGGTCAAAGAAAGCAGAGGAACTGTTTTTTTTGAAGTGTTGTATATATAAGGAGGCCTTTAGTCGTGGTTGGTGTCTCCAACCGCGACTAAAGACCCCCCTTTAGTCCCGGTTGGAGCTACCAACCGGAACTAAAGGGGAATTTCACTAGCCGAAGCGGCGGGAAGCGAAACCCTTTAGTCACGGTTGGTGGCTCCAACCGGGACTAAAAGGGGGGGGGGGTCTTTTGTCGCGGTTGGAGTCACCAACTGTGACTAAAGGCCTGTTCCTGGCATGGCGCACTGTGGTGGATGTTTAGTCCCACCTCGCTAGTCGAGGGGCACCTCGACCTGTTTATAAGCCCCGGTGCGGGCACTGCATTAAGCTCCTCTCTAATGCAGGCCTTCCGGGCCTACCTCTGCTGCGATTCCCTGATGGGCCTATTGGGCCTTGCGGGCCTTCATCCTGGCCCAACTACAAGATGGGTTTCTAGTCGTATGCAGGCCGTTGTGGCCCAGTAGGCGGGATTTTTTTAATTTATGTATTTTTCATTTTTCATTTTCTGCTTTATTTACTTTCTTTTATTTCTGAGTTTTTTTCCTTTATTTAGAGTTTCTTTGTGAATCTTTTTGCTTTAGGTAAAAAAATTATAAACTTTCTGTTAGTCCTAGTAGTTTTCAAATTTGAATAGTTTAAATTTGAATTATTTGAAATATCTATGAATCACTAGTTTGTGAATAACTTTATTTTAAAAGTAGATTTTTCAGTGATTCTTTTTTCTGCTATTTAATATTAGCGTGTTTTATCATTATATTGAATTTGGTAATTCTTAGGTTATTTAAAATATGAAATGCCTTAGTAATAGACGAGTTTTCGTCTGAAAGCCTGATACTTCGAAAGAGATTGTCCATTTTGTACACGAAGTGCATCCAGTTTTCGCCATAATGCTCTCAACTTTTTAGCACATGCTATGTGGGTGAAGTTATGATACCATGCCAACTTTCAACATTTTCAAAGTTCATTTGTAGTGCTTAATAATTTAAGGGTCATTTAGCTCAAAAAAATCAGTAAATGCATGAAAAATAGCAAATGAAGTCAGAAAGGGTTGAAAATTGATGGCCTGCCTTCAAATGGTGCATACCGAACGCACAAAAAGTCTGGAGTTGAAATACGTTTAGAAAAATTAAATGCCTTAGTAACAGACGAGTTTTCGTCTGAAACCCTAATACTTCGAAAGAGATTGTCCATTTTCTACACGAAGTGCATCCAGTTTTTGCCGTAACCCCTCTCAACTTTTTAGCAAATGCTATGTGGGTGAAATGATGATACCATGCCAACTTTCAACCTTTTCACAGTTCATTTGTAGTGCTTATCAATTTCAGGGTCAGTTAGTTAAAAAAAAATCAGTAAATGCATGCAAAATAACAAATGAAGTCAGAAAGGGTTGAAAATTGATGGCCTGCCTTCGAATGGTGCATACTGAACGCACAAAAAGTCTGGAGTTGAAATAAGTCTAAAAAAATGAAATGCCTTAGTAACAAATGAGTTTTCGTGTGAAATCGTGACACTTCGAAAGAGATTGTCCATTTTATACACGAAGTGCATCCAGTTTTTGCCATAACCCTCTCAACTTTTTAGCACATGCTATGTGGGTGAAGTTATGATACCATGCCAACTTTCAACATTTTCAGAGTTCATTTGTAGTGCTTATCAATTTCAGGGCCATTTAGCTACAAAATCAGTAAATGCATGAAAAATAGCAAATGAAGTCAGAAAGGGTTGAAAATTGATGGCCTGCCTTCGAATGGTGCATACTGAACGCACAAAAAGTCTGGAGTTGAAATAAGTTTAAAATAATGAAATGCCTTAGTAACAAACGAGTTTTCGTGTGAAACCCTGATACTCCGAAAGAGATTGTCCATTTTGTACACGAAGTGCATCCAGTTTTTGCCGTAACCCTTTCAACTTTTTAACACATGTTATGTGGGTGAAATGATGATACCATGCCAACTTTCAACCTTTTCAGAGTTCATTTTTATTGCTTATCAATTTCAGGGTCATTTAGCTCAAAAAAATTAGTAAATGAATGAAAAATAGCAAATGAAGTCAGAAAGGGTTGAAAATTGATGGCATGCCTTCGAATGGTGCGTACTGAACGCACAAAACACATGTGTACACGACTATTACAAAGATCCCACTTCGGTTTGTCCAAAGTGGGACTTTCTTGATATATAAGTCCGGAAACTAACTAGAGAAGCCGATCACATCCTAGAGTGGAATCTTTGGGTATAAAACTTTTTCTTCGTGTGTGCCCCTTTGCGTCGTAACCATGGACAATCTTCATAGTTTAACTTGATGCTCGGGTCAACATTCACTGTGAAGGGAGCAATTTCATGAAACTTTTCATAATCTTCTGACATGTTTGTCTTGTCCTCCATTCCTACGATGTTTCTTTTCCCTGAAAGAACTATGTGGCGCTTTGGCTCATTGTATGATGTATTCGCTTCCTTATCTTTTCTTTTTCTCGGCTTGGTAGACATGTCCTTCACATAGAAAACCCACGCCACATCATTGGCTAGGACGAATGGTTCGTCTACATACGCAAGATTGTTGAGATCCACTGTTGTCATTCCGTACTATGGGTCTTCCTTTACCCTGCCTCCTATCTGGTTGACCCATTTGCACCTAAACAAAGGAACCTTCAAACCAAGTCCATAGTCAAGTTCCCATATAAACTCTATGTAACCATAATATGTGTCCTTTGGCCCATTGTTGTTTGATGCATCAAAGCGGACACCACTGTTTTGTTTGGCGCTCTTTTTATCTAGGGCGATCGTGTAAAATGTATTCCCATTTATCTCGTACCCTTTGAAAGTCAATATAGTCGAAGATGGTAACTTGGACAACAAGTACAGGTCATCTTCAACAGTGTCGTCATGCATGAGACGTGTCTGCAACCAACCGGCAAAAGTCACTGTTTGTTCATACGTAATCCAGTCGTTAGACTTCTCTGGGTGTTTGGAGCGTAGAATATTCTTGTGTTGCTCGATATACGGAGCCACCAAGGCAGAACTTTGTAGAACTGTGTAGTGTGCTTGCACCAAAGAATGCCCGTCCCATTATATTAGTGAATTCTTTCCTAGCGTGCCTTTTCCACCCAGTCTGCCCTCATGCCACGATTCAGGAACACCAATCGGCCCAATGTTAGGAATAAAGTCAACAGAAAACTCAATGACCTCATGTATTTCACGGCCCTTGGAGGTGCTTCCTTCTGGCCAAGCACGATTATGAACATATTTCTTTAATACTCCCATGAACCTCTCAAAGGGGAACATATTGTGTAGAAATACAGGACCCAAAATGGAAATCTCCTCGACTAGGTGAACTAGGACGTGCATCGTGATATTGAAGAAGGATGGTGGGAACACCAACTCGAAATTGACAAGACATTGCACCAAATCATTCTCTAACCTTGGTAGGATTTCTGGATCGATTACATTCTGAGAGATTGCATTCAGGAATACACATAGCTTCACAATGACTAATCGAACGTTTTCCGATAGAAGCCCCCTCAATGCAACCAGAAGCAGTTGCGTCATAATCAATTCTCAGTCATGAGACTTTAGGTTCTGGAACTTTTTCTCTGCCATATTTATTATTCCCTTTATATTCGACGAGAAGCCAGACGGGACCTTCATAGTGAGCAGGCATTCAAAGAAGATTTCCATCTCTTCTTTGGTAAGAGCGTAGCTGGCATGACCCTGAAACTGCTTTGGATCCATGCCGTCTTCTCCGTGCATACGTTGTTGGTCCTCCCGTGCCTCCGACGTATCTTTTGTCTTCCCATACATGCCTAAGAAGCCTACCAGGTTCAAAAAAAAAGATTCTTCGTCACGTGCATCACATCGATTGCAGAGCGGACCTCGAGGTCTTTCCGATAGGGTAGGTCCCAAAATATAGATTTCTTCTTCCACATGGTTGCGCGTTTGTCAGCATCATTTGGAATAGATTTTGCGCCAGGACCCTTGCCAAAGATCACTTTTAAATCCTTGACCATATCAAGTATATCATCACCTATACGGTGGCAAGGCTTCTTCCGGTGATGTGCCTCACCTTTGAAATGCTTGCCTTTCTTTCTTAAGGGATGCCTGTTGGGGAATGTTGCATGGGAAACAAAAAATTTCCTATGCACATGCAAGATCTATCCATGGTGATGAGCATGTATGAGGGGGAGAGTGGATCTACATAACCTTGTAGATCGCTAAGCGGGAAGCGTTAAGAAACACGGTTGATATAATTGAACGTCTTAGCGATCCAAATGGCCGAGTGTCCCGCGATCCCATCACGATCCATCCCGCGATCCGATCACGATTCGTCCCATGATCTCATGACGATCCGTCCCGCGATCCAATCACGAATCATCTCGCGATCTTGATCATGGTCCTTTCGATCTAGCGCCGAACGGAAGACACCTCTACATTCACCACACGTATAGCTCGATGAAGATCTCTGCCTCTTTGATCTAGCAAGAGGGAGCGGAGAGGTAGATGATTTCTCTGGTAGAACAACGGCATGGTGGCGGTGGTGGTGAACTAATCCTGCAAGGCTTCGCCTAAGTACCGCAAAACTAATCTAGAGGAGAAACATGTCTAGAGGAAGAAGAGGGCAGCACGTGGCAATTAGGGTTGGGGCTGCCCTAAAAAACCATCAGTAAATATAGGAGGGATAGGAGAGGAGGCAGCCTAGCCCCTCCTACAAGGAGGGCTTCAGCCGAACCAGAGGGGAGGAGTCCACCTCCCACAAGGGAGGTGGACTCCTAGTAGGACTCTCTCCTACTTGGCCCCTACTCCTGCCTCATCAAAGCATATATTCCAACTCCGAGATGCTTGCTCCAGCCCATAGAAGGATTGCTGGAGCTCGCACACCTTTTAGCATCCTTAGGACTGACAAAACCTTCTGGTTGTATCACATATAACCTTTCCTCAAGTAAGCCGTTAAGGGAACGTAATTGAAAAATGCAGCAACTGCTAACATAATTCCAACAGACTTTAGCATCGCTACGAGTGAGAAAGTCTCATCGTAGTCAACTCCTTGAACTTGTCGGAAACTTCATTGCGACAAGTCGAGCTTTATAAATGGTGACATTTACCATCAGCGTCAGTCTTCATATTAAAGGTCCATTTGTACTCGATGACCTGCCATCCAACGAGCAAGTCTACCAAAGTCTATACTTGGTTTTCATACATGGATCCTTTCTCGAATTTCATGGCCTCGAACCATTTGTCGGAATCCGGGCCCATCATCACTTCTCCATAGCTTGTAGGTTCATCGTTGTCCAACAACATGACCTCCAAGACAGGGTTGTCATACCACTCAGGAGCAGAACACATCCCTGTCAACCTATGAGGTTTGATAGTAACTTGATCCGAAGCTTCATGATCATCATCATTTACTTCCTCTTCAACTGACGTAGGTTCCACAGAAATATCTTTCTGCACTGCGCTACTCTCTGGTTGAAACAAAGGTTCAACAACCTCATCAAGTTCTATCTTCCTCCCACTCAATTCTTTCGATAGAAACTCTTTCTCGAGAAAGGACCCATGTTTAGCAACAAACACTTTGTACTCGGATCTGAGATGGAAGGTGTACCCAAGTGTTCTTAGGGTATTCTATGAAGATGCATTTTTCCAGTTTGGGTTCGAGCTTATTAGACATAAGTGTCGCATTCCCATACTCTAAGAAATGTCAGCTTAGGTTTCTGCCAAACCATATGGTGTCATCTCAATGGATTTAGATGGTGCCCTATTTAAAGTGAATGTAGTTGTCTCTAATGCATAACCCCAAAATGATAGTGGCAAATCGATAAGAGATATCATAGATCGGACCTTATCCAATAGAGCACGACTACGACGTTCGGACACACCATCACACTATGGTGTTCCAGGTGGTGTGAGTTGTGAAACAGCTTCCACTTTGTCTTAGGTTGTATAGCAAACTCGTAATTCATATATTCACCTCCACGATCATATCGTAGACATTTTATCTTCTTGTCCCGATGATCTCAAACTTCACTCTGCTTTGCTTGAACTTTTCAAACGACTCAGACTTGTGTTTCATTAAGTAAATATACACTAGATCTACTCAAATTATCAGTTAAGGTAAGAAAATATCGACATCCACCACACGCTACAATACTCATTGGACCGTATACATCAATATGTATCATTTCCAATAAGTTACTAGCCCGCTCCATCATACTGAAAACGGGGTCTGTAGCCATCTTGCCCAAGAGGCATGGTCCGCATGTCTCAACCGATTCAAAACTAGTTGAGTCCAAAGATCCATCAACATGGAGCTTCTTCATGCGATTTATACCAATATGACATTTAGTGACAGTGCCACAAGTGTGTGGTACTATCATTATTAACTTTGTACCTTTTGGAATCAATGTTATGAACATGTGTAGTATTACGACCAAGATTCAACAAACCATTCTCACTAGGTGCATGACCATTGAAGGTATTTTTCATGTAAACAGAATAACCATTATTCTCTGACTTAAATGAATAACCTTGTTCCAATAAACACGATCCAGTCATGTTCATACTTAATGCAAACACCAAATAACATTTATTAAGGTTTGTCACTAATCCCTAAGGTAGAGAGAGCGTGGGATGTTGATCACATCAACCTTGGAAACATTTCCAACATACATCATCACCTCACACTTAGCTAGTCTCCGTTTATTTCGTAGCTTTTTTTCCGAGTTACTAACATTTAGCAACCGAACAGGTATCCTATACTCATGTGCTACTAGGAGTACTAGCAAGGTACACATCAATAACACGTATATCAAAATATATTTCTGTCGACGTTGCCAGCCTTCTTATCTACCAAGTATCTAGGATTGTTCCGCTTCAGCGACCGCTCTCCTCATAATAGAAGCACTTAGTCTCGGGTTTGGGTTCAACTTTGGGTTGCTTCATTAGAGCAGCAACTGACTTGCCATCCATGAAGTTTCCCTCCTTGCCCTTGTCCTTCTCGAAACTAGTGGTTTGACTAACCATCAACACTTGATGCTCCTTCTTGATTTCTACCTTCACGGTGTCAAACATCGCGAACAGCTCAGGGATCATCATTTCCATCCCTGGCATTTTATAGTTCACCACGAATCTCTAGTAGCTTAGTGCCAGTGACTTGGAAAACTATATCAATCACTTTCATATCTAGAAGATCAACTCCCACTCGATTCAAGCAATTGTAGCACCCAGACAATCTGAGCACATGCTCAACAATTGAGCTATTCTCCTTCATCTTGCAGGCAAAGAATCTTATTGGAGATCTCATATCTCACAACACGGGCACGAGCCTGAGATCCCAATTTCAGCTCTTAGAACATCTCATATGTTCCATGACGTTTAAAATGTTTTGGAGCCTCAATTCTAAGCCGTAATGCATGACGCACTAAACTATCAAGTAGTCATCAGAATGTGCCTGTCAGATGTTCACAACATATATAGACGACGCTAGAGGGGGTACCGCACCAAGCGGTGCATTAAGGACATAAGACTTTTGTGCAGCAATGAGGACAATCCTCAGATCACGGTCCCCGTATACAATATTGCTATCATCATCTTTCAAATATATTTCTCTAGGAACATATAAAAATTCAAGGGAGCTACAACGTGAGCTAGTAATCTACAACATAATTTGCAAAGACACTACTGACTATGTTCATGATAAAGAGTTCAATTAATCATATTACTTAAAAACTCCCACTCAATTTGACATCCCTCCGGCCATTCGAGTGATACATGATCCAAATTCACCAACTCAAGTACAATCATCACATGAGTTGAGGTGGTTTCAATGGTGAACATCATCATCTTCATCATATCTACTATATGACTCATGTTCAACCTTTTGGTCTCTTGTGTTCTGAGGCCATGTCTGTACATGCTAGGCTCATCAAGTTTAACCCGAGTGTTCTGCACGTGCAACACTGGCTTGCACCCGTTGTATATAAACGTAGAGTCTATCCCACCCGATCATCACATGGTGTCTCGACACGACGAACTTTCGCAATGGTGCACACTTGGGGAGAACACAATTTTACCTTGATATTTAAGTGAGGGATCACCATGTAATGCTACCATCGTCCTAAGCAAAACAAGGTGCATAAAAGGATTAACATCACATGCAAATCATAAGTGACACGATATGGCCATGAACTTGTGCTTTTGATCTCCATCTTGAAAGCATCAGCATGATATCCATCGTCACTGCCATAACACCATAATCTCCATCATCATATCTCCATCACTGTGTTGCCATCGGGGTTATCGCGCCCACCATGCTTATACTACTATAGCTACGCTTTAGCGATAAAGTAAAACATTACATAACGCTTAATGATTGACACGCAGGTCATACAATAAATAAATACAACCCTATGGCTCCTTCTGGTTGCCGTACTCATCGACATGCAAGTCGTGATATCCGATACAACACATGATCATCTCATACATCACATATATCTCACCATGTAATTGGCCATATCACATCACAACATACCCTGCAAAAACAAGTTAGGTGTCCTCTAATTGTTGTTGCAAGTTTTACGTGGCTAGTACGGGTGTCTAGCAAGAACAATTCTCATGTACAAAAAACCACAACAGTGAGACATAAATTGCTTTTCAACCTTCTCAAGGACCGCCTTTATCGAATCCGATCCAACTAAAGTTGGAGAAACAGACATCCACCAGCCATCTTTTTGCAACAAAGTTACACGTCTGTCGATTGAACCGGTCTCTCGTAAGCGACGAGTAAGGTTGGTCTAGGACGCTTCATCCCACAATACCGCTGCACCAAAACACGACCAAGGGAGGAAGCAATCTAAGCATCAACCCCAGAAACTCTTTGTGTTCTACTCGAGATCTCATCTACACATAGACCTAGCTCATGATGCCACTATTAGGGAACGTTGCATGGGAAACAAAAATTTTCCTATGCACACGCAAGATCTATCCATGGTGATGAGCATCTACGAGGGGGAGAGTGGATCTACATATCCTTGTAGATCACTAAGCGAGAAGCGTTAAGAAACGCTGTTGATGTAGTCGAATGTCTTCGCGATCCAAATCGTCGAGTGTCCCGCGATCCCATCACGATCCGTCCCACGATCTGATCATGATCTGCCACGCGATCTCATCACGATCCGTCCCGCGATCCAATCACGAATTGTCTCGCGATCTTGATCACGGTCCTTCCGATCTAGCACCGAACGGACGACACCTCCGCGTTTAGCACACGTATAGCTCGATTATGATCTCCGCCTTCTTGATCCAGCAAGAGGGAGCAAATAGGTAGATGAGTTCTCCGGCAGCAAAACGGCACAGTGGCGGTGGTGGTGAACTAACCCTGCAGGGCTTCGCCTAAGCACCGTAGAACTAATCTAGAGGAGAAACAAATCTAGACGAAGAACAGGGCAGCACGTAGCAATTAGGGTTGGGGGTGCCCTCAAATCCTTCAGTATATATAGGAGGGAGAGGAGAGGAGGCAGCCTAGCCCCTCCTACAAGGAAGGCTTCGGCCGAACCAGAGGGGAGGAGTCCACCTCCCTTGTGGGAGGTGGACTCCTAGTAGGACTCTCTCCTACTTGGCCCCTACTCCTTCCTCCTACGCATAGGCCTTCTTGGGATGGACTCCCAGCCCACCAGGGGCTGGTGCGTCACCACTAAGGACCATGCGGCCCCTTGGGGTGTGTGGGCCCCACTTGGTGGTCCCCCGGAACCCATTCGTCACTCCCTGTACACTACCGGAAATGCCTGAAACTTTTCCGAAGTTCAAACACCACTTTCCTATATATCAATCTTTACCTCCGGACCATTTTGGAGCTCCTCGCGACATACGGGATCCCATTAGGCACTCCGAACAACCTTCGGTCACCAACATACATAACTCAATACTACTGAAACATGACCGAAACTTAAGTGTGCAGACCCTGCGGGTTCGAGAACTATGTAGACATGACCGAGACACCTCTACGGTCAATAACCAATAGCAGGAACTGGATGTCAATATTAGTTCCTACATATTCTATGAATATCTTTATCAGTTGAACCTCTAAGTCAAGGATTTAGTTAATCTCGTATGCTGTTCCCTTCGTTCTTCGGTATGTTACTTGCCCAAGATTCGATCGTCGGTATCTCTATACCTAGTTCAATCTCGTTACCGGAAAGTCTCTTTACTCGTTCCGTAATACAAGATCACGTGGCTAACACTTAGTCACATTGCTTGCAAGGCTTGTTGTGATTTTGTATTACCGAGTGGGCCCTGAGATACCTCTCCGTCACATGGAGTAACAAATCCCAGTCTTGATCCATCCCAACCCAACAGACACCCTCAGAGATACCTGTAGAGAACCTTTCTAGTCACCCAGTTACATTGTGATGTTTGATGCACACAAGGTACTCCTCCGGTGTCAGTAAGTTGCATGATCTCATGATCATAGGAACAGATACTTGACAATGCAGAAAACTGTAGCAATAAACTGACACGATCATATGCTACGTTTACAGTTTGGGTATTGTCCATCACATCATTCTCCTAATGATGTGCTACCTTTATCAAATGACATCTCATGTCCATGGCTAGGAAACCTTGACCATATTTGATCAACGAGCTAGTCTATTACAGGCATACTAGGGACATGGTGTTGTCTATGCATCCACACATGTATCTGAGTTTCCAATCAATACAATTCTAGCATGTATAATAAACGATTATCACGAAAAAGGAAATATGATAATAACTAATTTATTATTGCCTCTAGGGCATATTTCCAACAACGCCTGCTCTGAACAAATCGACGATGCCCCAGATACACATTCTTTTTTACATTTATCCAAATATATACCGCCAGTATCATCTAAACAGTGCGTGCATGCGTGGTATCCCTTGTTTGCGTGTCTTGAAAGGTTACTAAGAGCAGGCCAATCATTGATGGTTACAAACATCAACTTATGTAGGTCAAATTCCTCCTGATCTTTCGCATCCCACACACGTACACCTTTTCCATTCCACAACTATAAAAGTTCTTCAACCAATGGCCTTAGGTACACATCAATGTCGTTCCCGGGTTGCTTGGGGCCTTGGATGAGCACTGACATCATAATGAACTTCCGCTTCATGCACAACCAAGGAGGAAGGTTATAGTTACATACAGTCACAAGCCATGTGCTATGATTGCTGTTTTGCTCCCCAAAAGTATTAGTGCCATCTGCACTTAAAACCAAACCATACGTTCCTTGCATCCATTGCAAGGTCCTTCCACTTTCTCTCAATTTCTCTACACTGCGATCCGTCAGCAGGCACTCTCAACTTCCTGTCTTTCTTATGGTCTTCGTTATGCCATTGCATCAACTTGGCATGCTCTTTGTTTTGGAACAAACGTTTCAACCATGGTATTATAGGAGCATCCCACATCAACTTGGCAGGAATCTTCTTCCTGGGGCGCTCGCCCTCAACATCACCAGGGTCATCGTGGTTGATCTTATCGCGCAATGCACGTCATACCGGGCATGCATTGAAATCCTCGTACTCACCGCGGTAGAGGATGCAGTCATTAGGGCATGCATGTATCTTCTCCACCTCTAATCCTAGAGGGCAGACAACCTTCTTTGCTTCGTACATACTCTCTAGCAATTCATTGTCCTTTGGTAGTTTCTTCTTTAACATTATCAGCAACTTTTCAAATGCCTTGTCAGATACACCATTCTCTGTCTTCCATTGCAGCAATTCCAGTGTGGTACCCAACTTTTTCTTGTCATCTTTGCAATTTGGGTACAATCTTTTTTTGTGATCCTCTAACATGCGTTGCAACTACAGCTTCTCCTTTTCACTTGTGTAGTTTCTCTTTGCATTAGTAATGGCCCGACCAAGATCATCAGCGGGCTCATCTGATGCCTATTCTTCAGCTCCTTCCCGCATTGCCGGCTCAGCTTCTTCCCCCATTGTTGTACCATCGTATTCATGGAACCCATGGCCAGGTTAGCTATCGTCATCCTCTTCTTCTTCATTCTCTTCCATTAGGACCCCTCTTTCTCCGTGCTTGGTCCAACAGTTGTAGCCGGACATGAAACCGGACTCAAACAGGTGGACGTGAATGGTTCTTGAGTTAGAGTAATTTTGATCATTCTTACAGCCAGCACATGGACAATAAATAAAACCATCCGGCCGCTTGTTTGCCTCAGCCACAACCAGAAAAGTATGCACGCCATTAATGAACTGGGGAGAGCATCGGTCGTCGTACATCCATTGCCGGCTCATCTTCATTACACAACACCGAAAAGACCAAATTAATACAAGTTCATACATAAAGTGTTGGAAATATGCCCTAGAGGCAATAATAAATTAGTTATTATCATATTTCCTTATTAATGATAATTGTTTATTATCCATGCTAGAATTGTATTGATCGGAAACTCAGATACATGTGTGGGTATATAGATAACACTGTGTCCCTAGTATGCCTCTAGTAGACTAGCTCGTTGATCAAAGATGGCTAAGGTTTCCTAGCCATGAACATGAGATGTTATTTGATAACGGGATCACATCATTAGGAGAATGATGTGATGGACAAGACCAAACTATAAACGTATCATATGATTGTGTCAGTTTATTGCTACAATTTTCTGTATGTCAAGTATATGTTCCTATGACCATGAGATCATGCAACTCACTGACACCGGAGGAGTACCTTGTGTGTATCAAACATCGCAACGTAACTGGGTGACTATAAAGGTGCTGTACAGGTATCTTCGAGGGTGTTTGTTGAGTTGGCATGGATCAAGACTAGGATTTATTACTCAGAGTGATGGAGAGGTATCTCAGGGCCCACTCAGTAATACAACATCACAACAAGCCTTGCAAGCAATGTGATTAAGTGTTAGCCATGGGATCTTGTATTACAAAACGAGTAAAGAGACTTGCCGATAACAAGATTGAACTAGGTATAGAGATACCGACGATCGAATCTCGGGCAAGTAACATACTGAACAACAAAGGGAACATCGTACGGGATTAACTGAATCCTTGACATAGATGTTCCACCGATAAAGATCTTCGTAGAATATGTAGGAACCAATATGGGTATCTAGGTCCCACTATTGGTTATTGACCGTAGAGGTGTCTCGCTCATGTCTACATAGTTCTCTAACCCGTAGGGTCTGCACAGTTAAGGTTCGGTGACATTTCGGTAGTATTGACTTATGTATGTTGGTGATCAAAGGTTGTTCGGAGTCTCGGATGAGATCCCGTACATCACGAGGAGCTCCGGAATTTTCCAAAGGTAAATATTGATATATAGGAAAGTAGTATTTGGGTTCCGGAAAAGTTTCGGGCACTATCGGTAGCGTACCGGGAGTGACGAAAGGGTTCCGGGGGTCCATCGGGAGGGGCCTACCCACCCGGGGGGGGCACATGGGCCTAACTGGCTATGCACCAGCCCATAATGGGCTGGGAACAAACCAAAAAGGGCCCTTGCGCTCAAAGGGTTGGTGGGGAGGTGCCTTGGAGGGGAGGGAGACCTCCCTAGAGCGTCCACCTCCCTTGTGGGAGGTGGACTCCTCCCCATCTTGGCCGGCCTGCCCTCCTTGGAGGAGGGGCTAAAGCTGCGCTCTAGCTACCCCTTCCTCCGATAAATAGAGAGGTAGAGGGAGGGCAGCACAACCCTAAGTCATAGGTGCAACCCTCCCTCTCTCCCTAGATCCATTTCTCCTCCAAAATGCGTATGCGGCAGCGCTTGGTGAAGCCTGCTGAGATCGCTCCACCACCACCGCCACCACGTCGTTGTGCTGCCAGAGAACTCATCTACCTCTCCACCCTCACTTGCTGGATCAAGGAGGTGGAGATCGTCAATGAGCTTTACGTGTGCTAAACACGGAGGTGCCGTCCGTTCAGCACTAGATCGGAAGGACCACGATGGGATCGCGGGACGGCTCGTGATGAGATTGCGGGACGGATCGTGATTGGATCGTCAAGACATTCGACTGCATCAACCGCGTTTCTTAACACTTCCGCTTAGCGATCTACAAGGGTATGTAGATTCACTCTCCCTCTCGTAGATGCTCATCATCATGGATAGATCTTTGCGTGCGCGTAGGAATTTTTTTGTTTCCGAAGCAACATTCCCCATCAGTGGCATCATGAGCTAGGTCTATGTGTAGATGGGATCTCGAGTAGAACACAAAGAGTTTGTCGGCGTTGATGCTTAGATTGCTTACTCCCTTGGTCATGTTTTGGTTCAGCGGTATTGTGGGATGAAGCGTCCCGGACCAACCTTACTCGTACGCTTACGAGAGACCGGTTTCATCGACTGATGTGTAACTTCGTTGCACAAAGATGGCTGGCGGGTGTCTGTTTCTCCTACTTTAGTTGGATTGGATTCGACAAAGGCGGTCCTTGAGAAGGTTAAAAAGCAATTTATGTATCACCGTTGTGGTTTTGCGTAGGTGAGAATTGTTCTTGCTAGATACTCGTAGCATCCACGTAAACTTGGAACAATAATTAGAGGACGTCTAACTTGTTTTTGCAGGGTATGTTGTGATGTGATATGGCCAACTACATGATGAGATATATGTGATGTATGAGATGATCATGTATTGTATAGAATATCACGACTTGCATGTCGATGAGTATGGCAACCGGCAGGAGCCATAGGGTTGTCTTTAATTATTGTATGACCTACTGTCAATCATTAAGCGCTATGTAATGCTTTACTTTATCGCTAAGCGGTAGCAATAGTAGTAGAAGCATGGTGGGCGCGACAACCCCGATGGCGACACGTTGATGGAGATCAAGATGATGGATATCATGGTGTCATGCCAGTGATGATGGAGATCATGCCGATGCTTTAAGGATGGAGATCAAAAGAACAAGTTCATGGCCATATCATGTCACTTATGATTTCCATGTGATATTAATCCTTAAATGCACCTTGTTTTGCTTAGGATGACGGTAGCATTATAAGGTGATCCCTCATTTAAATTTCAAGATAAATTGTGTTCTCCTCGAGTGTGCATCGTTGCGAAAGTTCGTCGTGTCGAGACACCACGTGATGATCGGGTGTGATAGACTCTACATTCACATACAACAGGTGCAAGCCAGTGTTGCATGTGCAGAACACTCAAGTTAAACTTGACGAGCCTAGCATGTACAGACATGACCTCGGAACACAAGAGACTGAAAGGTCGAACATGAGACATATAGTAGATATGATCAACATGATGATGTTCACCATTGAAACCACCTCAACTCACATGATGATCGAACTTGAGTTGGTGAATTTGGATCACGTGACACTCAAATGCCCAGAGGGATGTCAATTTGAGTGAGAGTTCTTCAGTAATATGATTAATTGAACTCATTATCATGAACATAGTTAGTAGTGTCTTTACAAATTATGTTGTAGATTACTAGCTCACGTTGTAGCTCCCTTGAATTTTTATATGTTCCTGGAGAAATAGAGTTGAAAGATGATGGTAACAATATTACGGACTGGGTCCCTGATCTGAGGATTGTCCTCACTGCTGCATAGAAGGCTTATGTTCTTAACGCACCGCTCGGTGCGCCACCCCCTCTAGTGTCGTCTATAGATGTTGTGAACATCTGATAGGCATGTTCCGATGACTACTTGATAGTTTAGTGCGTCATGCTTTACAGCTTAGAATCGAGGCTCCACAAACGTTTTGAACGTCATGGAACATATGAGATGTTCTAAGAGATGAAATTGGGATCTCAGGCTCATGACCGTGTTGTGAGATATGGGATCTCCAACAAGATTCTTTTCATGCAAGATGAAGGAGAATAGCTCAATCGTTGAGCATGTGCTCAGATTGTCTGGGTGCTACAATTGCTTGAATCGAGTGGGAGTTGATCTTCCAGATAGGAAAGCGATTGATATAGTTTTCCATGTCACTGTCACTAAGCTACTAGAGCTTCTTGATGAACTATAAAATGCTAGGAATGGAAATACTGATCCCCGAGCTATTCGCGATATTTGACGTCGCGAAGGTAGAAATCAAGAAGGAGCATCAAGTGTTGATTGTTAGTAAAACCACTAGTTTCAAGAAGGTCAAGGGCAAGGAGGGAAACTTCATGGATGGCAAGTCAGTTGCTGCTCTAGTGAAGCAACCCAAAGTTGAACCGAAACCCGAGACTAAGTGCTTCTATTATGAGGAGAGCGGTCTCTGAAGCGAAACAACCCTAGGTACTTGGTAGATAAGAAGCCTGGCAACGTCGATAGAAATATATTTTGATATACGTGTTATTGATGTGTGCCTTGCTAGTACTCCTAGTAGCACCTCGGTATAGGATACCGGTTCGGTTGCTAAATGTTAGTAACTCGAAATAGAAGCTACGGAATAAATGGAGACTAGCTAAGTGTGAGGTGACGATGTATGTTGGAAATGTTTCCAAGGTTGATGTGATCAACATCACACACTCTCTCTACCTTCGAGATTAGTAACAAACCTAAATAAATGTTATTTGGTGTTTGTGTTAAGCATGAACATGATTGGATCGTGTTTATTGCAACACGGTTATTCATTTATGTTAGAGAATAATGGTTATTCTGTTCACATGAATAATACCTTCAATGGTCATGCACCCAGTGAGGATGGTTTATTGAATCTTGATCGTAATACACATGTTCATAACATTGATGCCAAAAGATACAAAGTTAATAATGATGGTACCACATACTTGTGGCACTGCTGCTAAATATCATATTGGTGTAAATCGCATGAAGAAACTTCATGTTGATGGATCTTTGGACTCATTTGGTTTCGAATCGGTTGAGACATGCGGATCATGCCTCTTGGGCAAGATGGCTACAGACCCTGTTTTCAGTACGATGGAGCGGGCTAGTAATTTATTGGAAATGATACATATTGATGTATACGGTCCAATGAGTGTTTTAGCGTGCGGTGGATATCGTTATTTTCTTACCTTCACTAATGATTTGAGTAGATATAGTGTATATTTACTTAATGAAACACAAGTCTGAAGCGTTTGAAAAGTTCAAGCAGAATAAGAGTGAAGTTTGAGATCATCGTGATGAGAAGATAAAATATCTACGATATGATCGTGGAGGTGAATATCTGAATTACAAGTTTGGTATACAACTTAAGATAATGTGAAAGTTGTTTCACAACTCACACCACCTAGAACATCATAGTATGATGGTGTGTACGTATGTCGCAGTCGTGCTCTATTGGATATGGTGCGAATTATGATGTCTCTTATCGTTTTGCCACTATCATTTTGGGGTTATGCACTAGAGACAACCACGTTCACTTTAACTATTGCACCATCTAAATCCGTTGAGATGACACCATATGGTTTGGCAAAAACCTATGCTGTCATTTCTTAGAGTTTGGGAATGCGACACTTATGTCTGATAAGCTCAAACCTAAAGCAGAAAAATGCATCTTCATAAGATACCCTAAGAACAGTCGGGTATACCTTCCATCTCAGATCCGAGTACCAAGTGTTTGTTGCAAAAACTGGGTCCTTTCTCGAGGAAAAGTTTCTCTCGAAAGAATTGAGTGGGAGGAAGATAGAACTTGATTAGGTTGTTGAACCTTTGTTTCAACCAGAGAGTAGCGCAGCGCAGAAAGATGTTTCTGTGGAACCTACGTCAATTGAAGAGGAAGTAGATGATGATGATCATGAAGATTCAGATCAAGTTACTATCGAACATCGTAGGTCGACAAGGACACATACTGCTCCTGAGTGGTATGACAACCCTGTCTTGGAGGTCATGTTGTTGGACAACAATGAACCTACGAGCTATGGAGAAGCAATGATGGGCCCGGATTCCAGAAAATGGTTAGAGGCCATGAAATCCGGGAAAGGATCCATGTATGAAAACCAACTATGGACTTTGGTAGACTTTCCTGTTGAATGGCCGGTCGTTGACTACAAATGGACCATTAAGATGAAGACAGACGCTGATGGTGAATGTCACCATTTATAAAGCTCGACTTGTCGCAAAGAAGTTTCTGACAAGTTCAAGGAGTTGACTGCGATGAGACTTTCTTACTCGTAGCGATGCTAAAGTCTATTGGAATTATGTTAGTAGTTGCTAGATTTTTTATTATGAAATCTGGCAGATGGATGTCAAAACATTGTTTCCGTAACGGTTTCCGTGAGGAAAGATTGTATGTGATACAACCAGAAGGTTTTGTCAGTCCTAAGGATGCTAAAAGGTGTGCAAGCTCCAATGATCCTTCTATGGACTGAAGCAAGCATCTCAGAGTTGGAATATATGCTTTGATGAGGTGATCAAAGTTTTCTAGTTTATACAAAGTTTATGAGAAACTTGTATTTACAATAAAGTGAGTGGGAGCACTATAGAGTTTCTGATAAGCATATGTGGATGACATATTGTTGATTGGAAATAATGTAGAATTTCTGGAAAGCATAAACGGTTATTTGAAAAGAGTTTTTCAAAGGAAGACCTGGATAAAGCTACCTAATTGTTGGGCATCAAGATCTATAGAGATAGATCAAGATGCCTGATGAGACTTTTAATGAGTACATACCTTGACAAGATTTTGAAAGAGTTCAAAATGGATATGTCAAGGAAAGAGTTCTTGCCTGATTTGTTAGGTGTGGAGTTGAGTGAGACTCAAAGCTTGACCACGGCAGAAGAAAGAGAAAGGATGAAGGTTGTCCCCTATGCTTTAGCCATAGGCTCTATATAGTATGCCATGCTGTGTACCGCACCTGTGTGTGCCTTGCCATGAGTCCGTTAAGGGGTACAAGAGTGATCTAGGAGTGGATCACTGGACAACGGTCAAGATTATCCTTAGTAACTAAAATACTAAGGAAATGTTTCTTGATTATGGAGGTGATAAAGAGTTCATCGTAAAGAGTTACGTTGATGCAAGCTTTAACACCAATCCGAATGACTCTTAGTAGCAATCCGGATACGTATAGTGGAGCAGCCATTTGGAATAACTCCAAGTGGAGTGTGGTAGCAGTGTCTACAGTATGACATAGATATTTGCAAAGTACACACAGATCTGAATATCGCAGACCCATTAACTAAAAGACCTCTCTCACATGCAAAGCATGATCGAGCCCCAGAACTCATTAGGTGTTAGATTCATAACAATGCGAATCACATAGTGATGTGAACTAGATTGTTGACTCTAGTGAAAGTGGGAGACTATTGAAAATATGCCCTAGAGGCAATACTAAATTAGTTATTATCATATTTCCTTGTTCATGATAATCGTTTATTATCCATGCTAGAATTGTATTGACCGGAAACTCAAATACATGTGTGGGTATATAGACAACACTTTGTCCCTAGTATGCCTCTAGTAGACTAGCTCGTTGATCAAAGATGGCTAAGGTTTCCTAGCCATGAACATGAGATGTTATTTGATAACGGGATCACATCATCAGGAGAATGATGTGATGAACAAGACTCAAACTATAAACGTAGCATATGACCGTGTCAGTTTATTGCTATAGTTTTCTACATGTCAAGTATCTATTCCTATGACCATAAGATCATGAAACTCACTGACACCAGAGGAGTACCTTGTGTGTATCAAACACCGCAACGTAGCTGGGTGACTATAAAGGTGCTCTACAGGTATCTCCGGGAGTGTTTGTTGAGTTGGCATGGATCAAGACTGGGATTTGTTACTCCGTGTGACGGAGAGGTATCTCAGGGCCCACTCGGTAATACAACATCACAACAAGCCTTGCAAGAAATGTGACTAAGTGTTAGCCACGGGATCTTGTATTACAAAATGAGTAAAGAGACTTTCCGGTAACGAGATTGAACTAGGTATAGAGATAACAACGATCGAATCTCGGGCAAGTAACATACCAAAGAACAAAGGGAACATCGTACGAGATTAACTGAATCCTTAACATAGAGATTCAACCGATAAAGATCTTCATAGAATATGTAGAAACCAATATGGGTATCCAGGTCCCGCTATTGGTTATTGACCGTAGTGGTGTCTCGGTCATGTCTACATAGTTCTCGAACCCGCAGGGTTTGCACACTTAAGGTTCGATGACGTTTCCGTAGTATGAGTTATGTATGTTGGTGACCTAAGGTTGTTCAGAGTCCCGGACGTCTTGAGGAGCTCCGAAATGGTCCGGAGGTAAATATTGAGATATAGGAAAGTGGTATTTGGGTTCCGGAAAAGTTTCGGGCACTACTGGTAGTGTACCGGGAGTGACGAAAGGGTTTCGGGGGTCCACCGGGAGGGGCCCATCCACCCGGGGGGGGCACATGGGATTAAGTGGCTGCGCACCAGACCATAATGGGCTAGGAAAACGACCACAAAGGGCCCTTGCGCCCAAAGGGTAGGTGGGGAGGTGCCTTGGAGGGGAGGGAGACCTCCCTAGGGCGCCCACCTCCTTTGTGGGAGGTGGACTCCTCCCCATCTTGGCTGGCCAACCCTCCTTGGAGGAGGGGCCAAGGCTGCGCCCTACCTACCCCTTCCTCGTATAAATAGAGAGTGAGAGGGAGGGCAGCACAACCCTAAGGCATAGGTGCAGCCCTCCCTCTCTCCCTAGATCTGTTTCTCCTCCAAAATGCGTATGCGGCAGCGCTTGGCAAAGCCCTGCTGAGATCGCTCCATCACCACCGCCACCATGACGTTGTGCTGCTGGAGAACTCATCTACCTCTCCACCCTCGCTTGCTAGATCAAGGAGGTGGAGATCGTCATCAAGCTGTACCTATGTTGAACGCGGAGGTGCCGTCCGTTCGGCACTAGATTGGAAGGACCACGATGGGATCGCGGGACAGCTCGTGATGAGATCGCGGGACGGATCGTGATTGGATCATGAGTACGTTCGACTACATCAACCGCGTTTCTTAAAGCTTCCGCTTAGAGATCTACAAGGGTATGTAGATTCACTCTCCCTCTCGTAGATGCTCATCACCATGGATAGATCTTTGCGTGCGCATAGGAATTTTTTTGTTTCCCATGCAACGTTTCACGAACATAAATCTTATACACACTTGTTCTCATAAAAAAACATACAAACTCTCTAGCCAAAGCATTTAAACGCAAGAACAAATGCGATCAACATTGCAACTAAGGTAACAATTTATCCAACAACATAGTGATACCAAGCCTCACTAACAATGGCATATCTTTTAAATTTTCTAATCTTCAAGCGCATTGCACCCATCTTGATCTTGTGATCATCGACGACATCGGCAACATAGAACTCCAGTTTCATCTTCTCTTCTTCAACTCTTTTCAATTTTTATTTCAAATACTCGTTCTCTTTTTCAACTAAATTCAACTTCTTGACAAGAATATGTATGTAGGTTGGAATCTTCGGTTCACATACCTCCTAGATAAAAATATCTATGTCAACTTCATGGGCATAATTGTCATAAACACGAAATGCAACAAAGAGTTATAAAAGAGAGTATATACCACATCCAAATCATAAACCGGACGAGGACCGACGGGGATGGATTTGAAAACCATGCAACTATGTATAACAAACAACCACATAGGTAAGAAAACTATACAAGTAACTAACTAAATCTTACAAACATCTTTTTTTAATAAAAAGGATAAGAACAAGAGGCTCACCAAGGTGGTGCCGACGACGACACGGTGCGAGCAATCGATGGTGGTTAGGATGGGGATGGGAAGGCACTAAGTAAACCACACCTACAAATGCAAAGTAAGAAGTTAATTTGAGCTCAAATTGCATAAATCAAATAAACTACCACACACAAACTAAAACCCAGAAATCACTGTACTTATAGAGCATTTCAAGAGCTAATATAGCAATGAGAGATGAATGGACAAAGTTGCTAACCTTTGTGAACACTTGGATGGATGGGGTGCCTCCAAATCTTGACAAATTTTGGCGAAAATGGAGGACGAGCTCGTGGAAGAGGAAGAACAGAGAGAGGAGAGGAAAAGGGAAGAACAGAGAGAAGTGTGCTTGGGCTGGCCGAAGGGTTCATATGGGGGACCTTTAGTCCCGGTTGGTGGCTCCAATCGCAACTAAAGGTTAGCCTATAGTCGCGGTTGGATCTACCAACCGGGACTAAAGGTTTCCATGGGGCCCAAGGCTGACGCCAACCTGTCACCTCACCATTAGTCCCGGTTCGTGTCACCAACCGGGACTAAAGGTTTCCATGGGGCCCAAGGCTGACGCCAACCTGCCACCTCACCTTTAGCCTACATGTCTGCTTGTTATGACCTCCAATTTTACACAAACTGCATAAGCCCTTCTTCTCATTGGAAGATTTGAGTCCACATTTTTCATAACTTCTAGAGCACCCTCTCTTAGGTGCACCCTTTGTTGAAACTTTATCTGGATCAAGTATACCAGCTGCACTTGTTTCCCCCCCTTTTGCCTCCTTCATAGCACACCTTCTACGGCCTATAAGTTCCTCTTCCATAATCTTTTTCTTTGCTATTATATTTTCGAGACAATTCACCAAATCATCGAACATGAAGGCATCATCTGCTGCAACATGGTCAGCTTGTGCGGATTTTATGCTTAGTTGGCTGAACCGTTCTCTTCGCTCTGGCCCTAACCAACCCTAGGCAAATAGATCACTCTTGTGCTGCACAGGCAAATCATCTCTTGCATTCTTCGACAACCGATGGAGGATACAACACTTTGGTATTTCAGATATGTTAGCATGATGCAGAACAAAAAGAATGTGTTTGCAAGCCAACCCTTTCCAAACCATCCTAAGACAAGTGCATGATATAGTTTCTTCCGAGTTACCTGGTTCATACTGAACATTATACCTGAACTTGTGGTTATCCTTTCACGTCGTGATGAATCTCTGGTTCTCAATTCCCACAAGCGTCTCAAATATCTCCAACTGTCCCATCTTCTTCAAATCATCTTGCAGGATGTAAAAGTTAGCAGCAGTGAATATGGCGGCAGCATGCTCCTCAATGGCCTTATATTCAGTGACTGATGGTGGTAGTTTCTAATTCCCATCACAGTCATCGTGCACCTCATTCTCACGGAGACAAATTATACAGTTCTCATAATGCACTACCAAATCAACGATGGTCATATCATAGTCGAGGTGAAGGTGAAGGCCCAAGTTGTGACTTTTGCCCCTCTGGTTACTTCGCATACCAAGAAAAAAAAATCCTTCTGAAAGATATGATGTATCATTTCCAATAAGTTACTAGCCCGCTCCATCATACTGAAAACGGGGTCTATAGCCATCTTGCCCAAGAGGCATGGTCCGCATGTCTCAACCGATTCAAAACTAGTTGAGTCCAAAGATCCATCAACATGGAGCTTCTTCATGCGATTTATACCAATATGACATTTAGTGACAGTGCCACAAGTGTGTGGTACTATCATTATTAACTTTGTACCTTTTGGAATCAATGTTATGAACATGTGTAGTATTACGACCAAGATTCAACAAACCATTCTCACTAGGTGCATGACCATTGAAGGTATTTTTCATGTAAACAGAATAACCATTATTCTCTGACTTAAATGAATAACCTTGTTCCAATAAACACGATCCAGTCATGTTCATACTTAATGCAAACACCAAATAACATTTATTAAGGTTTGTCACTAATCCCTAAGGTAGAGAGAGCGTGGGATGTTGATCACATCAACCTTGGAAACATTTCCAACATACATCATCACCTCACACTTAGCTAGTCTCCGTTTATTTCGTAGCTTTTTTTTCCGAGTTACTAACATTTAGCAACCGAACAGGTATCCTATACTCATGTGCTACTAGGAGTACTAGCAAGGTACACATCAATAACACGTATATCAAAATATATTTCTGTCGACGTTGCCAGCCTTCTTATCTACCAAGTATCTAGGATTGTTCCGCTTCAGCGACCGCTCTCCTCATAATAGAAGCACTTAGTCTCGGGTTTGGGTTCAACTTTGGGTTGCTTCATTAGAGCAGCAACTGACTTGCCATCCATGAAGTTTCCCTCCTTGCCCTTGTCCTTCTCGAAACTAGTGGTTTGACTAACCATCAACACTTGATGCTCCTTCTTGATTTCTACCTTCACGGTGTCAAACATCGCGAACAGCTCAGGGATCATCATTTCCATCCCTGGCATTTTATAGTTCACCACGAATCTCTAGTAGCTTAGTGCCTGTGACTTGGAAAACTATATCAATCACTTTCATATCTAGAAGATCAACTCCCACTCGATTCAAGCAATTGTAGCACCCAGACAATCTGAGCACATGCTCAACAATTGAGCTATTCTCCTTCATCTTGCAGGCAAAGAATCTTATTGGAGATCTCATATCTCACAACACGGGCACGAGCCTGAGATCCCAATTTCAGCTCTTAGAACATCTCATATGTTCCATGACGTTTAAAACGTTTTGGAGCCTCAATTCTAAGCCGTAATGCATGACGCACTAAACTATCAAGTAGTCATCAGAATGTGCCTGTCAGATGTTCACAACATATATAGACGACGCTAGAGGGGGTACTGCACCAAGCGGTGCATTAAGGACATAAGACTTTTGTGCAGCAATGAGGACAATCCTCAGATCACGGTCCCCGTATACAATATTGCTACCATCATCTTTCAAATATATTTCTCTAGGAACATATAAAAATTCAAGGGAGCTACAACGTGAGCTAGTAATCTACAACATAATTTGCAAAGACACTACTGACTATGTTCATGATAAAGAGTTCAATTAATCATATTACTTAAAAACTCCCACTCAATTTGACATCCCTCCGGCCATTCGAGTGATACATGATCCAAATTCACCAACTCAAGTACAATCATCACATGAGTTGAGGTGGTTTCAATGGTGAACATCATCATCTTCATCATATCTACTATATGACTCATGTTCAACCTTTTGGTCTCTTGTGTTCTGAGGCCATGTCTGTACATGCTAGGCTCATCAAGTTTAACCCGAGTGTTCTGCACGTGCAACACTGGCTTGCACCCGTTGTATATAAACGTAGAGTCTATCCCACCCGATCATCACATGGTGTCTCGACACGACGAACTTTCGCAATGGTGCACACTCGGGGAGAACACAATTTTACCTTGATATTTAAGTGAGGGATCACCATGTAATGCTACCATCGTCCTAAGCAAAACAAGGTGCATAAAAGGATTAACATCACATGCAAATCATAAGTGACACGATATGGCCATGAACTTGTGCTTTTGATCTCCATCTTGAAAGCATCAGCATGATATCCATCGTCACTGCCATAACACCATAATCTCCATCATCATATCTCCATCACTGTGTTGCCATCGGGGTTGTCGCGCCCACCATGCTTATACTACTATAGCTACGCTTTAGCGATAAAGTAAAACATTACATAACGCTTAATGATTGACACGCAGGTCATACAATAAATAAATACAACCCTATGGCTCCTTCTGGTTGCCGTACTCATCGACATGCAAGTCGTGATATCCGATACAACACATGATCATCTCATACATCACATATATCTCATCATGTAATTGGCCATATCACATCACAACATACCCTGCAAAAACAAGTTAGGTGTCCTCTAATTGTTGTTGCAAGTTTTACGTGGCTACTACAGGTGTCTAGCAAGAACAATTCTCATGTACAAAAAACCACAACAGTGAGACATAAATTGCTTTTCAACCTTCTCAAGGACCGCCTTTATCGAATCCGATCCAACTAAAGTTGGAGAAACAGACATCCACCAGCCATCTTTTTGCAACAAAGTTACACGTCTGTCGATGGAACCGGTCTCTCGTAAGCGACGAGTAAGGTTGGTCTAGGACGCTTCATCCCACAATACCGCTGCACCAAAACACGACCAAGGGAGGAAGCAATCTAATCATCAACCCCACAAACTCTTTGTGTTCTACTCGAGATCTCATCTACACATAGACCTAGCTCATGATGCCACTATTAGGGAACGTTGCATGGGAAACAAAAATTTTCCTATGCACACGCAAGATCTATCCATGGTGATGAGCATCTACGAGGGGGAGAGTGGATCTACATATCCTTGTAGATCACTAAGCGAGAAGCGTTAAGAAACGCTGTTGATGTAGTCGAATGTCTTCGCGATCCAAATCGTCGAGTGTCCCGCGATCCCATCACGATCCGTCCCACGATCTGATCATGATCTGCCACGCGATCTCATCACGATCCGTCCCGCGATCCAATCACGAATTGTCTCGCGATCTTGATCACGGTCCTTCCGATCTAGCACCGAACGGACGACACCTCCGCGTTTAGCACACGTATAGCTCGATTATGATCTCCGCCTTCTTGATCCAGCAAGAGGGAGCAAATAGGTAGATGAGTTCTCCGGCAGCAAAACGGCACAGTGGCGGTGGTGGTGAACTAACCCTGCAGGGCTTCGCCTAAGCACCGTAGAACTAATCTAGAGGAGAAACAAATCTAGACGAAGAACAGGGCAGCACGTAGCAATTAGGGTTGGGGGTGCCCTCAAATCCTTCAGTATATATAGGAGGGAGAGGAGAGGAGGCAGCCTAGCCCCTCCTACAAGGAAGGCTTCGGCCGAACCAGAGGGGAGGAGTCCACCTCCCTTGTGGGAGGTGGACTCCTAGTAGGACTCTCTCCTACTTGGCCCCTACTCCTTCCTCCTACGCATAGGCCTTCTTGGGATGGACTCCCAGCCCACCAGGGGCTGGTGCGTCACCACTAAGGACCATGCGGCCCCTTGGGGTGTGTGGGCCCCACTTGGTGGTCCCCCGGAACCCATTCGTCACTCCCTGTACACTACCGGAAATGCCTGAAACTTTTCCGAAGTTCAAACACCACTTTCCTATATATCAATCTTTACCTCCGGACCATTCTGGAGCTCCTCGCGACATACGGGATCCCATTAGGCACTCCGAACAACCTTCGGTCACCAACATACATAACTCAATACTACTGAAACATGACCGAAACTTAAGTGTGCAGACCCTGCGGGTTCGAGAACTATGTAGACATGACCGAGAGACCTCTACGGTCAATAACCAATAGCAGGAACTGGATGTCAATATTAGTTCCTACATATTCTATGAATATCTTTATCAGTTGAACCTCTAAGTCAAGGATTAAGTTAATCTCGTATGCTGTTCCCTTCGTTCTTCGGTATGTTACTTGCCCAAGATTCGATCGTCGGTATCTCTATACCTAGTTCAATCTCGTTACCGGAAAGTCTCTTTACTCGTTCCGTAATACAAGATCACGTGGCTAACACTTAGTCACATTGATTGCAAGGCTTGTTGTGATTTTGTATTACCGAGTGGGCCCTGAGATACCTCTCCGTCACATGGAGTAACAAATCCCAGTCTTGATCCATGCCAACCCAACAGACACCCTCAGAGATACCTGTAGAGCACCTTTCTAGTCACCCAGTTACATTGTGATGTTTGATGCACACAAGGTACTCCTCCGGTGTCAGTAAGTTGCATGATCTCATGATCATAGGAACAGATACTTGACAATGCAGAAAACTGTAGCAATAAACTGACACGATCATATGCTACGTTTACAGTTTGGGTATTGTCCATCACATCATTCTCCTAATGATGTGCTACCTTTATCAAATGACATCTCATGTCCATGGCTAGGAAACCTTGACCATATTTGATCAACGAGCTAGTCTATTACAGGCATACTAGGGACATGGTGTTGTCTATGCATCCACACATGTATCTGAGTTTCCAATCAATACAATTCTAGCATGTATAATAAACGATTATCACGAAAAAGGAAATATGATAATAACTAATTTATTATTGCCTCTAGGGCATATTTCCAACAACGCCTGCTCTGAACAAATCGACGATGCCCCAGATACACATTCTTTTTTACATTTATCCAAATATATACCGCCAGTATCATCTAAACAGTGCGTGCATGCGTGGTATCCCTTGTTTGCGTGTCTTGAAAGGTTACTAAGAGCAGGCCAATCATTGATGGTTACAAACATCAACTTATGTAGGTCAAATTCCTCCTGATCTTTCGCATCCCACACACGTACACCTTTTCCATTCCACAACTATAAAAGTTCTTCAACCAATGGCCTTAGGTACACATCAATGTCGTTCCCGAGTTGCTTGGGGCCTTGGATGAGCACTGACATCATAATGAACTTCCGCTTCATGCACAACCAAGGAGGAAGGTTATAGTTACATACAGTCACAAGCCATGTGCTATGATTGCTGTTTTGCTCCCCAAAAGTATTAGTGCCATCTGCACTTAAAACCAAACCATACGTTCCTTGCATCCATTGCAAGGTCCTTCCACTTTCTCTCAATTTCTCTACACTGCGATCCGTCAGCAGGCACTCTCAACTTCCTGTCTTTCTTATGGTCTTCGTTATGCCATTGCATCAACTTGGCATGCTCTTTGTTTTGGAACAAACGTTTCAACCATGGTATTATAGGAGCATCCCACATCAACTTGGCAGGAATCTTCTTCCTGGGGCGCTCGCCCTCAACATCACCAGGGTCATCGTGGTTGATCTTATCGCGCAATGCACGTCATACCGGGCATGCATTGAAATCCTCGTACTCACCGCGGTAGAGGATGCAGTCATTAGGGCATGCATGTATCTTCTCCACCTCTAATCCTAGAGGGCAGACAACCTTCTTTGCTTCGTACATACTCTCTAGCAATTCATTGTCCTTTGGTAGTTTCTTCTTTAACATTATCAGCAACTTTTCAAATGCCTTGTCAGATACACCATTCTCTGTCTTCCATTGCAGCAATTCCAGTGTGGTACCCAACTTTTTCTTGTCATCTTTGCAATTTGGGTACAATCTTTTTTTTGTGATCCTCTAACATGCGTTGCAACTACAGCTTCTCCTTTTCACTTGTGTAGTTTCTCTTTGCATTAGTAATGGCCCGACCAAGATCATCAGCGGGCTCATCTGATGCCTATTCTTCAGCTCCTTCCCGCATTGCCGGCTCAGCTTCTTCCCCCATTGTTGTACCATCGTATTCATGGAACCCATGGCCAGGTTAGCTATCGTCATCCTCTTCTTCTTCATTCTCTTCCATTAGGACCCCTCTTTCTCCGTGCTTGGTCCAACAGTTGTAGCCGGACATGAAACCGGACTCAAACAGGTGGACGTGAATGGTTCTTGAGTTAGAGTAATTTTGATCATTCTTACAGCCAGCACATGGACAATAAATAAAACCATCTGGCCGCTTGTTTGCCTCAGCCACAACCAGAAAAGTATGCACGCCATTAATGAACTGGGGAGAGCATCGGTCGTCGTACATCCATTGCCGGCTCATCTTCATTACACAACACCGAAAAGACCAAATTAATACAAGTTCATACATAAAGTGTTGGAAATATGCCCTAGAGGCAATAATAAATTAGTTATTATCATATTTCCTTATTAATGATAATTGTTTATTATCCATGCTAGAATTGTATTGATCGGAAACTCAGATACATGTGTGGGTATATAGATAACACTGTGTCCCTAGTATGCCTCTAGTAGACTAGCTCGTTGATCAAAGATGGCTAAGGTTTCCTAGCCATGAACATGAGATGTTATTTGATAACGGGATCACATCATTAGGAGAATGATGTGATGGACAAGACCAAACTATAAACGTATCATATGATTGTGTCAGTTTATTGCTACAATTTTCTGTATGTCAAGTATATGTTCCTATGACCATGAGATCATGCAACTCACTGACACCGGAGGAGTACCTTGTGTGTATCAAACATCGCAACGTAACTGGGTGACTATAAAGGTGCTGTACAGGTATCTTCGAGGGTGTTTGTTGAGTTGGCATGGATCAAGACTAGGATTTATTACTCAGAGTGATGGAGAGGTATCTCAGGGCCCACTCAGTAATACAACATCACAACAAGCCTTGCAAGCAATGTGACTAAGTGTTAGCCATGGGATGTTGTATTACAAAACGAGTAAAGAGACTTGCCGATAACAAGATTGAACTAGGTATAGAGATACCGACGATCGAATCTCGGGCAAGTAACATACTGAACAACAAAGGGAACATCGTACGGGATTAACTGAATCCTTGACATAGATGTTCCACCGATAAAGATCTTCGTAGAATATGTAGGAACCAATATGGGTATCTAGGTCCCACTATTGGTTATTGACCGTAGAGGTGTCTCGCTCATGTCTACATAGTTCTCTAACCCGTAGGGTCTGCACAGTTAAGGTTCGGTGACATTTCGGTAGTATTGACTTATGTATGTTGGTGATCAAAGGTTGTTCGGAGTCTCGGATGAGATCCCGGACGTCACGAGGAGCTCCGGAATTTTCCAAAGGTAAATATTGATATATAGGAAAGTAGTATTTGGGTTCCGGAAAAGTTTCGGGCACTACCGGTAGCGTACCGGGAGTGACGAAAGGGTTCCGGGGGTCCATCGGGAGGGGCCTACCCACCCGGGGGGGGGGGGGCACATGGGCCTAACTGGCTATGCACCAGCCCATAATGGGCTGGGAACAAACCAAAAAGGGCCCTTGCGCTCAAAGGGTTGGTGGGGAGGTGCCTTGGAGGGGAGGGAGACCTCCCTAGAGCGTCCACCTCCCTTGTGGGAGGTGGACTCCTCCCCATCTTGGCCGGCCTGCCCTCCTTGGAGGAGGGGCTAAAGCTGCGCTCTAGCTACCCCTTCCTCCGATAAATAGAGAGGTAGAGGGAGGGCAGCACAACCCTAAGTCATAGGTGCAACCCTCCCTCTCTCCCTAGATCCATTTCTCCTCCAAAATGCGTATGCGGCAGCGCTTGGTGAAGCCTGCTGAGATCGCTCCACCACCACCGCCACCACGTCGTTGTGCTGCCAGAGAACTCATCTACCTCTCCACCCTCACTTGCTGGATCAAGGAGGTGGAGATCGTCAATGAGCTGTACGTGTGCTAAACACGGAGGTGCCGTCCGTTCAGCACTAGATCGGAAGGACCACGATGGGATCGCGGGACGGCTCGTGATGAGATTGCGGGACGGATCGTGATTGGATCGTCAAGACATTCGACTGCATCAACCGCGTTTCTTAACACTTCCGCTTAGCGATCTACAAGGGTATGTAGATTCACTCTCCCTCTCGTAGATGCTCATCATCATGGATAGATCTTTGCGTGCGCGTAGGAATTTTTTTGTTTCCGAAGCAACATTCCCCATCAGTGGCATCATGAGCTAGGTCTATGTGTAGATGGGATCTCGAGTAGAACACAAAGAGTTTGTCGGCGTTGATGCTTAGATTGCTTACTCCCTTGGTCATGTTTTGGTTCAGCGGTATTGTGGGATGAAGCGTCCCGGACCAACCTTACTCGTACGCTTACGAGAGACCGGTTTCATCGACTGATGTGTAACTTCGTTGCACAAAGATGGCTGGCGGGTGTCTGTTTCTCCTACTTTAGTTGGATTGGATTCGACAAAGGCGGTCCTTGAGAAGGTTAAAAAGCAATTTATGTATCACCGTTGTGGTTTTGCGTAGGTGAGAATTGTTCTTGCTAGATACTCGTAGCAGCCACGTAAACTTGGAACAATAATTAGAGGACGTCTAACTTGTTTTTGCAGGGTATGTTGTGATGTGATATGGCCAACTACATGATGAGATATATGTGATGTATGAGATGATCATGTATTGTATAGAATATCACGACTTGCATGTCGATGAGTATGGCAACCGGCAGGAGCCATAGGGTTGTCTTTAATTATTGTATGACCTGCTGTCAATCATTAAGCGCTATGTAATGCTTTACTTTATCGCTAAGCGGTAGCAATAGTAGTAGAAGCATGGTGGGCGCGACAACCCCGATGGCGACACGTTGATGGAGATCAAGATGATGGATATCATGGTGTCATGCCAGTGATGATGGAGATCATGCCGATGCTTTAAGGATGGAGATCAAAAGAACAAGTTCATGGCCATATCATGTCACTTATGATTTCCATGTGATATTAATCCTTAAATGCACCTTGTTTTGCTTAGGATGACGGTAGCATTATAAGGTGATCCCTCATTTAAATTTCAAGATAAATTGTGTTCTCCTCGAGTGTGCATCGTTGCGAAAGTTCGTCGTGTCGAGACACCACGTGATGATCGGGTGTGATAGACTCTACATTCACATACAACAGGTGCAAGCCAGTGTTGCATGTGCAGAACACTCGAGTTAAACTTGACGAGCCTAGCATGTACAGACATGACCTCGGAACACAAGAGACTGAAAGGTCGAACATGAGACATATAGTAGATATGATCAACATGATGATGTTCACCATTGAAACCACCTCAACTCACGTGATGATCGAACTTGAGTTGGTGAATTTGGATCACGTGACACTCAAATGCCCAGAGGGATGTCAATTTGAGTGAGAGTTCTTCAGTAATATGATTAATTGAACTCATTATCATGAACATAGTTAGTAGTGTCTTTACAAATTATGTTGTAGATTACTAGCTCACGTTGTACCTCCCTTGAATTTTTATATGTTCCTGGAGAAATAGAGTTGAAAGATGATGGTAACAATATTACGGACTGGGTCCCTGATCTGAGGATTGTCCTCACTGCTGCATAGAAGGCTTATGTTCTTAACGCACCGCTCGGTGCGCCACCCCCTCTAGCGTCGTCTATAGATGTTGTGAGCATCTGATAGGCATGTTCCGATGACTACTTGATAGTTTAGTGCGTCATGCTTTACAGCTTAGAATCGAGGCTCCACAAACGTTTTGAACGTCATGGAACATATGAGATGTTCTAAGAGATGAAATTGGGATCTCAGGCTCATGACCGTGTTGTGAGATATGGGATCTCCAACAAGATTCTTTTCATGCAAGATGAAGGAGAATAGCTCAATCGTTGAGCATGTGCTCAGATTGTCTGGGTGCTACAATTGCTTGAATCGAGTGGGAGTTGATCTTCCAGATAGGAAAGCGATTGATATAGTTTTCCATGTCACTGTCACTAAGCTACTAGAGCTTCTTGATGAACTATAAAATGCTAGGAATGGAAATACTGATCCCTGAGCTATTCGCGATATTTGACGTCGCGAATGTAGAAATCAAGAAGGAGCATCAAGTGTTGATTGTTAGTAAAACCACTAGTTTCAAGAAGGGCAAGGGCAAGGAGGGAAACTTCATGGATGGCAAGTCAGTTGCTGCTCTAGTGAAGCAACCCAAAGTTGAACCGAAACCCGAGACTAAGTGCTTCTATTATGAGGAGAGCGGTCTCTGAAGCGAAACAACCCTAGGTACTTGGTAGATAAGAAGGCTGGCAACGTCGACAGAAATATATTTTGATATACGTGTTATTGATGTGTGCCTTGCTAGTACTCCTAGTAGCACCTCGGTATAGGATACCGGTTCGGTTGCTAAATGTTAGTAACTCGAAATAGAAGCTACGGAATAAATGGAGACTAGCTAAGTGTGAGGTGACGATGTATGTTGGAAATGTTTCCAAGGTTGATGTGATCAACATCACACACTCTCTCTACCTTCGAGATTAGTAACAAACCTAAATAAATGTTATTTGGTGTTTGTGTTAAGCATGAACATGATTGGATCGTGTTTATTGCAACACGGTTATTCATTTATGTTAGAGAATAATGGTTATTCTGTTCACATGAATAATACCTTCAATGGTCATGCACCCAGTGAGGATGGTTTATTGAATCTTGATCGTAATACACATGTTCATAACATTGATGCCAAAAGATACAAAGTTAATAATGATGGTACCACATACTTGTGGCACTTCTGCTAAATATCATATTGGTGTAAATCGCATGAAGAAACTTCATGTTGATGGATCTTTGGACTCATTTGGTTTCGAATCGGTTGAGACATGCAGATCATGCCTCTTGGGCAAGATGGCTACAGACCCTGTTTTCAGTACGATGGAGCGGGCTAGTAATTTATTGGAAATGATACATATTGATGTATACGGTCCAATGAGTGTTTTAGCGTGCGGTGGATATCGTTATTTTCTTACCTTCACTAATGATTTGAGTAGATATAGTGTATATTTACTTAATGAAACACAAGTCTGAAGCGTTTGAAAAGTTCAAGCAGAATAAGAGTGAAGTTTGAGATCATCGTGATGAGAAGATAAAATATCTACGATATGATCGTGGAGGTGAATATCTGAATTACAAGTTTGGTATACAACTTAAGATAATGTGAAAGTTGTTTCACAACTCACACCACCTAGAACATCATAGTATGATGGTGTGTACGTATGTCGCAGTCGTGCTCTATTGGGTATGGTGCGAATTATGATGTCTCTTATCGTTTTGCCACTATCATTTTGGGGTTATGCACTAGAGACAACCACGTTCACTTTAACTATTGCACCATCTAAATCCGTTGAGATGACACCATATGGTTTGGCAAAAACCTATGCTGTCATTTCTTAGAGTTTGGGAATGCGACACTTATGTCTGATAAGCTCAAACCTAAAGCAGAAAAATGCATCTTCATAAGATACCCTAAGAACAGTCGGGTATACCTTCCATCTCAGATCCGAGTACCAAGTGTTTGTTGCAAAAACTGGGTCCTTTCTCGAGGAAAAGTTTCTCTCGAAAGAATTGAGTGGGAGGAAGATAGAACTTGATTAGGTTGTTGAACCTTTGTTTCAACCAGAGAGTAGCGCAGCGCAGAAAGATGTTTCTGTGGAACCTACGTCAATTGAAGAGGAAGTAGATGATGATGATCATGAAGATTCAGATCAAGTTACTATCGAACATCGTAGGTCGACAAGGACACATACTGCTCCTGAGTGGTATGACAACCCTGTCTTGGAGGTCATGTTGTTGGACAACAATGAACCTACGAGCTATGGAGAAGCAATGATGGGCCCGGATTCCAGAAAATGGTTAGAGGCCATGAAATCCGGGAAAGGATCCATGTATGAAAACCAACTATGGACTTTGGTAGACTTTCCTGTTGAATGGCCGGTCGTTGACTACAAATGGACCATTAAGATGAAGACAGACGCTGATGGTGAATGTCACCATTTATAAAGCTCGACTTGTCGCAAAGAAGTTTCTGACAAGTTCAAGGAGTTGACTGCGATGAGACTTTCTTACTCGTAGCGATGCTAAAGTCTATTGGAATTATGTTAGTAGTTGCTAGATTTTTTATTATGAAATCTGGCAGATGGATGTCAAAACATTGTTTCCGTAACGGTTTCCGTGAGGAAAGATTGTATGTGATACAACCAGAAGGTTTTGTCAGTCCTAAGGATGCTAAAAGGTGTGCAAGCTCCAATGATCCTTCTATGGACTGAAGCAAGCATCTCAGAGTTGGAATATATGCTTTGTTGAGGTGATCAAAGTTTTCTAGTTTATACAAAGTTTATGAGAAACTTGTATTTACAATAAAGTGAGTGGGAGCACTATAGAGTTTCTAATAAGCATATGTGGATGACATATTGTTGATTGGAAATAATGTAGAATTTCTGGAAAGCATAAACGGTTATTTGAAAAGAGTTTTTCAAAGGAAGACCTGGATAAAGCTACCTAATTGTTGGGCATCAAGATCTATAGAGATAGATCAAGATGCCTGATGAGACTTTTAATGAGTACATACCTTGACAAGATTTTGAAAGAGTTCAAAATGGATATGTCAAGGAAAGAGTTCTTGCCTGATTTGTTAGGTGTGGAGTTGAGTGAGACTCAAAGCTTGACCACGGCAGAAGAAAGAGAAAGGATGAAGGTTGTCCCCTATGCTTTAGCCATAGGCTCTATATAGTATGCCATGCTGTGTACCGCACCTGTGTGTGCCTTGCCATGAGTCCGTTAAGGGGTACAAGAGTGATCTAGGAGTGGATCACTGGACAACGGTCAAGATTATCCTTAGTAACTAAAATACTAAGGAAATGTTTCTTGATTATGGAGGTGATAAAGAGTTCATCGTAAAGAGTTACGTTGATGCAAGCTTTAACACCAATCCGAATGACTCTTAGTAGCAATCCGGATACGTATAGTGGAGCAGCCATTTGGAATAACTCCAAGTGGAGTGTGGTAGCAGTGTCTACAGTATGACATAGATATTTGCAAAGTACACACAGATCTGAATATCGCAGACCCATTAACTAAAAGACCTCTCTCACATGCAAAGCATGATCGAGCCCCAGAACTCATTAGGTGTTAGATTCATAACAATGCGAATCACATAGTGATGTGAACTAGATTGTTGACTCTAGTGCAAGTGGGAGACTATTGAAAATATGCCCTAGAGGCAATACTAAATTAGTTATTATCATATTTCCTTGTTCATGATAATCGTTTATTATCCATGCTAGAATTGTATTGACCGGAAACTCAAATACATGTGTGGGTATATAGACAACACTTTGTCCCTAGTATGCCTCTAGTAGACTAGCTCGTTGATCAAAGATGGCTAAGGTTTCCTAGCCATGAACATGAGATGTTATTTGATAACGGGATCACATCATCAGGAGAATGATGTGATGAACAAGACTCAAACTATAAACGTAGCATATGACCGTGTCAGTTTATTGCTATAGTTTTCTACATGTCAAGTATCTATTCCTATGACCATAAGATCATGAAACTCACTGACACCAGAGGAGTACCTTGTGTGTATCAAACACCGCAACGTAGCTGGGTGACTATAAAGGTGCTCTACAGGTATCTCCGGGAGTGTTTGTTGAGTTGGCATGGATCAAGACTGGGATTTGTTACTCCGTGTGACGGAGAGGTATCTCAGGGCCCACTCGGTAATACAACATCACAACAAGCCTTGCAAGAAATGTGACTAAGTGTTAGCCACGGGATCTTGTATTACAAAATGAGTAAAGAGACTTTCCGGTAACGAGATTGAACTAGGTATAGAGATAACAACGATCGAATCTCGGGCAAGTAACATACCAAAGAACAAAGGGAACATCGTACGAGATTAACTGAATCCTTAACATAGAGATTCAACCGATAAAGATCTTCATAGAATATGTAGAAACCAATATGGGTATCCAGGTCCCGCTATTGGTTATTGACCGTAGTGGTGTCTCGGTCATGTCTACATAGTTCTCGAACCCGCAGGGTTTGCACACTTAAGGTTCGATGACGTTTCCGTAGTATGAGTTATGTATGTTGGTGACCTAAGGTTGTTCAGAGTCCCGGACGTCTTGAGGAGCTCCGAAATGGTCCGGAGGTAAATATTGAGATATAGGAAAGTGGTATTTGGGTTCCGGAAAAGTTTCGGGCACTACTGGTAGTGTACCGGGAGTGACGAAAGGGTTTCGGGGGTCCACCGGGAGGGGCCCATCCACCCGGGGGGGGGGGCACATGGGATTAAGTGGCTGCGCACCAGACCATAATGGGCTAGGCAAACGACCACAAAGGGCCCTTGCGCCCAAAGGGTAGGTGGGGAGGTGCCTTGGAGGGGAGGGAGACCTCCCTAGGGCGCCCACCTCCTTTGTGGGAGGTGGACTCCTCCCCATCTTGGCTGGCCAACCCTCCTTGGAGGAGGGGCCAAGGCTGCGCCCTACCTACCCCTTCCTCGTATAAATAGAGAGTGAGAGGGAGGGCAGCACAACCCTAAGGCATAGGTGCAGCTCTCCCTCTCTCCCTAGATCTGTTTCTCCTCCAAAATGCGTATGCGGCAGCGCTTGGCAAAGCCCTGCTGAGATCGCTCCATCACCACCGCCACCATGACGTTGTGCTGCTGGAGAACTCATCTACCTCTCCACCCTCGCTTGCTAGATCAAGGAGGTGGAGATCATCATCAAGCTGTACCTATGCTGAACGCGGAGGTGCCGTCCGTTCGGCACTAGATTGGAAGGACCACGATGGGATCGCGGGACAGCTCGTGATGAGATCGCGGGACGGATCATGATTGGATCATGAATACGTTCGACTACATCAACCGCGTTTCTTAAAGCTTCCGCTTAGAGATCTACAAGGGTATGTAGATTCACTCTCCCTCTCGTAGATGCTCATCACCATGGATAGATCTTTGCGTGCGCATAGGAATTTTTTTGTTTCCCATGCAACGTTTCACGAACATAAATCTTATACACACTTGTTCTCATAAAAAAACATACAAACTCTCTAGCCAAAGCATTTAAACGCAACAACAAATGCGATCAACATTGCAACTAAGGTAACAATTTATCCAACAACATAGTGATACCAAGCCTCACTAACAATGGCATATCTTTTAAATTTTCTAATCTTCAAGCGCATTGCACCCATCTTGATCTTGTGATCATCGACGACATCGGCAACATAGAACTCCAGTTTCATCTTCTCTTCTTCAACTCTTTTCAATTTTTATTTCAAATACTCGTTCTCTTTTTCAACTAAATTCAACTTCTTGACAAGAATATGTATGTAGGTTGGAATCTTCGGTTCACATACCTCCTAGATA
Source organism: Hordeum marinum (assembly GCA_022496015.1). Lineage (NCBI taxonomy): Eukaryota > Viridiplantae > Streptophyta > Magnoliopsida > Poales > Poaceae > Hordeum > Hordeum marinum. Next base: position 21,784,603 of record CM039677.1, on the reverse strand, counting down.
AAAATATCTATGTCAACTTCATGGGCATAATTGTCATAAACACGAAATGCAACAAAGAGTTATAAAAGAGAGTATATACCACATCCAAATCATAAACCGGACGAGGACCGACGGGGATGGATTTGAAAACCATGCAACTATGTATAACAAACAACCACATAGGTAAGAAAACTATACAAGTAACTAACTAAATCTTACAAACATCTTTTTTAATAAAAAGGATAAGAACAAGAGGCTCACCAAGGTGGTGCCGACGACGACACGGTGCGAGCGATCGATGGTGGTTAGGATGGGGATGGGAAGGCACTAAGTAAACCACACCTACAAATGCAAAGTAAGAAGTTAATTTGAGCTCAAATTGCATAAATCAAATAAACTACCACACACAAACTAAAACCCAGAAATCACTGTACTTATAGAGCATTTCAAGAGCTAATATAGCAATGAGAGATGAATGGACAAAGTTGCTAACCTTTGTGAACACTTGGATGGATGGGGTGCCTCCAAATCTTGACAAATTTTGGCAAAAATGGAGGACGAGCTCGTGGAAGAGGAAGAACAGAGAGAGGAGAGGAAAAGGGAAGAACAGAGAGAAGTGTGCTTGGGCTGGCCGAAGGGTTCATATGGGGGACCTTTAGTCCCGGTTGGTGGCTCCAATCGCAACTAAAGGTTAGCCTATAGTCGCGGTTGGATCTACCAACCGGGACTAAAGGTTTCCATGGGGCCCAAGGCTGACGCCAACCTGTCACCTCACCATTAGTCCCGGTTCGTGTCACCAACCGGGACTAAAGGTTTCCATGGGGCCCAAGGCTGACGCCAACCTGCCACCTCACCTTTAGCCTACATGTCTGCTTGTTATGACCTCCAATTTTACACAAACTGCATAAGCCCTTCTTCTCATTGGAAGATTTGAGTCCACATTTTTCATAACTTCTAGAGCACCCTCTCTTAGGTGCACCCTTTGTTGAAACTTTATCTGGATCAAGTATACCAGCTGCACCTGTTTCCCCCCCTTTTGCCTCCTTCATAGCACACCTTCTACGGCCTATAAGTTCCTCTTCCGTAATCTTTTTCTTTGCTATTATATTTTCGAGACAATTCACCAAATCATCGAACATGAAGGCATCATCTGCTGCAACATGGTCAGCTTGTGCGGATTTTATGCTTAGTTGGCTGAACCGTTCTCTTCGCTCTGGCCCTAACCAACCCTAGGCAAATAGATCACTCTTGTGCTGCACAGGCAAATCATCTCTTGCATTCTTTGACAACCGATGGAGGATACAACACTTTGGTATTTCAGATATGTTAGCATGATGCAGAACAAAAAGAATGTGTTTGCAAGCCAACCCTTTCCAAACCATCCTAAGACAAGTGCATGATATAGTTTCTTCCGAGTTACCTGGTTCATACTGAACATTATACCTGAACTTGTGGTTATCCTTTCACGTCGTGATGAATCTCTGGTTCTCAATTCCCACAAGCGTCTCAAATATCTCCAACTGTCCCATCTTCTTCAAATCATCTTGCAGGATGTAAAAGTTAGCAGCAGTGAATATGGCGGCAGCATGCTCCTCAATGGCCTTATATTCAGTGACTGATGGTGGTAGTTTCTAATTCCCATCACAGTCATCGTGCACCTCATTCTCACGGAGACAAATTATACAGTTCTCATAATGCACTACCAAATCAACGATGGTCATATCATAGTCGAGGTGAAGGTGAAGGCCCAAGTTGTGACTTTTGCCCCTCTGGTTACTTCGCATACCAAGAAAAAAAAATCCTTCTGAAAGATATGATGTATCATTTCCAATAAGTTACTAGCCCGCTCCATCATACTGAAAACGGGGTCTATAGCCATCTTGCCCAAGAGGCATGGTCCGCATGTCTCAACCGATTCAAAACTAGTTGAGTCCAAAGATCCATCAACATGGAGCTTCTTCATGCGATTTATACCAATATGACATTTAGTGACAGTGCCACAAGTGTGTGGTACTATCATTATTAACTTTGTACCTTTTGGAATCAATGTTATGAACATGTGTAGTATTACGACCAAGATTCAACAAACCATTCTCACTAGGTGCATGACCATTGAAGGTATTTTTCATGTAAACAGAATAACCATTATTCTCTGACTTAAATGAATAACCTTGTTCCAATAAACACGATCCAGTCATGTTCATACTTAATGCAAACACCAAATAACATTTATTAAGGTTTGTCACTAATCCCTAAGGTAGAGAGAGCGTGGGATGTTGATCACATCAACCTTGGAAACATTTCCAACATACATCATCACCTCACACTTAGCTAGTCTCCGTTTATTTCGTAGCTTTTTTTTCCGAGTTACTAACATTTAGCAACCGAACAGGTATCCTATACTCATGTGCTACTAGGAGTACTAGCAAGTTACACATCAATAACACGTATATCAAAATATATTTCTGTCGACGTTGCCAGCCTTCTTATCTACCAAGTATCTAGGATTGTTCCGCTTCAGCGACCGCTCTCCTCATAATAGAAGCACTTAGTCTCGGGTTTGGGTTCAACTTTGGGTTGCTTCATTAGAGCAGCAACTGACTTGCCATCCATGAAGTTTCCCTCCTTGCCCTTGTCCTTCTCGAAACTAGTGGTTTGACTAACCATCAACACTTGATGCTCCTTCTTGATTTCTACCTTCACGGTGTCAAACATCGCGAACAGCTCAGGGATCATCATTTCCATCCCTGGCATTTTATAGTTCACCACGAATCTCTAGTAGCTTAGTGCCAGTGACTTGGAAAACTATATCAGTCACTTTCATATCTAGAAGATCAACTCCCACTCGATTCAAGCAATTGTAGCACCCAGACAATCTGAGCACATGCTCAACAATTGAGCTATTCTCCTTCATCTTGCAGGCAAAGAATCTTATTGGAGATCTCATATCTCACAACACGGGCACGAGCCTGAGATCCCAATTTCAGCTCTTAGAACATCTCATATGTTCCATGACGTTTAAAACGTTTTGGAGCCTCAATTCTAAGCCGTAATGCATGACGCACTAAACTATCAAGTAGTCATCAGAATGTGCCTGTCAGATGTTCACAACATATATAGACGACGCTAGAGGGGGTACCGCACCAAGCGGTGCATTAAGGACATAAGACTTTTGTGCAGCAATGAGGACAATCCTCAGATCACGGTCCCCGTATACAATATTGCTACCATCATCTTTCAAATATATTTCTCTAGGAACATATAAAAATTCAAGGGAGCTACAACGTGAGCTAGTAATCTACAACATAATTTGCAAAGACACTACTGACTATGTTCATGATAAAGAGTTCAATTAATCATATTACTTAAAAACTCCCACTCAATTTGACATCCCTCCGGCCATTCGAGTGATACATGATCCAAATTCACCAACTCAAGTACAATCATCACATGAGTTGAGGTGGTTTCAATGGTGAACATCATCATCTTCATCATATCTACTATATGACTCATGTTCAACCTTTTGGTCTCTTGTGTTCTGAGGCCATGTCTGTACATGCTAGGCTCATCAAGTTTAACCCGAGTGTTCTGCACGTGCAACACTGGCTTGCACCCGTTGTATATAAACGTAGAGTCTATCCCACCCGATCATCACATGGTGTCTCGACACGACGAACTTTCGCAATGGTGCACACTCGGGGAGAACACAATTTTACCTTGATATTTAAGTGAGGGATCACCATGTAATGCTACCATCGTCCTAAGCAAAACAAGGTGCATAAAAGGATTAACATCACATGCAAATCATAAGTGACACGATATGGCCATGAACTTGTGCTTTTGATCTCCATCTTGAAAGCATCAGCATGATATCCATCGTCACTGCCATAACACCATAATCTCCATCATCATATCTCCATCACTGTGTTGCCATCGGGGTTGTCGCGCCCACCATGCTTATACTACTATAGCTACGCTTTAGCGATAAAGTAAAACATTACATAACGCTTAATGATTGACACGCAGGTCATACAATAAATAAATACAACCCTATGGCTCCTTCTGGTTGCCGTACTCATCGACATGCAAGTCGTGATATCCGATACAACACATGATCATCTCATACATCACATATATCTCATCATGTAATTGGCCATATCACATCACAACATACCCTGCAAAAACAAGTTAGGTGTCCTCTAATTGTTGTTGCAAGTTTTACGTGGCTACTACAGGTGTCTAGCAAGAACAATTCTCATGTACAAAAAACCACAACAGTGAGACATAAATTGCTTTTCAACCTTCTCAAGGACCGCCTTTATCGAATCCGATCCAACTAAAGTTGGAGAAACAGACATCCACCAGCCATCTTTTTGCAACAAAGTTACACGTCTGTCGATGGAACCGGTCTCTCGTAAGCGACGAGTAAGGTTGGTCTAGGACGCTTCATCCCACAATACCGCTGCACCAAAACACGACCAAGGGAGGAAGCAATCTAAGCATCAACCCCACAAACTCTTTGTGTTCTACTCGAGATCTCATCTACACATAGACCTAGCTCATGATGCCACTATTAGGAAACGTTGCATGGGAAACAAAAAATTTCCTATGCACACGCAAGATCTATCCATGGTGATGAGCATCTACGAGGGGGAGAGTGGATCTACATATCCTTGTAGATCACTAAGCGAGAAGCGTTAAGAAACGCTGTTGATGTAGTCGAATGTCTTCGCGATCCAAATCGTCGAGTGTCCCGTGATCCCATCACGATCCGTCCCACGATCTGATCACGATCTGCCACGCGATCTCATCACGATCCGTCCCGCGATCCAATCACGAATTGTCTCGCGATCTTGATCACGGTCCTTCCGATCTAGCACCGAACGGACGACACCTCCGCGTTTAGCACACGTATAGCTCGATTATGATCTCCGCCTTCTTGATCCAGCAAGAGGGAGCAAATAGGTAGATGAGTTCTCCGGCAGCAAAACGGCACAGTGGCGGTGGTGGTGAACTAACCCTGCAGGGCTTCGCCTAAGCACCGTAGAACTAATCTAGAGGAGAAACAAATCTAGACGAAGAACAGGGCAGCACGTAGCAATTAGGGTTGGGGGTGCCCTCAAATCCTTCAGTATATATAGGAGGGAGAGGAGAGGAGGCAGCCTAGCCCCTCCTACAAGGAAGGCTTCGGCCGAACCAGAGGGGAGGAGTCCACCTCCCTTGTGGGAGGTGGACTCCTAGTAGGACTCTCTCCTACTTGGCCCCTACTCCTTCCTCCTACGCATAGGCCTTCTTGGGATGGACTCCCAGCCCACCAGGGGCTGGTGCGTCACCACTAAGGACCATGCGGCCCCTTGGGGTGTGTGGGCCCCACTTGGTGGTCCCCCGGAACCCATTCGTCACTCCCTGTACACTACCGGAAATGCCTGAAACTTTTCCAAAGTTCAAACACCACTTTCCTATATATCAATCTTTACCTCCGGACCATTCTGGAGCTCCTCGCGACATACGGGATCCCATTAGGCACTCCGAACAACCTTCGGTCACCAACATACATAACTCAATACTACTGAAACATGACCGAAACTTAAGTGTGCAGACCCTGCGGGTTCGAGAACTATGTAGACATGACCGAGACACCTCTACGGTCAATAACCAATAGCAGGAACTGGATGTCAATATTAGTTCCTACATATTCTATGAATATCTTTATTAGTTGAACCTCTAAGTCAAGGATTTAGTTAATCTCGTATGCTGTTCCCTTCGTTCTTCGGTATGTTACTTGCCCAAGATTCGATCGTCGGTATCTCTATACCTAGTTCAATCTCGTTACCGGAAAGTCTCTTTACTCGTTCCGTAATACAAGATCACGTGGCTAACACTTAGTCACATTGCTTGCAAGGCTTGTTGTGATTTTGTATTACCGAGTGGGCCCTGAGATACCTCTCCGTCACATGGAGTAACAAATCCCAGTCTTGATCCATGCCAACCCAACAGACACCCTCAGAGATACCTGTAGAGCACCTTTCTAGTCACCCAGTTACATTGTGATGTTTGATGCACACAAGGTACTCCTCCGGTGTCAGTAAGTTGCATGATCTCATGATCATAGGAACAGATACTTGACAATGCAGAAAACTGTAGCAATAAACTGACACGATCATATGCTACGTTTACAGTTTGGGTATTGTCCATCACATCATTCTCCTAATGATGTGCTACCTTTATCAAATGACATCTCATGTCCATGGCTAGGAAACCTTGACCATATTTGATCAACGAGCTAGTCTATTACAGGCATACTAGGGACATGGTGTTGTCTATGCATCCACACATGTATCTGAGTTTCCAATCAATACAATTCTAGCATGTATAATAAACGATTATCACGAAAAAGGAAATATGATAATAACTAATTTATTATTGCCTCTAGGGCATATTTCCAACAACGCCTGCTCTGAACAAATCGACGATGCCCCAGATACACATTCTTTTTTACATTTATCCAAATATATACCGCCAGTATCATCTAAACAGTGCGTGCATGCGTGGTATCCCTTGTTTGCGTGTCTTGAAAGGTTACTAAGAGCAGGCCAATCATTGATGGTTACAAACATCAACTTATGTAGGTCAAATTCCTCCTGATCTTTCGCATCCCACACACGTACACCTTTTCCATTCCACAACTATGAAAGTTCTTCAACCAATGGCCTTAGGTACACATCAATGTCGTTCCCGGGTTGCTTGGGGCCTTGGATGAGCACTGACATCATAATGAACTTCCGCTTCATGCACAACCAAGGAGGAAGGTTATAGTTACATACAGTCACAAGCCATGTGCTATGATTGCTGTTTTGCTCCCCAAAAGTATTAGTGCCATCTGCACTTAAAACCAAACCATACGTTCCTTGCATCCATTGCAAGGTCCTTCCACTTTCTCTCAATTTCTCTACACTGCGATCCGTCAGCAGGCACTCTCAACTTCCTGTCTTTCTTATGGTCTTCGTTATGCCATTGCATCAACTTGGCATGCTCTTTGTTTTGGAACAAACGTTTCAACCATGGTATTATAGGAGCATCCCACATCAACTTGGCAGGAATCTTCTTCCTGGGGCGCTCGCCCTCAACATCACCAGGGTCATCGTGGTTGATCTTATCGCGCAATGCACGTCATACCGGGCATGCATTGAAATCCTCGTACTCACCGCGGTAGAGGATGCAGTCATTAGGGCATGCATGTATCTTCTCCACCTCTAATCCTAGAGGGCAGACAACCTTCTTTGCTTCGTACATACTCTCTAGCAATTCATTGTCCTTTGGTAGTTTCTTCTTTAACATTATCAACAACTTTTCAAATGCCTTGTCAGATACACCATTCTCTGTCTTCCATTGCAGCAATTCCAGTGTGGTACCCAACTTTTTCTTGTCATCTTTGCAATTTGGGTACAATCTTTTTTTTGTGATCCTCTAACATGCGTTGCAACTACAGCTTCTCCTTTTCACTTGTGTAGTTTCTCTTTGCATTAGTAATGGCCCGACCAAGATCATCAGCGGGCTCATCTGATGCCTATTCTTCAGCTCCTTCCCGCATTGCCGGCTCAGCTTCTTCCCCCATTGTTGTACCATCGTATTCATGGAACCCATGGCCATGTTAGCTATCGTCATCCTCTTCTTCTTCATTCTCTTCCATTAGGACCCCTCTTTCTCCGTGCTTGGTCCAACACTTGTAGCCGGACATGAAACCGGACTCAAACAGGTGGACGTGAATGGTTCTTGAGTTAGAGTAATTTTGATCATTCTTACAGCCAGCACATGGACAATAAATAAAACCATCCGGCCGCTTGTTTGCCTCAGCCACAACCAGAAAAGTATGCATGCCATTAATGAACTGGGGAGAGCATCGGTCGTCGTACATCCATTGCCGGCTCATCTTCATTACACAACACCGAAAAGACCAAATTAATACAAGTTCATACATAAAGTGTTGGAAATATGCCCTAGAGGCAATAATAAATTAGTTATTATCATATTTCCTTATTAATGATAATTGTTTATTATCCATGCTAGAATTGTATTGATCGGAAACTCAGATACATGTGTGGGTATATAGATAACACTGTGTCCCTAGTATGCCTCTAGTAGACTAGCTCGTTGATCAAAGATGGCTAAGGTTTCCTAGCCATGAACATGAGATGTTATTTGATAACGGGATCACATCATTAGGAGAATGATGTGATGGACAAGACCAAACTATAAACGTATCATATGATTGTGTCGGTTTATTGCTACAATTTTCTGTATGTCAAGTATATGTTCCTATGACCATGAGATCATGCAACTCACTGACACCGGAGGAGTACCTTGTGTGTATCAAACATCGCAACGTAACTGGGTGACTATAAAGGTGCTGTACAGGTATCTTCGAGGGTGTTTGTTGAGTTGGCATGGATCAAGACTAGGATTTATTACTCAGAGTGATGGAGAGGTATCTCAGGGCCCACTCAGTAATACAACATCACAACAAGCCTTGCAAGCAATGTGACTAAGTGTTAGCCATGGGATGTTGTATTACAAAACGAGTAAAGAGACTTGCCGATAACAAGATTGAACTAGGTATAGAGATACCGACGATCGAATCTCGGGCAAGTAACATACTGAACAACAAAGGGAACATCGTACGGGATTAACTGAATCCTTGACATAGATGTTCCACCGATAAAGATCTTTGTAGAATATGTAGGAACCAATATGGGTATCTAGGTCCCACTATTGGTTATTGACCGTAGAGGTGTCTCGCTCATGTCTACATAGTTCTCTAACCCGTAGGGTCTGCACAGTTAAGGTTCGGTGACATTTCGGTAGTATTGACTTATGTATGTTGGTGATCAAAGGTTGTTCGGAGTCTCGGATGAGATCCCGGACGTCACGAGGAGCTCCGGAATTTTCCAAAGGTAAATATTGATATATAGGAAAGTAGTATTTGGGTTCCGGAAAAGTTTCGGGCACTACCGGTAGCGTACCGGGAGTGACGAAAGGGTTCCGAGGGTCCATCGGGAGGGGCCTACCCACCCGGGGGGGGGGCACATGGGCCTAACTGGCTATGCACCAGCCCATAATGGGCTGGGAACAAACCAAAAAGGGCCCTTGCGCTCAAAGGGTTGGTGGGGAGGTGCCTTGGAGGGGAGGGAGACCTCCCTAGAGCGTCCACCTCCCTTGTGGGAGGTGGACTCCTCCCCATCTTGGCCGGCCTGCCCTCCTTGGAGGATGGGCTAAAGCTGCGCTCTAGCTACCCCTTCCTCCGATAAATAGAGAGGTAGAGGGAGGGCAGCACAACCCTAAGTCATAGGTGCAACCCTCCCTCTCTCCCTAGATCCATTTCTCCTCCAAAATGCGTATGCGGCAGCGCTTGGTGAAGCCTGCTGAGATCGCTCCACCACCACCGCCACCACGTCGTTGTGCTGCCAGAGAACTCATCTACCTCTCCACCCTCACTTGCTGGATCAAGGAGGTGGAGATCGTCAATGAGCTGTACGTGTGCTAAACACGGAGGTGCCGTCCGTTCAGCACTAGATCGGAAGGACCACGATGGGATCGCGGGACGGCTCGTGATGAGATTGCGGGACGGATCGTGATTGGATCGTCAAGACATTCGACTGCATCAACCGCGTTTCTTAACACTTCCGCTTAGAGATCTACAAGGGTATGTAGATTCACTCTCCCTCTCGTAGATGCTCATCATCATGGATAGATCTTTGCGTGCGCGTAGGAATTTTTTTGTTTCCGAAGCAACATTCCCCATCAGTGGCATCATGAGCTAGGTCTATGTGTAGATGGGATCTCGAGTAGAACACAAAGAGTTTGTCGGCGTTGATGCTTAGATTGCTTACTCCCTTGGTCATGTTTTGGTTCAGCGGTATTGTGGGATGAAGCGTCCCGGACCAACCTTACTCGTACGTTACGAGAGACCGGTTTCATCGACTGATGTGTAACTTCGTTGCACAAAGATGGCTGGCGGGTGTCTGTTTCTCCTACTTTAGTTGGATTGGATTCGACAAAGGCGGTCCTTGAGAAGGTTAAAAAGCAATTTATGTATCACCGTTGTGGTTTTGCGTAGGTGAGAATTGTTCTTGCTAGATACTCGTAGCAGCCACGTAAACTTGGAACAATAATTAGAGGACGTCTAACTTGTTTTTGCAGGGTATGTTGTGATGTGATATGGCCAACTACATGATGAGATATATGTGATGTATGAGATGATCATGTATTGTATAGAATATCACGACTTGCATGTCGATGAGTATGGCAACCGGCAGGAGCCATAGGGTTGTCTTTAATTATTGTATGACCTGCTGTCAATCATTAAGCGCTATGTAATGCTTTACTTTATCGCTAAGCGGTAGCAATAGTAGTAGAAGCATGGTGGGCGCGACAACCCCGATGGCGACACGTTGATGGAGATCAAGATGATGGATATCATGGTGTCATGCCAGTGATGATGGAGATCATGCCGATGCTTTAAGGATGGAGATCAAAAGAACAAGTTCATGGCCATATCATGTCACTTATGATTTCCATGTGATATTAATCCTTAAATGCACCTTGTTTTGCTTAGGATGACGGTAGCATTATAAGGTGATCCCTCATTTAAATTTCAAGATAAATTGTGTTCTCCTCGAGTGTGCATCGTTGCGAAAGTTCGTCGTGTCGAGACACCACGTGATGATCGGGTGTGATAGACTCTACATTCACATACAACAGGTGCAAGCCAGTGTTGCATGTGCAGAACACTCGAGTTAAACTTGACGAGCCTAGCATGTACAGACATGACCTCGGAACACAAGAGACTGAAAGGTCGAACATGAGACATATAGTAGATATGATCAACATGATGATGTTCACCATTGAAACCACCTCAACTCACGTGATGATCGAACTTGAGTTGGTGAATTTGGATCACGTGACACTCAAATGCCCAGAGGGATGTCAATTTGAGTGAGAGTTCTTCAGTAATATGATTAATTGAACTCATTATCATGAACATAGTTAGTAGTGTCTTTACAAATTATGTTGTAGATTACTAGCTCACGTTGTACCTCCCTTGAATTTTTATATGTTCCTGGAGAAATAGAGTTGAAAGATGATGGTAACAATATTACGGACTGGGTCCCTGATCTGAGGATTGTCCTCACTGCTGCATAGAAGGCTTATGTTCTTAACGCACCGCTCGGTGCGCCACCCCCTCTAGCGTCGTCTATAGATGTTGTGAGCATCTGATAGGCATGTTCCGATGACTACTTGATAGTTTAGTGCGTCATGCTTTACAGCTTAGAATCGAGGCTCCACAAACGTTTTGAACGTCATGGAACATATGAGATGTTCTAAGAGATGAAATTGGGATCTCAGGCTCATGACCGTGTTGTGAGATATGGGATCTCCAACAAGATTCTTTTCATGCAAGATGAAGGAGAATAGCTCAATCGTTGAGCATGTGCTCAGATTGTCTGGGTGCTACAATTGCTTGAATCGAGTGGGAGTTGATCTTCCAGATAGGAAAGCGATTGATATAGTTTTCCATGTCACTGTCACTAAGCTACTAGAGCTTCTTGATGAACTATAAAATGCTAGGAATGGAAATACTGATCCCTGAGCTATTCGCGATATTTGACGTCGCGAATGTAGAAATCAAGAAGGAGCATCAAGTGTTGATTGTTAGTAAAACCACTAGTTTCAAGAAGGGCAAGGGCAAGGAGGGAAACTTCATGGATGGCAAGTCAGTTGCTGCTCTAGTGAAGCAACCCAAAGTTGAACCGAAACCCGAGACTAAGTGCTTCTATTATGAGGAGAGCGGTCTCTGAAGCGAAACAACCCTAGGTACTTGGTAGATAAGAAGGCTGGCAACGTCGACAGAAATATATTTTGATATACGTGTTATTGATGTGTGCCTTGCTAGTACTCCTAGTAGCACCTCGGTATAGGATACCGGTTCGGTTGCTAAATGTTAGTAACTCGAAATAGAAGCTACGGAATAAATGGAGACTAGCTAAGTGTGAGGTGACGATGTATGTTGGAAATGTTTCCAAGGTTGATGTGATCAACATCACACACTCTCTCTACCTTCGAGATTAGTAACAAACCTAAATAAATGTTATTTGGTGTTTGTGTTAAGCATGAACATGATTGGATCGTGTTTATTGCAACACGGTTATTCATTTATGTTAGAGAATAATGGTTATTCTGTTCACATGAATAATACCTTCAATGGTCATGCACCCAGTGAGGATGGTTTATTGAATCTTGATCGTAATACACATGTTCATAACATTGATGCCAAAAGATACAAAGTTAATAATGATGGTACCACATACTTGTGGCACTGCTGCTAAATATCATATTGGTGTAAATCGCATGAAGAAACTTCATGTTGATGGATCTTTGGACTCATTTGGTTTCGAATCGGTTGAGACATGCGGATCATGCCTCTTGGGCAAGATGGCTACAGACCCTGTTTTCAGTACGATGGAGCGGGCTAGTAATTTATTGGAAATGATACATATTGATGTATACGGTCCAATGAGTGTTTTAGCGTGCGGTGGATATCGTTATTTTCTTACCTTCACTAATGATTTGAGTAGATATAGTGTATATTTACTTAATGAAACACAAGTCTGAAGCGTTTGAAAAGTTCAAGCAGAATAAGAGTGAAGTTTGAGATCATCGTGATGAGAAGATAAAATATCTACGATATGATCGTGGAGGTGAATATCTGAATTACAAGTTTGGTATACAACTTAAGATAATGTGAAAGTTGTTTCACAACTCACACCACCTAGAACATCATAGTATGATGGTGTGTACGTATGTCGCAGTCGTGCTCTATTGGATATGGTGCGAATTATGATGTCTCTTATCGTTTTGCCACTATCATTTTGGGGTTATGCACTAGAGACAACCACGTTCACTTTAACTATTGCACCATCTAAATCCGTTGAGATGACACCATATGGTTTGGCAAAAACCTATGCTGTCATTTCTTAGAGTTTGGGAATGCGACACTTATGTCTGATAAGCTCAAACCTAAAGCAGAAAAATGCATCTTCATAAGATACCCTAAGAACAGTCGGGTATACCTTCCATCTCAGATCCGAGTACCAAGTGTTTGTTGCAAAAACTGGGTCCTTTCTCGAGGAAAAGTTTCTCTCGAAAGAATTGAGTGGGAGGAAGATAGAACTTGATTAGGTTGTTGAACCTTTGTTTCAACCAGAGAGTAGCGCAGCGCAGAAAGATGTTTCTGTGGAACCTACGTCAATTGAAGAGGAAGTAGATGATGATGATCATGAAGATTCAGATCAAGTTACTATCGAACATCGTAGGTCGACAAGGACACATACTGCTCCTGAGTGGTATGACAACCCTGTCTTGGAGGTCATGTTGTTGGACAACAATGAACCTACGAGCTATGGAGAAGCAATGATGGGCCCGGATTCCAGAAAATGGTTAGAGGCCATGAAATCCGGGAAAGGATCCATGTATGAAAACCAACTATGGACTTTGGTAGACTTTCCTGTTGAATGGCCGGTCGTTGACTACAAATGGACCATTAAGATGAAGACAAACGCTGATGGTGAATGTCACCATTTATAAAGCTCGACTTGTCGCAAAGAAGTTTCTGACAAGTTCAAGGAGTTGACTGCGATGAGACTTTCTTACTCGTAGCGATGCTAAAGTCTATTGGAATTATGTTAGTAGTTGCTAGATTTTTTATTATGAAATCTGGCAGATGGATGTCAAAACATTGTTTCCGTAACGGTTTCCGTGAGGAAAGATTGTATGTGATACAACCAGAAGGTTTTGTCAGTCCTAAGGATGCTAAAAGGTGTGCAAGCTCCAATGATCCTTCTATGGACTGAAGCAAGCATCTCAGAGTTGGAATATATGCTTTGTTGAGGTGATCAAAGTTTTCTAGTTTATACAAAGTTTATGAGAAACTTGTATTTACAATAAAGTGAGTGGGAGCACTATAGAGTTTCTAATAAGCATATGTGGATGACATATTGTTGATTGGAAATAATGTAGAATTTCTGGAAAGCATAAACGGTTATTTGAAAAGAGTTTTTCAAAGGAAGGCCTGGATAAAGCTACCTAATTGTTGGGCATCAAGATCTATAGAGATAGATCAAGATGCCTGATGAGACTTTTAATGAGTACATACCTTGACAAGATTTTGAAAGAGTTCAAAATGGATATGTCAAGGAAAGAGTTCTTGCCTGATTTGTTAGGTGTGGAGTTGAGTGAGACTCAAAGCTTGACCACGGCAGAAGAAAGAGAAAGGATGAAGGTTGTCCCCTATGCTTTAGCCATAGGCTCTATATAGTATGCCATGCTGTGTACCGCACCTGTGTGTGCCTTGCCATGAGTCCGTTAAGGGGTACAAGAGTGATCTAGGAGTGGATCACTGGACAACGGTCAAGATTATCCTTAGTAACTAAAATACTAAGGAAATGTTTCTTGATTATGGAGGTGATAAAGAGTTCATCGTAAAGAGTTACGTTGATGCAAGCTTTAACACCAATCCGAATGACTCTTAGTAGCAATCCGGATACGTATAGTGGAGCAGCCATTTGGAATAACTCCAAGTGGAGTGTGGTAGCAGTGTCTACAGTATGACATAGATATTTGCAAAGTACACACAGATCTGAATATCGCAGACCCATTAACTAAAAGACCTCTCTCACATGCAAAGCATGATCGAGCCCCAGAACTCATTAGGTGTTAGATTCATAACAATGCGAATCACATAGTGATGTGAACTAGATTGTTGTCTCTAGTGCTAGTGGGAGACTATTGAAAATATGCCCTAGAGGCAATACTAAATTAGTTATTATCATATTTCCTTGTTCATGATAATCGTTTATTATCCATGCTAGAATTGTATTGACCGGAAACTCAAATACATGTGTGGGTATATAGACAACACTTTGTCCCTAGTATGCCTCTAGTAGACTAGCTCGTTGATCAAAGATGGCTAAGGTTTCCTAGCCATGAACATGAGATGTTATTTGATAACGGGATCACATCATCAGGAGAATGATGTGATGAACAAGACTCAAACTATAAACGTAGCATATGACCGTGTCAGTTTATTGCTATAGTTTTCTACATGTCAAGTATCTATTCCTATGACCATAAGATCATGAAACTCACTGACACCAGAGGAGTACCTTGTGTGTATCAAACACCGCAACGTAGCTGGGTGACTATAAAGGTGCTCTACAGGTATCTCCGGGAGTGTTTGTTGAGTTGGCATGGATCAAGACTGGGATTTGTTACTCCGTGTGACGGAGAGGTATCTCAGGGCCCACTCGGTAATACAACATCACAACAAGCCTTGCAAGAAATGTGACTAAGTGTTAGCCACGGGATCTTGTATTACAAAATGAGTAAAGAGACTTTCCGGTAACGAGATTGAACTAGGTATAGAGATAACAACGATCGAATCTCGGGCAAGTAACATACCAAAGAACAAAGGGAACATCGTACGAGATTAACTGAATCCTTAACATAGAGGTTCAACCGATAAAGATCTTCATAGAATATGTAGAAACCAATATGGGTATCCAGGTCCCGCTATTGGTTATTGACCGTAGTGGTGTCTCGGTCATGTCTACATAGTTCTCGAACCCGCAGGGTTTGCACACTTAAGGTTCGATGACGTTTCCGTAGTATGAGTTATGTATGTTGGTGACCTAAGGTTGTTCAGAGTCCCGGACGTCTTGAGGAGCTCCGAAATGGTCCAGAGGTAAATATTGAGATATAGGAAAGTGGTATTTGGGTTCCGAAAAAGTTTCGGGCACTACTGGTAGTGTACCGGGAGTGACGAAAGGGTTTCGGGGGTCCACCGGGAGGGGCCCATCCACCCGGGGGGGGGGCACATGGGATTAAGTGGCTGCGCACCAGACCATAATGGGCTAGGCAAACGACCACAAAGGGCCCTTGCGCCCAAAGGGTGGGTGGGGAGGTACCTTGGAGGGGAGGGAGACCTCCCTAGGGCGCCCACCTCCTTTGTGGGAGGTGGACTCCTCCCCATCTTGGCTGGCCAACCCTCCTTGGAGGAGGGGCCAAGGCTGCGCCCTACCTACCCCTTCCTCGTATAAATAGAGAGTGAGAGGGAGGGCAGCACAACCCTAAGGCATAGGTGCAGCCCTCCCTCTCTCCCTAGATCTGTTTCTCCTCCAAAATGCGTATGCGGCAGCGCTTGGCAAAGCCCTGCTGAGATCGCTCCATCACCACCGCCACCATGACGTTGTGCTGCTGGAGAACTCATCTACCTCTCCACCCTCGCTTGCTAGATCAAGGAGGTGGAGATCGTCATCAAGCTGTACCTATGCTGAACGCGGAGGTGCCGTCCGTTCGGCACTAGATTGGAAGGACCACGATGGGATCGCGGGACAGCTCGTGATGAGATCGTGGGACGGATCGTGATTGGATCATGAATACGTTCGACTACATCAACCGCGTTTCTTAAAGCTTCCGCTTAGAGATCTACAAGGGTATGTAGATTCACTCTCCCTCTCGTAGATTCTCATCACCATGGATAGATCTTTGCGTGCGCATAGGAATTTTTTTGTTTCCCATGCAACGTTTCACGAACATAAATCTTATACACACTTGTTCTCATAAAAAAACATACAAACTCTCTAGCCAAAGCATTTAAACGCAACAACAAATGCGATCAACATTGCAACTAAGGTAACAATTTATCCAACAACATAGTGATACCAAGCCTCACTAACAATGGCATATCTTTTAAATTTTCTAATCTTCAAGCGCATTGCACCCATCTTGATCTTGTGATCATCGACGACATCGGCAACATAGAACTCCAGTTTCATCTTCTCTTCTTCAACTCTTTTCAATTTTTATTTCAAATACTCGTTCTCTTTTTCAACTAAATTCAACTTCTTGACAAGAATATGTATGTAGGTTGGAATCTTCGGTTCACATACCTCCTAGATAAAAATATCTATGTCAACTTCATGGGCATAATTGTCATAAACACGAAATGCAACAAAGAGTTATAAAAGAGAGTATATACCACATCCAAATCATAAACCGGACGAGGACCGACGGGGATGGATTTGAAAACCATGCAACTATGTATAACAAACAACCACATAGGTAAGAAAACTATACAAGTAACTAACTAACTCTTACAAACATCTTTTTTTAATAAAAAGGATAAGAACAAGAGGCTCACCAAGGTGGTGCCGACGACGACACGGTGCGAGCGATCGATGGTGGTTAGGATGGGGATGGGAAGGCACTAAGTAAACCACACCTACAAATGCAAAGTAAGAAGTTAATTTGAGCTCAAATTGCATAAATCAAATAAACTACCACACACAAACTAAAACCCAGAAATCACTGTACTTATAGAGCATTTCAAGAGCTAATATAGCAATGAGAGATGAATGGACAAAGTTGCTAACCTTTGTGAACACTTGGATGGATGGGGTGCCTCCAAATCTTGACAAATTTTGGCAAAATGGAGGACGAGCTCGTGGAAGAGGAAGAACAGAGAGAGGAGAGGAAAAGGGAAGAACAGAGAGAAGTGTGCTTGGGCTGGCCGAAGGGTTCATATGGGGGACCTTTAGTCCCGGTTGGTGGCTCCAATCGCAACTAAAGGTTAGCCTATAGTCGCGGTTGGATCTACCAACCGGGACTAAAGGTTTCCATGGGGCCCAAGGCTGACGCCAACCTGTCACCTCACCATTAGTCCCGGTTCGTGTCACCAACCGGGACTAAAGGTTTCCATGGGGCCCAAGGCTGACGCCAACCTGCCACCTCACCTTTAGCCTACATGTCTGCTTGTTATGACCTCCAATTTTACACAAACTGCATAAGCCCTTCTTCTCATTGGAAGATTTGAGTCCACATTTTTCATAACTTCTAGAGCACCCTCTCTTAGGTGCACCCTTTGTTGAAACTTTATCTGGATCAAGTATACCAGCTGCACCTGTTTCCCCCCCTTTTGCCTCCTTCATAGCACACCTTCTACGGCCTATAAGTTCCTCTTCCATAATCTTTTTCTTTGCTATTATATTTTCGAGACAATTCACCAAATCATCGAACATGAAGGCATCATCTGCTGCAACATGGTCAGCTTGTGCGGATTTTATGCTTAGTTGGCTGAACCGTTCTCTTCGCTCTGGCCCTAACCAACCCTAGGCAAATAGATCACTCTTGTGCTGCACAGGCAAATCATCTCTTGCATTCTTCGACAACCGATGGAGGATACAACACTTTGGTATTTCAGATATGTTAGCATGATGCAGAACAAAAAGAATGTGTTTGCAAGCCAACCCTTTCCAAACCATCCTAAGACAAGTGCATGATATAGTTTCTTCCGAGTTACCTGGTTCATACTGAACATTATACCTGAACTTGTGGTTATCCTTTCACGTCGTGATGAATCTCTGGTTCTCAATTCCCACAAGCGTCTCAAATATCTCCAACTGTCCCATCTTCTTCAAATCATCTTGCAGGATGTAAAAGTTAGCAGCAGTGAATATGGCGGCAGCATGCTCCTCAATGGCCTTATATTCAGTGACTGATGGTGGTAGTTTCTAATTCCCATCACAGTCATCGTGCACCTCATTCTCACGGAGACAAATTATACAGTTCTCATAATGCACTACCAAATCAACGATGGTCATATCATAGTCGAGGTGAAGGTGAAGGCCCAAGTTGTGACTTTTGCCCCTCTGGTTACTTCGCATACCAAGAAAAAAAATCCTTCTGAAAGATATGATGCAGCCCAAAGTCTCCTCTTCCTATACATCCTGTTAAGCCATTCTTCAGTTTTATCTATTTGCCATTTATCGACAGAAGTGGTCCATCTCCTCTCAAAGTTGGCTTGAGAGGTGGAATAATACATGAGCGGTTTGAACTCATTCAATGACTTGTAATATCGGTGCTTTTGTATATTTTTCTCGATGTGTCATGAACAAAGATGATGGAACACATCCGGAAGGACATTCCGAATCGCTTGGATCATTGCAGCGTCACAGTCTGTGATTATTGACTTCGGCTTCACCTAACAGTTTGCCCTCATAAATGTCTACAAGATCTACATGTACGTCCCTTTGGTCTCGTCGGATACTATGTCCCAACCAAACACGATGGTGCAATGGTGGTTATTAACACCGACAAAGGGGATGAATGGCATACCATATCCGTTCATCTTATATGTGCTGTCAAAAATGGTCATATCTCCGTAGTCCTGATAGTCCCGCCGTGAGTGTGCGTCGCACCAGAACATACTCTTCAATCGCCCTTCATTATCAAGCATATACTCAAAGAAGAAATCAGGGTCATTCCCCTTTATGCACCTCATAATGCCCACTACCGTCTCAACACCACCCCTTGCAATGAGCTTCATTTTCTCTTTGTAGCATAGATTGTAAATTTCATGCCTAACAAGTTTGCACTTATCGTACGAACCATACCCTCTAATAAAGTTGTCGACTATTATATGCTTTCTGGTCCCAGCCCTTGCATCGCCAATATCTCTGCCCTCTTGCCTTCTTCAATCCGTCTGTGTGATCACAAAAAAGGGACCTTGTCGGGTTGAGCCATCGCGTGGTTGTGATCGTCCACGAATGCCGCGACGAACCAAACTTCACGTGCTCTGTCGAACTTCACCACCATACGCGCACCGGAGTCGCAACAAGTCTTCAGTCTAAGCCTGCGGTCGTGGCCCTCCATGGTTATGAATTTGCGCTGCCTTCTGCCCGCCCTCGAGCAAAGGATCCGCCAGTACCATATAATTCCAGAAGCACTTTTCCCTCGCTTCACCTTCTCTTTTATGATGCCAAACCCTCGCTCTTTGGTGTGGGTGTTGTAGAAATTACGTGCATCACCCTGAGACCAAAATGTCATAACCATGATCTTTCAATGTGTCTCCAGCATCTGCTGCTGATTTTGAGCCTCCTCAATGTCCATCTCTGACTCATCATGATCATCGCTAGGATGTTTTGAGCACTCCCACAAAATTAAATATGAAGCAATGTCAATTAGTATCGTATGTTTCATACTATTGCACGCCATACAAAATGTTTGAACGAACCTGGCTCAAGTTAGCGGCGAATGATTCCTGAAAATTATATTGCTCATTCTCAACATCCACGTCTTCTTGTAAATTAAATACATAGAAAAATAATTAGACATATGGTCCTCTGTCAATTAAAAAATGATATAAAAATGGACTTCACTTATATTTTTGCTCTTTGCACCATGTTCATTGTTTTTAAAATCCTCCGAAGGTAAGGTATCATATGAAGACCACGATTCATTTTTGTTGTTGTCATCATCTTCGTTGCTAGTAATGTTACCGGTCTGAGTGAACTTATCCGTACTATTATTATCACTAGTAAATGAGGTTCTTTCGTCCATTTAAACACACCAAACTAGTAACACTATAAAACATTGATAAAATGTTATTATCACCGGTTAAATTAAAAGTTCATACAGTGAGTCATGTGGATGATTCAAATTTTTTATTTCGGTACATAGTACAAAACGTGTCCGGCAGTGTGGACGTCGCCGGTCAAGGCAGAGAGAGCTCTGACGTAGGGGCCTCCATCTTTATTCAAGACGATGACGACGTGGAAGACGACGAAGCCTGGACGGGATTAAGGGGTGGATCCGTGGAGGGCAGCTAAGTCGGCGGGGAATGAATGACATGGCATGGAGTGTTGACGCGGTCAGGATCTGTAGATGTGGCGGCAAGTCATATGACGTCGACGTCCAGGATGTGGGCGTCAACTTCCGTAACCGGCATGGGTCAGGGACGACGAGATGCAGCATTGCACAGGGTTGGAACATGGGGTTGTATCCGGCGATGACAGTCTTCTACACGGTAGGACTCCGGCGACGGAGGTCTCCCACATGACAGTCACCCGCGGTGGTAGGCCAGTTGGGCATCCAGATCGGGATGCGCATGAACTTCGGGAGGGCAAGTGGGCATGATCGTGAGGAGCGTGATCGGTAGGCGGGAAGGCGCGTGATCGTCACTAGTAGAAAACAGACCTTTTGTCCGCCTCATTAGTGCCGGTTGGTTTTTGACCGGCACTAATGTGATCATTAGTGCTAGTTCGTGACGATGATCATTTGTGCCGGTCCGTTATGGACCGTTAGTCCCGTTTCGTGCCACCGACTGGCACTAAAGGCGTGGTGGCAGGCCGGCATCAGCCTGGGGCCCCACGGTAACCTTTAGTCCCGGTTGGTGGCTCCAACCGCGACTATAGACTAATCTTTAGTCGTGGTTGGAGCCACCAACCGGGACTAAAGGTCCCCCTATATTGAAACCCTTCGGCGCCAGCTCGAGGAGAGTCCTCTGTTCTTCCCCATTCCTCTCCTCCCTATTCTTCCTCTCTTCCTCGAGCTCATCCTCCAGTTTTGCCAAAATTTGCCAAGATTTGGAGGCATTCCATCCTTACAAGTATTCACAAAGGTTAGCAACTTTGTCCTTTCATCTCTCATTGCTAGATTAGCTCTTGCAATGCTCTATAAGTATAGTAATTTGTGGGTTTTAGTTTGTATGTGGTAGTTTATTTGATTTATGCAATTTGAGCTCAAATTACTTCTTACTTTGCATTTCTAGGTGTGGTTTACTTCTTACTTTGCCTTCCCGTCCCCGTCCTAACCACCGTCGATCACTCGCACCGTCTCTTTGCCGGCACCACCTTGGTGAGCTTCTTGTTCTTATCCTCTTTATAAAAAAACCATGTTTGTAAGATTTAGTTAGTTACTTGTATAGTTTTCTTACCTATATGGTTGTTTGTTATACATGGTGACATGGTTTTGAAATCCGTCCCCATCGGCCCTCGTCCGGTTTATGATGCGGATGTGGTATATACTCTCTTTTATAACTATTTGTTGCATTTCGTGTTTATGACAATTATGCCAATCAAGTTGACATAGATATTTTTATCTAGGAGGTATGTGAACCGGAGATTCCAGCCGACATAGATATTCTTGTGAAGAAGTTAAATTTAGTTGAAAAAGAAAACGAGTATTTGAAAGAAAAATTGAAAAGAGTTGAAGAAGAGAAGATGAAACTGGAGTTATATGTTGCCGATGTCGTCGATGATCACAAGATCAAGATGGGTGCAATACGCTTGAAGATTAGAAAATTTAAAAGATATGCCATTGATCGTGAGGCTTGGAATCACTATGCTGTTGTATCAATTGTTACCTTAGTTGCGATGTTGATCGCATTTGTTGTTGCATTTAAATGCTTTATCTAGAGAGTTTGTATGTTGTTTTTTGAGAACAAGTGTGTATGAACTTTATGTACGAACTTGTATTAATTTGGTCTTTTTGGTGTTGTGTAATGAAGATGAGCTGGCAATGGATGTATGAGGACCGATGCTCTCCACGGTTCATTAATGGCGTGCATACTTTTCTGGTTGCGGCTGAGGCAAACAAGCGGCCGAATGGTTTTATGTATTGTCCATGTGCTGGCTGTAAGAATGATCGAAATTACTCTAACTCAAGAACCATTCACGTCCACCTATTTGAGTCCGGTTTCATGTCCGTCTATAACTATTGGACCAAGCACCGAGAAAGAGGGGTCCTAATGTAAGAGAATGAATAAGAAGAGGACGACGACAACTATCCTGGCCACGGGTTCCATGAATACGATGGTACAACAATGGGGGAAGAAGCTGAGCCGACAATGCGGGAAGGAGCTGAAGAAGAGGCATCCGATGAGCCCGCTGATGATCTTGGTCGGGCCATTGCCGATGCAAAGAGAAACTGCGCAAGTGAAAAGGAGAAGCTGAAGTTACATCGCATGTTAGAGGATCATGAAAAAGGGTTATACCCAAATTGCGAAGATGACAATAAAAAGCTGGGTACCACACTGGAATTGCTACAATGGAAGGCAGAGAATGGTGTATCTGACAAGGCATTTCAAAAGTTGCTGATAATGTTAAAGAAGAAGCTACCAAAGGACAACAAATTGCCAGAGAGTATGTACGAAGCAAAGAAGGTTGTCTGCCCTCTAGGATTAGAGGTCAAGAAGATACATGCATGACCTAATGACTGCATCCTCTACCGTAGTGAGTACAAGGATTTGAATGCATGCCCGGTATGTTGTGCATTGCGCTATAAGATCGGCCATGATGACCCTGGTGACATTGAGGGCGAGCACCCCAGGAAGAAGATTCCTGCCAAGGTGATGTGGTATGCTCCTATAATACCACAGTTGAAACGTTTGTACCAAAACAAAGAGCATGCCAAGTTGATCCGATGGCACAACGAAGACCGTGAGAAAGACGGGAAGTTGAGAGTGCCCGCTGACGGCTCGTAGTGGAGAAAAATCATGAGAAACTGGAAGGAGTTGCAAAGGATGCAAGGAACATATGATTTGGTTTAAGTGCAGATGGCATTAATCCTTTTGGGGAGCAGAACAACAATCATAGCACATGGCATGTGACTCTATGTATTTATAACCTTCCTCCTTGGTTGTGCATGAAGTGGAAGTTCATTATGATGCCAGTTCTCATACAAGGACCCAAGAAACCCGGCAACGACATTGATGTGTACCTAAGGCCATTGGTTGAAGAACTTTTACAGCCGTGGAATGGAAAAGGTGTACCTGCGTGGGATGCGAAAGATCAGGAGGAATTTGACCTACATGCGTCGCTGTTTGTAACCATCAATGATTGGCCTGCTCCCAGTAACCTTTCAGGACAGACAAACAAGGGGTACCACACATGCACGCACTGTTTAGATAATACCGACAGTATATATTTGGATAAATGTAAGAAGAATGTGTATCTGGGGCATCATCAATTTCTTCAGAGCAGGCACATAGTAAGGAAGAAAGGCAAGCATTTCAAAGGTGAGGCATATTCCCGGAAGAAGCCTCGCCACCATACGGGTAATGAAATACTTGATATGGTCAAGGATTTAAAAGTAATCTTTGGCAAGCGTCCTGGTGCACAATCTGTTCCGAATGACGCTGACAAACGCGCACCCATGTGGAAGAACAAATCTATATTTTGGGACCTACCCTATTGGAAAAACCTCGAGGTCCGCTTTGCAATCGATGTGATGCACGTGATGAAGAATCTTTGCATGAACCTGCTAGGCTTCTTGGGCGTGTATGGGAAGACAAAAGATATGTCAGAGGCACGGGAGGACCAGCAACGTATGCACGAAAAAGAAGGCATGGATCCAAAGCAGTTTCAGGGTCATGCCAGCTACACTCTTACCAAAGAAGAGAAGGAAATCTTCTTCGAATGCCTTCTTAGTATGAAGGTTCCGTCTGGCTTCTCGTCAAATATAAATGGAATAATAAATATGGCAGAGAAAAAGTTTCAGAACCTAAAGTCTCATGACTGCCACGTGATTATGACACAACTGCTTCCGGTTGCATTGAGAGGGCCTCTACCGGAAAACGTTCGATTAGCCATTGTGAAGCTATGTGCATTCCTAAATGCAGTCTCTTAGAAGGTAATCGATCCAGAAATCCTACCAAGGTTAGAGAATGATTTTGTGCAATGTATTGTCAGTTTCGAGTTGGTGTTCCCACCATCCTTCTTCAATATCATGACACATGTCCTAGTTTACCTAGTCGAGGAGATTCCCATTCTGGGTCCTGTATTTCTACACAATATGTTCCCCTTGAGAGGTTCATGGGAGTCTTAAAGAAATATGTTCATAATCGTGCTAGGCCAGAAGGAAGCATTGACTTTATTCCTGACATGAAACAGAGGAGATCATTGAGTTTTGTGTTGACTTTATTCCTGACATTAAGCCGATAGGTGTTACAGAATCGCGGCATGAGGGCAGACTGGGTGGAAAAGGCACGCTAGGAAAGAAATCACTAATATTCCGGGATTGGCATTCTTTGGCGCAAGCACACTACACAGTTCTACAAAGTTCAGCCTTGGTGGCTCCGTATGTCGAGCAACACAAGAATATTCTACGATCCAAACACCCAGAGAAGTCTGACGACTGGATTACACATGAACAAACGACGACTTTTGTCGGTTGGTTGCAGACACGTCTCGTGCATGACGACACTGTTGAAGATGAACTATACTTGCTGTCCAAGTTACCATCTTCGACTATATTGACTTTCAAAGGGTACGAGATAAATGGGAATACATTTTACATGATCTCCCAAGATAAAAAGAGCACCAACCAAAACAGTGGTGTCCGCTTTGATGCAGCAAACAACAATGGGTCAAAGGACACATACTATGGTTACATAGAGGAGATATGGGAACTTGACTATCGACTTTATTTGAAGGTCCCTTTGTTTAGGTGCAAATGGATCAATCTGACAGGAGGCGGGGGAAAGGAAGACCCGCAGTATGGAATGACAACAGTTGGTCTCAACAATCTTGGGCATGCAGACGAACCATTCGTCCTAGCCAATGATGTGGCACAGGTTTTTTATGTGAAGAACATGTCTACCAAGCCGAGAAAAAGAAAAGATAAGGAAGCAAATACATCATGCGATGAGCCAAAGCGCCACATAGTCCTTTCAGGGAAAAGAAACATCGTGGGAGTGGAGGACAAGACAGACATGTCAGAAGATTATGGTAAGTTTCATGAAATTGCTCCCTTCAAAGTAAATGTTGAGCCGAGCATCAAGTTAAACAACGAAGATTGCCCATGGTTACGACGCAAAGGGACACACGCGAAGAAAAAGTTTTACACCCAAAGATCCCACTCTGGGATGTGACCGACTTCTCTAGTTAGTTTCCGGACTTATATATCTAGAAAGTCCCATTTCGAACAAAGCAAAGGGAATCTTTGTAATAGTAGTGTACATATGTGTTTTGTGCGTTCAGTATGCATCATTCGAAGGGAGGCCATCGATTTTCAACCCTTTTCGACTTCATTATCTATTTTTCATGCATTTACTGATTTTTTCTGAGCTAAATAACCTTGAAATTGATAAGTACTTCAAATGAACTCTGAAAAGGTTGAAAGTTGGCATGGTATCATCATTTCACCCACATAGCATGTGCTAAAAAGTTGAGAGGGTTACAGCAAAAACTGGATGCACTTCATGTATAAAATGGACAATCTCTTTCGAAGTATCAGGGTTTCAGACGAAAACTCGCCTGTTACAAAGCCATTTCATTTTTTTAACTTATTTCAAATCTAGACTTTTTGTGCATTCGGTATGCACCATTCGAAGGGAGGCCATCAATTTTCAACCCTTTCCGACTTCATTTGCTATTTTTCATGAATTTACTGATTTTTTTGAGCTAAATGACCCTGAAATTGATAAACACTTCAAATGAACTCTGAAAAGATTGAAAGTTGGCATGGCATCATCATTTCACCCATATATCATGTGCTAAAAAGTTGAGAGGGTTACGACAAAAACTGGATGCACTTCATGTACAAAAGGACAATCTCTTTCGAAGTATTAGGGTTTCAGACGAAAACTCGCCTGTTACAAAGGCATTTCATTTTTTTTAACTTATTTCAACTCGAGACTTTTTGGACGTTCAATATGCGCCATTCGAAGCGAGGCCGTCAATTTTCAACCCTTTCCGATTTTATTTGCTATTTTCATGCATTTACTGATTTTTTTGAGCTAAATGACCCTAAAATTGATAAGGACTTCAAATGAATTCTGAAAAGGTTGAAAGTTGGCATGGTATCATGATTTCACCCACACAACATGTGCTAAAAAGTTGAGAGGGTTACGGCAAAAACTAGATGCACTTTGTGTACAAAATGGACAATCTCTTTCGAAGTATCAGGGTTTCAGACAAAAACTTGCCTGTTACAAAGGCATTTCATTTTTTAAATAACCTAAGAATTACAAATTTGATATAATGATAAAACACGATAATATTAAACAGTAGAAAAAAGAATCACTGGAAAATCTATTTTAAAGTAAAGTTATTCACAAACTAGTGATTCACACAAATTTCAAATAATTCAAATTTAAACTATTCAAATTTGAAAACTACTAGCACTAAGAGAAAGTTTATATACTTTTTACCTAAAGATAAAAGATTCACAAAGAAACTCTAAATAAAGCAAAAAAAAACTCAAAAACAAAAGAAAATAAATAAAGCAGAAAACAAAAAAACAAAAAAACATTAAAAAAGCCCGCTTACTAGGCCGCCACGGCCTGCATACGACTAGAAACCCAACCTCTTGTTGGGCCAGGACACAGGCCGGTACGGCCCAGCAGACTCCACAGGGCGCAGAGTTGAGGTAGGCCTAGAAGGCCTGCTTAAGAGAGAAGATTGACATGGTAGCCGCGACGGGGCTTATAAACCGGTGCGAGCTCCTCTCGACAAGCGAGGTGAGACTAAACATCCACCCCGCCCCACGCCTGGCACACAACCCTTTATTCGCGGTTGGTGGCTGCAACCGCGACTAAAGACCCACCTTTAGTCGCGGTTTGAGCCACCAACCGCGACTAAATGGTTGTGTTTCCTGCCGCTTCGGCTGGTGAAATTCACCTTTAGTCGCGCTTGGTGGCCTCAACCGTGACTAAAGGGGGGTCTTTAGTCGTGGTTGGAGCCACCAACCACGACTAAAGTTCCTCCTATATAAGCAGGAGTTGAAATTTTTTCAAATTCCCTCTGTTTTCTTCGTCTCTTCGACCATAGGATCGCCGCCCCTGCGTGCCCCCGACGCCGTCGCCACCCACGCTGTCGCCGCCACCGACGCGTCGCCCACGTTGTCGCTGGCCCAGACGTGCCGCCCCCGTCGCCGTCACCGTCGCGCACCGCCCCCCGTCGCCGCCACCGTCGCGCGCCGCCGCCACCGTCGCCCTCCGTCGCCGTCGCCTCGCCTCGCCGCCTGTCGCCCCGCTGTGAGCCCCTGCCACCATGGCCGCCCTCCCATCGATCGATCGAGCCTGCACACACACACATGCATGAACACACACACGCACACACACACATTTTCTTATTTTCTGTTTTGTTGTTTTTTAGTTTTTTATACTTTTAGCTATAGAAATGTTAGATGAATTAGATATATAAATTTTAGATGAATGTTTTTTAGTTTTTTATACTTTTATTTATAAAAATGTTAGATGAATTTTTGATATATAAATGTTAATTAGATGAATTTTGAAGTATATATAATGTCCCTAACCTATTAAAATGTTGCCGAGAAGTATATATGCTTAATTAGATTTTTTTGCTTAATTGGAAGTATATAATGTCCCTAACCTATCAAAATGTTGCTTAGACGAATTATATAATGTTGCTTAATTAGATTTTTTATTGAGAATTGAATATTATTAGGGTAGTTATAACCTAGGAATTTTTACATTTTGATCCAATATATGTATAAAAAAAGTTGATGAATTTTGACATTTGATCCAATGTATAGCAATTAGTATTTGCAAAAATTGCATATTTTAATGTTGTATTTTTTCTATGTCATTGCTCGATATATGGAACGGGTTGACTTTACGTTTGTTTCGGCTCCTTGTGTGTCTTTCAGTGAGGGAGAGTGTCCATCATATATATATGAGAGAGAGGAAGAATCCCGACTGTTGTCGTGGGGGTGCTTCTCCTTCGTTTCAGTGTGCTAGACATTTTGGTGTAATACACTCTAGGACGAATGGAGGAGCCACCATCATCGATGGTCGCAATATCACAAGGAGTGCGCCCACCATATACGCGAGATCAAAGTTTAGGAAGGAAAGACTCGACAGACCGAAAGTCAACCTGTTGCATATTGAGTAATAGTGATATGTGTGTTGATCAGTTTTCTCGTAGTTTCCTTCAATTGATTTTAAATGTTTCAACTATGAACATAGGAAATGTCTGACGACGAAAGGGAATTCTCTATGTGCGAATACTGCGAAGACGAGCGCGGTCTATGTGACAAGCCTTTCCTAGTTGATGGTAGACGCTTCAGCATCATGCCGGATGAGACCTTCGAAGTGGATACAATGAGACACAACAATAAGTCTTTTTTCGTAATTAAGCATGACTTCTGCTTCTTTTGGTTTTAGTTATAATTTTAATTTTTTACTATTCTACTAGCGTATCCCTGCCATGTAAGAATTGTTGTCTTGGATAAGATTGGTTTCGATATGAAAAAAGATATGGAGGTAAAGATAGTTCACTTGAGGACCGATCATGGTTTTACTTTTGCGGTAAAATTGTACTATCCAGACACCTACTGCTATTTTGAATGCAAAACTTGGAAAACACTATCCAAGGCTTTTGCAGTCTTTCCAAGTTTTGCATTTGAGCCTAATTTGCTTATCACCTTTGATATTTATTCGGAAGATGAAATTGAAGGTAATATCGACATCTGGGTCGATGTGCAGACGCTTCCAGTTCTACCATTATGTGAGTTTTCTCAACCATATTTATTAAAAAATTATATTGTTTATTTAAAAATAGTTGACACCTTATTTCCATTGAGAGCTTATTTTCATTCTTCAAAAAATGTACAGAAGATGGTAGACAGAACCTACTATACAGTGGTGAAGCAGAATTAACTTATAAGGAGAAAGATCATCTTACCGCATTTCTTAGTCATCTTGAGAATTATAATAGCTATTATCAAACTCCCTCACATTATGGTCAATACGTGCCACTAGTGCACGTGGTGAACTACGGTAACATCCATGGAGATTGCATGGTAAGATTTTCTACTATTACGACATCCATGCATCTTTTGCATAAATTCTTCTAAAATTAAACTACATTGCTAACTACAAAGTTATTACTATGTTTTTCAACAGAAAATCTCGAAGGATTGTGTGCCTCATCTGATGTTTTCGAGAGGTCGCATTGTTGTTATGAGCTTAGGGCCACCATGGCCAGGTCAGCCTACGCATCACTCCTGTCCATACCGGATTTCTAAAACCAATGAAGACATGACAATCAAAGATTGGAAAAAATGTATGATCAATCGTAGAGAGCTACTTGGAAGCAACATTGTGCGTAGGCCAAGAATGGGAGACAAGATGATCTCCGTTCTCCATAATGGAGAGTCAGGGCCTATCTTGTTTTATGATATTGTAACTAAGAGAGGGTAGAGTAGGTCCTATGAGAGAGGACTAGGTCCAAGGTACAATGTGTTATTATGTGCTACAATGTGTTAGAGTTGTTGATGATGAGGAGTTGATGATAATGACTATGATTATTAGTTATAGTGTTGTCATGATGATATGATGCAAGAGTTTTTATATATTAATATGATGATGATGTTGATCATGATGATTTTTTATATCATTGGGGGAAGGAAAGCGGATTAGATTCATGTGGATGGATCAAAAGTGACGAACAATTGAATTAGTAGGATCGGCGTCCTACTAATTCAAGTTTTGATCACTTTTTATTCATTTGGATGAATAAAATCCATATTTGTTCCTCACAATGATATAATAATTCATCATGAACATAATGATATAACAACCTCTTAATTGGTATTGTATGAAAATTTGTATAACGCCGTATAACCATAATTAATTCATAAACCCCTAAAGAATTAAAAGGAAAAATAAAACAAAACTAAAAATCTGAATACTTTTAGTCCCGGTTGGTGTTATCAATCGGGACTAAAGGCCCCCCAGCCCACGGCGCCGTCGGATACCACGTGGAGGGCCTTTGACACCGGGCCGTGTTGAATCGACACTAAAGAAGGAGGCTTTAGTCCCCAACCTTCAGTGCCGGTTCTAGAACCGGCACTAAAGGCCCTTACGAACCGCGACTATAGGCCGGTTTTACACTAGTGCGTGAGACGTTTTTTTTCCTCCGGGCGGGTGTCACCGTTTTTTTCCATGGGCCGCGCGTACGGTATGGCCGGCTGTATGTGTATAATACGAGGTGGGGGTACGTTCCGTTGAAATGACCCATCTACCCTTCTACGGTTCGCGTGTGTGTGCGGAGGGGGTTGTACCGAAGTGCGGCCCTTATTCAAATTTTCATCTCCTGCTTTTTATGTATATAATAAAAAAAAACTTTGACACGGCCCCTGCCTCGGGCAACTCAGGTGGATCCAATCCCCGCAGCCGCCGGGGCTGCCATCTTCTCTTTCCCCTCGCTCCGTCGCCACAGAGGACGCCGCTGGGCTAAGCCCAAGCAGCCAACAATGGTGGCAGAAGCTCTCCTCACTTCCCGAAGTCAGTGGGTCACGTGAAAACTCCTAACGCGTGGAGGCGTCGCCAAGATCTGCGCTAGGGGCGGCGCTCGGCTGACTAACTGCGATGGTTTGGGCGGATCAACATCAAAGAGTACAAGATTATAAACTAAAATATTGCTGGGATTTCTACATCTGATTTATTCAAGATGACAAACCCATCGTGCAACAAAGAAAAACAAACTCGCTGTGCCTGCAAGAAAATGTTGAAATTGTCCAGGAAAATACCCTGATGATTATTACAACTCATAAGAATAGTAAAGTCTTACATGTATTGAAATAATGTTTAAGTATTACATTTACTATGATAGTTCGACAGTAGTAATGTCATAAATGTATCAGAAGAGGTAGATATCTTCATCTTTATTCAGAGGGTACAAATAAAGCATACGATATAACATATGTTGCTGATGTTATTCCTGGCACTGATTAATAATCGAGAGCTCTTATTCAATATGCTGCATGACGGACACTACCTCCTTCAGAAAAATCCTTAATATGCATATGTGTTCTTTGTGAAGCTTGCCCACTTCACAACCAAAAAGACATAGACACATCATACGCCTCGTCGAAGAGCCGGAAATAAGCAATTCTCCATGTCTTCTTGAACAACAGTGCACAAAACACCATCCAGAGCCCAATCACAAATCCCATCACAAGACCAAAATAAAAGGTCAGCGGATCAAATTCTTGCTTGCTGCTTTCAAGATCGTCATGGATGGAAGGGCCATTTCCAGAACAACTCTTATGAACAGGAGGCCCACAAAGTCCAATGTTGCCGACGTACATAACAGATGGGTTTTCAGCATTGAGGGTGTCAAGTTGGGTGCTTGAGGGTATCCTTCCAGACAAACTGTTATAGGACAGGCTCAGGTAACTCAAAGATGTCAGACTTGACAAGCTCGATGGGATTTCACCAGAAAGCTTATTCTGAGAGAAGTCGAGAGATTCTAATGACTTCATGGCGCCAATCATGTTTGGAATTTTCCCACTCAATTGGTTCGATGACAAATTCAAATTCATTAGTGCAGCAAGTGAAGTGACGCCTGTAGGAATTTCACCGGTGAGGGAGTTGGATGATAGATCAATACTCACAAAATATGCAACTGTTCTACCATATATAAGATGCTGCCCTTTTGTATTTACTGACAATGTTTGGCCTAGGCGGTCAGCTCCAAGTGTGACCTTGGGTATGGGAAGTGTCGCATTTATAAGGCCCATGGTTCCAACTTGTATTCCAACTTGTATGGATCCAGAGTTAATATAAACAACCATTCCCATGAATTCCTCTTGTGATGTTGCCATACATGTTAGGTTCTCCAGATGCAAAGGTATTGCACCAGAGAAGCTATTGCCTGCTAGATCCAAGTATTGAAGATACCCAAGCTTTGTTATGCTGACTGGAATATTACCAGAAAAGTTATTGTGGCTCAGTATGAGAAAACGTAAATTCACCAACTTTCCTATCCATGTAGGTAATCTACCAGATAACTTATTCCTTGACAGATCCAAGAAGGTCAGACCTGTATTATTCTGCAAAAACGTTGGAACTTTTCCTAATAAACTATTATTGCCGAGTATAAGAAACTGTATTCTGTCCATGTGAAAACATTGAGGAATTTCACCCTCCAAAATATTGTTCGACAAATCCAGATACACCAGTTGTTCCAACATGCAAATAGATTCTGGAATGTAGCCACCAATTTGATTTGAATGCATACATAATACTTCAAGTTGTGATGCTCCAAGGTCTGTTGGTATTGTTTCTGTAAATGTATTATTGGACATGTCTAACCTGGTTATATTTGTTGGCAATGTTGGTATTGGTCCAGTAAGCCTGTTCGAACTGAGATAGAGTTCTGTAAAAGCCATGCCATGCAAATGTGCTGGCAAGCTTCCACTTATTTGGTTGTTAGAGATGTCCAGATATGTGGCACGAGAAAACTTGGACCAAAACCAATCAGGAAACTTGCCCTTTAGACTGTTGCTTGAAATGTCGAGTGCAGTGGTTTCCAGCTGCTGAAGCCAAGGTGGAAATAAAGGACCTATCTGGCAAGATGCAAACCGTGCTGACTCTAGCATAAAGGGAGGCCGCCAATCCGAATTGGGTGCAATCTTCAAATTGTTATAAGACAAATCTATTTCCTTTAATCTTTCT
This sequence comes from Hordeum marinum, assembly GCA_022496015.1. Lineage (NCBI taxonomy): Eukaryota > Viridiplantae > Streptophyta > Magnoliopsida > Poales > Poaceae > Hordeum > Hordeum marinum. The sequence continues at coordinate 21,751,302 of CM039677.1, read as the reverse complement.
AGATTTGCAAAATGTTCTTCCGTTATCACACCAGTAAAACCATTGTTGCTGAGGTCTAGAGAAGTCAGATTAACAAGAGAACCTATTTCAGTGGGTACACTTCCATTGAGATGATTGCTGGAGAGGTCAATTGCAGTCAAATGCATCATTGTCCTAAGCTTGGCTGGTATACTTCCGGTGAGGCGATTGCTGGAGAGGTTAATGGTATTCAAATGCATCAATGTCCCAAGCTTGGATGGTATACTTCCCGTGAGGTTATTGCTCGAGAGGTCAATTGCATTCAAATGCATCAATGTCCTAAGCTTAGCTGGTATACTTCCGGTGAGGTCATTACCGTGGAGATCAAGGGAGGTCAGATATGTCAAATTCCCAAGTTGTGGTGGTATTGGTCCAACAATTCTGTTGCATTTGAGATCAAGATCAGTTAAATACCTCAAATTGCAAAGCTCATCTGGTATACTCCCGGTGATGTCATTATAAGCTATCTGCAAAGAAGTCAAAGTAGCAAGGGTACCGAACTCAGTTGGTATACTTCCGGTGAGGACATTCCCGCGGAGATCAAGGGAGGTTAGACATGTCAAATTCCCAAACTCTTGTGGTATAGGTCCAGCAAGGCTATTATAAGGGAGGTATATCTTGCTCAACCTGCTGAAATCACTGATAAAATTTGGCAGAGTTCCAGTGAAATTGTTGCCACTTAAATCCAGCTCCCGCATTTTTTTCCTTGTGCAATGTGGAAAACTCTCCAGCAACACTTGAAAGACTCCATTTATGCCATTACCACAGAGGTCAATTATTTCCAAACTGCAAAGGTTCTCCAAGTTCCCTGCCATCATCATGTCCCTATTCCCGTTCACTGAAACATCTAGGACTTGAAGGTACATCATGTTTCCTAGTGTGTCAGGGAAATGGCCGAGTAGTATGTTACCCCCAAGATCAAGGTACTTGAGGCTTGTCACTTTCCAGAACCAACCAGATCCAAGTGAGTGCTCAAAATCATTATAGGACAGGTCAAGCTTCTCAAGTTTTGTGAAATTAAGGTGTGGGAGTGATTGGTTTGCACTATCAAGGTTACACCAAGAAAGATCAATAACCCTCAGAGATGGAATCATATTCAGGGTATGAGGCCAGTCAGCTATTCCTAAGAGCATTACTCCACGCATGCTAAGGAACTCTAGGGAAGGTAGCTTTGTTAACCAGGTGATGTCCTTTGAGTACATCCTAGAATGGCCAAGGTCAAGATACTGCAACTTAGACAAGTTACCAAGCTGGGAAGAGACTGTACCGGTAAATGGTATGCCAGAGAGGTTAAGGTATCTCAAGTTCCTCATAGAGCCCAGCAAATCAGGTATTTGGCTATTTGTTCCTAGTAAACAGTTCCAGCTAAGGTCCAGGTGCTCCAGACGCTTCAAGGAAAGCAGAGAGGGACTTATCTTGCCGAAAAAAGCACTGGCACCACCACATGCATCATGGTTGCCATAGGTGTCGAGCGCCACATTCGGATTGGGAAGGTGAAGCTTGATGACATGGCCTGTTCGGTTGCTGCATCTGACGCCTCTCCACCGGCAGCAGTCCTGTCCTCGCCACGAGGCGAGGAGGTTGGTGTTGTTGCTTGTAATGCCCTCTTTGAAGGAGAGCAAGGCGGCCCTCTCGGCCGGGATGCAGCTGCCGCCACGGGCATGCTGATGCTCGGTCTGTAGCGCACTACACATGAAGAATGGAAAGATGCTTATGCTGATAAGAGTGAGCAAGAGATTGGTTGTGCGATACATGTTTGGATGAACGAATGAGCTGTTTGGCTGGGGAGCAACACTCACACACTAGAATATGATACAGACTCAGTTTTAGTAATTGGCTACGTACATGCCAGAGCCATACTAACAGAGATGTTTGGCCGGAATACTAGACTCACGGAGTGTACCGTCAAAGTACGCGTCCTTCAGACAATTCAATCAAGTCTGTTTCATACAGATTTGTGGCCAGACTGTGATGGGAGTCACCAGCCACTCGACTAGTTGTCTGCCTGTAACCACACGGTACTGTCAAAGTCACTCAATTCTCTTGTATCTGCGGCGTGCACGCTGGGGCAGGACTGTTTACTATTCCAAATCTGACCAGTTTATTACAATTTAATTGGAACTTTTCAGCTTCAAACAACATACAAGGGCATAACTAGCACAAAATAACATACAAGGGCATAAGTAGCTAACTTTTTTTCTTCGATAAAGGGCATTTTTATTAACTCATAATGCAACATCAAGAAGATACAAGTCTCGATGAGTAACACCCGACTTCTGCATAACTAGGATGCACACGGCCAACACAAACAGTCTGAAAAAAATATAAAAAGCTAACGTATCGACATTAATAGAGTCAAATAGGACCATTACTATGCCTATGTCTAAGGAGGTGATGGGCCGATACGAAGGTTATGCTGCCACCCATGTTGGGAAAAAACCTCCATAGCCACTCGCTTCAACTGCGTACACACCACCTTGAATAACAGTTGGAACTCCGTACGGTGAAGCAAAGACCACGTACGAAGCAATTGCGTACAACGGAGAATAACCTACAAAGGAGAAGAGTTTTTGTCATTAAAAACCAAATCATTTCTACATATAGCCAAAGCGATCATAATAAGACATACGCTCCCACCCTTATTAACGTTTTGAACCTACAACGAATACCTCTAACCAATGACCAAAAATATTGGCAACACCTGTGGGTGGATATATATTATACGCTATTTGGATGATTGACCATATAGAACACACAAACTTGCACTGAAAAAAGAGGTGTCTGATTGTCTCGTCATGAGTACAAAAGCTTCACTTCTTACTTCCTTGCCAGTTGCGACGGGCGAGGTTATCTTTGGTGAGAACCACTCCCCTCCGAAGGTACCACATGAAGATCTAAACTTTTAGTGGAATCTTCGACTTCCAAATTTTCTTATTGTTGTCCATTGGGATCTCTGAATGCGTGAGCGTACGGTACATAGAGTTGACTGTGAAGGACCCAGATGTAGTGAGGTTCCAGTGAAACTAATCTCGTCCTTGTGTCAGGTTAATCGTATCCAACCGGGACAAAGATGTTGCCATGAAACAAGACGAGGGCCAATCAAATCCAGCCTGAAAGAAATATCCGGTGGAGAAGAACTAAGAACGTGCGCAAGTGTTTCACTCTTATTGTGAACAATCCGGTACAAAGCTGAATATTGTTCTTGGAGACTAGCATTGCCTAGCTAGTTGTCCTCCCATAAACGAATCTCAGGCCCGTCTTTAATCGCGAAGGATCCAAAACGAAAAAGATGTTTCTTTGCTGCCATTAGACCTGCCCAAAAGTGTGAATCACCAGGTTTCCAGTAGGCCCAAGACATGCCTTTTTGGCATAGATACTCATTGCGCAGCAGGGTTTGCCAAATGTCATCCTCATTAAGAAGTCTGAACAACCATTTACTAAGTAAGGCATCATTCTTGACCTGCGGGTCATGAATGCCAAGACCACCTTTGTCTTTAGGCCTGCAAACCACGCTCCATTTTACTAGCCTATATTTTTTTCTTTTCATTGTCTCCTTGCCAATAGAATCTGGATCTAAAATAATCCAGCCTTTGCATGACCCTTCGTGGGAGTTGGAAAAAAGAAAGCATATAGAGCACCATATTTGTGAGAATCGAGTTGATCAAGACTAGTCGTCCTCCAACAGAGAGCAACTTGCCTTTCCAACTGCTCAATCGTTTCTCTAAGCGCTCCTCTACATGTTTCCACTACGCATTAGTGAGACACCAATAATGAATCGTAATTCCCAAATATTTAATGGGAAATTGGCCTTGCGCACAACCAAACAGGTCAGCATAATCAGTCGTCGCCTCACTGGCTTCTCGAAAGAAGAACAACTCGCTTTTATGGAAGTTAATTTTAAGGCCCGACATTTTCTCATACACCGAAAGCAACAGTTTCCGGTTTCGAGCCTTGTCTAGATCATGTTCCATAAAAAGAATTTTATCATCGGCATATTGCAAAATGGAGGGACCGCCATCCACGAGGTGTGGCACTACTCCTGCAATTTGACCATCCCGTTTAGCGCCCTCAATCAGAATAGTCAACATATTAGCAACAATGTTAAATAACATTGGGGATATGGAGTCACCCTGACGTAATCCATTTTTTCGTTTGAAAGTAATGGCCTACATTATCATTTACTTTGACGGCCACACTACCTCCAGTAATGAAATTTTGGATCCACCCGCGCCATTTATTGGAGAATCCTTTCATTCTCAGGGCCTGTCGAAGGAAGCACCAGTTGACCTTATCATAGGCTTTTTCAAAATCAAACTTGAAAACTACTGCACTCATGTTTTTTCGATGCATCTCTTGAACGGTCTCATGTAGGATCACTACTCTATCGAGTATATTTCTTCCTTGCATGAAAGCAGTTTGAGATGGTCGGACGAAATGGTCTGCAACCGTGTTGAGCCAATTAGTGGCCACTTTGGTGAAAATCTTGAAGCTGATATTAAGGAGACATATGGGTCGAAATTGTTGAATCCGCTCAGCCTCCTTAATATTCCGCAACAACATGATCTCGCCAAAGTTAAGCCTAAATAGCTCAAGTTGGCCGGCATGAAGACAATTGAACAATTCCACAAGGTCAGACTTGATAACTTCCCAGAAATTCTGATAGAATTCTGCGGGGAAGCCATCAGGGCCTGGCTCTTTGTTATGTTCCATTGGAACACCGCATCTTTCACCTCCTCCTTCGAGAAAGGTGCCGTGAGGAAATTGTTCTCTTCTGCTGAGACTTGTGGAATATCATCTATTTGGGTCTCATCAAGGGTAAGATTCCCTTCTTCTGGTGCCCCAAATAGAGACTTGTAGTATTTAGTAATATAACTTTTGAGCTCTGCTTGACCTTCGACCCGCCCCTCATCTTGTTGGAGAGATAAGATATACTTCTTTCTATGCCACCCATTGGCAACCAATTGAAAGTATCGTGTATTATTGTCTCCCTTCAAAATGAAGTCGGCTTTAGATCGTTGGTAATATTTGATTTCCTCTTCTCGCAAAAGGCATGCAATCTTCTCGTTGGATTGATTTTTTAGTTCAATCTCTTGTTGCGACAAGATGTGAGTCTCAACGATTTTGTCAAGGTCATCAATGGTGGCAGAGAGACGTTGTTTTTTCCTTTTTGTACAAACCATTGGAGTGTTTTGCCCATCCAGAGATGTACTATTGTGTGGCCTTTATTTTAAAGTGCCATCTCTGAATTGGCGTATGACCAATGGCAGGGCTCTCCCATACATTCTTGATTATGTCACCAAAGCCATCCGGGTGCAACCATCCCAATTCAAACTTGAAAGGGTGGCGCGTAGTTGTACTCATAGTGTTAGTATCAATAATGATGGGTGCATGATCCGATAATGCCTCGATTCTCTCTAGGGCCTGCACAATTACCAGAGGATATTTTAACTCCCATTCGGTATCCATGAGTACCCTATCGAGTTTCTTGTATGTTGGCACAGATCGGTTATTGGCCCAAGTGAATTGCCGCCCCGACATACTGGCTTCCCGAAGATTCAAACTGTCAATCACAACATTGAAGAGAAAAGGCCAGTGACTATCAAAATGGTCATTATTTTTCTCTTCCTTGTATCTAAGGATATTAAAGTCCCCTTCAATAAGAAGTGGATGAGGGTTATCCTTAGCCAGGCTCACCAATTCCCGAATGAAAGTGGACTTATGCTCATCCTGGGCAGCCCCATAGAGCGCTACCAGGCTCCATGTAAAATTATCAGCCCTGTTTCGTAGGTGAAACTTGATGTGAAATTCACCGATCGAAAAGGCCAACAAATCCATGGTTGTGGTATGTATCCCAATAAGGATTCCTCCTCACCTTCCATGTGTTGATAGGGTATGCCATGTGTAGTCCAAACCACCTGATAGGTAGTCGAAGACATTCGCACGGAAGTCACACTTGCCAGCCTCGGAAATTGCCACAAAATCCAGCCCATGTTCTCTTACACAATCATTGACATGTTTATGTTTAGCTAAGTGTGAAAGACCTATGCTATTCCAAAACATGCCTTATTGGGCTTTTTTTGGAGGAATGGGATTTAGATTTACGCAAACACGTAATGAAGTCGCAACACATGGACCCTGGTCTTGCATCATCCAATCCAACCTCGGTAACCTCACCAACCAAGTGGAAGATAAGCGGACCAACATATGTGGCATCCGTCTCATCCTCCTCCTCGGTGTCAGGGTTAGGTGGAGAGCTTAAAAACTTAGAAAAAACCTTTAAATGATCGATCTCCATGTGTTTTAGCGCCCTCACCGAAACACGCACATCATCTAAATTATTTCCCATAACGACTCCAATATTCATTAAGCTAGATGAAATGCGAGAATCCAAAAATGAAAGAAAAGATTTATTGGCTGAAGTACCTGGCGCGGGTCCAAATCGCGCATAAGTAGCTACCTGGCCGGATTCTCAACCTTGCTCTTGATCTCAAACTGAAGAAAGAAATGTTGGTAGAAGAAAACAGTGGGTTGCTGATGCACCAATTTTGCAGCTGTTGGTGAGTGTTAGAATGCGGTTTTAGGTTCATAAAAAAATACAGATTTAGGAAGCGTGAAGTTTTAGAAGGGTCCAGTTTGGTCAATCATTGTTAGACAGAATATAAGGAGGAACCCAAGTTGGACTCACTGGGATGGCAATTGAGTTGTCTGACTATCTCTTCCTCTAACATACTTATCCAAGTAAAACCTGATTCTTGGAAAACCGCCATTTTACAAAACATGACACTTTACACCGCAGCAAAGAATTGACAGTAACAAAAACACTAATGTTAAATGCTAAGCAATTTGATGACGTCACTCGTGAGGTTGAGTTGGTAGGAAGAAGACGCCACATATGCAAATTGATTTGGTCATTCCTCTTCTTTATCTGCCTCTCTCTTTGAAGCATTTTACCAAACACCTTCCAGACGGGGGACTGGAGGCTGCACGGATGCGGCGGAGAGCGGGCCGTGCCACGCCCTCGCCATCCTAGAAGCTCGAGGTGTCGCCACCGCGGTCGGAGGAGCCTGTTGATGGTGCACTGCGCCTGTTGCAGCCATCAGTTCAAGGCTTCAAGCAGTGAGTATGATGGACATGCAAAGAGAGGAGCCAGCGTGTGTCCCTGTTTCCCCTCTGTTCTTATTGGCCTGTGTGTCCATTTCATTCAGCGGGTATTGAATCCACTAAAACATATCAATCAAGGCAACAAAAGAGGTGGCCAACAGAAACAAATTAATGATCTAAACGATCTTATATTAGTTTAGAAGGAGTACTTCACTAAATCCAACCAAAAAAGTGGCAGCATGGCAGTGCTAATAGTAGTTCACTGGGGGGAATTAATTTTCTTGAGATGTGAATATAAATACTGAAGAACTTTTTTCGGTCTCAAAATAACAGCAGCTACATGGTGTCCATCTTTGTTTCCAAACCGTGTTCAGATAGCCCTAAGAAGAAGAAGATGATGATGATGATATTCACTCCGGTGACTAGCTGGAAGTTGGAGAGGAAGAAGAAAATAGATTGGCCGATGATCCTCGAACAGGAGACCTTCAGTGTGTTAGACTGACATGATAACGAACTACACCACGAAACCTCTTTTGTAGAAACTTATGTTTAGGCCTTATTTAACGCAACCTTTTAAGTTGTTCTGGCCCAGGCACCAAACGAGCAACACCTTTGCAACAAGTTAAACATACAAAACACATCACGTCATATATACCAACCTCGGTTGATGACCGGCGCCTCCAGGAAAGTGAGGGGCGCCCGCAGGCGTCGCCACCGTCGTAGCCGGCACGGCTGACTAGGGGTTTTCCCGGTCCTGCATCCCCTTCACACGCCCCCACCAAATGAAGACCAAAGCCCCACGATGAAGCAGCCCGAAACTTGGGGGAGAAATTCGCTGGACAAATAGGTCGGTGGGGGCGGCCAGATCTGATGCATCCAGAGCCGAAGCTCCCGTCGCGCACTAGCCCGCATCCTCCGGGATCTCGCCACCCAAACGTCCAAGAAGCCGACTTGTGCCACACGGTGCTGAAGAGCCGGCGACGCCACACCTGCCGGGGCTGCCGCCCTGGAACTAGAGCCCCTCCACCCCGCGCGAGAGAGGCAAGGCGGCAAGGGCCCCACCGCCACCTTCATCAGCAGCACACCAAGTTTTCCCGGTGGCAGCTGCCTCAGGTGGCAGCGAGGGGACACTAGTGCAGAATCGGCCGATTGTCGCGGTTCGTAAGGGCCTTTAGTGCCGGTTCTCGATCAGGTACTAAAGCCCACCCTCCTTTAGTCCCGGTTCAACACAACCCGGCACCAAAGGTCCACCACGTGGCATCTGCTGGTGCCGTGGGTTTGGGGACCTTTAGTCCCGGTTGGTAACACCAACCGGAACTAAAAGTATTTAGTTTTTTTATTTAGTTTTATTTTTCCTTTTAATCCTTTAGAGGTTTATGAATTAATTATGGTTTAATTTTCCTTTTAATTTTGCGTTTTTCTTTTAATTGATTTTCATTTCAAACATATATTACGCTACTACATACCGTACACACGTTGTGCATATATATAAATATAATTTCTCGTAGAACCGATCATATATATATATATATATATATATATATATATATATATATAGATATATCATCGAGTTTCTCGTACAATGACCATTCACATACATATATATACAATTTCTTCTATAATTTACGGATCATTACATATGCAGGCATTACTTCTTTTTGATCTTATAATGGTATTCTCTTTCAGAATTTATGACCTGGTCGACTGGAAATCCAGTAATTTCCTCTTGAATTGCTCGTACGCGAGCCTCTGGTAGGAGCAGGCTCCGCATCTCCGTCAGCTATAAGAAGGAGATCAAGATAAATATATTAGTTGTGTGTATATATATTAGCTAGATCATGATAAAAAAATTATGGATATAGTGTTCTGGCAAACGTATCCAGAGATTTCTTTCATCTCTGCTCATTTCAGATGTGATCATGCGAATGTTCTCGCAAACGTACTATGCGCATAAACTATTCCCTTGCTCCTGCCTCATGCACTTTACGAGAATAAAATTTAATCAACTAATAATTAATCAAGCATGATAATGGTATTGAAAATAGAATTAAAGAGATGTATGGACGTAGCTAGCTAATACTACTTAATTACCTTGGGTCGCACCCATTTCAGCTGTTGTGCTCAGTCGCCTGGAACCTGTTTGATGAACTTAGACCAAGCCTGCCTGTCGGCAAAGAAAATAAATAAATAAGTTATTAATTAGCTAGTTGATATCAGGAAATGAAGTAATTGAAGAGGCCGACATATAGTGCGATAATAATTGAAATTACCTGTTGACCAGTCCCCTCGCGATTGTGTATTCGGATGGATACTTATATAGTGAGTCCAGTACTTCAAATTTTTCCTTGTCAACTTCAATGATTAACAAGATCTAATGATAACTGCATGCGCACACGTTTTGTATAATTAATAGGGCATGTGCATAACTCATCAACTACACTTATTAACATATAGTAAGCAAAAAATAAAATTTGTGGTACAAGATATAGTAACACTCAACCGAAGTTGTAAGGAAGTAGTATTTTGGTTAGGTATTTAGATGCTTCAAAAACTCTAGCATGAATTTCTCTGTATCTTTTCTTGAATATGCAGTTTCTCATATCTTTTGATTAATCGTATTTGGGTCAATGAACCCAATGTCAAATCATCTAGCTTTTTTCATTTCAGACATCTTCATTCTACATAATACCACAGAAAAGAATATAGAGAGGATAATTATAGGTAATGAACGAGAGCACAACTAGCTAGAGACTTAAATTACAGAAAGAAATCACTTACAGACAATAGCAACTGACTAAAGATTTGTCGAGTGTGTCTTGATTGAATAATAGAAACAACTCTCAATAATGAATCCACAAATCTTTTTAATGGAAGTAATGCCTCTTCTTGACTCTCACCATGAGGGACTCTGTATTGGTATTTGTTGTTACTTGCATGTACCACGTATGCAAATTGTACACTCTCGTTGGTAGATGCTTGACATCGTCAGGCTTGACTAGAGGTTTGCCGCGGGTATATTGATATTTTAGTTCCTCTTTAAGCCTGGGAATTTCCTCAAGGCCTACGAGTTGTTCAGCAGTGAGATCGGCCTCTTTAGCCTGCCTTCTATGATCGTCGGTTATTACCAGCTGATTGGCGGTACTCACAGGTGTTTGTACAATGAGCGGGGGGATCGATTGCACTGTTTGTTCTCCTAGCTGGGGAACAGTTTTCCCGCTTTTTTGCCAACTTCATGGCTTGAGCTCGACCTCGACTTCTTTTGTCCTTCCATATATGACTTCTTGATAGACTGCACATAGTCGTTGTCCTTCTGATTGTCAGCCAGTCGAGCCATATCAATAAAGTGTTGTGAGACATGCTCGGGTATTTTATCCTTTGGCGGCGGGGGCGGTTTTGGTCCATAATGGGCCTTCAATTTGGCACCCACTGCGGTGTTGAGTTCCTTGTCAGTGAGGTGGTAAGGCAACTTCGGAAGAGGCTTGAGTGTTGCACCATATTTGAATTTCTTGCCTGTTGTACCGCTAGCCGGCGTAGCTGCGGCCTCTCTCTTCCGCAGTTGCTTAGGCGACGGAGCATGCTTAGTTGGCGGAGACGGAAGACGCGGTGCCAGACTTAGAGTTGACAGAGCATGCTGACGCCGTGCCACACTTGGAGGAGGAGTCGGCTGACGTGATGCCGGACTTGGAGGAGGAGGATTCGGCTGACGCCGTGCCAGACTTGGAGGAGGAGTCGGCTGACGCGGTGCCGGACTTGGAGGAGGAGGAGTCGGCTAACGTGGTGTCGGACTTGGAGGAGTAGGAGTTGGCTGACGCCGTGCCGGACTTGGAGGAGGAGGAGGATGTGGCCTTGGAAAGACGATGCAATCCTTTTTCCATAGAATGATACGATGTATGGCCTCTCCCAGTGTTCTCTCCTCGTCACCTCCAAGAATGTCAAGTTGTACCTCGTGATATCCTGACATCACTTCATCAACCCCGACACGAGCATAGCCAGCTGGAATGGGATTGCAATGAAAGGTTGCTTCAGGGGGATTTGCTAAAGCATAACCGTCCGCCACCTTGGATAAGTTCTTCACTTTCATATGTAGCTCATAGTTAGTCTTGTCTTTGATATCATCCACGGGGTAGCTAGCTACCAGTGCATCATCGATATCGGCAGGGGCGGAACCCACGCTGGTTCACGGCTTTGATGGGACGGTTCTATCCAATGCTGGATCGATCTGCTCATGCTGCCGCTGAGACGCCCTTTCCTGGATGAGTGGGTCGATCTGCTCCTGCTGTTGCCTGAGTCTGGATTCCAACTCCAGATGCTTTGATTCTAGGCCTTCAAGGCGGAGTGCTTCCTCCTCCTTTTTCCGCTCCTCCTGCATCTTCTTTCTCGCACGACTTCTGTAGTCGTCGTTCCAACCCGCAAACCCCTCAAACCACGAAACAACGCCTCTCTCTCGTGTTCTTCCCGGGTGTTCAGGATTCTTCAAGGCGCTCGTAAGCTCGTCGTCCTCTCTATTGGGCATGAACACCCCCATTCGAACTTCTTCTATTTTTATCAGAATTTCGTCTGTCACTGCTTTAAGACTTGCCTTCACCATAATATCCCCTGTCTTTGGGTACAACCTTTCCCCCATGCTCATAAAACCATGTCCTGCACTGGGGGGGCCAGGTCACTGTAACTCGAGTGACCCCTACACTAATCATCTCTTGTTCGGATTGATCCCACTTAGGTAGGACTGTCTGGTAGCCACCTAGCCCCAGAGTATGGTGCCACTTCTTTTTCCCAGCATTAATGTTGTTTTCTCTCGACCGTTTCCTAGCTCGTTTCGATTCCTCGAACTTTACGAAATCGTCCTATTGATCTTTTGCCTTCACCAGTGTTCCCTTAAATTTTGAAGTCTTCTTGTTTGCTTTGACGTACGCAGCACATGCATTTTTCTTGAAGGTGTTGAATACGATCGCCATCTTTTTAAGAGCATAGTTTCTGACATTATTCAGATTCGCATTTTTCAAATTTGCATTTTTCAAATTATCTGGTAGTGTGAAATGTGACATCAGCTCGGTCCAAAGCACATCTTTTGTTCTTTCGTCGACAAAAGTAACTCCTGCTCGATCTCCCTTTGCTGGCTTTTTCCCTTTTTGAATGAAGATCGGGATTTGGTCCCTGACAATAACTCCGCATTGATTCTTGAACTTGGTCGCATTTTTCCTAGGTTCAGGCAGTTCTCCAGTTGATGTATTGATGGAATCAATGTTGAACTTTACGCCTGGGTCCAATTTTCTGGTCGGGCCTCGAACTACCCTGTTGCTTGTAGAAGATTTGCTCGATCTGGAGTCCTAAAAGAAAAAAGATCGATTTGTTAATACATATACAACTCAATTAAGACATGCAATGATCACCGGATGGCTTATATAATAAATATACCTCGCCGGTCTTTGTTATTTGAAGAACATTTTCTTCATCTATTTGTTCGTCTTCATCAAACATACAACCCTCACCGGAATTGTTGAGATATTGCGAGCCGTCATCATCTTCAAGTTCATGCTCTAGGATCGTGGAGCGTATGATGTCGAACAGAGAATCTTCTCCTTCTCTGCCGGTATTGTCCATAGCTTTTATTTAACTAATCCAGAAGAAAGATAAAACAATTTAGTATTCAAATTAATCTTGAATAAATCGTCTCGAATATTACCGACTATAATCTTGAATAAATCGTCTCGAATATTACCGAACAATTTAGTATTCAAATTAATCTCCAATAAACATGCATGCAATCAATAAGGAAAACCGAATCATAGTACATAATATGCATCATCAAATATAATCTCAAATAAATCGTCTCAAATATTATCGAACATAATCTTGAATACATCTCAAATATTATTAATTATATAATATCACTACTACAGATCTAGTTGACATCTCGCGCGGCAGGCGGTGGACACTCAAAGAGAAGGAACTATGATAGGATCATAACTCGGGTGAGATCCCTGAAGAACCTGCTAGGTATTGGAGAACCTGACGTCCAACACATCCATATAGTGACTGACGTGCTCGTCCTCCTCCCTGACACGGTGACATACCACCTCCGGCTGAGCCGGCTGCCTCCGCACCGAAAGTGGCCCACGTGAACGCCACCAAAGAATTTTCGGGTCGACGACGGGACCCAGGTTCCTCACCAAGCTGCGCGCCCCTGAAGGTAGAACATCCCAGTGCCATCCCGACGAAGCCCAGTCTCGGACATGGCACCTCTGAAGCAGGACGTCGTCGCGAATGAGTCGACGACAAGGATGGGGCCCATGCATCGTTGACTCCGAGAAGAAATTCTATGCAAATTTAACATTTTTTAAATGCTTGATTGTGATTTCTTATATACGAGGAACCTTTAGAATCCTAACGGATTCTCTAACCTTACGACCCGCGACTTTTGCAAACACATAACAAATACCAATTGCAAATTAATACATAACAAACTTTTGTAAATACAACATTAAAATATGCAACTTTTGCAAATACTAATTGTTATACATTGGATCAAATGTCAAAATTCATCAACTTTTCTCTATACATTGTATTCACACACACACACACATATATATTGGATCAAAATGTAAAAATTCCTGAAATGTCAAAATTCCTTCACTTTTTTCTATACATCTAATTAATCATCTAGTGAAAAAAATGTCAAAATTCCTTAATTTTTTTCTATACATCGAAATTCTTGCATCTAATCATCTATACATGTTATCAAAATTCTTGCATCAAAATTCCTTAACCTTTTTTATAATCATCTAATCATCTAATCACGCGGGGGGGAGAGCTCGGGGAGGGGCCGGCGGCCGCCATGAAGGCACAGGGGGCGAGGGAGAGGGGGAACACACAACGGGGCAATGGGGCGACGACGAGGCGAGGCGAGTCGGGGGCGACGACGGCGAGGAGCTCGGGGACGGAGGAGCGGGCGCGGGTGGCGTCCCGGGCTCGGGAAGGAGTGGGCGCGGGCGGCCGGTGTTGGGAGCGGCGACGAGCTCCGGCGTCAGGGAGGCGAGACGGCGATGGCGCGGCGATGTCGAAGAGGTCGAAGAAAGCAGAGGAACTGATTTTTTTGAAGTGTTGTATATATATAAGGAGTCCTTTAGTCCTGGTTGGTGTCACCAATCACGACTAAAGGCCCCCCTTTAGTCCCGGTTGGAGCCACCAACCGGGACTAAAGGTGAATTTCACCAGCCGAAGCGGCGGGAAGCGAAACCCTTTAGTTGCGGTTGGTGGCTCCAACCGTGACTAAAGGACTGGCTTCCCGTATTAAAATGTTTAGTCCCGTCTCGCTAGTGGAGAGGATCTTGCACCGGTTTATAAGCCCCGCCGCGGCTACCGCGGCGAGCTCCTCTCTAATACAGGCCTACTGGGCCTACCATACCTCTGCCGCCCAGTGGGGCCTACTGGGCCATACGGGCCATGCCCTGGTGGCCCAACAGGCGGGATTTTTTTATTTTTTTCGCTTTATTTATTTTCTTTCTTTTCTGAGTACTTTTCTGCTTTATTTAGAGTTTCTTTGTGAATCTTTTTGCTTTAGGTAAAAAAAATTAACTTCCAGTTAGTGCCAGTAGTTTTCAAATTTGAATTATTTGAAATTTGTGTGAATCACTAGTTATTGAATAACTTTATTTTATAAGTATATTTTTCAGTGATTCTTTTTTCTGTTGTTCAATATTAGCGTGTTTTATCATTATATTTAATTTGTTAATTCTTAGGTTATTTAAAAAACGAAATGCCTTAGTAACAGACGAGTTTTCGTCTGAAACCCTGATACTTCAAAAGAGATTGTCCATTTTGTACACGAAGTGCATCTAATTTTTGCTGTAACCCTCTCAACTTTTTAGCACATGCTATGTGGGTGAAATGATGATACCATGCCAACTTTCAACCTTTTTAAACTTCATTTGTAGTGCTTATCAATTTCAGGGTCATTTAGCTCCAAAAAAATCAGTACATGCATGAAAAATAGCAAATGAAGTCAAAAGGATTGAAAATTGATGGTCTGCCTTCGAAAGGTGCATACTGAACACAAAAAACACATAAGTACACTACTATTAGAAAGATTCCCTTCGGTTTGTCCGAAGTGAGACTTTCCAGATATATAACTCTTGAAACTAACTAGAGAAGCCGATCACATCCCAGAGTGGGATCTTTGGGTATAAATTTTTTTTCTTCGCGTGTGTCCCTTTGGATCGTAACCATGGACAATCTTCATCATTTAACTTCATTTCTTCACATGTAACTGCAATAATATAGTTGTGGAGAGAAAGTCTTCACTTTTTCGTCGCTTGTGTCCTTTGCTTATTGCGCCGTAACCATGGATAATCTTTACCGTTTAACAGGGTGCTTGGGTCAGCCTTGACTTTGAAGGGAGGAATTTCATGAAACTTTTCATAATCTTTAGACATGTCTGTCTTGCCCTCCAATCCCACGATGTGTCTTTTTCCTGAAAGAACTATGTGGTTCTTTGGCTCATCGTATGATGTATTCACTTCCTTATCATTTCTTTTTCTCGGCTTGGTAGACATGTCCTTCACATACAAAACATGCGCCACATCATTGGCTAGGACGAATGGTTCGTCTGCGTACCCAAGATTGTTGAGATCCACTGTTGTCATTTCATACAGCGGGTCTTCCTTTACCCCGCCTCCTATGAGATGGAACCATTTGCACCTAAACAAAGGGACCTTCAAACCAAGTCCATGGTCAAGTTCCCATATCTCCTCTATGTAACCATAATATGTGTCATTTGGCCCATTGCTGTTTGCTGCATCAAAGCAGACACCACTGTTTTGGTTGGCGTTCTTTTTATCTTGGGTGATCGTGTAGAATGTATTCCCATTTATCGCGTACCCTTTGAAAGTCAATATAGTCAAAGATGATAACTTGGACATCAAGTACATGTCATCTTCAACAGTGTCGTCATGCATGAGACGTGTCTGCAACCAACCGGCGAAAGCCACTGTTTGTTCATGTGTATTCCAGTCGTCAGACTTCTCTGGGTGTTTGGAGCGTAGAATATTCTTCTGTTTCTCGATATACGGAGCCACCAAGGCGGAACTTTATAGAACTGTGCAGTGTGCTTGCACCAAAGAATGCCCGTCCCGGCATATTAGTGAATTCTTTCGTAGCGTGCCTTTTCCATCCAGTTTGCCCTCATGCCGCGATTTAGGAACACCAATCGGCTTAATGTCAGGAATAAAGTCAACAAAAAACTCAATGACCACCTCTGTTTCATGGCCCTTGGACATTATGAACATATTTCTTTAAGGCTCTCGTGAACCTCTCAAAGGGGGATATATTGTGTAGAAATATAGGAACCAGAATGGCAATCTTCTCGACTAGGTGAACTAGGACGCGCGTCTTGATATTGAAGAAGGATGGTGGGAACAACAACTTGAAACTGACAAGACATTGCACCAAATCATTCTCTAAGCTTGGTATGATTTCTGGATCGATTACCTTCTGTGAGATTGCATTCAGGAATGCACATAGCTTCACAATGGCTAATCAAATGTTTTCTGATAGAAGCCCCCTCAAGCAACCGGAAGCAGTTGCGTCATAATCACGTGGCAGTCATGTGACTTTAGGTTGTGGAACTTTTTCTTTGTCATATTTATTATTCCCTTTATATTCGACGAGAAGCCAGACGGGACCTTCATACTGAGCAGGCATTCGAAGAAGATTTCCTTCTCTTCTTTGGTAAGAGCGTAGCTAGCATGACCCTAAAATTACTTTGGATCCATGTCGTCTTCTCCGTGTATACGTTGCTAGTCCTCCCATGCCTCCGGCGTATCGTTTGTTTTCCCATACATGCCCAAGAAGCCTAGCAGGTTCACGCAAAGATTCTTTGTCACGTGCATCACATCGATTGCAGAGCGGACCTCGAGGTCTTTCCAATAGGGTAGGTCCCAAAATATAGATTTCTTCTTCCACATGGTTGCGCATTTATCAACATCATTCGGAACAGATTGTGCGCCAGGACCCTTGCCAAAGATTACTTCTAAATCCTTGACCATATCAAGTATATCATCACCCATACGGTGGCGAGGATTCTTCTGGTGATCTGCCTCGCCTTTGAAATGCTTGCCTTTCTTTCTTACAGGATGCCTGCTCTAAAGAAATCGACGATGCCCTAGATACACATTCTTCTTACATTTCTCCAAATATATATTGTCGGTATCATCTAAACAGTGCGTGCATGCGTGGTATTCCTTGTTTGTCTATCCTTAAAAGTTACTGAGAGCAGGCCAATCATTGATGGTTACAAACAGCAACGCATGTAGGTCAAATTCCTCCTGATCTTTCGCATCCCATGCACGTACACCTTTTCCATTCCACAACTGTAAAAGTTCTTGAACCAATGGCCTTAGGTACACATCAATGTCGTTGCCGGGTTGCTTGGGGCATTGGATGAGCACTGGCATCATAATGAACTTCCGCTTGATGCACAACCAAGGAGGAAGGTTATAGATACATAGAGTCATATGCCATGTGCTATGATTGTTGTTCTGCTCCCCAAAAGGATTAATTCTATCTGCACTTAAACCAAACCATACGTTCCTTGCGTCCTTTGCAAAGTCCTTCCACTTTCTCTCGATTTTTCTCCACCGCGATCCATCAGCGGGCACTCTCAACTTCCCGTCTTTCTTACGGTCTTCGTTGTGCCATCACATCAACTTGGCATGCTCTTTGTTTTGGAACAAACGTTTCAACCGATGTATTATAGGAGCATACCACATCATCTTGGCAAGAATCTTCTTCCTGGGGCGCTCACCCTTAACATCACCAGGGTCATCGTGGCCGATCTTATAGCGCAATGCACAACATACCGGGCATGCATTCAAATCCTCGTACTCACCGTAGTAGAGGATGCAGTCATTAGGGCATGCATGTATCTTCTCCACCTCTTATCCTAGAGGGCAGACAACCTTCGTTGCTTCGTACGTACTCTCTGGCAATTCGTTGTCCTTTGGTAGCTTCTTCTTTAACATTATCAACAACTTTTCAAATGCCTTGTCAGATACACCATTCTCTGCCTTCCATTGCAGCAATTCCAGTGTGGTACCCATCTTTTTCTTGTCATCTTCGCAATTTGGGTACAACCCTTTTTTGTGATCCTCTAACATGCGCTGCAACTTCAGCTTCTCCTTTTCACTTGCGCAGTTTCTCTTTGCATCGGCAATGGCCTGACCAAGATCATAAGCGGGCTCATCTAATGCCTCTTCTTCAGTTCCTTCTCGCATTGCCAGCTCAGCTTCTTCCCCCATTGTTCTACCATCGTATTCATGGAACCCCTGGTTAGGATAGCTGTTGTTATCCTCTTCTTCTTCATTCTCTTCCATTAGAACCCCTCTTTCTCCGTGCTTGGTCCAACAGCTATAGCCGGACATGAAACCAGACTCAAATAGGTGGACGTGAATGGTTCTTGAGTTAGAGTAATTTCAATCATTCTTACAGCCAGCACATGGACAATACATAAAACCATTCGGCCGCTTGTTTGCTTCAGCCGCAACCAGAAAAGTATGCACGCCATTAATGAACTGAGGAGAGCATCGGTCGTCATACATCCATTGCCGGCTCATCTTCATTACACAACACCGAAAAGACTAAATTAATAAAAGTTCATACATAAAGTTCATACACACTCGTTCTCATAAAACAACATACAAACTCTCTAGCTAAAGCATTTAAATGCAACAACAAATGCGATCACATCCCAACTAAGGTAGCAATTGATCCAACAACATAGTGATACCAAGCCTCACTATCAATGGCATATCTTTTAAATTTTCTAATCTTCAAGCGCATTGCACCCATCTTGATCTTGTGATCATCGATGACATCGGCAATATACAACTCCAGTTTCATCTTCTCTTCTTCAACTCTTTTCAAATTTTCTTTCAAATACTCATTCTCTTTTTCAACTAAATTTAACTTCTTGACAATAATATCTATGTCGGTTGGAATCTTCGGTTGACATACCTCCTAGATAAAAGTATCTATGTCAACTTGATGGGCATAATTGTCATAAATACGAAATGCAACAAAGAGTTATAAAAGAGAGTATGTACCACATCCGAATCATAAACCGGACGAGGGCCGACGGGGACGGATTTCAAAACCATGCCACTATGTATTACAAACAACCATATAGGTAAGAAAACTATACAAGTAACTAACTAAATCTTACAAACATGTTTTTTTTACAAAAAAGGATAAGAACAAGAGGCTCACCAAGGTGGTGCCGACGACGGGACGGTGCGGGCAATCGACGGTGGTTAGGATGGGGACGGGAAGGCACTAAGTAAACCACACCTACAAATACAAATACAAAGTTAATTTGATCTCACATTGCATAAATCAAATAAACTACCACATACAAACTAAAACCCACAAATCACTATACTTATAGAGCATTGCAAGAGCTAATGTAGCAACGAGAGATGAAAGGACAAAGTTGCTAACCTTTGTGGACACTTGGATGGATGGGGTGCCTCCAAATCTTGACAAATTTTGGCAAAAATGGAGGATGAGCTCGGGGAAGAGGAAGAACAGAGAGCAGAGGAAATGGGAAGAACAGAGAGGAGTGTGCTCGGGCTGGCTGAAGGGTTCATATAGGGGACCTTTAGTCCCCCATTAGTCCCGGTTCGTGACGGGCATCATTAGTGTCGGTTCGTTTTGGATCTTTAGTCCCGGTTCGTGTCACGAACCGGCACTAAATGTGTGGTGCTAGCGTCAGCCTTGGGCCCCATGGAAACCTTTAGTCCCGGTTGGTGGCTCCAACCGCGACTAAAGGTTAGCCTATAGTCGTGGTTGGAGCCACCAACCGGGACTAAAGGTTTCCATGGGGCCCAAGGCTAACGCTAGTACCACACATTTAGTGTCGGTTCGTGACACGAACCGGGACTAAAGGTCCAGAACGAATCGGCACTAATGATGCCCAAACCGGGACTAATGGACACATTAGTGCCGGTTCAATACCGGACCGGGACTAATGATGTGGACAAAAGATATTTTTTCTACTAGTGGGAGGTCGAGGAGGGAAGGGTTTCGCCCCCCGAGTCACCCAAGCAGGGTGATCTATGAGGGGGGGGGGGGGGTGAGATGCTCTCTTATGAAACAAAAAGGAGCCACCCTCCTTCCCATTTTTTTTGCATGTCCAACATTATTTCCTTCGGTGACAAGTAGGACATGCAGATTATTTTATTTCAAGAAAGACGTTGGAGGCAGCCTCTAAGTAATTTTTGCTTAGAGCACCTAGCTGCAGTGTATAGCGTCAGCCTCTAAAGCTTTAGATCAACACACTATTGCTGCTCTTATCGTCGATGGAGGGGGTGCGAAGTCGTGTCTCGGACAGATTTTTCGGATCCAGTCAGTTTAGGTCTTGTCTGAATCCGATCGACTTTTAAAAGATCTCTAATATATATACTTCCTCTATAAAAAAAATATAAGATCATTTAGATCACTACTTTAATGATCTATATAAACCCTCTTATATTTCTTTATTAAGGGGAGTACTACATTTATACGAGTCGCATAAGAGCAGAGGTGTTTGTTCGGACTAGCTTAGTCTACTTGGTCTGTTATATTGGTCAAGCGGTCAAGCCCAGTCGGTCGACCAGTTGGATGTGTTTTTTCCTTCCGCATCTCATGCTAGACTCGTGCAAAACCCTAGGGTTAGGGTTCGAGATCAAGCGCGAGCACCACCAGCTCCCAAGAATCGATGCCGAATTACAAGTGAATCAGGGGTCGAAGCCATAGCTTCTCCTTCGCCGTCGCTCAGGTGAACGGGCGGTGGTCACTGTTCCGTCGAGACATCCGGTGGGCCATCTCAGTGCCGCCACCGCCGACGAATCGACCTAAGACCGGCATACCACCGGTTTGACGGAACGCCTCGCACCAAGAAAGCGTTAAAGCCCTGCGACGAGGGCCGGATCAGCGACCTGCCGGACGACATCCTGCACCATGTCCTTGGCTTCCTGCAGGCGGATGAGGCGGTGCGCACATGCCTGGTCGCCCGGCGCTGTCGCCACCTTTGGAAATCCACGCGTCGTCTTCGCATCAACGACGCTGGGAGGAGGGGGAGGAAGAGCACCGACGACGACGTTTTCCTTAACAAGTTCATGAGCTACCTGCTCCTCCTCCGAGACCCCGGCCTGACACTAGATGCGGTTGAGATCGAGTATGGTTATTTGAAAAACCATCGCCATTTTAACATCTGGATCCGACATGCTTTGTCATGCCGAGCTCAGGTGCTCAGTGTCAAGCTCCCTGAGGAGGCGCACTTCCATGTGTGATTGGATGCCCCTCTGGTCTCCCAGCATTTGACAAGATTGGAGATTTATGAGGTGGATTTGAAAAGCAACTTCCTAAATTTTTCAAGCTGTTTAGCATTGGAGGACCTAAACATAAGAGATTGCCTCTTAAACACTAATAGAATCTTGTCCCGGTCTTTAAAGCATCTGAGCATCACTGGATCTGCTTTCTTACCTCAAGCTCAAGGCCGGATTTGTATTTCTGTTCCAAGTCTCGTTTCACTGCAACTGATAAAGAATCAAGCTACAACCCCATTGCTTGAAAGCATGCCGTCACTAGAAACTGCAGTTGTCAGGTCTGACTACTACACCCGCGATTGCTGTTGTAACTGTGTTGCTCGGGAATGTTGTGCTATTTGTAGAGACTGCCGTGGTAACGATGCCTACAATGGTATCTGCATACTTCTTCGAGGTCTATCTCAGGCTAGAAACTTGGAGTTGCTACAAGCTGATCCTCTAATGGTAAACTTGCATATACTTCCATCTTAATTTTTAATCCAAATGTGTGCACAATAATCTCTAGTTACTAACAAAAAAGGAGTGGCACACGTATTGCCACCAGATGAGCTCTTATGTTTCATTGTGCACATATTAGAAATTCTTGATATTAAGTTTATGCTACTGCACTTTAAGATATGATGCTGTTCTTGTTGCAAAGGCCATGTGATATTGAGAATAACCATTGACACCACATGTTCATGATCCGAATTCCTGAATAATGATCCACATTTCGCAAGTAAATGTACAGAGCGTTGCTAATGACGATATGCTGACACTGGATGCATCTTTCTCCAAAGATGTTTATCAAAAATATTTCTATAGGTTTGAGTTTTAAATGTTTATCTTTATCAAAAGGTTCAAAGCACTTAAGTACCATTGCATTGTGGAATTTAAAACTAGATCCTGAACCATTACTGCATTGCACTTTGTTCAGTTTATTTTTATAAAGGATATAAGATGGTGCCCTACATTTAGTAAGTTAAAGAATTTGTTGCTGGATGACTGGTGTGTGCAACCTGACCTCCGTGGACTAGTTTCTATGCTTGAACATTCACCGATTCTTGAGAACCTGACGCTTCAACTGTGCAAGGTATATCTTTTTTAAATCGACATTCGCAGAGTTGTTGTAGTACCATTTTCATGAATGTTTGATGGTTATTGGTGAAATGTTTTTCGCTGCTGCAGCAAAGAAAAACTACAGGTGCATCAGAAGTGGAAGAAAATCCTGGATTGATGGAGAAACCCGCTGCTATTTCAGGATACCTGAAGATTATCAGAATCAACTGAAGAGGTTGATTGCAGAGTTTCCAAAGTTTTGAAGTTCTTGAGTACTTTTGGCATAAAAATTACTGTCCAGAGGACTAACAGATACTGGGAGAAAATATAAGTTAACTTCTGGCTCTCTTCCTGGTTATAATACAATTTACTTGTATATAGAAAGCCTTCATCAAAACACGATGGAATCTCTTTATTGGATAGTATTATCCAGTGAGGTGTGCCAACTAATTAACTTCCGTGTGAATCAAATGTCTAGCCAGGTTGCTTCTCTTGAAATTCCAAACTCTGATGAGATGAGCAAACATGGCTGGCTTCCAGTGTTGCTATGAAACAACAGTCCTCGGTGTTTCCCTAAAACATCAAATGTAGATAATAACCAAACTTTGATTAGACTTCATGTTAGTATTTATTACAGTGTATGTGGATTGCACTAGCCCTTTTCATTAGTTCGGACTTTTGATTGCATTGTCTAGTGCATGAAGCTTAACATGGTATCGGAGCTAAGGTCTTGAGTTCAAGTCCTGGCTTTCACAATTTATTTAAAAAATTGCTGGTAGCCTCCCTTTGTGTCCACGTAGAGGCCTCTTGAGTTATACGTGAGTTTCGCGCGTCGTCGCTCTCTTCCGGTTGCACGTGTTGACTTGTCTTCCCCGTCACACGTGAGAGGGGGTGTTACAGTATATGTGGATTGCACTAGCCCTTTCCATCAGTTCAGACTTTTGATTGTGTTGGCTAGTGCATGAAGCTTAACAGTATTATCATTGTTATAATGAATGAAATAGTCATATTATATGCATGGTAGTGAACTGAACCACCCTCTGAACTCTTTTTGTTTTAACATGTGCAGGATTCAGTTTCAAGAGGTAGCACAGAACTTTGGGCCGCTGATGAATGTCTGAAAGAAAGGCTTTTGCTTGTCTTTCTTCCGTGGGAATCTAATAATTTTTCAGCTCAAATCTATTCAGATGTCTAGACAGATTACTCTGCTTAGTGTAGTACTTTTATTAGCCGTAAAATTTGTGGAAACATAACATCATCTTACTCTGCCTGGGCTATTATTGTCGCTCACTTAGTACAAAGTTAGGACAGACCACAGGGAGTACACAAATTGGTTGGAAACCCGCTATGTGACAAAGGATTAGATAGTGGTACAGGTTATAACACAAAAAGAAGGCATTGCCGGTTGCTGTGGTCTAACAAAGAACATTCCATCTCTTAGTAGCTACTAGTAGCTCCTGTGATGGATGTGGTTTCTTTTCAAGATGGATATATAGCATCATATATATAGATGCATATCTCATGTAAACTCAACAAAACATATAACTATCGTTGGGGGAAAATCAATAAACGAATGTGTATAACAAACAAAAAGACGGGGAAATAAAAGTGGCTTTGCCCAGGGTCCGACAAACAACAAAGGTTCGAGAGCAATTTTAAGACTATGCATATGCATGCGACTTGCCTAGTGATATTGCCATTGCATGATACTGGATCACACCTCCAAGCTTGGACCCAAACTCGGCAGACCAAACATATGCGGAAGTTTGTAACTAAATCAAAGAAAATTTAAGAAAAGCATATATCTAAGAGATACACTCATTATCCAAACTAACATTTCCCCTGTTCATACACAATTAATAACATGTGCATTTACACAAGCGGCTCATCTTAAGTTAATTGAAATCATACATGTGTAACAAAATAAACATGACACCTCTTCTGTTTGAGCTTGTAATCCACTGTATTAAGCTATATAATGGTTTTGGATTACAATCTGATTGAATGGCACCAGCCAGGAAACCAGGTCTTACATCAAAGCATAGTGGAGAAAAGATGCTAAGAGCTTCCTTTGCTCACACACGTGCAGCTGAATTTGCACTCCGCTTATAACACACAGAAGCTTGAAAGCCTGGAGCGACTGACTTGAAATCTTCAACTCGATCACTCACACGGAACAGAGTTTCCTCTGTATGCCTTGACAGTTTACATGCAGCACTATCCATGACATGCCCGGGTGCCATGTTGCTATAAGCCAGGGACCACTGAATCTGAAAGCTTCCACACTTCATTCGAGATGCCCCCATCTTCAGTATTAGAACTGCTAGCAGCTTGCGAATCAGAGACGCAGTTCCACCGCATCATCCTTTATGCAGAATAACACATCTTTACAACAACAGGTAGTAATAGTGAATGCATACCGAAGATTATCAGCGTGGTCTCTTGCTTGTGTCATGCCTGTGCAGTTAAGAATAGATCTCGATATGCTCGACCAGAATGTGACCATACAACATATTGCATCTCAGTCGTAAGAATGACAAAGACGGTTGCTTCTCCCCAATCCATGCTGGTCCCAGAGAACTGATTAATGCCAAGATCAAGAAAGATGAGTTGTGTATATTTGTGGAGAAGAAAAGGAAATTGACCCGAGAGGTTGTTGTTTTTTAAGCTTACACCGACGGTACTCTTACCTGCCACATTCATGCTAGAGTCATTGACTAGGCAATCGGTAATTGACCCGTTGAGATGAAATTCATTTCTTTTGCTCTCATAAATTCCATTGTTGATGGGAGTACTCCAGTAATACGATTGTTTCGGGTATTGAGATTTGAGATACTTTACTGAGGAAGCTGCTATCAAAAACCAATCTGGTACCATGCCATTAATGCTCGTGTTCAATATACATCAAGACTGCTTTTGTGTGTTTGCCATGGAATCCATGTTGGAAGGTGAATCGTTGTTAGACTGAATATAAGGAGGAACCCAAGTTGGACACCTGGATTCACTGGGATGGCAGTTGAGTTGTCTGACAATCTCTTCCTCTAACATACTTATCCAGATGTGGCTGAAAAAAAAAGAGGATGGCTTCGCCCGGGTTAGAACCGGAGACCTTCATTGTGTTAGACTGACGTGATAACCAACTACACCACGAAACCTCTTTAGTTTTACTTTCAACATTTACCTATCAAATCTAAACGTGATCCCATCAAAGCGTCAGTTATGAGCTGCGGTACTATGGGTTTTCATTTAGCAATGTGCAATTCAAGGCAACTGAGATTGACATGAATCCTAGACACGGGGAATAACTTCAAAATCGAGCACCCTCTAACGAAGGTTAGTTCTGCAAGCAACCAGACACTGATGCGAGCACAACACTATACACCGCAGATCCTCTCAAGAAGGATCATACTACTGCCAGAAAATTACACATTACATGTTTTTTTTATTGAAATTTGAAGGAATTCATGGAACCCAACATAGAGGCAATGCTGCCGATATACATCGTTTTCTTTTTCGGAAAAGGAGAAAAAAGCCTTCGGCCTCTGCATCGGCACGATACATGCGGCCAAATTATTAAACAATAAAGTAAACAATCTTCAAGTGCGAGTACACGCTTAGCCCGAGCTAAAATAAAAGTAAATGAAGATAAATGCTGATGGCCAAAGAACGTATCTTGCACCGGGGCTTGTGGTGCACCTTACCTAGAAAATGTGTCCCTGCTTACTTGTCGCACACGTAATTATTTTGGAGTTAAACTTTGACCAACAAAATATAGGTTATAAGCCACACAAATTATACCATTCAATTCATGTCAAATGTAGTTTACAAGAAGTGGTATAATTTTGTGATATATACTTAATACATTATGGGTGAAATTTACAATCGAAGTTAAACCACAAAAAACGAGGGTGACGTGTAATAAGGAATGGAGTGAGTACTTGATAGGACCGCGAGTGTACGGATCACCGTAGTACCTTCCAGTGGAAGTATTATCCCAAGATTTATCGGACCATGACAACAAAGAATGAGGGTGGTGTACCTTTCCCACAGCTAAAATTATTAGTGATTAGCTGTGCATGCACCGGCTATCGCAACATTGACATACTACACATGCAGTACAATACGTGGGCCTGGCCTAGGCAAGCCAACGCCCCATGCCAGGCGCGTGTCTGGATTCGTTTGTGTAACGCTTATCCGCTAGCTTTAGCAGGCTTTTGTTTTCTTTCTATATCGGCTTTTTGTGCTTTCCTGTAGAGTCCGAGGGTAGGTCTACCTATTCATATTTTTACATTTAAAAAAATTCTGATTAAATTACAGAGATAGATGAAGTCATAATGCACAACTGTGTAAATTTTCCGGACTAAAGACGTTGAAATATGGGTTGTGCAAAAGAAATAAAATATGAGGCTCTCTAAGATACGATACTATTTATCCACCCAGACCATGATTTTTTTTTTTGTAAATGTCGCATTTCAACGTATTTCAGCCTGAAATTTTACACGCATACACCTGACATACTTATTTACTTGTACAATGTTTTCCAGTTTTTTTAAACCAAAATGTTTGAATTTTGATTTTTTTCAAAAATTTGGCCTCCATAGAGGCCGAGATCCAAAACGCCATTCTCGGTAACTTGTGACTAGTTGGGTTCCCAAGGTTATGAACATTGCGGCTAGAGAGGTTTTCATTGTATGTTTCAAAAAGTTCATGTTAATGTGGGCATATTCCCATGCATGATGACATGATGAGTTGGCATAGTTGCATGTTGAGAGAATTAGAGTTAGTGATAATCAATTATTTAGGTATTTATAGGATATAGGATTAGATAAATTGGATAGGGTTAGTTATTTACAACATTTACCAAGTTTGGTCCTCTTTCTACAAGATTGATTCAGCTGATTAGCACGTTAGCACTTGCAGATTACCAAAACCTTTTGGGAAATATAATTTTTGAAGGAATTTCGAATTGAACAATAATAATGATCTAGTATATAATATGAAGAAGGACCCTGATAATTCCCACACGTGTGGCACAGACACATGACAACACTAAACATTTTTATGGCAATTTTTGTGATGCAAGGACGACAACTTTAGTTGTAAAGCATGACAACTTTATTTTCGGATGGCAAGTTTTAACTTTTTTCTGGTTTCTTTTTTTCTTTTTGGATGACCACTTTAATTCTCAAAAATTTCAGGGCCGGAGTGCATTGTGCCGCGTGTGACACTTATCATTTGGGTATGCAGAATGGTCACATGTCAAACCATACAAAGGATCTCAGAATCACTCATTTATGAATATCTTCCACACAATACTATGTCTTAGAATGTTTTTTTGCGAGTCTAGAATATTTCAATGTAGATAAATGTTCTCAACCAACCGTAATGTAAGTACATTTCAATAATTTTTAACCTTTTTTTCCAAGTGTTTTACTAGTCTTCTCTGCTATAAGAACTTATGACTAATTTAGCAGAACCCTGGCTAGAGAAATAGACAAAAGTGGTGCCGGCTAGGTAGCAAGTAGCAACGTAGATGCATGTGTATGCACATTTAGAAATGTATAGAAGTTTAGAATGGGATACATCAGGATGCGAAAGCATAGTGAGAGGTGACAGTTGAGTAATGCACGGCGGACCGCTCCGGCAAGCAGTTTTTCGTGGTCTAGCCACCATCAACTAGTTTGGTTTAGCCACCTTCCAGAGTCGTCTAACCATGTTTGTAACGGGGCTGTAATTTTTGGAAGTTCAATTGCGCTTCAATGTGGCCAGTTCAACCTTGAGCAGAAAGCTTCACATTTAGTTTAATCCAGTTGAAATTAACAGAGTGACATATTTCGTAGCAAAAAAAGGAAAAAAATGAGAAGCTAACTACGACGTGTCAGCCATCATCCATAGTTATGTCTTTTGCAACATCGACAATACCAAATAGCAAGGTTTAGGAGATGTTTTGGTGCCCGGGGTGAGGTTGGAGTCTTGCTCCAACCTTTCAGGATGGGATGGATAAAAATCATGCAACATGGCTGCCAAAACTGAAGGGGCTTGACAACTCTATTGCTCATCGTGCAATGCATATACAACATATTTTGCCAATTGCAAAAAAAAGGAACTTAAGTTTAAGCCAATTTAGGCTAGAAAGTAGATACTAAATTCTGGGTGGGGTTTTCTCAAAAAATGATGACAACTGGGTACATTCTCTTTAAGCATTCTTCGGTATGGAATTCTCATGTTTCAAATTGTTTTTTCTAGGGAATAAAATGGGGCTTCACTAGGATGCATCCCATGAGACCATGAATCATGGAAACTAAATATGTTTGAATTAGATCTAGTAGTGTTTGATATGGAAAGGAAAAAGGATCAAGTATTGTTTAGATACAAGAAGTAGGAAAACTACCATTATATCAGAAAGGGGTGAGGTACATATTTTGTCATCGAGGCAGACAAAATCCACTAGCCGAGCTTACAAATCAGCCCATGACATTACGCCGAACACCAAAAAAGGATAATAACCAAGCAAATTTTATAGAAAAATGTTAGAAACACATTTACACTAAGGCAACCTAGTGCACAAAAATCTCCAAAAGTTAACCGTGTTCAACTCATGTGCAAACAAACATGTATTGATATCCTGCAAACACCATGTACTTTTCTTACATGCTATACTGCCTTCATGCTAATGAAGAATTTACTACAATATCACCATTCACCCCAAATTCCTTAGGTGAGTGAGTAGCTTCCAGTCCCAACTCCACTTGTGTCATGTTATGCATACCTCGCTGTTAACTTTACACAAAAAATTCATAAATTTTGTTGCCACCCTCGTTAGTTGCTGATCTAATATGTGTTACAGTTGCCTTCTATAAACACGATAGCCAATTGTTGTGCAAGGCCATTGACTTTGGAATATGTATATAGGTAAATTTCTTATTTCTAGTCATCATCTTTCTAAGAAGAGGTGAAGCTTTCTTACGTCCAAAGGGAGCCATGGCCCATATTCTAGAATATAAAAATGATTAATATATGTACTTGTCAAGCTTAAATATCAAATATTACTCAATTTTAAAAAATAATTTGTATCATTGGCCCACTGACCTTTGTTTGCTCGTCATGGCCTTATCCATCAAGCTATATGCTAGTTTATAAGCATAACATCAAAGCTATATAGACATCACTTCTCTTCGTGAGACACTATGTTTTTAGACTAGTGTTCCTTGCACCACCTGTTACCATCTGTCTAATGGAATGAATCTTAAATGTCCAAAGAGTGATAAATTTCATATTATAGTATCATCCAACATTATGTTAGCAGTCTTGGCATCTCCCTGAATGATAGGTACTAAAGTTGTTGAGTGAATATAGGCTAGATTTCGCAATTTCAGTTGCTATCTATAGCCTATCATACTATGACAATGATATTGGTCTTTGACATGAAGATGATCGTAAAGAGTTTTATTGTATATGAACTCATATATAGACTAATAACCGCTCCTTCAAATCCACAACCAAACATTTTTAATAAATTCATGTGGTTGATTTGTGATAGAAGAGCAACCTCATCAATAAACTAAGCAATCTTCCTTCGATCAACCATTTTTGTGTCTTAATGGCTACAACATGGAGGTGTGACAAGAACACTCCATAGACAGTACCATGCCACCACAATCACCAAGTTCATTAGCTTTATAACAAATGTTGTATTCTCTAGCTCTGCTAAGGTTATGATCATTCTCTCTACAAGTGTATTATTTATTCTATTTTATTTTCTTCAGAAAACAGCTAGCACCGATGACCTACATTCTTAAGGTTAGGACCTTTCTCTTTCTATGCCAAAAGTCTATATATGAGCATTGTTCCAAACCAGTTTGTCATCTTCAGTTTCATGTGAAAACTAGAGGTTAATTAGTCCACGATATGGAGACATGACAGGCTGAGTTATTCGTCTGGAATGTATCTACAATTTTTATATGTTTAATGTCTATTATCCATCATATATGTAATCTTTTTGATTTTGTTTTTCTGAAACTAACCTATTAATTTGGTGCCAGGTGTCAGTTCCTGTTTTCCACTGTTTGTATATTTCAAGAAAAAAACATTATAAACCTAAAAAATAGGACTAATCGAAAGGCACTTAGGATTTCCGATAGAGCATTGCAACCAAGAGGCAGGGCAAGGGGAATGCAGGGCCCAAACACACCGCATATGCGCCCTAGGCCCCATGCAATCTAGGAACCCTAGGTTAACCCATGTCTCTCCCTTAGATACAATCCTTATATACCCATTATAAACTCTGTCATATTTATCGATCATTTTTTCTCCGCTGCAAAAGGTTGTCAGAATCGCGACTCAAGTTTTAGAATATTACGACCATACTAGCCAAACTAGCCCTTCCGATTCTACGATTTTGCTCATTCTAAGTTCCTACAATCCTGATAGTTATGATTCTAAGACTCACAATCCTACCCATGGATCTCCGATCCGATTTAGAATCTCGATTCTGACAACTATGTCTGTAACTTCTGTTGATGCCATCCTCGTTTTAGCCCTGATGTGGTACACATGTGGAGGCGGAATTCATCGTCGTCTTCATCAACCTCGATCATCGCTACTCCAGTATGAGTTATGAGTAGTCCATCCCCTAGATTACGGTTTCACGTCAGTAGCCAAGATGTAATCTCTGTTTTGTTGATCAATATAATGGCCACATGAGCTGCAAATTATTTGTTGTGGATGCAGGGAAAGTCTTAGTCTATAGAATTACGGGCGTACTACAAATATAATATCAAAACATTTCACACATCCTAGCCTAATCTTTTGATATTTCATATACACTTTTCCACGTGACTATGTTACTTGTTGCACTATTTACGTTATGAAGAGTTGCACTTTGTGAACCTATGTACCCCGGTCTAGTTTTTGAATAAGAAAACACTTGCATCAATTTTTTACTTGCACTATATTTTCAGTTATTATTCATTCCAAAAATGCAGACAAATACGTATAACATTATTGTAAAAACTCAACAACACGCTTGGTACCTCTACCTATTAAAAACGCTTGGCACCTCCAAATACTATGTTGGGTTCCTCATGTGGATTATATGTTCGATTTGATACACTTCCCTTTGTTTGGTCAGTGATGATAAAATAAGTTATGACGAAGTATCAAGTTCTTCTTTGTAAAACAATTCCCTCATAATTGAGTAATTTTAACATGCTCCCTCTTACACCCTCTTTTCACATGGGAGATAAGAAGATAAGAGTTCGGACCTCCTCCCGCTTCACGCTTCACACATTCCTGGAGTGGATCAGAGCCAAACGGAATAGTGTCGAGAAGCTAGCATCGCGAAGCTGTGGTCGATCCTAGTGCAAACATCTGGAAGGAGGAAGTCTGATATGTCTCCAACGTATCTATAATTTTTGATTGTTTCATGCTGATATACTATCATACTAGGATACTTTTTGGGCATTTTTTACCCATTTATAATATTTTTGAGCACTAATCTATTGACCCAGTGCCCAGTACAAGTTGCTAGTTTATGTGTGTTTTCGACTTTTCAGGTTCATAGTACCAAACGAAGTCTAATTGTTACGAAACTTTTTGATGATTTTTTTGTACCAAAGAAGACATGGAAGCTTAGGGAGGAGGCCAGAAGAGGCACGAGGGCCCCACAAGACAACAGGGGGGGTGATGGCTTGTGGCCCCCTTGGGGGTCTGCCGATGCCCCTCTCTAGCCTATAAATTCTCATATATTCAAAAAACCCTAGAAGCACTCCCGAAACACTTTTTCTGTCGCCGCAAGTCTGTGTTCCAATGGGAGGCCATCTACACCTCTGTTCTGGCACCCTGCCGGAGGGGAGATTGACCACATAGGTCCTCTTCATCAACTTTGCTACCCTCACCATGATGTGTGAGTAGTTCACCACAAACTTATGGTCCCATAGGTAGTACCTAGATGGAAATCTCTTTATCTCTCTCTCCCTCTCTCTCTCTCTCTTGATCTTCAATACAATGTTCATCACATCTTTGCCTTGATCTATGTGATGTAATCCCTTTGTATGGTGCGTTTGTTGGGATCCAATGAATTGTGGGTTTATGTTTAGATTATTCATGATAAATATTTGAATCTTCTCTGAATTCTAATATGATTCTTCTGTGGATGATCATCATAGCTTTGTAATGCTCTCCGATCTATTGATGTAGTTTGGCCAACTAGAATGATATTTCTTCGGTGGGAGTGGTGCGTTGTAGTAGGTTCAACTTGGCGAGTTTCTATATCTGAGTGATAGAAGGGGCATGGTGCATCTTTGTGTTACTGCTACTAAGGATAAAACTATGGGGTTTATTCATATTGATTGAGTTTACTTTGTCTACATCATGTCATCGTTATTCAAGCATTCCTTTGTTTTATTTAATACCACTACAAGAAATATGTCAACTTGCGACCCTCCGTATTGGTCATTGAAAGGTTGTTGTTTTCCATTTTTGACCTTTTTTCTAACAAAAAACAGTTGGTCAAAAGCTGTCCGTCGTTAATGAACTATAACGATCTTTATATGATATGGTCGTAGAAGGTAATGACCAAAACAAAAGGTCGTTGATCCTACGACCAATTGTTTTGGTCATTGGCAGACTGCCCAGACCATGTCGAATCCGACGTGGCAAGCTGACGTGGCAAAATTGCGACCAAATGAAAAGGTCATTGATTAGAATCAGCCCGGTCCAATTCTGTGTTCTACATGGGCCTCGCCTAGTAATTCAGCTTGTTTATATTGTTTTATTTCTGCCAATTTTGGTATGCTACATGGGCCAAGCCCATCCTTGCAGCCTTCTTATTATTGAGTCAGCTACATGGGCCAAGCCCATCATTGCAACCTTTTTATTATTGTATCTGGCCTTTTCGTCTCAATGGTTTAAGATTTTTATTAAAAATCAAAAGGGTCCACTAGTGAGACAGGCCCCAGTTGTCACATTCTGGTAAGTGGGTCCAGCTGTTAGGGCCATATTCTTCTTACTTCAATTCAATAGTAGATAGATAACTAGTATTTAAATTGGCTCAAAGATAAAACACATGTAATACTTTAGATAATATCAACCATATTCAGTATGGAGCTCCTGCTCTAAAATTAACTTGTAATACAAGCTCTACAAGTATGGCAATCACAGTTACAAGCTCTTCAAGTGTAATAACCAGATATTTCACAAGCTCTACTAGTGTTTTCTCCAGCATGGAGATCCTTCGATAGAGATTAGATGCCGGACTCACTGGACTGTTGGAAATATGCCCTAGAGGCAATAAATAAAGTGTTTATTATTGTATTTCCTTGTTCATGATAGTCGTTTATTATCGATACTATAATTGTATTAATTGGAAACATGGATACATGTGTGGATACATAGACAAACACAATGTCCCTAGTGTGCCTCTAGTGAACTAGCTCGTTGATCGAAAGATGGTTAAGGTTTCCTAGCCATGGACATGAGATGTCATTTGATAACGGGATCACATCATTAGAAAAATGATGTGATGGACAAGACCCAAACAACAAACGTAGCTTATGATCGTGTCAGTTTATTGCTACTATTTTCTGCATGTCAAGTATATGTTCCTATGACCATGAAATGATGCAACTCATAGATATCGGAGGAGTACCTTGTGTGTATCAAACGTCGTAACGTAACTAGGTGAATATAAAGGTGCTCTATAGGTGTCTCCGAGGGAGTTTGTGGAGTTGGCAAGGATCAAGACTGGGATTTGTTACTCCGTGTGACGGAGAGGTATCTCAGGGCCCACTCAGTAATACAACATCACAATAAGCCTTGCAAGCAATGTGACTAAGTGTTAGTTGCGAGATCTTGTATTACTTAACGAGTAAAGGGACTTGCCAGTAACGAGGTTGAACTAGGTATGGAGATACCGACGATCGAATCTCGGGCAAGTAAAATACCGAAGAACAAAGGGAACATCATACGGGATTAACTGAATCCTTGACATAGAGGTTCGATCGATAAAGTTCTTCGTAGAATATGTAGGAACCAATGTGGACATCTAGGTCCCGCCATTGGTTATTGAACATAGAGGTGTCTCGGTCATTTCTACATAATTCTCGAACCCGCAGGGTGTGCACACTTAAGGTTATGTGACGTTTTGGTAGTATAGAGTTATGTATGGTGGTGACCGAAGTTTGTTCGGAGTCCTGGATGAGATCCTGGACGTGACGAGGATCTCCGGAATGGTTCGGAGGTAAAGATTCATATATAGGAAGTCCTGTTTTGGTCACCGGAAAAGGTTTGGGCTCATCGGTAGTGTACCGGGAGGCCTCCGGGAGGGGTATTTCGACCCAAGAGGCTTTATGGGCTCTGGCAGAGTGAATATCAGCCCTTAGTGGGCTGATGGAAACTCCCACACAAGGCCCATGTGGCTGGAAGAAAAAACCCAATAGGAAGAGGTGGAAAAAAAGGGAAAATGGAGCAATCCTAGTCCTACTAGGATTGGAGGAGGAATCCTCCTATCCTAGTAGGTTCGGCTGAACCAGCTAGCCTTGGAGGCCAAGGCCGCCACCTCTCCTCCTCTCGTCCTATATATACTAGAGGGTTTTGGGTTTTTGCACTAGTTTTTCAGCCACGTGGTACCCGTTCCTCCAGTGCATACTTTCTCCTATAGATCGGTATTCTGCAGTGCTTAGGCGAAGCCGTGCCGGAATTGCTCCACCACCATCGCCGGGCGCCGTCAAGCTGCCGAAGTACGCTTTCTTCCTCTTCACTCCCTCTTGCTGGATCAAGACGGTGGAGATCATCATCAAGTTGTACGTGTGCTGAATGCAGAGGTGCCGTCCGTTCGGTGCTAGATTGGAAGGATCGTGATCAAGTTCATGGGACGGATCGTGATCAAGTTCATGGGACGGATTGTGATCGGATCGCGGGACGGATCGTGATTGGATCGCGGGACGCATGACGATTTGGATCACGAAGACGTTCGACTACACCAACCGCGTTTCTTAACGCTTCCCGCTTAGCGATCTACAAGGGTATGTAGATCCACTCTCCCTCTCGTAGATGCTCATCACCATGGATAGATCTGCGTGTGCGTAGGAATTTTTTTGTTTCCCATGCAACGTTCCCCAACCGACGATAGTCAGGACTAGGCTAACAGAACGGCAACATGCATTCCACGGTCGCCCTGTTACATGAAAGCTGACAAGAATCAGAAAAAGTGGAGCCAATATATTATGAACATTCCATTCAAACGACAGTTCTTAATAGAATGATAACACAAATTCAGCTAGTACCATGCTTTTTGTTATCGAGCTCATTAAAATGAGATATTCATATAAGAAACAGAGACACAATATGAATATGCATGACATAGGTGCAGGTCATGCAAAAAGCTGTACTACAACACATTGCGCCTAAAAGAAAATACCATTCTACTACCACGACCATACATTCAACTGGCAAGATCTAGCCATACTAGTCAGCACACGCATACAAACATCACAAAGGCAGGAGACAATAGAGGGAACCAAGGGAGATACCTGTGGATGATAGCATCGACGATGATCTGGATTGAGTTAGCATAGGTGAGGAACTGGATGATGTCCATGGCGTGCTTTAGATGCACACAACCATGAGCATCTTGGCATTGTTGCATCCTCTTGCTCGATGATGGGTACCAATGCATCCAAGTAGAACAAAACCACCATCATTAACCCACAACTTCAAGTACAAGCAAGTAGTGAAAACAAGTTGAGGAAAACACCGTAAATATCTATTTCATGTCATGCCGAGTTCAAACCGAATAAACCTATGCGTACGAAGGTGAAATATTACAAAGAAATCACTCATCAGGTAGCAATGCATACAACATCTCCGTGTTAGCAGTAGTAAATACTCTCTGTGTTGGCAGTAGTAAAAACTGATGTAGTACCAAATGCAAAGATTTTGTGTTGTAGCTCACAAAGTATGAAACAATAGTTAACAAGTCTTAGTCAAAGAATCTAGAAGTGTCCCTTCAGAAAGACCATTACTTAGAATTGAGGAATGGATCATATTCTAAACACTATAGTATCAACACTATGACTGTAACAAATTCACAGTAGCAGGACATCAATGGGGCACAAATTAGTTAGCTACGAATGTTCACCAAATTCAAAGATTGTATGCTCTAGCTAACAAAAATATAATACCATCACCCAGAGCGAGAAAAAGTATGTGCTGCTTAAGAGATACAAAAATCGATACTGATCAAGGATAAAAACAAGTAGATATCATATAATTCTCATCACAATCATATATTGAATTCATTAAAGGCTGCAGATTCATTTCTTAGACATAGAATTGGAAAATCACAAGAACAACAGATTAATTAATGTGTACAAATAAGACAAGGAGATCATCATCACATAGCAAAGGAAGAGAGTGGGACAGACCAAGGACTTACGTTGTGGATAGATCAAAGGTGCCTCCTCTTCCTCGGTGGACAGATCAAATAACTAACAACTATAGACATACACAAGGATCAGTGTTACTGGAATTAAGATATATTTGTACAAGGCAATTAGAGGTACCAATCTAGTGCAAGATAATAGAGAAAATATGTCAAAGTTATTCATATTTACTAATGTGTTTTTCATACTACCAAAATTCAAGATAAAAGATGTGTACTGATTAAACACGGCAAACTGATTTCTGAAATCTTTTCTCTATAGATAAGTGAACGGAGCTATGTTTTTTGTTGACTCTAGTACCTATAAAGTTGACACGATGGCACAAGAGAAGATGATAAACTATTGCACCTACATATATCCACCTAAGAAAGGACCGATGGAAGTCGGGATCCCAACTTATTCAAATTAGAGAAGTTCGTTTGACTTGCACAATCCAGAGAGAAATATGTCCAGTCTCGGAACAGAAGGAAAAACACCTATATAAGCAATAATTTACAACAAAGTAGACATTAATTATAACATAGCATCTCTAGCTATGTTGTTGTTTGCATATTAAAACCAGTAGTGTCCATAGACGCAAATGCAGAAGTACAATGCTTGAGATAAAATAAAAACATAATCTACAAAGCTTGGAGCATATGATATAGTAATCGGCATGTTGAATTTTTGCAGATAAGCATCAAATTGGCAAAGATAGTAACAATACAATATTGGGTGAACTTCCTCAAACAATTATCTTCCAAAAAAATGAGTATACAATTCTACTCTTCCAAGGTACATTGTTTTGTTGTTTCTTTGCAAGTAGATTTCTCTTCAGGTTCATTATTGCTAGAGCTTGGTTGCTAACTATACAGTACAATTAGAATTCAAATGTATGCCAACAGTGTGTAAAACTGTGATGGCATGCTACTATTGTTAAGCAGTTATGCATCTCCTGCAAAAGGGAAAACAAAGTTAGAGAGATGCCAGATCCATCTAAGATTTGTATGTTGCATAGACATGATCCAGTTATCCGGATAGAATGACCATCATGTAAAATGAAAGGCCTATGCTGCTCATTACAATTATTTTAATCTGAGTGTTTCTTTCTTCTCTTTGATTTATGCAAGCGGAGATGTAGCCGGCACGGAGTAAGGGAGCCCTCACATCCAGTACACAATCATGAAAGGAGCAAATAGAAAATTGCTCTACTTTAGGGATGAAAACTTCCCTGCTGCACAAGGACAGGAGAAATATGAATCAACTACACATACCTAGATGAACAGAATCAACATCACTTGCATCTCAAAACTAGGTTACTGCCTCAAAAACATCAAACAACCCATTTGTCCGAGTCGGAGAAGGGGTTACCTTGAGGACGTCGGCCATGGTGTGCCTGGGAGGGCTGGGCCTCCCGGCAGGGTCGCGGGAAGGTCAGGCAAATGGTGACCGCGGCAGAAGGTCAGCGGATTGGCGACGTAGTAGAAGCCTGTGGCGTAGCCGCGGAGGCAGACGAGGCCGCGCGACAAGGCGCGAATCTAGCTCGACGACGGCGCGGATCCGGAAGGCCCGCTGGGGCCGTGGCGGATCTGGTTGCGGACTGACCTCGTCGGTTCGATCTGGTGCCATGGGAGAGAGGGAGAGATACGGCTCGACCTTGTAGGTGGTCGGAGAGTGGCAGGGAGAACGTGGAGGCGAGTCCGGAGGCGACGGTGGCGACGAGGTGGTCGTGGAGCGGTTGGTCAGCGGGGAAGGCGAGGAGCGAGGCAATGAGGAGCGGGAGGTGGCACGTGGTCGTGGGCAGCGAGTGCAGGTGGTCATCGACGAAGGCAAGGAAGCGAGATCGGCCATCGTAGGTGGGCGGCGGCGGCGGTCCAATTGGGGGAGAGGGGAGAGGGGTACGACGGGATGGTTAGGGTTTGGGCTACAGGTCGTGGGGAGAGGAGTGGTGTGCGGGGGAGAGGGGGAGACGAGCTCGCGGTGGGTGAGTGGTGTGCGGGGGAGAGGGTGTCATTCGTCCACTGACAGGTGGGCCTGTGAGGAATTAGGCCCACATGTGAGTGCCCTCAACGGCATGTGGTGTACGTGGGTGGGAGCTGCTTCCGGGTGGGTGTGGATGGGGGAGAGGGTGAGAGGGTGTGGGCCGTTGGATCTATGAGTATCCGACGGTCTCTAATGCTTGATCCGCGTGACATGCTCATAGACCAATCAGAACAAAGTATAGGCTTTGATGACATTATGACCATCTAAATTGGTCATAATCAATTAACAATAGGCGGTTGCTACGAGTCACTTGAATGATTTTGTCTAGAAATCATCCGCCTAGCTAGCTGTTGGGGAACGTCGCATGGGAAACAAAAATTTTCCTACGCACACGCAAACCTATCCATGGTGATGAGCATCTACGAGAGGGAGAGTGGATCTACATACCCTTGTAGATCGCTAAGCGGGAAGCGTTAAGAAACGCGGTTGGTGTAGTCGAACATCTTCGCGATCCAAATCGCCGAGCGTCCCGCGATCTCATCACGATCCGTCCCGCGATCCAATCACGATCCGTCCCGTGAACTCATCACGATCCGTCCCGCGATCTCATCACGATCCGTCTCACGATCTTGATCACGATCTGTCCCGCGAACTCATCACGATCCGTTCCTCGATCTCATCACGAACTGTCTCGCGATCTCGATCACGGTCCTTCCGATCTAGCGCCGAACGGCCGGCACCTCCGCGTTCAGCACACGTGCAGCTTGATGACGATCTCCACCGTCTTGATCCAGCAAGAGGAGGTGGAGAGGAGAGAGAGTTAACCGGCAGCATGAAGGCGCTCCGGTGATGGTGGTGGAGTGATTCCGGCAGGGCTTCGCCTAAGCACTGCGGAAAACCGATCTAGAGGAGAAACTGTGCACCGGTGAAACGGGTAGCACGTGGTCGGAAATTCTGTCCAAAAACCACCCAATCCACTAGTATATATAGGAGGAGAGCAGAGGAGAGGCAGCCAAGGCCTTTGGGTCGGCCGAAATAGGAGGTGGGAGCAATCCTACTTCACCTCCAATCCTAGTTGGAGTAGGATTGCCTCCTATTGGCTGATTTTCCACTTTTTGCTTTAGGACTTTCTATCCTGCGCCATGGGCCTTTGTGGCTGTTTTCCCAGCCCACTAAGGGCTGGTTATTATTCTCCCACAGCCCATGGACCTCTTGGGGTCGAAATACCCCTCCCGGAGGTCCTCCGGTACACTACCGGCACTCGCGGTACAATACCGATACTCCCGGTACACTACCGATGAGCCCGAAACTTTTCCGGAAACCAAACTGGGACTTCCTATATATGAATCTTTACCTCCGGACCATTCTGGAGGTCCTCGTGACGTCCGGGATCTCATCCGGGACTCCGAACAACCTTCGGTCACCACCATACATAACTCTACACTATCGAAACGTCACCGAACCTTAAGTGTGCAGACCCTGCGGGTTCGAGAACTATGTAGACATGACCGAGACACCTCTACGGTCAATAACCAATGGCGGGACCTGGACGTTCACATTGGTTCCTACATATTCTACGAAGATCTTTATCGGTCGAACCTCTATGTCAAGGATTCAGTTAATCCCGTATATCGTTCCCTTTGTTCTTCGGTATGTTACTTGCCCGAGATTCGATCGTCGGTATCTCCATACCTAGTTCAACCTCGTTACCGGCAAGTCTCTTTACTCGTTCCGTAATACAAGATCCCGCAACTAACAATTAGTCACATTTCTTGCAAGGCTTATTGTGATGTTGCATTACCGAGTGGGCCCCAAGATACCTCTCCGTTACATGGAGTAACAAATCCCAGTCTCGATCCATGCCAACTCAACAGACACCACAGGAGATACCTGTAGAGCACCTTTATAGTCACCCAGTTACGTTGCGACGTTTTATACACACAAGGCACTCCTCCGATATCCATGAGTTGCATGATCTCATGGTCATAGGAACATATACTTGACATGCAGAAAACAGTAGCAATAAACTGACACGATCATATGCTATGTTTGTAGTTTGGGTCTTATCCATCACATCATTCTCCTAATGATGTGATCCCGTTATCAAATGACATCTCATGTCCATGGCTAGGAAACCTTAACCATCCTTTGATCAACGAGCTAGTCCATTAGAGGCATACTAGGGACATGGTTTTGTCTATGTATCCACACATGCATTTAAGTCTCCGATCAATACAATTATAGCATGGATAATAAACGATTATCATGAACAAGGAAATATGATAATAACTAATTTATTATTGCCTCTAGGGCATATTTCCAACACTAGCTGCCTGATCTGCGCATTGGTGGTCGTTCGATCACTTCAATATGTCATGACAGCACCGAGCGTGAAAAAACTTTAACGCGGCACCAATGACATCCCCATGAAGCTTCATTGCAGCTCTCAACAGCGTGCCAAGAGCTCTAACACAGCACCACGGTGCCCGGCGAAGCTCCATTGCAGCGTCGGGGAGCTCCAACACAGCACCATGACGCCCGATAGTAAGTTCCCTTCTCTTCTTATGACAATGTTTAAGTACTGTTCCCTCAAATAACTAGAGGTAGTTTAATACTATGTGGATTTTCGTCGATTCAATAGGAAGCGGATCAAATTTTAACTACAACTGCCTCATAGTTTGTTCAAATGATTCCATATTTCGCACAAGTTTGCATCTTGGAATTACAAACAATCTTGCCAAAGGGAGTTCTCAATTTATTTTCCATTTTTTGAGTGCCCAAAATTAGTTTTTTTTGTGAATGACCTACCAAATATTCATTGCAAAATTGGACCAAATCATTTTTCTAAAATTTTAAGTCATATTTAATGTACAATTGACCAAATGGTTTGGTGTCAAAAGCTTTTGATCCAGCTCTCGTGAAAAAGACAAAACTCTGCCGATTCAGTTGAAGCAGGTCAAATTTGAATTAGAGGTGCCTCATAGTTAGCTCTTTATTTTTTCAAAAATCATTTCTCAGTAAATAAGTATGTATTTAATCAGAGATCCAACAAAATTATGGCAAGATTCAACCCCTAGCTATGAATGGTCATGCCCGCCGTTTCGACCACATTTTGAAACGGGCATAAATAATTCAAAAAAACAAAAAATGTAAAACCTTCGCGTGGTGTCATCATATGTTACCAAGTTACCAGGAAAAATAATAAACTTGTAATACGGTAATTATTTTAAAAAAGTGTTCTGAGAAATGAGCTATCATGTGTGAAGATTCATGGCTTTCAAGCCAAATGATCAATCTTATGGCCACACCCATGGCATAGTTTGTTCAAAATGGTCTCATATTGTGCACAAGTGTACATGTTGAAATGTCAAACAATGTTGCCGAAGGGAGTTTTCATTTTCTTTGCACAAAAAATTCATTTTCCTTTTTTCGAGTGCCCAAAATGAGTTTTTTTGTGAAGGACCTACCAAATATGCATTGCAAAATTTGGCAAAATCATTTTGATAAAATATTAGGCCATATTTAATGCGCAATTGGCAAATGGTTTGGTGTCAAAAGCTTTTGATCCACCTCTAGTGAAAAAGACAAAACTCTGCCGATTCAGCTCGAACTAGGTCAAATTTGAACTAGAGGTGCCTGATAGTTTGCTCTTTATTTTTTCCAAAAATCATTTGTAGATAAATAAATATCTATTTAATGAAAGATCCAACAACATTATGTCAAGATTCAACACCTAGCTATGAATGGTCATGCCCGCCGTTTCGACCGCATTTTGAAACGGGCGTAAATAATTGAAAAAAATCAAAAAAAATGCAAACCTTCGCATTGTGTCATCATAGTAATTTTATTTAAAGTGTTCTCAGAAATGAACTACCATGTGTGAATATTCATGTCTTTCAAGCCAAATGATCAATCTTATGGCCACATTCATGGCATAGTTTGTTCGAAAGGATCTCATATTGTGCACAAGGGTGCATGTTGAAATGGCAAACAATGTTGCCGAAGGGAGTTTTCATTTTCTTTGGACAAAAGATTCATTTTCCTTTTTTCGAGTGCCCAAAATGAGTTTTTTTGTGAAGGACCTACCAAATATTTGTTGCAAAATTGAAAAAAATCATTTTTATAAAATATTAGGCCATATTTAATGCACAATTTGCAAAATATTTTGGTTCCAAAAGGTTTCGATCCACCTCTAGTGAAAAAGATAAAACTCTATCGATTTAGTTGGAAGCGGGTCAA
The DNA here is from genome assembly GCA_022496015.1 of Hordeum marinum. Lineage (NCBI taxonomy): Eukaryota > Viridiplantae > Streptophyta > Magnoliopsida > Poales > Poaceae > Hordeum > Hordeum marinum. Next base: position 21,708,143 of record CM039677.1, on the reverse strand, counting down.
ATTTCAACTGCAGTTGCCTTATAGTTTGCTCTTTATTTTTTCCAAAAATCATTTCTAGTTACATAAGGATCTATTTAATTAGAAATACATGGTTGGGTGGCGATATGTCGAGGTTTGGATAGTGGTCGAGTGCCCCAACTCTAGAGCGTGTAAACTCGCATGCCCGCCGCATGGTCACCGTGTGACCGTGGCGTTGCCATGAATTCTGGGCAGGCTAGGCATGTCTAGTGGGTTGAGCACTCCTGAGGTAGGTGCTAGGAAGAAAATGACAAAAGAAGATTCTCACGAGGAGACCGAACTATGCTCAAACATGAATTAGCTGCCAAGTGTTTGATAAGCTGTACGTGATATGCACATGGACAATGGGCGTGAGTTTTGGCTGAGGATGATCATCTACTAAGAAGACTGTCTTCACAAATTTTCAGCTTAAATGGAGGATCCTAGGTGGTACTTGCTTTGCAAAGTACCACACTGGACAGAAATATGAATGTTGAAGATGGGCTCAAAATAATGAATGGATTGAGCTGAAATTTGTTGGAGGATGGTTATTTGGGCATAGGAAAGTGCTGTAGAAAACTGATATCATTTGGACATGCCAAAGTGGTACTTCCTTCAAAATGCACTTCTCTGGACAGAAAAATGGGAAAATTAGTGAGAGAAACTGGATAAATGAAATGAGCTCAAATTTGGTGTAGGTAAGCTACATAGTTATGGTCATGCCCTGGTAAAATTTTAGAAATAATGAAGCAATATATAATAAATTTGCTTCACAAAGTTTCTCTCTAGATAGAAACTTTGGAAATTTTCTAAGGAAGATTTACTAGGAAAATTGAGCTGAATTATCATGTGGCAATTATTTGGGTATGGAAGAGTGCCCAAAAAGTTTAACGGTAATAGGAGAGGTCTAGATAGCACTTGCTTTGCAATGTGCCAATCTGGCCATAAAATAGAAATTGAACCTGGGCTCACATAGTTGATTTGATTGAGCTGCAATTTGGAGGAGGGTGATAATGTGGGCATATGAAGTCACTACATAAATTTCATGCCATTTGGATATATAAAAATGGTACTTCCTTCACAATGCTCTCAAGTGAACAGAAATTGGGAAAAATATGGAGGGAAAGTGGTTAAGTGAAATGATATAAAATTTGGTGGAGGGAGGTTCTATGGGTAGGGTCATGTCCTGGTACATTTGCAGTAATTATAAAGCAATATAAAATCTAGTTGCTTCACAAACTGAAAATATTATCAGCCACAAGGATTGGATGGTGAGCTCTTATGGATTGTTAGATGGGGCTAATGTTTTTTGGAGGGCTATGATATGGGCACATAGAAGATGTGGAAAAAATTCAACTCATTAGGATATGCATAGCTAGTACTTCCTACGCAAAGCTTCTAGCTGAACAAAAACTTTGGAAATTTTCCGAGGAATATTTATTGGGCAAATGGAGCTGAATTTTTTCATGAGGCAATGATTTGAATAGGAAAGAGTGTCCAAAATTTTTCAGGGCAATCAAGAATACATAAATATCACTTCCTGCCCAAAGTGCTATTCTCAACAGAATAGGAAAGTGAATATTGTTGAATTATTTCTGAACTAGGCAAGGAGGGTTTTTGACATATTTGACAAATATATAATCCAAAGAATTTATGAGAATTGTTTGGGAATTTTGTCAATAACAGAAATATAGGTTGCTTCACAACCTAGGGCAAAAATTGACACATGGACATGACACATAGGCAAAACTGACAAGGTGGCGCCTAGTCATCGCAACCCACCACAATTTACAAGGTTATGACCATCTGTATTGGTCATGATCAACTAGAAATAAGGCAACGGGCCAGTGCTGTCTGCTTTACGACCATTTCGTGTAAGGAAATTACAACCTTTCTGACCAAAATGGTCGTTATAGTTGAGGGTTTGGAGACCTCCGAATAGCTTACAACCAATTGGTCTCAAATGGTCGTAGATTTACGAGCGTTTCTTCCAGGGTCACTGACAGAAGGTCACAAGTTGACATATTTCTTGTAGTGTACTTTAGATGCATGTTGGATAGTAGTCGATGGGTAGAGTAACAATAGTAGTTGCAGACAGGAGTCAGCCTATTTGCTTATGGACGTGATGCCTATATACACATGATGATTGCGATGAAAATCGCATGACTATTCGCTTTTCTATCAATTGCCCAATAGTAATTTGTGGACCCACCATATGCTATTTCTATGAGAGATGCCGTTAGAGAACTCTATGCCCCATGGGTCTATTCACTTATATATATTTACAAATGCTATCATTACCTTGCTACCATTTATTTTCTTTTATTTTATTTCGCAATTTACAATCATCTATACACCTCGCTTGCTTTCAAATAACGAGATCAAGGGGATTCACAACCCTATTACCCGCTTTGGGTGCAAGTTGTTTGTTCTTTTGTGGCCAGCCACTGAAGAAAGTTGAGGATTAATATTCCTATTGATTCGATAAACCTTGGTTTCATAACTGAGGGAAATACTTGCCCATATTGTGCTGCGATAACTCGTTCCTCTTCACGGAAAACCCAACGCAGATCGCAAGTATCAAAATCCCAAGTTTCACCTATTGGAAATGCTGGAGTTCACCCTATTTACAACATCCTTCTACCACTAAAGATATCGATTCATTGAGTACAGTTGAAAAATGAAATCAATCGCTATAGGAGTGATCCACCTCGCCAAGTTGTGCACTTACCGGCCCTATAGTTGGGCTGCCTCTATCCGGTCCAGTCTGCACTGTACAAGGCCACAACCCTCCTAGCCGGGCTGCAGCGGTGGAAAATCTGCCAATGCATCCGAGCGCATCTAAGATCGCTACTTGGAGTTAGAAGTCACGAAAATAAGTTGGATATGTAAACTTTTCTGAAGGTAGAGGATATCTGAAAATGCCCTTAATCAGAACACTACTTAATCAAATCAATGGATTAGATCTATTATGTACTCTTACGTTTCATGCGAAAAAGACAGGTAAGAGGGACCATCCTAAATTTGCACCCATAATTATCATCCCTCAATGACCTGTTATTAAAATGTCATGGGTTAATCTTCCAATTCTCATGGCTAAAACCCCATAAATGATGATTCCCCCAAATGATCGACTTTCCATCTCAAAACACACACACACACACACACTATATATATATATATATTATATTCCATTCTTTCTCTTTAGTTACCTCCAACCAAACAAGCTATAGAGGAAAAGTACGAGGTCCTCATAACTTTTTTGAGCAACTATTAGTCAATAAGGGTATTAATGAAACGCATGCAACATCTCTATAAATTTTGAATGATGGAATTACTTTGAGAAATTAGCAGAGAGAAACTATTGGAGTTGTTTTCTTCTTAGGGGCATCGTGCATGTATTGAATTCATGCACCAGCCAACTCATCGAAAAGTCCGAACTGATGGAGGGAGGCGGGCAATATATTTCAACACTCCCCCTCACGGCTAGGCTATTTTAGTCCTTAGATGTGGGATCGGGTAGGCCACAGAATCATTTATTTTTAATACTGCATTGGCAGGGTCTTGAAGTCAAGACCTCTTGGATCTGATACCATATTGAATTAATGCACCAACCAACTCATCCAAAAGTCCGAACTGATGGAGGGAGGCGGGCAATATATTTCAACACAGGAAACTAAACTGTTATCGGTGAACATAGCTAGGTTTTTGGTCATGCTCTTTCATGGCATTTGAGCTCCCCAAGAATGTTAGAGCTGGCTTGCTAGGATTGAGAGGCAACCGGGAACTTTTAGTACAACTATAACCTCGTTGGCAGGCTGGTTAGTTAGTAGGCTGATCGGGGAAAGTTCCGTTAGCTACATAATTCTAGCCCTCCACTTCCGTCTCCTTTCCTTGCAAGGACCATCGCTTCATATCCCCGACCTGGTCCCCTCTCTTTGCATGTAGCACGGGACTCGGTTGTCCAATTGATGATTAGCAGCTGTGTAGGTGATTAGCAGTTGTGTAGGTGACCTTGAGACCAAGGCCACCCTCTATTTGCACATGGCTCCCCCAGCTTGCGAATGTTCTACCAATGAACAAGCATTAGCTAGCTAAGTGATCAGTACTAATCACCAAGGAGAAGTCAGAATGAGCTTTGCAACAGATAAATCTTTTAGTGAGAATTATTAACAACAAAGAGCCAAATTGAGAATGAATACATAAGACAATTCGTGACCATGTAGCTATCTGTCTATTTGGAGAATAAGGTTAGAATATCATCATCAGTTGACAAGATCATTGTTTTTTGTTACTTGTCTTCAAAAAGCAACCAACGACAAATTACTTAAAAGCATCAAATTATTTTGTCTCTATGCAAAATATCAGATCAGATGGTATTATTTCTTCCCTATTATGTGTAAGTTTTTCATTATCTGTAGTATGTATATCTTGCTTGTTGTCCATTCCAAACCTGCTTGTTACCTTCAGGTTCAGGTGTAAACAAAAGATTAACTTGCCGGGCTGACCTTTGTCTCTCTGTCACCATGCAGGTGCCATGGATTTAATGGCGCTAGTAATCTACTAACACTATGAGAAATCTATCTATCTATCTATCTATCTATCTATACCTCTATAAGCTATAATCTATCTATAATCAATAATCTATAATCTACAATATAATCTATAACTATACTAATTCGGTACTCCCTAAAATTTCCCGCTTTAATCAGTAATTAGAAGCCGTTAATTTGGTGGGTCCGAGTTATTACAGTCCAGATTAGCCCGAGTAATTAGCCGTCAAAAAAATACACCCACCCCACGTGACCTAACCCTGACTTCTCGCCACGTACATCTTTCTCCAATCTTTGTTTTCTACTTGCCGTCGTCATAGCAGAAGCCGTCAATCATATCTATGGTTTAGATCAAACAATCAATCATGGCATTCTAAACCCTAAGGTCGTGTTTGGTTACATTGCTAATCGAGCCTAGCCCGGCGAGCCCGGCTCTAGTGAGCCGGTTTGAGGGGATGCAGGCAAAAAGACCCCAGATGCACATAGTTTGGTTGCCTGCATATACCTTAGTTGCATGAGACAACCATTTTTGACCCGGCGTTTGGTTGCCCGCATTGCATTAGGCGCATATATGACATGGTGTTTAGTTGCAACCTGCATAAGGTGTTGTCACCACTTCTAACTAGTGGTGAGCTTACCACACACAATCTGAACATGTAGTTCTAGCTAGCTAAACAAATGACAGTTCATCCTAACTACTATCAAATGATAGAACAAATTATTAAGAGCCATTGGCTAAATAGGGGATAGTTCATCGGTGTTGCTGCTACCAGATCTTCCTCTTCATCTTCCTCTTCTTCTGCTTCTGCTTCTTCTTCTTCTTCTTCTTCCTCTTCTTTAAATCCTGCACTGACCTCTGTTAAGACACATTGCCTTTGTCCACTCCAACCTTTTGTTCTTCCAAGCGTCATTGTCAAATGCCTCCACACCATGGCCGGAGCTAACAATATTGCCAGGCTCGACCTCTTCCTCCTCAGGCACGTGTTCGTCAAAGCCCCACTAGAGGATCCAGTTATGCCAAATGCAACAAGCAAGAACAAGCTTAACCTGAGTGGAGTATGGGTGGAATGGCTTCTGATCCAGGATCTTAAACCTATTCTTTAGAGCTCCGAATGCCCTCTTAGTAGTTACTCTAAGGCTCGAGTGTCTCAGATTAAACAGCTCCTATGCAGTGCTAGGATAGTTCCTACCAGAGAACTCGTTGAGATGGTACCTGGTTTCCCTTAAGGGTGGAAGAACACCCGGCCGACATGCATAGCCACCATCTCCAAGGTAGAACTAGTCGTCGGGGATGTTGATCCCATCAGGTTGACTCATGCTTTCACTAAGAATGTTACATCATGCGCTGAACCCTCCTAAGCAGCCAACACATATGTGAACTTCAGCTCAAAGTCAACAACAACAAGCACATTCTGGCTTGTGTAGTGCTTTCTCCCCCTGTATGCTGCAGACTGTGATCTAGGAACTCTCACAGTGACATGAGTACCATCTATTGCCCCAATGCATTCCTGAAAATGGCATCACAAGCCTGTGTTAGTGCTCAACTTGAACAATACAAGCATATCAAGCCGTGAAAAGTGCTCATATGCACGTGTGGAATAATAAATGGTAAAATGTATTCCTAGTCTAGCCTCTAAGACTGGCTCAAGTATTGCATGATGATCCTGTTTTCCTGATCATGGGCATGGCTATGCCGGCAATTTTGAGGGCACAATGTTAGAAGAACATTTGTGTTGAATCGACCTGAATTGATGTTATGCTATGAGATGCATTCGTCATAAGTTAATGGTTAATAACACAGAGAAGTTAATGTTTGCATAATTCCTTAGACCATGAGAGTATCGAGTTTCTTCATGCTTGCTTCATGAACTTTGGGGTTTGTTAAACATCATCCGTAAATGGGTGCCTATTACGGCAGCTTACGGGTTCTTGGAAAAGTATGTCAAGTAACTTGATATCTCAAGATTGGGATTTGTTCCTCCGACGATGGAGAGATATCTCTGGGCCCTCTCGGTGTTACGGTATCCATCATCGTCTGGCCAAACACTTTGTGATTTGATCACGGGGATGCCGGAACACGAGAACGAGAAAAGAGAACAATACCGTTAACGAGGTAACTGGCATAGTGGACAAGTTGTTGTTCCACAGGGATGCCAACGTGTCTCATCTCAGATATTTGTAACATATCGTGAAGCAACAGGAATAGCACACGACAACTGGAGGTTCACTCGAATATTCATTCGTGTGGGTAAAGGGGTCAATATGGGTGTCCACGGCTCCGTGATCATTGATTGGATGGGGTTCCGGGTCATGTCTATACTTCATCGAACCTATAGGGTCACACGCTTAAGGGTCATCTATCTGCTGAATACGAGACAAGGAGGCCAAGAGAAAGTCACTGGAAAAGTTTCGAAGACAACGGAAAGGTTCTGGAGAGAACACCGAAAAAGTTTCGGTAAAACCGAAAAGTTGTTTCAGATAAAACCATTGATCCAAAAATGTTTCGGCAAGCACCGGGAATGTTTTGGAGGTTGCCAGATTGGTCTGGTAATTTCTGGAATTTTTTCGGAGAATAAACCGACAAATGTTTTCGGAGCTCCCGGAATTGTTTACCGGGTAAACGAAGATGGTTTTAAATTAAACCACCATACCGGAAATGTTCCAGAGCACATCCAGATAATTTTAGAGGGTGCCGGAAATGTTCTGGGACCTTCCGGATTTTTTCAGAAGTAATAGTCGCGGAAAACATCTTGTCCCAGCATGAGGGGACAAGATCCCACGATGCATGGGGCTGTTTTGCCCCCCCCTTGAGGGGGCAGCCCCTTGTGGCTGGACAAAGGTGTTGGGCCCCCCCATGGTGGGGGGCAGCCTCCACAAATGGTGAAGAGTGTTGGGAGGAAGGTGGGGCCCCATGGGGGAACACCCTGGACAAGGGAACATGTTTTCTCCATGTTTGGTGGGAACATGTTTCCTTGTTTGGTGGGTGCATGTTTTGTGGGCTGAATTTCAGCCCCCCTTCACCCCTTCTACAACTATATAAGGAGGTGGAGAGGAGCTCTCCATCCTCACTCAAACTCTCTCACACAAGCCATGCATGATCTGGCATTCTCTCTCCCTCCTAGCGAAATAGTTTCGTAGAGCCGAAAGGCTGTCTGCGTTCCGATGGGAACTAGTTCTAGACGGCGAAGCCTTGCCGGATAGATGATACCGTATGTGTGCAATTCTGTAGAGAGATCGTAGTTTTGGTCTTAGTTTGAGAGTGCCTCCCGAAGGGCTGTCCGTGTGACCATCCGAGTTTTGGAGGTCCTCCCGAAGAGCTGTCCGAGTGACAGTCCGAATTTCGGAGGTCCTCCCAAAGGGCTGTCCACGACACTGTCCGTGGGACTGTCCGACCGCCTCCCGGAGGGCTATCTGCGGGGCAGACGAGGGTATACATCCTCGCGGTTGGGAGGTTGTAAATCCTAGCTGCGGGGATCTGCACGGTCGTTCGTCATCGACTCTACTTCCTCTACGCTACGAGTCGGTAACGAAAAGATCCAACCTTGTATGCAGTCTTCATAGTGGTCCTGGGCTAGTGCGTAGGTTGGAATTTTTTTGTTTTCTGCTGCGTTACCCTATAGTGGCATGAAGAGCCGTGCTATGCGTAGATGCAGGTTGCGATCTAGAATACATAGAGATGTATGGGTATTGCATATATAATTTTGGAGTAGATGAGATCTATTGCTGAAAATTATTTATGCGGGGTAGCAGATGAAATCTGTTACCCGATGTTCATGTTGCTTCCCGTGAATTTGCGTAGTCCTGATCTTGACGGTATGGTGTAATCTAATAAAGTTCTGGCAATCCGTGATCCTTTCATGCTGCTCCTGAGTATGCTGATTGACATATCAACGATGTGCTAACAGTTCTTTGGGTTCCATCATAGTTGAGAAACATGGATGTTTCGCAAGACGAAAGGGCAATGCAGATGTGATCTGCACGGGGGTCACGCGTATGACGAAGTTTAGTATGGGGCTCGAGATTTAATTATCTCGTGTTTCATACACCCTGGAAAGTTAATCTAGCAATTTGAATTATCATACTTGATGATGGACGTTGGTAGCTTCGGTTTGTTTCGAAACCTTAGAAGCCACATAAAACAAGTATTTGCATGGACTGATTAGAGGCGTCTAACTTGGTTTTACAGGATGGTTTGCATGTGCATGTGATGTGGTATAGTAGTATTCATAATAATTTGATTATGTATGAGATGACTATATGATGTAAATTGATTAACATGACCTACGTGTCATGATTCGGCATGATGGCTAGAGCCATATGATTGCACTTTAATGATCTGCGTGTCAACCTTATGTAATGCACTTATTTTATTAGCTATAGAGATAGCAATATTATCTGGTGCATCGACAAGGTGGTGGCAATCTTCGCAAAGGTGAACATCGACGCGAATGCCGAAGACGAAGAAATACAAGACTTCTCTGTCAGAAAGGGCTTTACCATATCATGCTATTATGAATTGCCTGAGATGTTTATCCCTTATGATGCACCCTTTTGATTGCGCGGTAGTCGCTTTTATTAGGTTGATCTCTCACAAAATATCAAGTAGTTAGTGTTCTCCCAAGTGTAGCATCGTCACGGCATCTTTCCTTTCGGGGTATCGCATGGATACATGGGTACGAACGATTGTACGGGTGTGAGGCGGGTGAGTTGAGACCTTGCAGTGTGATCACTTGGTTGTCTTGACGTTCAGGCATGAAAGTCATGAGCTCGGAACACACGCATCGAAAGATGAACAAGAGTCACATAGAGATGTGATTGGCAAGTTGGCCTACCGATTACAATTGTCGTCACTTGAGATGGATACATCCTTGGTGTTGAATTGCAATATGGATCTTGAATCACTCACAATCAATTATGAGGGATATTGATTTGAGTGGGAGCGCACTATAGAATTGAATTCTTTTAATTCTCAGTGCAATTAATTTTGAACAATGTCTAAGTGTGATTTGCATAAGAGTTGTAGAATAATGGCTCGCGTTTCCACCTTCCCTATTAAAATTGAATAGCTGTTAAATATCTGGTTAAAACTTTACGGTTGGTAACATAATGTGAGGATTGTCCTCAAGAGTGCCGAGAAGGACTTGTCCTATCGCATGCTTTCGGTATTCTCCCGCTAATGCTATGGATGATATGACTGTCGTCCTTCGATCCAAAAGCTAGAATTCTATTTCAGTCAAGTGCAATATGTTTGCTTCCATGAGACCCGAACTTCGAAAGTTTGGATAGTTATGTGATATTCATGGAATCTGAAAATCATTTTCAGAGACAGACAAAGGCTAAAAGATATGAGAAATCAAAAGCAATGTTTGTTTGCAAACTATTACAAAGGAGTTTACTATGCATTAGACTGATAAGAGAGGGATCCAGGAGAACGCCTGTCATATGATGAAAGTTGAATAAAACAACAACTTAAGATGAAAGGAAGTGTCCGAATGGTGTTAGTAAGACTTTCACGCCTAGGAAGTCCGAGGCTAATTCCACTCTTAAGTTGGATGCTTCTTCTGAGAGTAGGAGAAATACTAAAAGTTAAACTGTTAGAAGTACAATGGCAAAAGGGAAGAAGACTGGAATATCCAGCTCATGTATGAATGTCATACAAGTTTTTGATGTATAGAAGACTGGTCAAAGATATAGTTCTTGGGAATTATTGTTAAACATGTTAATCACTAATTCTTGGGTATTGTGAGTTAATCACAAATATACCCGCTTGATTGCATTTTGTTGCAACTCGATGTAAGAACTACTATGGCCTAAAAGACTAGTCAGGGATGAGGTTTAGATACATGCAAGGAACATAGTAAATTTTACTATGCCTTCCATCGGTATATTCCCTATGTATTAAATTTCATAAATCATTTTAGAGTTTCACACTCTAGCCCTTTGCATAAGGTATCTTGCAAGAAGGTTGTTCATAGGAGAACTTTTCATGTTCGGTGTTATGAATAACATAAGGGCCATACTTTCATTATGAATGAGATGTATGTTATGAATATGATAATAATATATTACCTCTAGGTTTACTTTTATAATTCATTTTAGAGTTTCATACACTCTGGCCCATTGCACAATGTTTGTTGCAAAAGAGTTGTTCATAAAAACAACAATTGTTGTTTAGTGTTATGAATAACATGAAGGGCCATGATTCCATCCTAGATGGGATGTATGTAATGAATATTGATGGAAATAAGATACATCCATAACACTGATGCTAAATGTTGCAAGACTAAAAGAATACCACACAGGTGTGGCAATACATTTGGTCACATTGGAGAAACCAGCATGGAAAATTCCATTATGATGGATTTTGAAGTCGTTTGATTTTGAATCATATGACACTTGCAACTTTCCTCTGAAAAGTGAAGTGACTAAAATACCGTTCATAGGCCATAATGAACGAGCAAAGAACATATTGGTAATCATACATTATGATGTCTGTAGTCCAATAAATGTTGTTACAAGTAGTGGATTTATCTATCTTCAGAAATGACTCAAGTAGATATATGTTTACTTGATGAGACGTGAGTCAGGATCTTTTTGAAATCATTCAAAAAGTTTTCAAAATTATGAAGAAAATATTGTAAGAAGAAAATTATGTTTCTACAATTCGATTGTAGAAAGGAATATTTGAGTTACAAGTTTAGCGAATGTCTGATGAGTTGTGAAAAGAGTTTCATAACTTGCACCTCCCGGAACACCACTGCAAAGTGGAAAATCCATGAAGATGTAATCGAACCATTTATGACATGGTAAGATCAAAGATGACATAAATAAAATTTTCATTATCCCTTTTTAAAGTGATGCTTTATAGACTGTGGCTTTTACACTGAAAAGAGCTCCATCAGGTCTGTTGAAATGATGTCATGGTATGGTACACCCAACCATGTTATATCTTTTCTTAACATTTGGAATATGGGGCTTGTGTAAAAGGTTACAAACCTATTCCAAATCAGACAAGTGCTACTTTGTAGGTTATCCCAAGAAAATGGGTATTCCTCCCTCAACTATACCGAGGCAAATAGGTTTGCCACGAAAGACGGTATGCTTTTTGAAGGAAATAGTTCTTTCAAAAAGGGGTGAGTGGGAGAACACAGCAACTCGACGAGATAAACAATCTCTTCGTCATCAGTTCAAAGGAAAGGAACCTTGGAAGTGATTCCAGGGTTTCCTACTGCAACTGATACGGAAGTCTCTACAATAAAATGTATGGACTTCGATCGAACTTGCAGCTGAACCTCATAGGCAAGGCTTGTGCAAACCTCTCAGGTGCGCAAACGAGATATTTTTGTTGGCCAACAGTATAGCTACGATACACAAGAGGAAGCGGTGATGGTCCCTGACTCCGGAATTGGCTAAATGCCAATACAATCCGAGATAGCTTCCATATAAATGTTTCAAGATTAAAATCTTGATAGACCTTTCGGAAGACTTAGAGTCTAACAAATATTTATGGAACTAAAAACTGATACGGATAAACATGTTTTATCCATAAAGCTCAACTTGTTGAAATAACAAGTTCAAGGAGTTGACTACGATGAGGTTGTTTCACCGTAGTGATGCTTAAAGTCGGTTCGGGTTCAACTAGCAATTAATACATTTTTCAATCATGAGATACGAAACATGGATGATGAAATGATTTCCATATGATGGAAATGTAACCAAGGACTTGCATGTGTTACAATCCAAGATATTTTGTCAATCTAGAGGATTCTACTAAGGGTGCAAACTTCAAAGTTCCAGCGATGGACAGAAGAGAACAAAATGGAGTTGGAATCTTCGTGTTTTGATGAAATGGTCAAAGAGGTTTGACTTCATCAATGGGTAATGAAGATGCCTGTAATTCAAGAAATTAAGTGGGAGCCTAATAATATTTCTAAAGACCTTGTGTGCTTGACACATTGTTAATTGGAAATAAATTTCTTGACATGAATTAAGACTTCATTTGAAAAGGGTTTTTTCGATGAAGTGCTTGGGATAAATAGCCTTAATATTAGGCATGATGATCTATGGAGATAGATTTACCTAATAGGTCTAAGCAATGAATACATATTGACAAGATGCTAAAACCTTTTAGCATTTAAAATGCCAAGGAGTGATTCTTGCCGAGGTCACATGGAAAGAGTTTTTGCAAGACTCAGTGTCCCAAAACAGTGATAAGTAAAATACATGATGGTGATTCCACACACTCTTGTGTTTGGATTAATCATGTATTTCATGGTATGTAAAAACAACCAGATATGTCCGATACTCCCAAACTGTTGCGAGTATAGATACCAAAGTGATAAAAGTACTGATCGAAGGACAACAGTGAAATATGTCATTGAGTACTAAAGTAGCACTGATGACATGTTTTCTCGCAAGCAGAGATCATGAAGATTTCATTATAAAAGGTTACATTGATACAGTCTTCATCCTCCATGCGATTTTCGATTTAAATTAAGGGTTTTGTGTAATACACAACATGGTGGCACGGTAGTTGGAAATTGTTCCAAACAAGATACTGTGGAGAATTCTATAACAAAGGCTAAGTATGTTGACGCTTTAGAAGCGACAAAGAAGTTGTTGAATCATATAGTTCATTCATGAACTTAGTATGGTTCCAAGATGGCTTTGATCTATGGGACACTATTGCAGATAGTTGCTCCATAGCTCAGTCTAAGGAATCAGGTTTTGACCAATGATTCACACATATGCAAAGCCAAGTCCACACGGAGCTGAAGTTGTAAGATCCGTTGGACATCAGGCTATACCACAAGCGAAGAATAGTTTACACCAGTATGCCATAGGTGTAAAGTGCATTAGCATTGACTAGATTATTGACTCTAGTGCAAGTGGCAGTCGGTAGGAGATATGCCCTAGAGGCAATAATAAATGTTATTGATTATCTCCCTATTCATAATTATGTTTATGTTCCATGCTATAACAGCAATGATTCCCGAGTCTGCAAATAAAATGAGGCTTGAAGGACGACTCATATGCACGTGTGGAATAATAAATGGTAAAATGTATTCCTAGTCTGGCCTCTAAGACTGGCTCAAGTATTGCATGATGATCCTATTTTCCTGATCATGGGCATGGCTATGCCGACAATTTTTAGGACACAATGTTAGAAGAACATTTATGTTGAATCAACCTGAATTGATGTAATGCTATGGGATACATTCGTCATAAGTTAATGGTTAATAACACAGAGAAGTTAATGTTTGCATAATTCCTTAGACCATGAGAGTATCAAGTTTCTTCATGCTTGCTTCATGAACTTTGGGGTTTGTCAAACGTCATCCGTAAATGGGTGGCTATTACGGCGGCTTACGGGTTCATGGAAAAGTATGTCAAGTAACTAGATAGCTAAAGATTGGGATTTGCTCCTCCGGCGATGGAGAGATATCTGTGAGCCCTCTCGGTGTTACGGTATCCATCCTCGTCTGGCTAGACACTTTGTGATTTGATCAAGGGTATGCCGGAACACGGGAACAAGAAAAGAGAACAATACTGGTAATGAGGTAACTGTCATAGTGGACATGTTTTTGTTCCACGGGGATGCCAACGTGTCTCACCTCGTGTATTTGTAACATATCATGAAGCAACTGGAATAGCACACGGCAACTGGAGGTTCACTCGAACATTCTTTCGTGTGCGTATATGGGTCAATATGGGTGTCCACGTCTCTGATGTTGATCATTGATCGGAAGGGGTTTCGGGTCATGTCTATACTTCACCGAACCTATAGGGTCACATGCTTAAGGGTCATCTATCTGCTGAATACTAGACAAGGAGTCCGAGAGAAAGTCACTGGAAAAGTTTTCGAGACAACGGAAAGGTTCCGGAGAGAACACCGAAAAAGCTTTGATAAAACGGAAAAGTTGTTTCGGATAAAACCATTGATCCAAAAAGGTTTCGGCAAGAACCGGGAATGTTTTGGAGGTTGCCAGATTGGTCTAGTAATTTCTGGATTTTTTCCGAAGAATAAACCGAAAAAGGTTTTCAGAGCTCCCGGAATTGTTTACCGGGTAAACGAAGATGGTTTTAAATTAAACCACCATACCGGAAATGTTCCGGAGCACGTCCATATAATTTTAGAGGGTGCCAGAAATGTTTTGGGACCTTTCGGATTTTTTCAGAAGTAATAGTCGCGAAAAACATCTTGTCCCAGCATGAGGGGACAAGATCCCACGATGCGTGGGGCTTTTTTGGGGCGCCCCCCTTGAGGGGGCAGCCCCTTGTGGCTGGACAAAGGTGTTGGGGGCCCCCATGGTGGGGGGAAGCCTCCACAAATGGTGGAGAGTGTTGGGAGGAAGGTGGGGCCCCATGGGGGAACACCATGGACAAGGGAACATGTTTTCTCCATGTTTGGTGGGAACATGTTTTCTTGTTTGGTGGGTGCATGTTTTGTGGGCTGAAATAGTTTCGTAGAGCTGAAAGGTTGCCTGAGTTCTGGTGGGAACTAGTTCTGGACGGCGAAGCCCTGCCGGATAGATGATATCGTATGTGTGGAACTCTGTAGAGAGATCATAGTTCCGGTCTTAGTTCAAGAGTGCCTCCCGAAGGGCGGTCCGTGTGACCATCCGAGTTTTGGAGGTCCTCCCAAAGGGCTGTCTGAGTGACAGTCCAAGTTTCAGAGGTCCTCCCGAAGGGCTGTCCGCGACACCGTCCAGGGGACTGTCCGTCCGCCTCCAGGAGGGCTATCCACGGGGTAGATGAGGGTATACTGTTGGGGAACGTCGCATGGGAAACAAAAATTTTCCTATGCACACGCAAACCTATCCATGGTGATGAGCATCTACGAGAGGGAGAGTGGATCTATGTACCCTTGTAGATCGCTAAGCGGGAAGCGTTAAGAAACGCGGTTGGTGTAGTCGAACTTCTTCGCGATCCAAATCGCCGAGCGTCCCGCGATCCAATCACGAACCGTCCCGCGAACACATCATGATCCATCCCGCGAACTCATCACGATCCGTCTCACGATCTTGATCATGATCTGTCCCGCGAACTCATCACGATCCGTTCCGTGATCACATCACGAACCGTCTCGCGATCTCGATCACGGTCCTTCCGATCTAGCGCCGAACGGACGGCACATCCGCGTTCAGCACACGTGCAGCTTGATGACGATCTCCACCGTCTCGATCCAGCGAGAGGAGGTGGAGAGGAGAGAGAGTTCACTGGCAGCGTGACGGCGCTCCGGTGATGGTGGTGGAGCAATTCCGACAGGGCTTCACCTAAGCGCTGCAGAAAACCGATCTAGAGGAGAAACTATGCACCGGTGTATAGGGTAGTACGAGGCCGGAAATTCTGTCCAAAAACCACCCAATCCACTAGTATATATAGGAGGAGAGTAGAGGAGAGGCATCCAAGGCCTTTGGGTCGGCCGAAATAGGAGGTGGGAAGCAATCCTACTTCACCTCCAATCCTAGTTGGAGTAGGATTGCCTCCTATTGGCTGATTTTCCACTTTTTGCTTTAGGACTTTCTCTCCTGCGCCATGGGCCTTTGTGGCTGTTTTCCCAGCCCACTAAGGGCTGATTATTATTCTCCCACAGCCCATGGACCTCTTGGGGTCGAAATACCCCTCCCGAAGGCCTCCCGGTACACTACCGACACTCCCGGTACACTACCGGCACTCCCGGTACACTACCGATGAGCCCGAAACTTTTCTGGAAACCAAACTGAGACTTCCTATATATGAATCTTTACCTCCGGACCATTCCGGAGCTCCTCGTGATCTCCGGGATCTCATCCGGGACTCCAAACAAACTTCGGTCACCACCATACATAACTCTACACTATCGAAACGTCACCGAACCTTAAGTGTGCAGACCCTGCGGGTTCGAGAACTATGTAGACATGACCGAGACACCTCTACGGTCAATAACCAATGGCGGGACCTGGACGTCCACATTGGTTCCTACATATTCTACGAAGATCTTTATCGTTCGAACCTCTATGTCAAAGATTCAGTTAATCCCGTATAACGTTCCCTTTGTTCTTCGGTATGTTACTTGCCCGAGATTCGATCATCGGTATCTCCATACCTAGTTCAACCTCGTTACTGGCAAGTCTCTTTACTTGTTCCGTAATACAAGATCCCGTGACTAACACTTAGCCACATTGCTGCAAGGCTTGTTGTGATGTTGTATTACCGAGAGGGCCCTGAGATACCTCTCCGTCACACGGAGTAACAAATCCCAGTCTCGATCCATGCCAACTCAACAGACACCATCGGAGATACCTGTAGAGCACCTTTATAGTCACCCAGTTACTTTGCGACGTTTGATACACACAAGGCACTCCTTCGATATCCGTGAGTTGCATGATCTCATGGTCATAGGAACATATACTTGACATGCAGAAAACAGTAGACATAAACTGACACGATCATATGATATGTTTGTAGTTTGGGTCTTATCCATCACATCATTCTCCTAATGATGTGATCCCGTTATCAAATGACATCTCATGTCGATGGATAGGAAACCTTAACCATCCTTTGATCAACGAGCTAGTCCATTAGAGGCATACTAGGGACATGGTTTTGTCTATGTATCCACACATGCATTTAAGTCTCCGATCAATACAATTATAGCATGGATAATAAACGATTATCATGAACAAGGAAATATGATAATAACTAATTTATTATTGCCTCTAGGGCATATTTCCAACAGTCTCCCACTTGCACTAGAGTCAATAATCTAGTTCACATCACCATGTGATTCGCATTGTTATGAATCTAACACCCAATGAGTTCTGGGGCTCGATCATGCTTTGCATGTGAGAGAGGTCTTATAGTCAACGGGTCTGCGATATTCAGATCTGTGTGTACTTTGCAAATCTCTATGTCAAACCGTAAACACTGCTACCACACTCCACTTGGTACTATTTCCAAATGGTTGCTCCACTATACGTATCCAGATTGCTACTACGAGTCATCCGGATTAGTGTTAAAGCTTGTATCGACGTAACTCCTTAAGACAAACTCTTTATCACCTCCATAATTGAGAAACATCTCCTCAGTCTCTTAGTTACTGAGGATAATCTTGACCGCTGTCCAGTGATCCACTCCTGGTTCACTCTTGTACCCCCTGACGGACTCATGGCAAGGCACACACAGGTGCGGTACATGGCATGGCATAATATAGAGCCTATGGCTAAGGCATAGGGGACGACGTTAGTCCTTTCTCTTTCTTGTGCCGTTGTCGAGCTTTGAGTCTCACTCAACTTTCACACCTTACAAATCAGGCGAGAACTCTTTCTCTGACTGATCCATTTTGAACTCTTTCAAAATCTTGTCAAGGTATGCACTCATTGAAAGTCTCATCGAGCATCTTGATCTATCTCCATAGATTTTGATGCTCAACAATTAGGTAGCTTCATCCAGGTCTTCCTTTGAAAATCACTTTCCAAATGACCGTTTTATGCTTTCCAGAAACTCTACATTATTTCTGATCAACAATATGTCATCCACATATACTTATCAGAAATTCTATAGTGCTCCCACTCACTTTATTGCAAATACAAGTTTCTCGTAAACTTTGTATAAACATCAAAACTTTGATCACCTCATCAAAGCGTATATTCCAACTCCGAGATGCTTGCTTCAGTCCATGGAAGGATCACCGAAGCTTGCACACCTTTTAGCATCCTTAGGCCTGACAAAACCTTCTCGTTGTATCACATACAACCTTTCCTCAAGTAAACCGTTAAGGAAACGATGTTTTGACATCCATCTGCCAGATTTCATAATTGAAAACACAACAACTGCTAACATAATTCCAACAGACTTTAGCACCACTACGAGTGAGAAAGTCTCATCGTAGTCAACTCCTTGAACTTGTCACAAACATCTTTGCAACAAGTCGAGCTTTACAAATAGTGACATTCACCATCAGTGTCTGTCTTCATTTTAAAGATCCATTTGTACTCAACGACCTGCCGTCCAACGAGCAAGTCTACCAAAGTCTACACTTGG
This sequence comes from Hordeum marinum, assembly GCA_022496015.1. NCBI lineage: Eukaryota > Viridiplantae > Streptophyta > Magnoliopsida > Poales > Poaceae > Hordeum > Hordeum marinum. The sequence goes on along the minus strand of CM039677.1, from coordinate 21,689,568 downwards.
TTTTCATACATGGATCCTATCTCGGATTTCATGGCCTCTAACCATTTGTCGAAATTCGGGCCCATCATCGCTTCTCCATAGCTCGTAGGTTCGTCGTTGTCCAACAACATGATCTCCAAGACAGAGTTGTCGTACCACTTAGGAGTAGTACACATCCTTGTCGACCTACGAAGTTCGATAGTAACTTGATCCTGAAGCTTCATGATCATCATCATTAACTTCCTCTTCAACTAACGTAGGCTTCACAGAAACATCTTTCTGCGCTGCGCTACTCTTTGGTTGAACAAAGGTTTAACAACCACATCAAGTTCTATCTTCCTCCCACTCAATTCTTTCGAGAGAAACATTTCCTCGAGAAAGGATCTGTTTAAGCAACAAACACTTTCCACTAGGATCTGAGATTGAAGGTCACCCAACTGATCTTAGGGTATTCTATGAAGATGCAATTTGTCCGCCTTGGGTTCGACCTCATTAGGTGAAAACATTTTCCACACAAGTGTCACATCCCCAAATAATAAGAAATGACAGCTTAGGTTTCTATCAAACCATAATTCACATGGTGTCATCTCAACGGATTTAGATGGTGCCCTATTTAAAGTGAATGTAGTTGTCTCTAATGCATAACCCAAAATTATAGTAGTAAAACGACAAGAGACATCATAGCACGCACCATGTCCAATAGAGCATAACTATGATGTTCGGACACACCCTCACACTATGGTGTTCCAGGTGGCGTTTAGTTGTGAAACAACTTTCACATTGTCTTAAGTTGTATGCCAAACTCGTGACTCAGATATTCACCTCCACGATCATATCGCAGTCATTTTTATCTTCTTGTCACGATGATCTTTAAACTTCACTCTGAATTTGCTTGAACCTTTGAAACGATTTAGACTTGTGTTTCATTAAGTAAATATACACTATATCTACTCAAATCATCAGTGAAGGTAAGAAATAATGATATCCACTGCACGCTACAAGACTCACTAGATTGCATACATCAACGTGTATCATTTCCAATGAATCACTTGCCCGCTCCATCGAACGGGGTCCTTTAGTCATCTTGCCCAAGAGGCATGGTTCGCATGTCTCAACCGATTCGAAATCGAATGAGTCCAAATATCCATCAGCATGGAGTTTCTATATGCGCTTTATACCAATATGACATTTAGCGGCAGTGCCACAAGTATGTGGTACTATCATTATTAACTTTGTATCTTTTGACATCAATGTTATGAACATGTGTAATACTATGATCAAGATTCAACAAACCATTCTCACTGGGTGCATGACCATTGAAGGTATTATTCATGTAAACGGAATAACCATTATTCTCTAACTTAAATGAATAACTGTATTGCAATAAACATGATCTAATCATGTTCATGCTCAACGCAAAACACCAAATAACATTTATTTAGGTTTGTCACTAATCCTGAAGGCAGAGAGAGCGTGCGATGTTGATCACATCAACCTTGGAAACACTCCCAACACATATCGTCACCTCACCCTTAGCTAGTTCTCCGTTTATTCCGTAGCTTTTATTTCGAGTTACTAACATTTAGCAACCGAACCGGTATCCAATACCCATGTGCTACTAAGAGTACTAGCAAGGTACACATTAGTAACCCGTATATCAAATATACTTCTATCAATGTTGCCAGCCTTCTTATCTACCAAGTATCTAGGGTTGTTCCGCTTCAGCGACCGCTCACCTCATAACAGAAGCACTTAGTCTCGGGTTTGAGTTCAACTTTGGGTTGCTTCACTGGAGCAACAACTTACTTGCTATCCATGAAGTTTCCCTCCTTGCTCTTGCCCTTCTCGAAACTAGTGGTTTGATTAACGATCAACACTTGACGCTCCTTCTTGATTTCTACCTTCGCGGTGTCAAACATCGCGAACAGCTCAGGGATCAACATTTCCTTCCCTGGCATTTTATAGTTCATCACCAAGTTCTAGTAGCTCAGTGATAGTGACTTGGAGAACTACATCAATCACTATCTTATCTGGAAGATCAACTCCCACTCGATTCAAGCGACTGTAGTACCCAGACAGTCTGAGCACATGCTCAACGATTGAGCTATTCTCTTTCATCTTGCAGGCAAAGAATCTCGTTGGAGATCCTATATCTCGCAACTCGGGCACGAGCCTGAGATCACAATCTCAGCTCTTAGAACATCTCAAATGTTCCGTGATGTTCAAAATGTTTCGGAGCCTCAATTCTAAGCCGTAATGCATGATGCACTAAACTATGAAGTAGTCATCGAAACGTGCCTGTCAGATGTTCACAACATCTACAGACGACGCTAGATGGGGTGGCGCACCGAGCGGTGCATTAAGGACATAAGCCTTTTGTGCAGCAATGAGGACAATCCTCAGATCACGGACCCAGTCCGCAATTTTGCTACCAACATCTTTCAATTCTATTTCTCTAGGAACATATAAAAATACAAGGGAGCTACAATGCGAGCTGGTAATCTACAACATAATTTGCAAAGACACTTTGACTATGTTCATGATAATGAGTTCAATTAATCATATTACTTAAGAACTCCCACTCAAATTGACATCCCTCGGGTCATTCGAGTGATGCATGATCCAAATTCACCAACTCAAGTCCGATCATCACATGAGTTAAGGTGGCTTCAATGGTGAACATCATTATGTTGATCATATCCACTATATGACTCATGCTCGACCTTTCGGTCTCTTGTGTTCCGAGGCCATGTCTGTACATGCTAGGCTCGTCAAGTTTAACCCGAGTGTTCTGTGCGTGCAAATCTGGCTTGCACCCGTTGTATGTGAACGTAGAGTCTATCACACCCGATCTTCACGTGGTGTCTCAACACGACGAACTTTCGCAATGGTGCACACTCGGGGAGAACACAGTTCATCTTGAAATTCAAGTGAGGGATCACCTTATAATGCTACCGCCGTACTAAGCAAAACAAGGTGCATAAAAGGATTAACATCTCATGCAATTCATACGTGACATGATATGGCCATGAACTTGTGTTTAAGATCTCCATCTTCGGAACACCAGCATGATCTCCATCGTCACCGGCACAACACCATGATCTCCATCATCTTGATCTCCATCAATGTGTTGCCATTGGGGTTGTGGCGCCAGCCCTGCTTCTACTTCTATTGCTACCGCTTAGCGATAAACTAAAGCATTACATAGCGCTTAATGATTGACACGCAGGTCATACAATAATTAAAGGCAACCCTATGGCTCCTGCCGGTTGCCGTACTCAACGACATGCAAGTCGTGAAATTCTATACATCACATGATCATCTCATACATCACATATATCCCATCATGTAATTGGCCATATCACATCACAACATACCCTGCAAAAACAATTTAGACGTCCTCTAATTGTTGTTGCATGTTTTACGTGGCTGCTACGGGTATCTAGCAAGAACGATTCTCACCTACGCATAAAACACAACGGTGATACATAGATTGCTTTTCAACCTTCTCAAGGACCGCCTTTGTCGGATCCGATCCAACTAAAGTGAGAGAAACTCTCACCCGCAAGCCATCTAAGCAACAAGTTGCGTCGAGGGAACCGGTCTCTCGTAAGCATACTTGTAATGTTGGTCCGGTCCGCTTCATCTCACAATCCCGCTGAACCAAAATCCGACCAAGGGAGGAAGCAATCTAAGCATTAACGCCCACAAACCTTTTGTGTTCTACTCGAGATCTCATCGAACCATCAACCTAGCTCATGATGCCACTGTTGGGGAACGTCGCATGGGAAACAAAATTTTTCCTACGCACACGCAAACCTATCCATGGTGATGAGCATCTACGAGAGGGAGAGTGGATCTATGTACCCTTGTAGATCGCTAAGCGGGAAGCGTTAAGAAACGCGGTTGGTGTAGTCGAACTTCTTCGCGATCCAAATCGCCGAGCGTCCCGCGATCCAATCACGAACCGTCCCGCGAACACATCATGATCCGTCCCGCGAACTCATCACGATCCGTGTCACGATCTTGATCACGATCTGTCCCGCGAACTCATCACGATCCGTTCCGTGATCACATCACGAACTGTCTCGTGATCTCGATCACGGTCCTTCCGATCTAGCGCCGAACGGACGGCACCTCCGCGTTCAGCACACGTGAAGCTTGATGACGATCTCCACCGTCTCGATCCAGCGAGAGGAGGTGGAGAGGAGGGAGAGTTCACCGGCAGCGTGACGGCGCTCCGGTGATGGTGGTGGAGCAATTCCGGCAGGGCTTCGCCTAAGCGCTGCAGAAAACCGATCTAGAGGAGAAACTATGCACCGGTGTAACGGGTAGCACGTGGCCGGAAATTCTGTCCAAAAACCACCCAATCCACTAGTCTATATAGGAGGAGAGGAGAGGAGAGGCAGCCAAGGCCTTTGGGTCAGCCGAAATAGGAGGTGGGAAGCAATCCTACTTCACCTCCAATCCTAGTTGGAGTAGGATTGCCTCCTATTGGCTGATTTTCCACTTTTTGCTTTAGGACTTTCTCTCCTGTGCCATGGGCCTTTGTGGCTGTTTTCCCAGCCCACTAAGGGCTGGTTATTATTCTCCCACAGCCCATGGACCTCTTGGGGTCGAAATACCCCTTCCGGAGGCCTCCCGATACACTACCGGCACTCCCGGTACACTACCGATGAGCCCAAAACTTTTCCGGAAACCAAACTGGGACTTCCTGTATATGAATCTTTACCTCCGGACCATTCCGGAGCTCCTCGTGACGTCCGGGATCTCATCCGGGACTCCGAACAAACTTCGGTCACCACCATACATAACTCTACACTACCGAAACGTCACCGAACCTTAAGTGTGCACACCCTGCGGGTTCGAGAACTATGTAGACATGACCGAGACACCTCTACGGTCAATAACCAATGGCGGGACCTGGACGTCCACATTGGTTCCTACATATTCTACGAAGATCTTTATCGGTCGAACCTCTATGTCAAGGATTCAGTTAATCCCGTATAACGTTCCCTTTGTTCTTCGGTATGTTACTTGCCCGAGATTCGATCGTCGGTATCTCCATACCTAGTTCAACCTTGTTACTGGCAAGTCTCTTTACTCGTTCCGTAATACAAGATGCCGTGACTAACACTTAGCCACATTGCTTGCAAGGCTTGTTGTGATGTTGTATTACCGAGTGGGCCCTGAGATACCTCTCCGTCACACGGAGTAACAAATCCCAGTCTCGATCCATGCCAACTCAACAGACACCATCGGAGATACCTGTAGAGCACCTTTATAGTCACCCAGTTACGTTGCGACGTTTGATACACAAAAGGCACTCCTCCGATATCCGTGAGTTGCATGATCTCATGGTCATAGGAACATATACTTGACATGCAGAAAACAATAGCAATAAACTGACACGATCATATGCTATGTTTGTAGTTTGGGTCTTATCCATCACATCATTCTCCTAATGATGTGATCCCATTATCAAATGACATCTCATGTCCATGGCTAGGAAACCTTAACCATCATTTGATCAACGAGCTAGTCCATTAGAGGCATACTAGGGACATGGTTTTGTCTATGTATCCACACATGCATTTAAGTCTCCGATCAATACAATTATAGCATGGATAATAAACGATTATCATGATTAAGGATATATGATAATAACTAATTTATTATTGCCTCTAGGGCATATTTCCAACAGGTATACATCCTTGCGGTTGGGAGGTTGTAAATCCTAGCTGCAGGGATCTGCACCGCCGTTCGTCATCGACTCTACTTCCGCTGCGCTACGAGTCGGTAACGAAAAGATCAAACCTTGTATGCAGTCTTCATAGTGGTCCTGGGCTGGTGCGTACGTTGGATTTTTTTTTCTGCTGCGTTACCCTACAATATTGTCAATGCTCACCTTGAAGTATGGATACCATCTTGGGCTTCCGTGAATCTTGGGTGGAGTCCGGCCAGATGGTCTCCTGATCATCTCTCCTATAAGCTCCCCAACAACAAAAAGCACCTTCTTGAAGTACCTAGAAATGGTCTCCATTGATCTCCTGGACGTGTTGTGAATGACCCTGAACCTCTGGTTATGTACAACAACATGGAGGAACATGTGGCCACTTGCTTTTCCACATAGGTGTTGATGTTATCTTGTAGCAGCCCCTTGCTCATGAAGGTCTCAATAAGCCTCGCAAATGGTGCTCTTTTCATTCGAAGCATCCACAGAGCCTCGACGTCACTGCAGTTGTAGATGTAGTTCAGATTTTGGATCCTCTCTTGATCCCGGATAAACATTGGACCATAGCGCATCAAAGGTCTCCCAACATGACAAACAACTCTCCGGTGCATGAACATGACCCATGCTTGGATCACACTTATCAATGCTGCTGCCTGAATTATCAGTCTTTTCCGTGCGTCCATAACCTAGTCGACATCGATGGTTCGTTTAGTGGGAAATCAATCCTACGCCTTGCCTAACGTCCTAACCACCGTCCTAACAAAGGGGGGAAGGGGTTCTGCTTACCGACATCGGAGACGAGGATGACGTACGGGGAACCGTGGCCAACAGCATGGGGAGCACCAGATCCGCTGCAAACGCCGCCGCCTCTTTCGCCGCCGCCGCGGTCTCTAGCGCAGATCTGAAATCGTAGCCACCACCGGTGGTGAGGCAGTAGGGAAGAAAGTGGCTATGGGTGAGCGAGTAGAAAGGGGGATGAGGCTAGATTTGGCGCCGGGACGGCGCGCCAGGTTTTCCATCTCCCACCATCCCCTCTCGCCCTTGCGTTGCACCCGCCCGTGCGACCTCGCGCCGCACTCAACCTGGCTCGCGAGAAACTACCGATCCGGGCGTTTCCAACGAGCCAGGCTCTAGGTTGCTTTGAGAAGCGTGCGATGCAGGCCCAACAGTGAAACCAGACAACGAAACAGGCCTCTTCCTTCCCGCACGTCCTGGTTGGGCTCAATGCGTGCAACCAAACACGCCCTAAAGCAATCCCATGTACATTCTTAATCTCAGTAACTGCAAGTCCTCAGCTATGACGCAATTCATGGTGGCTGAGGAGGAGGTCGACTTTCCATCCACTCAGCTTCTAGACCCTGACCAGACATCAATTCATGTTGGAAGCTACAGCAGAGAAGGAGGTTCATCGAGGGCAGTTTAGAGCAAATCAGATATGGTTGCCATTGTTGGTAAAGCTTCAGCGTGGAGGAACTATGGTAGAGTGGTGGCGCCGCGTTTAGCTTCCTTACACTGCTGGAGTTCGTCACCTATGCAGGTAAGTAATCCATTATACTTAAATTTGGGATGTATTCTAAGACCGTCTTAGTTAATCACAAATTCCTAATAAAATACATTAATCCTTAACGTATGACTAGAAAACATGGTACTGGACATGTCCATCTATCACCTATCGGTACTGTTCATTAGCTGATCATGCACTCTACGGAACGAGTAGAATCACGCTACGAGTGGTCTGCATCTCCTACAGCAGCAGAATCATATATTAGCGTTTGCACCTGTGAAACGCTCCTGATCCGGTTGCTCGGCATATATTCAATCTCCCCACCTTCCAAGTTCTGAGCACGCAGCAACTTAGCATTTTCAGTTGATGAATATATCCCATGACGATGGTTGATGCAGTGGAGGTTGTGTATGTACCTTTTTTTAAAACTCATGGAGGAGATGTACCTACGACTGCTTGAAGTTAATTGGGTGGATGCAGTCATCGGTGACGCACATTACAGCCAAGATTAATCGGCATCATTGACCAGCTCGGCCGATGCTTTTGTGCCACAGCAAAACACATCAGCGCCAACTTGTGTGGGATGAGAAGGCGTTGGGCTGCATGCCAGTGTCGGCCTGTGCCAGAGGGACAAGACGACGGCCTCAGCCTCGGAGATGCTCTCGGTGCACTGCAATCAGCATTGCAAATTCAGAGTACGGTCTTTCTATTCTCATCTTTAATTCCTTTGTGTATAAATTACTAACTGCATGTACAGAATTACTCACATATAGGCTATACCACATGGGAAAGATCATGAATGTTGCGGTTCAATTATAATCTATTTGCAATACCAGATTTTTTTAGATGTTTTGAGAGAAGTGTTCATATTTACAGATCAAAACATAATGTTGTGGCCGTTTGATTTCTTCATCATAACAAGAAGAGGAAGTGCACACGTGTTGAAGTCAGGTTTAGGCATCCATGTGTGTAAGAAAAACATTGTCTAATGGCTGATTATATGTTTCTTAAATAAAAATAATTATACAATAAGATTACATGACGTAGCAAGCAGAACCTAGAAAAATATGAATGAAATTGCAAATAAAGTTTTTCGTGACCATGATTATATGTATATTAGTTTAATCATAGTATATCCTCAACAGATTTATTTTTACGTTTTATTTTGTAATGCTGATTTGTTCACAAAAATGGTAATATTAGTAGTAGGAACTAATATTTTTGTACCATATTAGTAGTATAATTTATCATGAAAGTGTAAACTAATTATTGTAAAGCTTTTTCCCACAACATAACCTATTACATGCAGGTGTTAAGGTGAGATAGTAATATAACCAAATGTTAAGAGTGAAAGTTATTATATTATAGAGATAAGTGCATCATTTCATTTCATTGTCTAACAAATAAGTACTCCCTCAGTTTCAGTTTAGTTCGCATATTAGTATTGTCTGGAGTCCGAATTCTACAATACCGAAACAATACCATTAGATTAATTATTGAATATATTTATACATCTTATATATATTTTTAAATGAACTTATTAGGAAGTATAAAAATCAGTCATTCCAAGCAACCCACCAGATGAATTTAAATTTACTGGCAATAAGATTAATTATCACTCATTTTTTTAGGTTAGCCCGTGCAAATGCACGGTCGACGACTAGTTAGATGAATTGGGTCGGGTTAGTGATTTGCCACATTTAACAAGCTTGGTACGTACACTTTATACAAGATTGATGCAGCTGATTAGCACATTAGTGCTGGGAAATACTTTTTCTGGGAAATTTAATTTTGAAGGAAATGATTGACAAGTTCAACTATGATAATTATCTATGAAATATACAGAATATTATGTGCATTACTTTGGGCAATTATGGCGTTCGATTCATAAAACCTTAATATGTTCCTTCTAAATATTATTCACACATTATTTGGTATGTGGCTAAATGAAGTAGAGACACATACTACGAGACAAATTTGGATAGGAGTATGGAGTTACTTTGGGCTACATAGAACTGCAGGAATGATATGGTTTTTAACCGACAAAATCGTATAAATTTTTTGTAGGTAATCTACAGGGCAACTACTTGGATCCGTATGGTCGTTACTCACTGCCGTAGAAGCCAAGAATCCTATGGTTTCTAGGTATATCCACTGGAAAACGGTAGCTCGGGATATCTCAATCGGTTTGGATGACGGTCCAGTAATGGGCTAGGCGTTTAGTCATCTCGTCTTATTTCCACTGGTTGTGGCGTATTTTCATATTTCCTATTACTTTGTTTATTGCTTCGATTGAGTTTGTACTAGACTGCAAACTTTTTGGATTATTAGCTTAATAAAATTACTACGTGCATCACTCAGGCCGGTAGTAATCCTTCTTTTCTAAAATAAAATATAATATGCAAAGAATGGTAAGAACTCCAAACCACTCAAAGGATCTCATAATCACTCATTTATGAATATCTTCCACACAGTAAATAACTAATACTCCCTCCGTTCGGAAATACTTGTCCTAAAAATGGATGTACCTAGACTTCTTTTACTTCTGGATACATCCATTTTATTTATTTCTTTGACAAGTAGTCCTAGTGTACATAAATGTTCTCAACCAACCATGATGCATAGTACATTTCAATAAAAAAAATCTCTCTGCTTCAAGTGCTTCACTAGTCTTCTCTACTATAAGAACTTGTGACTAGTTTAGCAAAAACATGGCTAAAGAAGTAGATAAAGGTACTGCCGACTAGCCAGCAAGTAGCATCATAGATGCATGTGTATGTATATTTGGAAATGCAGAGAACTTTAGAATAGAAGACATCAGGATGCGAAATCGTAGCATGAGATGGCATCTGTGTAATCCACCGTTCATTGCTCCGGCGACCATGTAATGCACCGTTGCTCCGGCAACCAATGTTTTGTGGTCTAATCACCATCAACTGGTTTGGTCCAGTCACCTTCAAGAAATTTCTCCCAATGTTTCTACTGGGAGTTCAATGCTTCAATTTGGCCGGTTCAACTTTAAGTGCAGAGCTGCATTTTGTGTTGGCAACATTTTATTTTTTCTGGATACCTAGATAATCTGGTGGAACTAAAAAAGGGGGCACAGACTCCGTAGCAGCAACAGAAAAAAACGAATGGGAAGGTAGCCTCGGACGTCGTGTCAGCCATCATCCGCAGTTCTATCTTCTGCAATGTCAACGATCCTAAATAGCAAGGTTTAGGCGATGGTTTGGTGCCCTGGGTGAGATTGGAGTCTTGCGCCAACCTTTCAGGGTAGGATGGACGACAGAATACATCCAACTTGGTTAATATATAGAACCGAAGGCGCTTGACAAATCTGTTGCTCATCATGCATATACTGCATCTTTGGCCAATTGCAGACAACATGAACTTTAAGGTTAAGCTAATACAGGATAGCAAGTAGATACCAAATCTTTAATGCTCGGACGATAGTAAAGACTAGGGAAAGCTCTTCAAAACAGTTTTACCAAGAGACTTCATCCAGTTACTACTAACTAGTCGTCAACCCGTGCAGCCGCACGGTCTAGATACTTCACATAACACATCAATGTGAATTATTAAACAACACATATATATATATATATCGAAAACTATGTAGGCAAATTACACATGCACTATGTAGTATAACTATTGAAAATAACTAACCATTTATGTATACAATTATATATTAGGTTAGGACTAAATTATATTTCTTTAGTAAGTCGGTGATTCAATATTTGAAGTATATGCACCACTATTAGAATTTTAAATTTTTAGTGAAACTTCATAATGATATAGGAGTATAAGGAAAATATAATACATTTGGAAGAAAGTAAAGTTTATTGTGCGAAATTACTACATGCATAAAAATATACATGCATATTTCATGTGCATATAACATTGTAACAAACAGAAACAAAAGCAAAACAGACATATGTTCTGACGTATTACTCCTTATTTTTACAAATTGTTTACATTGTTACAGAATGTGATTTAGACCAGCCATCCAAACTTTTGTAGTCATGTAAGCATCGTTACACACACCAGGGATTTATTTACTTTATGCTTTATTGTAGCACCAACAACTACACTATATATTTCCCATGATCCCTTTGGAGTCTTACTGCTCTTCTTTGAAATGTATTATTTTACAATGATAATGTTTATGCATGATGACCAACAAAAAAAAAGCTTTGTTGCACTCAAAATTTAACTTCTACAAATGAATAAAAGAGTTAAACTATTCCTTGATGGTGCGAAGGGTATCAACTGATTAACTCTAGCTTCAAGGAGAATCCTTGAAAACATGAAAACCTGCACCATATGAACACCATCATTTTGGTTCGATGATAATGTGCAGCGGACATAATAAATAAGTTACTCCTGGTGTTGTAGAATTTTAATCGGAAGCAATCAGCAGTTTGGCTACTGGCCTACAACACTTTCAAGTAGAAAAAGGTGCAATAATGTGTCATTTAAATGTACATGTGTCATATGTACCTTTGTTTATTAGAGCATTCTATATGTACCTCTACAATCATGCATATAAATCATTATACTACAAATGTATTTGCTAGCTTTTCCATGTCCCACTACTCATACATATTTTCTCCAGGCATGTTCTCAGCGATAGTTTAATAAATTCTGATAGAATTTACATTATACAATAAATATCACTGAAAGTACAAAATCATGGCATTTATAATCTTAGGATGGATATTGGAAATAGCACACAGATTTCTCAACCTGAAGTGTTACATTATCTTAATAACTTGAAACACACATCTATGTAATGCATATGTATGTAGTTTCTACGAGTTGGATGAAAGGAAAACCAATTCTATCAAACATGCCAACTCCATATAAAAATAGATAAGCAATTCTCACGATTAATATTCCCCAGAAGACAGCTTCCAAATAGTATTTTTTTCTCCCGTTTAGAAAAAATAATGAGAATAACTAATCCATGGTATTACCAATTCTTTTGTAATTTTGATATGACGTTCAAGCAGTAACAACAGTAACAATCGAAGATTCTAGACACATTCAAGCTGTAACGAAAGCATATGAAACCACAACTCTGCAAGCATTTACACGAAGAGAAAAAGGGGAAATCTGAGTGATGTTTATAAAGCTTAAGCAATCCCTTTCCTCTAACATCCTATTCTTATTGTATTAAAGAAACATTTTCTCTGGATTCAGAAACTACAACTAAACTGCATTAAATTAGTACCTCTCCGCGAAGTAATTAATCATCACCAGTACAACACTTCTTAATTGCATGTTTGCTAAAATTTTCAGAACCGAAGTATGAAACTCTAAACGACAAAGCCATCATCTCCAAATCACCACCTGCTCCTCCTTCGCTGCAAGATCTTGTGATATGAAAGACACGAACGAATAAGCAGTGCTCTAAACTCTCTTGTCCAAGACAAATCACGACCCAGATTGGTATATCCGAATTGTGTGAGCACATCAATCCAAGGAAAAATCAATATTTCCTTTCACTTTCCGGTACATAGTTTGTCCGTCCAAGGTTGTTCCTGATGTTTTATGGCAGCGGAAAGGGAGGCCTGGTGATGGCGAACCCGAGGCTGTGCGCTTGAGGAGAGAACGATGGCGGCTGAATCCGTTCTCCTGCAAAAGAAAAAACAGATCGCTCGCAGGCAGCATATAGAGGAAATAGAGGAAGTCTAATCTAGATTGAAGGGACCAAAATAGGAGAGTTAGTAATGTTGCATATATTAGATGAGACGTACATGGACCATGGCGCTGCTGCCATGACCAAAATTGCAGCTTCTCAAACCGGAGGCTGGAGGTGAGGCTCCCGGTGGAGCAGCGTCATGGAAAGCATCTGGGGACAGGACCGCTGATGACGATGGTGCTAGTGACATGACTAAAACTGCATCTTCTCGATTTTGAGGCTGGATGTGATGCTCCCGGCGGAGTAGCGACGTGGAAGATCAGGCAATGGGAGGACTCGAGGAAACATGCAAATTGAGACCTAACTCGAGGGAGGCTAATCATAATAGGATATGCGCTGGGTAGAACTCTAGGAGAAACACACGGATATGAGTTTTGTTTTGGGACTCCAGGAGGAAGGAGCAGACGGAGATGTTTTCTTAAGTACACATGGAAATAGACTGGAAACGTGGGACGCATTGAGTCGGCTTTGTAAATAAAACTACATCCATCTAGCGGCCAATTTTCTATCTTAAACTATATCTGACGGCTCTTGGTTGTTAATTCCTTCGGAACTCTACGAAGAAGGAGCACATGAAGAATTTTTTTTTTTTGAGGGACACGGAGATGTTTTTTTAAGTATAAATATATTGGCTGGAAACATGGGAGGCATTAAGTCGGCTTGGTACATAAATATACTTTCATCTAGTGGCCAATTTTCTATCTTTAGCTATATCTAACGGCTCTTAGTTATTAATTCCTAGGATTAACGTGGAAGCTCGGATGGTGCTTTCAATTAGTAATAAGAAGATTTACAACAGGCCACTAATACATCCAAATGGTTGCTTATTGCCTTTCTCGTTCCCATGTAGCCTAAGCCTTCCACGAATTTCATGGATTGGAGCAACTGCACGGTTAGGTGCCCAGAGCCACGCGTGCGCATCGAAAGGAAACCGTTCAAGAGGCGACGACTCCATGAGTTTTGTTTCACCTTGGATGAGGCTGCATTTCAAGACACAGTGTTGGTAGACAAAGTAGGCACACCCGCTGTCCAAGCCCAGCCGTGCGGCGTTCTCGGTGAATCGTGGAGCCAAACGTGTGCCATGCCAAGTCTTTGGCGCGTGGAGAGAAGCCCATTTGGGCGGACGTGCATGCGGTTGAGTGGAGCTGGACAAGGTCACGGCCGGCCAGCATGTGCATGCTTACATGCAGGAGTTGTCGAAGGAGGTGCAGCCAAGCCATGGCTATCTGGCCAAGTTGTGCGGCCAAAAGCCAGTTCGTGGTTAGTTAGGGCGTGTTCAGGAGCTCTCTAGCTTCTCAAATCCTCAACTCTACAACGAAGTGCAACCGAACGGTCCAAATCCTAGCTATGGGTGAGAGAATCTGGCAAAACTTGCAGTGTATTTTTTAAGGAGTCGCGGTTACAATTATGTGCCACCGCCAAGGCAGTTTCTTCTCCTAAGCATGCTTCGCATGGCTAGATGGGCTGTCGCAGCAAGTTGGGCTCACCTGAGCTGCTTTTTTTCATTGCTAGGTGGGCTGACGGCGTGTTTCAACGACTAGAGTAGAAGCTGACCCCATCCTTTCCGCCTGTGTCCGTTTGGGGGCAAAACGGACACACCAGGCTACCTAGCACGCGGGTGCAAACGGATTTTTATTCGTTTTCAGTTCGCTTTTGATCTAACCCCGGCCCAAACTTGGTCCGGTTTTGAGGTGAAACGGACAGCGCGCGGACGCTGCGCGGACGGGCGGGACACACACGCTTGTCCTCCCTTGGCCCGCCAGTCGGTGACACAAAGTAGCATGACCTTCCCGCTCCCATGGCCCATTCCAATTCATTCCCCCCAAAACCCTCCCACGCCCCGTCCTCGCCTCCCACCATGGCTGATCCCTCGCCGAATTCTGGCGACCCGACCGTCGTCCCGGCCACCAAGGGGAAGAAGAAGAAAGCACCCAAGGGCACGAAGAAGCCGCGGTCGGAACTCACGCCGGAGGAGATCGCAAATCTGGACACGGAATTGGCCAAGAGGAGGAACCGGCAGGCGGAGGCGAAGAGGAAGGAGACCGCGGCCCTATACGCCATTGAGCGTGCTGCGTTGGAGGCCGCACGACAGAAGGCCGATGCTCTAGAGAAGGGGGCCATCGTCAGCAAAGCACATGCCCTCCTCATGATGGGGTTGTGTTGTCCGACGAGCTTCGCAACTGCGCCCGCGGGCGTCCGGCCTCCGCAATGCCCCTCCCTGACGCCGTCGACCACGCCATTGTCGCCCGACTTCCCTCCGCCAAGGTGCCAAGCCCAGACCCTTTTGTCGGGGTTGCCGGAAGTCAGCGTGATCACGCTGTCCATGCCATGCCCCTCGCCCGTCATCGAACTCAATGTCACGCCGAGGTCCTGCAACGGCGGCTGCCCATCCGTGGAGATGCAAAGAAAGCAAGCCCGGCCGCCATCTACGGCCACCATGTAGTCGCCCTGCGTCCTGTTCGGCCAAATGCCAACACCGACTCCAATGGTCGAGGACCCCTTCTACACAGAGTTCATGGACAATGTTAACTTCGGGGGCCGTGGCGAGGCCTTTTAGACGGGTGGGCAGGCCGATACCCTCGATCCGGAGGAGACCCAAAGTCAAGATGGCCGCGGCGAGTACATGGCCAAAGAAGACTTTGAGGCCGACCATGGTGACTCGTGGCATGAAGAAGATGACATATATTGCGAAGGTGAAGGTGATGAAGAAGAAGAGGAAGGCGTCGATATTGTGGGTGAGCCATTGTTCATCGACAAGCTCACCCAAAGAGTGAAAGCTCAAAAGAGGAAGAAGAGCATTCAAACGGGATCATACACACCAGATGAGGACAAGTTGATTTGTGAAAGTTGGAAGGAGATTGGCCAAGATCCTAGAGTCGGTGCGCAACAAAAAGGAATTGTTTTTTGGACAAGAGTTCACAAAACATTCCATGAAAAAAAGTTATTTTCGCCCTACCAATTTACGAGCGATCGTAGCATCAACTCGATTCAAAAGAGGTGGTTGTTCATCCAACAAGAATGCAACAAATATTATGCCACACTTGAGAGCATTGAAGCATGTCCCGTGAGTGGTCTTGGCATCGGGGACATGGTATGACCTCTTCTCTTTCCTTTGCTACGGCTGTGCCTCGGCCTCCTCTATGATTAATTTTGTTTGTATTTCTAATTGTTATTGATCATGTAGGCATTTCAATCTTTGGAAGCATTCAAGGCCCAACACAATGACAAGCCATTCACACTCACGTATTGTTGGCAAATCATCAACAATTGCCCTAAGTTCAAAGATCAATACCGTGACCTTCAAAGAAAAAGAGGCAAGAAGGCGTCCGCCTTGCCCGGAGGTGGAGATGGTGAGGCGTTGAAGAGACCGAGGGGCAAGACCAACTCCAAGATGGACGACAAGCATGATGCGGCATCTTATGCTTTGCATGGCATGATGACTCAAAAGGAGGTGAGCGACAAGGCAAGGAGGAGCAAATGAAGCAATACATGGAACTACAAACAAGGAAGCTTGAGATGGAGTAGGCGGCCAAGAAGAGGAAGATCGACATGGAGGAGGCGGCCAGGCAGAGGCAGCTGGACATGGAGGAGGCGACCAGGCAGACTCAGCTCGACATCGAGGCCACCAGTGCCACAGCCAGGCAGAGGCAGCTCGACATCGAGGCCACCAATGCCGCGGCCAGGCAGAGGCAACTCGACATCGAGGCCACCAATGCTTCAACCAAAGCAAAGGAGGTGGCGCTAGCGATCATGAGCGTGGACATGAGCAAGATGAGCGAGAAGACAAGGAGTTGGTTCGAGGCCCGGCAAATGAGATGTTCAACGTCGATGGCGTGAACTAGGGCGTCTGATCGGCTGTGGCCGTTATTTTTTTGGAGGCTGGCATGGTGAGCCGGCCGCTGGCTGTGTGCCGGCGCAAAAAAACTATTCTTTTTGGAGGCTGGCTGTGTTGCCGGCCGCCGGCTGTGTTGCCGGCAAAAAACCTTTCGCTAGCTGTGTTGCCGGCGAGGACGTGTAGGCTGGTTATGTTGCCGACATGATCTAGAGCCGCTTGCATGAACTATGGGCCGTGGTTATCCGTATGCTTGTGTTTGAAAATGAGGCGGACAGGATGCGGCCAAGGATGCGTCCGCGCCTTGGGCGCATAACCACCGCATCCAAGAAATGTCCCTGACATGACCCCATCGCACGTCCAAAATAAACAAAATTCGAACAAAACGAACGTGCGGATGAGGTCGCGCGTTGGAGTTGGCCTTAGTTGATGCTACGTACGTGGGTTAGTGGCCGGGTGATCCGTGTGTGCGTGTGTTAGTAGCTGTTTGTGGCCGTGGCCTGGTCATGCCTGCGCGTATGTGCCTGGGAATAAAGACCCACCCCATATATTGATAGAGTTGCAACGGTATGAGTCGAGCCTAGAAAAGCCCAAGATGATCGTACTCTTCGTCGGAACCATGATGTGCGCCCGGCGACAGGAGAGAGAGCTCCTTTGGTAGCAGGGCGTCTCCAGAAATTCAGGGCCCCGAACCAAAACAAAAATCTGTCCCAAATTTTTGACAATTCACATAACAGAAGGATTATTATGTGTAAAGCAAACGATCACTTTATTATATAATTGCAAGTGTGTTTTATTTATACCTTATTTAGACATATGTCAACACTAATGCTAAAAAGGTAAAGGGATTGAAAATCAATGAACGGACCTCATGTTCTACCAAAAAGGAGCATCTGTCTGGTATTCCTTGAAATAAAATCTTCGATCATATATTCGTACTTTATCTTCTCCAAGATAACATTTTCAAGTGCTATTGTCGCCAATCCATTAAGTCTTTCTTGTGTCATAGTAAAACGCAAGTAGGACTTCAACAATTTGAGTTTAGAAAAACTCCTTTCCGCGGATGCAACGGTCACATGAATGGTCAATAAAATTTTGTGTGCAATAACAACATTAGGATAGATTGTGGAGCGCTTCTTCAAATAATTCAGAATGTCAAGAAGACCCATAGATTTTTATGTGAATCCTGGATGAAAAGTAACTTGCAACACAATTCCAGACCATCAATATCTGTATGTTCTCCATTCTTAAGTGCATCTTCACGCAGCAAGGGGACAGCAGAGCTGTGGACGTAACTGCGCCGGCACGACTGTTCGTCAATCCGCGATCGCCGCTCGCCAGACTAGATGGCAGTTCGATGTCTGTTCGTCTGCGATCGCTAGAATTGAGCGATCTGTATCTAGCCAGGCTTCCCATCGTGCTATTGGGCCTCAACCATATTTTCTGTAAGCCTGCTATTTGGGCTCCTAGCACTAGCATCAAGTCCACCACGTAAACAAGTCGGTTTTCTCAAAAAAAACGTAGTCAATTCACGTACACACATAGACATAGTCACGTACGGGGAGTTACCTTTCCAGATTTTTTTAAGTTCTAACGACCTTGCAGCGGAACGGAAGGAAAGAAAGGCATCGTAGAACGGTTTTTCTCTCGATGAAGGCCCCTCGATTTTGGAGGCCCTGTGCGGTCGCTCACCTCGCTCCTCCTCATCGACAGGCCTGTCTGGTAGTGCTGCAGTTTGTTGTCAAGTCCGGGTATGTGTCCAGTAACGTGAAGTAGTTCGTTGCGGCGAAAGCGTATCTGCCACGAAAAAATCATATACTTCATCTTCCATCTTCGTTAATGCAAATGAGAGAAAGAGAGTTGCTTCAAGGTTTGTTTCAACATTTGATATCATGAGCTTGGTTTTCTTGAAAGTGTTCTTGTCGAAGGCGAGCCTACGGTGGCGGCATTCGCTGGGAGTTGTGCGAAGCTCCGCGCCTTGTGTCAGCCTATGAAGGTGACCAGCGCTGAGGCTGTCATGGCGGATGCAAAGGCAGCGCACGGAGAGTTCGCTACGAGCGGGGCTGAATGGAGGCGCATGGCGAGCACGGTGGGGATCGGCGTCAACGCGCCAGGTCAAGTCCACGGCGGTGTCGATCGGTGTCAGTACGCTAGGTCGAGTCCGTGACCGTGATGATGACAATGATGGGGCTGCAACAAATTCCGACGACGACGACATGTGGCGAGTCCAGACATGGTGATGGCACACGGCGTCGTGGCGGCATGGAGATGCGTAGCATGGTGCGACGGCTATGGAGCAGCGATCGTGGAGGCGTGCGGCGACGTCTGACGAAGACGTTCAAGGCTAGATCAATGAGGAGCCATGTCTAAACTAAAGGAGATATTGTTAGCCATAATCTTAACATGCAAGAATCATGGAGTCAGACGTGTGCCCAGCCAAGTCTTTAACGCATCAAGAGAAACCGATTTGGACGGACGTGCATGCGTTCGAGTGGAGCTGGACGAGGTCACGGCCGGCCTGCATGTGCGTGCTTGCATGCAGAAGTTGTTGAAGGAGGTGCAGCCAAGCCATGGCTCTCTCGCTAAGTTGTGCGGTCAAAAGCGAGTTAGTGGTTAGTTAGTTGGTGTTATCGTACTCGTGGGTTAGTGGTCAGATGTTAGTGGCTGTGTGTGGTTGTGACCTCATGCCTGCGTGTGTGTGCCCGGGTATGAAGCCCCACCCTATCTATTGATAGAGTTGCGACGGTATGAGTCGATTCTAGGAAAGCAGAGATGAACGTAGTTTTCATCGGAACCGTGTGGTTTGTACCCGGTCGGCAGGAGAGAGAGAGCTCCTTTGGATAATGCCGCGGTTTGTTGTCGAGCTATGCCTAATAAAATGAGACCGTTCGTGTGACCGAGACGTCTTCCGCGCCCGGAAAGCATTTGTGCTTTAAAAAAATCATGTGCTTCATCTTTCATCTTTGTTTGTGCGAATAAGAAAAAAAAAGCTGGTTTGAGGTTTGTCCCAACAGCCGGAAACCCAAGGAATAGGACATGATTGCCCAAGCTCTGCCCATCTCTTTCCACCCATCGAATCTTACCGTTGCCGTCGTTCGTTTCTTCCTCTGGTGCACGAAACCTCACCGGGATAGCACGGACACGAAGGATTTCATGGTGAACATATTTTTTTTCGAAAAGGAGGTTGTCCCCCGGCCTTTGCATCTTGCGATGCATGCGGCCACTTTATTAAAGTTCATGCCCAAAATAGTCTCAAATCCAGGTATTACAAACGCTCACGAAGGAGTCATGTAAAGAAAGAAAACAGAGGTAATGACTACAACCGGCGGTAAAAGTGTGTAGGAAATTACTCTCATATCCTATTACATGACCGCCATCCAAACCGGTTGAAGATACCCCGAGCTATCATCTCCCATCGGATAGACCCAGTAACCAAACGCTCCCTGGGCTCCGTCAGAGTGAGTAGCGACCACATACGGATTAACGATGTGGCTCTGAAGATGACCTGTAAAAAATAGATGTTTGTTTTTTTGTTAAATATCAGATCATTCCTGCAGTTTCATATCGCCCAAAGTAAAGCACATATGCCGACACGAATGTGTTTCGCAGTTTCTTGGTGAACATGTGTTTATTGAACCATATGTGCCTGAGTAACACGAACACTCTCCATAGATGCCCATCGGACTCAAAGACGTAGTTGCTAACATATGCACCGTTTATCCTCGAGCGTATCATCCGTTCTCGTGAGACGGGCAACGCCTATGACGTCGCCGCCGGTTGCTCCCATGTCTTGTGTTTTTACGACTCACCATAAGTACCAGGCTACCAGCCCACCCATAGAATAACCATGCCGTCGTGATAAGCAGCGCAGGTAGAGCATGGCATGTCCTTGGGACCCAGGATGGCTGTAGTGAAGATTCGCTTGGCCAAAGCACCGTCGGACACAAGGCTGTACAGAACGGACCGGTGCCAACACCGTACACAACGCCACTGGGCGTCCCCATCCGCCTGTCTACCCCAAAGTTGTCAGGGAAGGGATGCATGAAGGTTTTTTTTAGTGAAAAGTCATACGCTGACTTTACAAATAAAGCCATATAGCAGAGTAACAACCAAGCAACGACCACACAGTTTATGCAAAAGCATCTAAGGCCAACCACCACATAGAGCACGACAAGAGTTTAGCGGCACGTAGGCCCAAATGACACAGATAATGACACGAAGGCCAACCACCTACTGCTAAGGAGAGAAACATCATACTACGAGGGTGCATCGGCTGGAGGGGAGGTTAAAAGAGAATGACAGACGCCTGAACTTTGTTGATCATCACCTCCAAACCCGTCCCTATCGACATGCTTAGTCAATAATTTTTACTGCTGCAAAAGAATAGACATTTTAAACAGGACATCAACGGGTTGGTTAGGAAACACATCCTCAATAGTCAATTTATTTCTGGTAGTCCACAACCGCCTGGGATGCATGAAGGTGACGGCTCCGGTGACGACATCCTGGAGTGCTGGCTAGGGGCACCAGGTGAATCGATAGGCGGCCTCACCGTCCGCAGCAGCCACTAGTGGATGTGTTAAAGAACGACTGTTTCATGAGAACATCGTGGACCTAGCTTCGACGATTTCTCTCACAGGCCTCACTCCTGTAGTAGATCACGGGGGAGTGAATGAGAATGCTGAGGCCGAGGTACTCAGAGATGAGCCTGGGCGGCAACATGGGGGGGGGGGGGGCAGTGCTAGGGCTGGGTTGCGCCACGACCGGGACTCCGGGAGACGGCCTGGAAGCATACACAGTCACCGTCGTCGTGCAGGTGGCCTAAGACTTCGAGGAGCATGTCTGTCGCGAGAAAGGACCAAGGGCAGGTGGCCTGTGATGCGTTGTCCTTGGTGATTATGGACTCCATGGATTGAACAGAGTCGAGGAGAGATCGAATTACGATGATGACACTTGATAGCAACCATGGAGGGCAAGCTTGATTTATAGAGCGTCAACCAATCTTTCGGCCTTTTCTGTTTTTTTTTGCGAGATTTTCATCCTTTTCTGTTAGTTAAATACCTGAGTTTTCTTTTTCATGGATTTTACTACATTTTTCTTCCACCTTTTTTTGCTCGTCGTCTGAAATAATGTATTACTTACGTGCTGTTTTAATATGCTCCCTCTTACCACCTATTTTCACATGAGAGGTAACAGTATATAATAAATTTTGAGTGTTATACCATTAATTGGTGGTCTAATTAACTCTCAGCTTTTTTACCTCATATGTAAAAACAAAGGGTAAGAGAGAGCATGTTAAAATATGTCATTACTTAATTTGAAATGTTCATACCATCAATCGTAGCTAGCTCGGTAGTATCTAAAGGACCGATCCAGTTTTTCTTCCACGATTTATCTAACACTTTCCCCGAAAGGGGGGCCTAGACACGTGGCTCCAGCCATCCTCCATTGCACCAGGTTGATATTGATGCCGTTGATAACGTCTTGTAATCTCGGTAATTTTCCTCTAAACACACAGGAGTTCCTTTCTTTCCAAATATGCCAGGAGATCAAAAACAGCAAAGACCGGAAACCTTTCTTGAAATGCGTCGGGGTGGCTATGATTACTACCTGAAGGTGTTGCATGATGGTGTGCTGCGGCTGCTTGTTCGTCCTTAGGACCCCGGAACCTTTCTAGGTGGATGCTTCCAACCATATCGTCCTTGAGAATGGGCATTCCCACGTAAGGTGCAATGCGGACTCCAGGTTTCTGACACAAAGGCTGCAGAAGTAGCCGTTTGGCCATCCTCTTCTCAGATGCCGGTCATTGCACAATAGCCTGTCCTTGAGCATGAGCCATGCAAACATCTTGACGTTCCCCGGTGCCCAAGCACTCCAGACAAGCTGTGCGTGCTTCGTGCTTGGCATTTCCTAGAAATGCATGTTGTAAGCTGCTTTGGCGGAGTATACGTCTCGGCCTCTTGCAGTCCATAGCAGCTGGTGACTTGTTGATCGTCCAGAGTAACACCCGAGCTTTGAATTTTTCTCCAGAGGTGCAGGAAGTCGATGATGATTTCTGCCATGTTGCCGTGACTCAGGTCCCTGATCCACTGATCATTAATGAGTGCCGCAGCAACCGAGCGATTCTTGCGCTTGGAGTGACGGAATAGGTTCGGAAGGAGGTGCTGAGAGGTTTATCATCCAGCCAAGGGCTACTCCAGAAGGATGCCCACTGTCCATCTCCGATCCGAATCCGTGCCGTCCTGGGAAATAACTCCTGCTCCACCTGGCCACAGGTAGGAGGGAAGGCCGACCATGTCCTTGCTGTAGACTGCCAGAGTAGCCACAGCCAGCGCAGCTTCAGGGCCGAGCTGAAGAAGTGCTTATTCAGCACCCCTAGCCCTCCTTTGTCCGCTAGCGAGCACACCAAGCTCCAAGCCACCTTGGACTTGCCTCCGGACAGTTCCTCCTCTTGGGCCCAAAGGAACCTCCTCCGGGTCTTGTCAATCTCCTTGAGGATCTTCTTCGGGACCTTGAGCACTGTTAGCGCAAAAGTGGGAAGGGCGGAGAGCACCATGCGTACCAGAACATGTCGTCCCGCAAGTGACATCAGCTTTCCCTTCCAACCAGCCAGGCGTGATCTGATGCGGTCGAGGGGGAATTGGAAATGCACGAGGGGTAGCCTTGTGGCGGATATTGACAGGCCCAAGTAAGTAGAAGGGAAGCTGACAACAGATCTCCCGAAACCTTGCAGCACCTCTGACAAAACCATCTCCTCACAGTTGATCAGGATGACTGATGACTTTGTTTGATTGAGATTCAACCCCGTGGCCTTTCCGAAAAGGTTAAGAATTTCCAACAAGGTGTCAACCTCCTCCTTCCTTGGATTTGCAAAAATCATCGCATCATTTGCATTCGCGCCACGGCCCGGCAGCTACGCGATTAGGCCAGTCTCCGTTGCGGTATTCAGCAGGCGAAATAGAGGGTCGATGGCAATTATGAACAGCAGAGGTGAAAGAGGATCGCCCTGCCGGAGCTCACAGGCATGCAAGAAACTTTGCCCCTGTGTTCCATTCAGCAGGCAGGAGGAGGATGAAGTGGAGAGGAGCATCGTGACCCAGTCCCCCCAACGCTGTGAGAAACCCATGCATTGCAACAGCTCCAGAAGGTAAGTCCACGACACAGAGTCAAAAGCCCGGGCAAAATCCAGTTTGAAGAACAACTCTTGTTTCTTTTCTCTATGAAGCATTCTGACGCAGCCTTGAACATACTGAAAACCGTCGTGGATGCATTTTCCTTTCTAAAAGGCAGTCTGTGCGGGCGAGATGATGCCAGTCAGGGCGGAAGAGAGTCGCAGTGCGAGCACCTTGGAGGTGAGCTTAGCAACCGAATGTATCAGGCTGATCGGTCGGTAGTGGCTGAGCTTGCTGGCACCTTCTTTTTTTGGCAGGAGGCTAATTAGGGCGGAGTTGACCTCGGCAAAATTTCTTCCCGACAGTTGATGGAACTTGTGGAACACTGCCATTACCTCATCCTTGATTATTGGCCAGAAGGAGTGGAAGAACTGGCCGGTGAAACCGTCAGGGCCCGGTGCCTTTTCGGTAGGTGACTGTAGAGTTGCAGCCCAGACTTCAGCCATGGTAACGGTGCATCCAAATCATTGGGTTCAACTCTCAGGATGTTGAGAAGATCCCAGTTGAGACTGTGTCTCCTTTGTTCCCTCTGTCCCAGTGTTTCCGCGAAGTGGTCGAAGATCAGCTTCGCTTTCTCCACATGGTGTGTATGAAGTTCTTCCTTCTACGGGACTTAAGTTTTGCATGGAACAACTTTGTGCTGGCGTCTCCAACTCTGAGCCAGCTGATCCTCAAAGCTTGCCTCTTTCTTGCCCTCTAGAGAGAGTGTGAAGCCTAGCACTTTATGTTTGAGGTTCTTTCTTAGAAGCAATTCAGCCGTAGAGAGGGGGCGGTGCTCTTGCGCCTTGTCAAGCTGAAAAATGACTTTGTTGACGATGTGCAACTGAAGCTTGGTGTTGCCGAATATGGACTTGCTCTAGATCCTGAGATCATAAGCCACACGAGCCAGTCTCTTCTTTATTCTAACGACAGACAGTCATGTGGAACTGGACGTTGCCATGATCTTGAAACTGTTTCATTGAAGCGGGGGAACTTGGGCCAAAAGTTTTCAAATTTGAATCTTGCCTTTCTGAAGGGTGTCGCTGCCCTGGCCAGGATTAGCAGGTAGAGGTCTGAGAATGATGTGGAGGCCACCATGAGCATGTAATCTTGGTGAAGCATGTCCCATTGGGTGTTGCAGAAAAACTTGTCAATGCTCACTAGTGCAGAATTGGCCTATAGTGCCGGTTCTTAAGGGCCTTTAGTGCCGGTTCTCCAACCGGCACTAAAGGGTGGGGACTAAAGGCCGCCCTTTAGTCCTAGCTCAACACGGCCCGGCCCTCCACGTGGCGTTGTCTGGGGCAGGGGATGCAGGACCTTTAGTCCCGGTTGGTAACACTAAAGGTGGAGCTACTAGATGAAGAGCAAAATAACCGATGTTCTCCTCGACCATATCGGCCAGGCTAGTGATCAATCACATGAACATACTCTACCACTACTACGCACGACACGATACATAAATCCTGCAACAGGAAGCAAAATTTTGCTACTGGATCAACATCCACCGTCTTCTTCGGACTCAGACACAAGAACGAAACCGCCAAAAACATGAAACAGAACAAAGAGGAGTAGTACTGCAACTGAATCATAGTCTGACACCGTCGATGGTTGGCTGTCATGAGGAGGGTGCATTGCTGTAGTTGCTGGTAGGATTTTGGTGTTGCTATGTTCTTGCCGCAGATGATGATATATGTAGATGGGTGAGGTTTTGGACTCGAGATATTGTTGGGAGATCACATTTGCCGTCGCATTCCAAACAATTCGTGAGCCGTTTAGCTGGTTTAGTGGACATTTGCCTTGCTGATCAACTGTTTGGTATACCCAGTTCTGTATAATTGTTTTGTGCCTGGAACTCCGATCGATTCCTTATTCATTGTTGCCGACCCTTACATCATCTCCTTCCCAGGTTCTTATTGATGAATGGTCAATACCATTGGCCCCAAGGGAAGATCTTCAGACAGAGATGACATTTTTAATCTACATTAAGTGAAAGTATCCGCAAAGCAGAAAATGGCTGCCATCATGTTATGTACTTGCAGCGGGGACCAATCCAAGTTTGAAGAGATGCCTCGATCGCCAGAATCTCTTGCAACACGGGATTTCTCAGCAAATGGTTCTTCGAGGACAGGAAATCGAGAAGCGACGCCTGATGATAGCCACGTAAATGAAGTGGAATCAGACCTTAGAGAGATAAATTATGAGGTTTGGGTTTGGCTGAACCCCTCTCTCTTCAAAGAGAATAGTAGTAGTTTCTTTTGCTGATTTGCTCACTGGTAAGGTTTATTTGATTGTATATCAGGAGGCCCGATTTGCTGGGAAGACTGGAATATCAGAGGGGAAATTTTGATGCAGCATTGCAAGTTCTTCAGGGAATTGATATAATAAACCTGAAACCGCGAATGACCAGTGCTATTACTGAAAGTGAAAGTGCCAACTAGAGTTTCAGTTTCTCCGCGCTCTTCAAGAAGGAAAGCCTCACAAGTGAATGGGATGGTAATGCATATGTCGATGCATTCAGTGAGTTTGCTTCTGGAAGAGTTGCACATCAAGTCTGAATTTTACTTTGACTTATTGTATCCTGAGATGACAGATGCTGCAGAAGAATGCAAAACCATCATAGACATTGTAGATTCTGCATGGCTGAATGGTGTTCCATAAGGTACTTCTGAAGAGTGTAAGCTGAGAGAGATGTTCCACTCGGCACTTCCTAAGCTATGGATGAGAAGTGGTTGTTTTGAGGAGGCCTTTATTGCATATAGGAGAGCTCTTGTAAGGCCATGGAATTTAGATTCCCAAAGGTCCGCCAACTTACAAAAAGAAAGGGCAGTGACTCTACTGTACTGTGGTGTTGAGGTGAAGTTTCCTCAAGAATTCAATCAGCAACAGAATCTGGTAACCCCAGAAAACAACATTGAGGAAGAAGAAATTTTGTTGCTGCTCGTACTTATAAGAAAGCTAGCCCTCCGAGAAATAAAGTGGGATCCTGACCTTGTGAATCATTTGATTTGATGTATGCACTGTCATTATCTGGGCAGTTGAAGTCTTGGCCAACCATCTAGAAACGTTGTTGCCTGGAACCTATAGCAGATCAGAAATGTGGTATATTCTCGCACTTTGCTCCAGTGCAACTGGCTTGGACGATAGTGCCTTGAACATTATAAGGAATGGTATTCGTGTATTAGAAAGGAAGGTAAAACCTCATGTTCCATCTCTTCTTTTAGGGGCCAAACAAACTATGCTGTAAGAATCCAAAGCATGCTTCTGAAGGAATAAAATTGGCAAATAAAGCCATGAAGTCTTTCAGAAGTCATGATAAACATTTTATCAGTGTTGTAAACCATTTTCTTGGTGTTTGTTATGGACCTTTTGCTAGGTCCTCCACTTCTCGCACAGAGAAGTTGAGATTACAGGAGGAAGCACTGAGGCTTTTGCAGGAGGCTGCTGCAATGGCCAAGTGTAATCCTGAAATAATGTATAGCCTTGCTTGGGAAAATGCGATGCAGCGCAAACTCAATGCAGCTGTTGAAAATGCAACAGAATGTCTTGAAATGGTGATGGGTGGTTCAGTTAGTGCCTGGAAGTTATTAAATTTTGTATTATCTGCACAGCAGAATTTACAAGAAGCCGAAGCAGTAGCGGATATTGCAATAGATGAAGCCGAGAAAGATGATCAGTTGGATATTTTGAGGCTGAAAGCACAAATTAAGGCTTCCCGTGGACAATTCAAGCCTGTAGTGGAATCTTTTCGGGTTTTGCTTGCGACCATTCAAGCAAAGAAGGAAGTCTGGAAATCAACCACTTGTAGTGAGGTACAACCCCTTCTCTTCTTTATTAGACTCCAATGAAAATATCATTGTTCTTCTTCGCTCATTATCTACTTGGTCTTGAAAGGTTAAATCCCTACAGAAGTTAGAGATGGATGCATGGTTAGATTTGGCGTCAATATACACAAAGCTTGAGGCATGGCATGACTCAAACATCTGCCTTGACAAAGCCAGATCCATCGATTTCTTTTATCCCAAGTATTGGCACGTCAGAGGTAAATATTCGCAACTACCTGACCTGATTCTGCTAATATATTCAGTTATGCTTTCTTTTTACCAAACAAATAAGGAACTCAAAATAAATTATTGTAATTTTTTGCCAAGTGTTGTGATTGGCTTTGGCTGCATTTGCTTCAATTTTCATGTCCTCTGGACATCAAGAAAATGGGGTTGTCCCTGAAACTTAATAATACAGTACTCCTATACCGGTGCTTCTGGATTGATATCTAAATGAATATCCAAGAGGTTGCTTCTGTTAGTTTTTGACTATTAAAGTTCGTTCGATGGTTCGATGTTTCAAACTGCTAATGCATTCAGCACCTTTGCAGGTCTTCAGTTGGAGGGTCAATCCTTGCACCAAGAAGCCCTTATGGTGTTTTCATTCGCCCTTTCGATCAATCCAGATTACGTCCCAAGCATGGTTTCTATGGCAGGAATTCTACGAAATCTAGGAGGGAACTCGTTATCAATCGCAAGAACGTTCTTGCGCAACGCCCTCCGTTTAGAGCCTACAAGCCATCGAGCCTGGCTAGATCTTGGACTTGTCCTGAAATCTGAAGGATCACTGCTCGAGGCTGCGGACTGGTTCTAGGCAGCATACGAGCTCAGAGAATTGTCACTGATTCAGGACTTCTCCGAGCAGCTTCCCATCATGCTGCATTAGGAACCCATACTAAAAGATCCGTTTTTCATGTAGAAATTGCATCATCTTTTGTTGTTTTCAGTCTTTACCGCTTGCAAGGGTAGTAGGAAGCAGAAGCATGTGATTTTGTGAATGTATATTGGTTCGGTTTTGCTCGTGTTGCATCGTTGAGTGTACTTCGCTGGACATCCTTAACCATTTTGTTCGCTCTTGGAAATAGAAAAATTATGTGCATCTCATGTGTTTGTACAGCAATTGGAGGTACAACTACAAAGTGCATGACCAGAGATCTGGGAGAAATGCTTGATCCCCGAATCATGCTGAAAGTGCAAGTTCTCAGTGGACTCGCGTCTAGAACATGCAAAGCGCCAAATAGTATGTTTCAGATGTCCTTGTGGAGGTTAGCCCAGAATAGCTTACGGTTGAGATGCAATGTCCTTGATGCGATGTACTTCGGGAAAGCAAGTTTCCAGAGTGTTGAAGTAGATGAAAACACAACAGCCTCAGTTTTGATGTGTATCTGGTGGCTGGCAAGAAATTGAGTAAATGCTTGGGAGAATGCGGAGTAGAGAGATGTGCAAGTGTGAGGTCTTGGTGTTTTTTATCATATCTTATTCAATCATCATGCGTCCGCTCTTAAACCACATATTCATAATCAGTCATCTTTTTGTTAGATTCCCTACTTTTGGTCCAAGTGCAAAACCAACGCAAAGCACCAAACGTTCTGACGCGTGGTTTTTGATTCTCCACTTCTAATGACATCATGATCGTACGACACTGTACTTATTAATGACATATAATTCGAGGGAGAGGGAAAGGAGGAGGTGGAAGTTAATAATTTCTATGTTAATCTTTACACTTCGCAAGGTAACCTTGATATAAATGCAGTTTTGGACTATGTTCCACAGAAGGTGACAGGGCTGATGAATCAAAGCTTGTGCAGACCGTTTGAAGCAATTGAAAGTTGAAAAAGCCCTGTTCGCTATGAAACCTTCTAAAGCGCTGGGTGTTGATGTGACGTAGGATTCTATCACAAGCACTGGCAGCTTATTAGAGAGGATGTGACGGAGGCAGTCCTGGGGTTTTTCAGGGGCGGCCATATGCCAGAGGTGATTAATAAGATGATTATTGTGCTTATACCGAAAGTGAAGAACCCCCAAGAAATATCACAGTATAGGCCGATATCTTTGTGCAATGTCATTTACAAGCTATGCTCCAAAGTCTTGGCAAATAGGCTGAGAGAAGTACTGGATGAGATCATTTCCGAGGACTTCTTAAATAGGGGTGCTTTTGTGCCGGGTCACTTGATAAGCGAGGATTGCATTGGCAATCGTGGCAGAAATTGTCAGTAACAAAGAAAGTCCCGAAAGCCAAGCCGAAAGCGATGCACTCACCATGACTAGTATGCAGTACAAGTGTACAACAGTAGAGCGAGTGTGGTCACCATGTGATGATGCATGCATGGATGGAACTGTCATTAAGTGAGGATTAGTAAGGTGATATAGACTACTTAACTACCTCTGCTCCCTGCTGCTGCTGCCACCTTTGGATTTGCTGCTGCTGCCGCCATATTGGGAACCCTGACGGCCTGCTGACTCAATGTGGTGCTTGCTGGTCTTGAAGCAGCTCGTCGTAGTGCCTCTTCACCTCCTCGGCCGTCTTTCCACCATCCACTGCCCGTGCCACGTTCTGCCAGCGGTCCGGCGTGTCTTTGTCGTATGTCGCCAGCGCCCTCTCGAACAGCTTGTTCTGCTTCGTCCTCCATGATGAACTCATGGTTAGATTTTTCTCAATATATGTTCAAGGAAAAGCTTAAGGTGTTCTGTAATGGCTGCAACTGCTACTACTTTAGCTATAAGGTCACTTCACTGGCTAGCTTGGCTTGTGTTTGTATGCAAGAAGAGCGAGGGACAATGCCCAAATGGGAAGCTTGACTGCACTCTGACCTTCAAATAAGGTGCTACTACTAATATTAGTAATCCTCATAGGCTAAATATACCTGAAAGACTACTTGAAGAATACAAAACAAGGCACTAGGCAGCCCTCCCGGCGAGCATTTCTTTGCCCTTCAGCCCATAGCCATGTCCTGAATGAGTGATATCACCAGCTTGCATTGAAGAATACTTTGCATAACAAAAAGCTGCGGGGCATTTTCACGTACACTGATTGAATGTCTGTTGGAGACATGGTGCACAATATGCACCATCAGCTGCAGCTCAATACCACGAATTATCTGTAACTTGTGCATGTCTGCTTCGTCTTTCTTGATCGGTTCCTCGTGTTGCATACAATGAAGTGGTGTCATGTGACGCTGGGCATAATCTCTGAAAACTCCTGACTGGTTCGGTGTGGTTTTGTTTATTCAACACCAATTGCCTTAGCTTTCTTTTTCTGAAGGAGACAAAGAAGAGAGTAGCTAAATTTCTTTTTCTATTTTGATTTACAAATGGTCCGGTTTTATTTCAAAATGGTCCGTACTTTTCGATCTTTGGGCTTATTAAGCTTAAGAATCTTACTTAATAGGAGAAAATAGCCTCCTAAACATATGGCTAGCAACTGGTTCACCAGGAGTACGCAAGAAAGGCAAAAGCACTACGAATTATTGATTTAGGAATGGGAATGGGCTAGAACCCTCGGTTCTTCCTTATATAATTAATGGTTCAGATCAGAAAGTTGATCAACTGTATATTATATGATATGATATAATTAAAGGTGGAGCCTTTAGTCCTGGTTGGTGACACCAACCGAAACTAAAAGTATTTAGTTTTTTAATTTTTTTCCTTTTTAATCCTTTAGGTGTTTATGAGTTAGTAATGGTTTAATTTTCCTTTTAATTATGTGTTTTTCATTTAATTAATTATGGTTTCTGCTCCTTTCAGACGTGATCATGTGAATGTTCTCGCAAACGTAGTATGCGTATAAACTTTTCCCCTACTCCTGCCTCATGCAGTTTACGATAATAAAATTCAATCAGGTAATAATTAATCAAGCATGATAATGGTATTGAAACTAGAATTAAAGAGATGCAAAGACATAGCTAGTTAGCTAGCAGTACTTAATTATCTTGGGTCGCAGCCATTTCATATAACAACTCCTTCTCATCATAATTTTCGTCCATGAGACATCATATAACAATTTGGTCACTTGTTATAACAATCCTCATCATCATAGTACTCGTAATCACTACCCCCCCTTCTCAGCATCACCATCAACTCTAACACATTGTAGCACATAATAAAAATTTCTCACCATCATCATAGTCATATATAATCAACACTAAGTAATTGTTCTTAATACCTAGGACCTACTCTTGCTGCTCTCTCTCAGATAAAATAGTATAAAACATGTGTAGCACTCATGCTTCATCATATTGGAGAATGCAGATGAACCTATCTCCTAATTGTGGGCTGTGCTTGCGATTGATGTCCCTTAGTACTTCTCTACGATCCTTCACAACTTTGCTCTAGTTTTTGACTATTAAGACTTGCTTGTTTTGAGAAATGATGAATGCATGCATGTGCAATGTAGGATATCTTGACCGTACGCTAACCATTGTCATGCGACCTTTACGCTCGATCCAACGAGGCACAACACTCATCAGGAGTTCCTATTGAAAAACATCGTAGTAACATACTTAGCAATGAAGTTTAGCTTAAAAAATAATGTATGCAGAAGATGCACTAAGGACAACTAGTAAAAATCTTACCATCTTTCCTAAATAGATGTGACCGTAGTTCAATACGCATACTAGTGGTTGCACGTTTTGAGTACTAATATCTTGATGTACAGGAAAATAACTTGTCTTAATAGTATCAAGATCCTCAAGCCATGAAACATAATGACCTATCTCCTCGCAGTTTAGTTTAGTCCCGGGACAGTAGTACGCACTGTCTACCAAGCGCTGGACATGTTTGCTTGAATGGAAATAAGCTATCAATAGAAATTAGTTGTCAACTATTTTGAAATAAACAATATAAATTACTTAATAAATATGGTTGATAAACTCACATAATGGTAGAACTAGAGGCATCTGCACATCGATCCAGATGTCGATATTACCTTCAATTTCATCTTCCGGACGAATATCAAAGGTGATAAGCATATTAGGCTCAAATGCATAAGCCTTGCATAGTGCTCTCCAACTTTTGCATTCCAAATAGGAGTAGGTTTCCGAAGTGTACAATTTTACAGCAAAAGTATAACCATGCTCGGTCCTCAAGTGAACTCTCTTTACCTCCATACTGCACATCTATGAGAAACCAATCTTATCCAAAACATATGTCTAGCATGGAAGGGGATATACTACTAGAATTGTAAAAAATTAAAATTATAAGTTGAAACAAAAGAAACAAAAGTCATGCTTAATTACGAAAATATATTTGTCGTTGTGACTTACTGTATCCACTTCGAATGTCTCATCCAGCATGATGCTGAAGCGCCTACCACCAACTAGGTGAGGCTTGTCGCACAGGACGCGCTCGTCTTGGCAGTATTCGCAAATAAAAAATTCCCTTTAGTCGTTAGACATTTCCTATGTTCATAATTGACATTCATATATCTAAAATTCCTAGGTTATAACTACACTAATTACAGAAAAACCACATTATATAAAAAAAATTCAAAATTCATCTAATTAACATTCATATATCTAAAATTCATCTAACATTTCTATACATCTAATTAACATCTAAGCTTTATATGTTCCTAAGGAATTAGCGTGCTCGGACGGACGGTGAGCAGCCTGGCGGCGGCGTGGTCTCGCTGCGTCGTTGGTGGAAATGTAGATAAGGTCGTCGGGGCAGGGACGCTGCTTATATATGGAGAGATCTTTAGTCGAGGTTGGTGGCTCCAACTGCAACTAAAGACCCCCCTTTAGTTGCGGTTGGAGCCACCAACCGTGACTATAGGTGAATTTCACCAGCCGAAGCGGCGGGAAGCGAAACCCTTTAGTCGCGGTTGGTGGCTCCTACCACGACTAAATGGGGTCTTTAGTCACGGTTTGAGCCACCAACCGCGACTAAAGACCTGTTCCTGGCACGACGCACTGCGGTGGAAGTTTAGTCCCACCTCGCTAGTCGAGGGACGCCTCGACCAGTTTATAACCCCCGACGCGGGCACATCATTGAGCTCCTCTCTAATGCAGGCCTTCTGGGCCTAACTCTGCTGCGATTCCCTGTGGGCCTACTGGGCCTAGCGGGCATGCATCCTGGCCCAACTAAAGGTTGGGTTTCTAGTCGTATGCAGGCCGTTGTGGCCCAGTAGGCAGGTTTTTTTCATTTTTTTATTCTGGCTTTTTTTCTGTGTTTTTTTCTTTATTTAGAGTTTATTTTTGAATCCTTTTGCTGTATGTAAAAATATATATATTTATGTTAGTGCTAGTAGTTTTCAACTTTGAATAATTTAAATTTGAATTATTTGAATTTTGTCTGAATCAGTAATTTGTGAATAACTTTACTTTAAAAATGAAATTCCTTTGTAACAGACGAGGGTTGAAAATTGATGGCCTGCCATCGAATGGTGCATACAGAACGCACAAAAAGTGTGGAGTTGAAAGAATTTTAAAACGATGAAATGACTTTGTAACAGACGAGTTTTCGTCCGAAACCCTGATACTTCGAAACAGATTGTCCATTTTATACACGAAGTGCATCCAGTTTTTTTTGTAACCCTCTCAACTAGTTAGCACATGCTATGTGGGTGAAATGATGATACCATGCCAACTTTCAACCTTTTTAGAGTTCATTCGTAGTGCTTATCAATTTAAGGGTCATTTAGGTCAAAAAAAATCAGTAAATGCATGAAAAATAACAAATGAAGTCAGAAAGGGTTGAAAATTGATGAACTGCCTTCGAATGGTGCATACTGAACGCTCAAAAGTTAGGGAGTTGAAATAAGTTTTAAAAAATGAAATGCCTTTGTAACAGGCGAGTTTTTGTGCGAAACCCTAATATTTCGAAAGAGATTGTCCATTTTGTACATGAAGTACATCCAATTTTTGCCGTAATGCTCTCAACTTTTCAGCACATGCTATGTGGGTGAAATGATTATACCACATCAGCTTTCAGCATTTTCAGAGTTCATTTGTAGTGCTTATCAATTTCAGGGTCATTTAGCTCAAAAAAATAAGTAAATGCATATAAAATAGCAAATGAAGTCAGATAGGCTTGAAAATTAATGGCCTGCCTTCGAATGATGCATACTAAATGCACAAAAAGTCAGGAGTTGAAATAAGTTAAAAAAAATGAAATGTCTTTGTAAGAGACGAGTATTCGTCTGAAACCCTCATACTTCGAAAGAGATTGTCCATTTTGTATATGAAGTGCATCCAGTTTTTGCCGTAACCCTCACAACTTTCTAGAACATGCTATGTGGGTGAAATGATGATATCATGCCAACTTTCAACTTTTTCAGAGTTCATTTGTAGTGCTTATCAATTTCAGGGTCATTTAGCTAAAAAAATCAGTAAATGCATAAAAAATAGCAAATGAAGTTAGAAAGGGTTGAAAATTGATCGCCTACCTTCGAATGGTGCATACTGAGCGAAAGCACAAAAAGTCTGAAGTTGAAATAAGTTTAAAAAATGGAATGCCTTTGTAACACACGATTTTTTGTCCGAAACCCTAATACTTCGAAAGAGATTGTCCATTTTGTACATGAAGTGCATCCAGTTTTTGCCGTAACCCTCTCAACTTTTTAGCACATTCTATGTGGGTGAAATTATGATACCATACCAACTTTCAACCTTTTCAAAGTTAATTTATAGTGCTTATCAATTTCAAAGTAATTTAGCTCAAAAAATCAATAAATGCATTAAAAATAGCAAATTAAGTCAGAAAAGGTTGAAAATTGATGACCTACTTTCGAATGGTGCATACTTAATGCACAAAAAGTCTGGAGTTAAAATAAGTTAAAAAAATGAAATGCCTTTGTAACAGACGAGTTTTCGTCCGAAACCGTGATACTTCGGAAGAGATTGTCCATTTTGTATGTGAAGTGCATCCAGTTTTTGTCGTAACCCGCTGAACCTTTTAGCACATGCTATGCGGGTGAAATGATAATACCATGCCAGCTTTTAACCTTTTCAGAGTTCATTTGTAGTGCTTATCAATTTCAGGGTAATTTAGCTAAAAAAATCAGTAAATGCAAGAAAAATAACAAATGAAGTCAGGAAGGATTGGAAATTGATGGCCTGCCTTCGAATGGTGCATGCTGAACGCAAAACAAGTCTCGGCTTGAAATAAATAAAATAAAATAAAATGCCTTTGTAATAGAGGAGTTTTCGTCCAAAACCCTGATACTTCGAAAGAGATTGTCTATTTTGTACACGAAGTGCATCCAGTTTTTGCCATAACACTCTCAACTTTTTAGCACATGCTATGTGGGTGAAATTATTATACCATGCCAACTTTTAACCTTTTTAGAGTTCATTTGTAGTGCTTATCAATTTCAGGGCCATTTAGCTAAAAAATCAATAAATGCATGAAAAATAGCAAATGAAGTCAGAAAGGGTTGAAAATTGATGCCGTGCCTTCGAATCATGCATACTAAACGGACAAAATGTCTGGAGTTGAAATAAGTTTTAAAAACTGAAATGCCTTTGTTACAGACGAGTTTTCGTCCGAAACCGTGATACTTCAAAAGAGATTGTCCATTTTGTACATGAAGTGCATCCAGTTTTTGTCGTAACCCTCTCAACTTCTTAGCACATGTTATGTGGTTCAAATTATGATACCATGCCAACTTTCAACCTTTTCAGAGTTCATTTGTAGTGCTTACCAATTTCAGAGTCATTTAGCTCAAAAAAAAATTCAATAAATGCATGAAAAATAGCAAATGAAGTTAGAAAGGGTTAAAAATTGATGGTCTGGCTTCGAATGGTGCATACTTAATGCATAAAAAGTCTGGAGTTGAAATAAGCTAAAAAAAATAAAATCCCTTTGTAACAAACAATTTTTTGTCC
Organism: Hordeum marinum; assembly: GCA_022496015.1. Classification (NCBI taxonomy): domain Eukaryota; kingdom Viridiplantae; phylum Streptophyta; class Magnoliopsida; order Poales; family Poaceae; genus Hordeum; species Hordeum marinum. The sequence goes on along the minus strand of CM039677.1, from coordinate 21,653,018 downwards.
GGAACTCTGATACTTCGAAAGAGATTGTCCATTTTATACACAAAGTGCATCCAGTTTTTGCGGTAACCCTCTAAACTTTTTAGCACATGCTATGAGGGTGAAATGATGATACCATGCCAACTTTGAACCTTTTCAGAGTTCATTTGTACTGCTTATCAATTTCAGGTTCATTTAGTTAAAAAAATCAGTAAATGCATGAAAAATAGCAAATGAAGTCAGGAAGGATTGAAAATTGATGCTGCCTTCGAATGGTGCATGCTGAATACAAAAAAAAATTCTAGAGTTGAAATAAATTTAAAAAAATGAAATGCCTTTGTAACAGAATAGTTTTCGTCCGAAACCTTGATACTTCGAATGAGATTGTGCTTTTTGTACACGAAGTGCATCCAGTTTTTGCCGTAACCCTCTCAACTTTTTAGCACATGCTATGTGGGTAAAATGATTATACCATGCCAACTTTCAACCTTTTCAAAGTTTTTTTGTAGTGCTTATCAATTTCAAGGTCATGTAGCTTAAAAAAATCAATAAATGCCTGAAAAATAGCAAATGAAGTTAGAAAGGGTTTAAAATTGATGCCCTACCTTCGAATGGTGCATACTAAATGCACAAAAAGTTTGGAGTTGAAATAAGTTTAAAAAAATTAAATGCCTTTCTAACAGACGAGTTTTCGTCCGAAACCCTGATACTTAGAATTTATTTAGCTAAAAAAATCAGTAAATGCATGAAAAATAGCAAATGAAGTTACAAAAGGGTTTCATATAGGGGACCGTTATTCTCGATTGGTGGCTCCAACCGTGACTAAAGGTTAGCCTATAGTCGCGGTTGGAGCCACCAACCGGGACTAAAGTTTCCTGTGGGGCCCAAGACTGACGCCAGCCTGCCACCACACCTTTAGTGCCAGTTCGTGGCACGAACCGGGACTCAAGGTCTGGAATAAATCGACACTAATGATGCCCGTCACGAAGCGGCACTAATGAGCACATTAGTGCTGGTTCAAAACCCAACCGACACTAACGAGGCGGTTCTACTAGTGGCTGTAGAGAGTAGGATAGGATCTTTCATTGCTCCAAGTGTATCTACGATTTTTGCACGTCAGCTCTTTCAGCCTAGCCCAGTCCAACGCCCTTATGAAATTTCCCATCATTCTTCCACTCTGATTGTTATTGCTTTTGCCTGGCTTGGTATATCATGTTGAAGACTCCGTTGAGCAGCCACGGACGCCTCGTCGGCTGCCGGAGCCGCAACAGCCAGCTACTCAAAGAAGTCTTCCTTGAGCGTGTCATCATTGGGGCCGTAGACTGTGGTAAGCCAGAACGGGTCGCCCGAATGCAGAGGTTCTACTCTAGCCATAGTAGAGTATCTACCTTGGAAGTGGGAGACTACGTTGACGATGAGTTTGTCCTAGAAGATTGCAGCGCCACCCCTCGTTCCTATAGCTGGGAGCACTACGCAGCCTTGTAGAGTGGCGCCGCCAATATCCGTCACAATGCCCGTCGTCCACTCCTCTACCTTGGTCTCTTGCAAAGTGAGAACCGTTACCCTATTTGCCTGCACTACGTCGTTGATCGCCGTTCGCTTCGCCGGGCAGTTTAAGCAGCGCACGTTCCAGGACATGAAGATCATATTGCAGTCACTCATTGATGCACCTGTCTATGCTCCGTCGAAGACAAGAAACTAAATGAAACATTTGAGTACACCTTACATCTATCCGGGGGGCGATGACAGCCACCAGTAGGCCCAAAACCCCATCGTCGTCGAGCACATCACACACCAAAAACAGAAACATGAAGGTTCTCTCTAACTCGGACTGCTAGAAGACCAGCCGCCGACGGAGACTAACTAAGACGACTAACATTACTAAACGTCGATGGCCTCCTCGGCACCAGCATTCCTGGCCATGCTGGCAGCAATGTCCATGGGACGCAGATGGCCGCCTTCAAGTTTGGCTTGGCCAAAGCACCATCAGAGACAAACTGTACGGAAATCCGTCACCGTACATAATACCAGGGGGCTTCCCGTCCATCCCTTAGTTGTCCGGGAAGGTAGGCATGAAGGTGACAGCTCCGGTGAAGACATCATTGAGTGCTGGCTTGGGACGCGCCGGCCACCAACGTTGTGTCAAAGAACGACTGTTTAATGAGAACAATACCGATATAGCTGCGGTGGTTGCTCCCGGAATAGATGACCCGGGGGTGCATCCGAATGCGGAGGCCGGGGTACTCCGAGATGAACCACGGCGGGAAAGTGCAGAGGGGTAGCGGCAGCGATGCGCCGCACCACAACTGATAGGCCGCGAGGAAGCGTACACAGTCACCGTTGTCGTGCAGGTGACCGGAGAATTCGAGGAGCAGGTCCGTCGGGAGAAAGGCCAAGGGCATGATGGTTGTGACGTAGAACTTAGTCATGAGAATGATAATAAAGAGTCGTTCTATTGTATATGAAATCATAGGCCAACAATAGGTCCTCTGCTGGCTGACTTATAAGTCTCCAACGTATGTACAACTTTTGTATGTTTAATGTCTATTACCCATCATTTATGCAATGTGTTTTTTCTAAACCTAACCTATTAATTTAATGCCCCGTGTCAATTCCTCCTTTCTGTTGTTTGTATATTTGAAAAAAATGCAAACCTAAAAAAATCTTAAAAATCGGAAGGCACTTACGATGTCCGATGGAGCATTGCAGCTGCAGCCAGGGCAAGGTGCATAGGTGCCCCAGGGCCATGGCGTCTAGGAGCCCTAGGGAAACCCATGTGCTGTCCCCTAGCCGCAATCCTTATATATCCCTTCTAGCCTGTATCATATTTATCGATCATTTTTCTCCACCACAACTTCTATTTCGAGGGCATCCTCATTTCATACCTGATCTGGTACCCACGTGTAGGGAAAATTCATCATTGTCTTCATCAACATCGATCATCACTACTCCAATAAAAGTTATGAGTAGTCCATCCCCTAGACTATGGTTTCATATTTAGTAGCCAAGATGTAATCTCTGTTTTTGTTGATCAATACAATGGCCACATGAGCTGCAATAAGCCACAGATGCAAGGAAGATCTCTGTCAATAGAATTACGGGCATAATGCCGATATAATAAAAAAAATTGCACTCATTTTAGCCTAAGCATGCGATATTTCATATGACTTTTTCAGATGGCTATGTTATTTGTTGCACTTTTTACCTTATGAAGAGTAACACTTTGTGAACCTATGTACCCCGGTCCGTTTTTTAGCATAAGAAAACACTTACAACAACTTTACTTGCACTTTATTTTCAGTTATTATTTATTCCAAAAATACAAACAATGCGTATCACATTATCATAAAAACTTAACACCAGCTTTGGTACCTCCACCCGTTAAAAAAACGCTTGGCAGCTCCAAATACTATGTTTGGTACCTCATGTGAATGATATGTTGGATTTGGTACAAGCTTTTTCTCTTTGTTTGGATAGCGATGATAAAAAAAGTTATGACGAAGTATCAAGTTCTACCCCGTAAAACAATTCCCTCATAATGTTCATCCCTCCCCGGCCTGTTATTAAAATGTTATGAGGTAGTCTTCCAGTTCTCATGACTAACCTCCATATATGGGATTTCCTCCAAATGAGCAACTTTGTATCTCAAAACGTCGATATATATTTTCATTCTTTTACTTTAGTTTCTTCCAACCAAACTAGCTACAGAGGAAAGTACGAGTCCCTCGTAACTTCTTTGAGCAATTATCAGACAGTGTGGGCATTAATGAAACACTCGTTATACTGCAGCTAGCTCTATAAATTTTGAAAGATGAAGTTAGTTTGAGAAGCTAGCAGACAACAACTATTGGAGTTTTTTCTTCTTTTGCGCAATGCATCTTGCATGGAACTGAACTGTCACCGGTGAACACAGCTAGCATTTTGATAAACATTTTTCATGGCTTTTGATCTCCCCACGCATGTTAGACTTGGGTAGCTAAGATTGAGAGGCAACCGGGAACTTTTATTACAGCGATAACCTCTTTGGCCGCCAGGTTAGTTAGTAGGCTGATCCGAGAAAGTTCGTGTTAGCTAGTGAATTCCATCTTTCTTGTGACCACTTCCGTCTACTTCCTTTGCAAGGACTCGACCTCGTCTCTTCTCTTTGCAAGTACCATGGGTTTCCATAGTCCAAGTGATTGGCGTGCAACATCATACGTAAAGCTGATCAGCAACAGTGTACGTGGCCTCGAGGTCAACGGCCTTCGGAAGGTGGCACGTGGCGCCCCAGGTTGCAAGTGTGCTACGCGGCACTGGTAGAAATACCCATCTTTTGTCCCAGTTTTTAAGGGGCCTTTTGTCCCGGTTGCCCAACCGGGATGGGGCAGCCGGGACGAATGCCCCCCCCCCCTCATTCGTCCCGGTTGTACCAGGACCCGGGATGGATGGGGCGTCCACGTGGGGGGCGTGGGCTGGTTCCTGGTCAGGACTATTCGTCCCGGTTCGTAACACGAACCGGGATGAATGCCCTCTCTGCCGCGGCAGAGATTTTTGCCAATTCTCTACCGCGGCAGAATTTTTCTTCTTCTTTTTCTTGTTTTCCATTTAGGGTTTGGTTTGTTGTATTTTTTTCTATTTGTTTCCCGTAACTATTCTGCATCTAATACACCACCATGTTTTTTTATTGTATTCCATTTTATTACAATACACAAGTTTGGTGATCGCATTAGAATATACAACTATATGGTTATCGCATTAGAATATAGTTCAAGAATATACAAGTAAGTACGCACCATGAATCGAATATACAAGTAAGGAGTGAAGAATATACAAGTTTGTACTCTTTCCCATAATTACTCTAATACACCACCATGCACCATGACTCGAATATACAGGTAAGTACTATGCATCTAAGAATTCGAACATCAAGTTCGTCGAGCATAGTTGGCGCTGACATAGTATTCTCCTCCTGGTGTTAGGACCTCTGCGTCTAAGAATCCGCAAATTTCCTCTTGAATTGCTCGTAGGCGATCCCTTGGTAGAAGACCATCCCGCAGCTGTTCGATCTAATATAAAAAAGTGTGGTCAATATCTAATTAAAGTCAATAGATGGTAATAAGATAAAAGTGAAGGTTGACGTACACGAAGTTTTTCTAAATCTCTGCCATGTCGTCTGACGAATGAACTCGCAGACATAGTATCCACATAAGTTATTCCCATCTCCCTGGTTCAAGCACTTTACAAGAACATGGTTTCATTCAAAATTATAATATAGCATTATAATGGTATCGAAACTATAATCAAGGAGATGCGCGGATATAGCTAGTACTACTTACTTTAAGATGTTCAAATTTAAGCTTTTTCTTCCATTCACCCCTAGCCTTTGCTGTGAACCGTTTCCAAGCGCTGCCCGGCCAAAAAAATGAATTAAGTGAGTTATCAGAAAATAAATGAAACTTGTCGATATAGTGTCATAAAGATTGAAATTACCGCTAGATCAGTTCCTGCATGTCCTCCCAGTTCTTAAGGGGTTTATGTTTCAAGTCTATTACCAGTACTTTTCCTTTGTCAGTTCCAAATATTAGAAGAATATAGTGGAAGCTGCGCAAACATAACTCATCAGTTATACACTTATCATCGAGTAAGCAAAAAAAAATGTTTACCGGACAAATAACACTCACCCAAAGTTGTAAGGAAAAATTATTTCCCTCTTGGTTTCGTGAAACCTTAACGCCTTCACAATTGAATCTTCTGTTTCACTGGGTTTTGTGAGAAGAGTTGCTTGATTAACCCAATATGGGTTAATGAACCCAATTTCATAGATGTGTCCTCTTTTGCATTCGAGAATCTTCATTCTGCAATTATAATATAGTGAGTATTATTATAAAAATGCAATGAACGAGGTAAGCTAGCTAGAGACTTAACTACAGCGAAATAAATACTTACAGACAATACGCACCGACGATAGATTTGTCGAGGGCCTTTAGCTGGAATAACTGATATAGTTCTATAAACTCAATCAGAATTATCCTTTCTCCATAACTGTGATGCTCGTTTCTAACTTCCATCGTTATCCATCCCTCAGAGTGCTCCGAGGCTTCCATGTACCAATTATGCACTCTTCGCATATCCCTTCTGAGTCCAACGTGCCCCCATGCCCAAAAAACCAAGACCTTGTCCGTTGGTCCCAGTAGAACGTCTCTGGAACGATGTCCTTAGCAAGCAAGTCGTCCTCAAGTTTATTCCACTTAGGCATGCTACGCTTATAGCCAGCTTGCCCCATAGTATGGTGATAGATCTTTTTAGCGGCGTTTATCTTATTATTTTTAGACTTTTCCAGAGCTTCCTCCGACTTCTTGTACTCAACAAATTCTTCCCAGTGCGGTTTTATCTTCTCATACGTTAGGGTGAAATCCGGAGTCTTGTTTTTCTGGATAAAGTCAAGGTTCAATCTTTTCTTCCAGCTTTTGAATTGCTCGGCCATCTTCCTAAAAGTGAACGCCTTGACGAGTTTCTCTAAGGCTTTGGTCTTTCGCTCTAAGATCAATTCAGGATCCTCCTCATTCTCATCCAACTCATCTTGAGTAACCTTCGGCATCGGTAGGGTGAAATTAGCCAACATCTTTTCAAAAAGTTTTTCTTTGGCTTTGTCGCCGACATATGAAATTCCGGGAGCCTCCTTTGGCTTATGCCACTCCCGAACGGTGATCGGGATGTGGTCCCTAACAAGCACTCCGCATTGCTTCACATATTTTTGGGCAACACCTTCGGGAATCTCTGGCGCGCCGTCTGCAGCGATCTGTTCGATCCTATACCTTTCATGCTCTTTCAACTTCTGGGCTCCGCCTCGTTTAGTCTTCTTTCCAGTGGATTTGCTAGATCCGGATGGCTAAAATATATAAGAAAGAGTGTTAATACATGTATATAGAAAACAAATGCTTCATTTAATTAACATATATATATATGCACCTCGCCGGAGTTTGTAATTTCTAAGGTTCAACCGGAACCGTCGGCTTCTCTCTCATGGGAGCCCTCGGCTTCTCCCCCCGACGATGTCGTAGACTTCTCCCTCACCGGAGCCATCTCTTTGGGCGAGCTCCAGATCTACCTCACCAGAGCCGTCTCTTCGGGCGAGCTCCAGATCTACCTCACCTGAGCCGTCTCTTCGGCGAGCTCCGGATCTCCCTCACCGGAGTTGTTCATCCACTCGGAGACATCTGGGTCTCCCCCGGGCCCACGGATAACATCCGCGACCATTTCTTCTGCATCTTCGTCTCTGAAGTTTGGGTCCATACTTTCTACAAATTAAAAATTGCAAGTTAGTGTCAACGCACAAAACTTAAAACAAAATGACTTAGCAGTTTCATCATCGGTGTATGTGGGATCCGAACAAAGTTGGAACCTTTTGTGCATATCCACAATGGTGACATTCTACATAAATCTCTTCCAGGGTTCTGGAAGGGATTTCTGAAGAATATAACCATCGTGGATATCCACTAAAGGGTGCAACTCCGTTCGGATCGCACTAACCCATATGTGAAGTTGTTTAGTTTCAAAAAAATCTTCTCAAAAATATTGCTAAGTCCTTTTCCGGAAACTAAACAAAATCATATATGTCTGTGTTTGTGAAATCCGAACAAAGTTGGAACCTTTTGTGCATATCCACAATGGGGACATTCTTCATAAATCTCTTCCAGGGTTCCGGAAGGAATTTATGAAGAATATAACCATCGCTGATATGCACCAAAGGGTGCAACTCTGTTCGAATCGCACTAACCCATATGTGAAGTTGTTTAGTTTCAAAAAAAGTATCCGAAACCCCAGGCTACATCTTTTTCCGGAAGCTAAACAAAATCATATATGTCGGTGTATGTGGGATCCGAACAAAGTTGGAACCTTTTGTGCATATCCACAATGGGGATATTCTTCATAAATCTCTTCCAGGGTTCCAGAAGGGATTTCTGAAGAATATAACCATCGCGGATATGCACTAAAGGGTGCAACTCCGTTCGGATCGCACTAACCCATATGTGAAGTTGTTTAGTTTCAAACAAATCATCTCAAAAATATTGCTAAGTCTTTTTCCGGAAACTAAACAAAATCATATATGTCGGTGTTTGTGGAATCCGAACAAAGTTGGAACCTTTTGTGCATATCCACAATGGGGACATTCTTCATAAATCTCTTCCAGTGTTCCGGAAGGGATTTATGAAGTATATAACCATCGCGGATATGCACGAAAGGGTGCAACTCCGTTTGGATCGCACTAACCCATATGTGAAGTTGTTTAGTTTCTAAAAAATCTTCTCAAATATATTGCTAAGTCCTTTTCCCGAAACTAAACAATATTGATAAGGAACCCAAATTAAATAAACTTAACACAAAATACGTCTTCACAAATATTAATCAAACATAGTGAATAATTCAAACCAGTTTTACCGGGTCCTACGCCGCGGGGTACAATTCAAACATGTTTTTAGCTTTTTTTTCTCCACACTCTCTTCTCTGTCTCTCCTCTTTGTTTCTCCACGATCGAGCAGGGAGCGAGGCCGGGGGCAGGGAGAGGGGGTGGGAGGGGGAGGGCTTTACCTGCGGGAGGAGGCGGCCGCGCGGGAGGTGGCCGCTGGCAAGGTGGCCGCGGGCGACGCGGGCGAGCTCGGTGACGGCGCCGCGACGACGTATGTGCGGGTGACGCGGGGCAGAGGCGCTGCAGGGGAGCGACGGCGCGACGGAGAGAGAAAGGGGGACGGCCGCGGAGCGCGCGAGGGGGGTAGCGACGACGGCGACGGCGAGGAAGAGGCGGCGCGGGAGTTGGGCAGCCTGCCGGCATCGAGTCGTCCTCCTCGCGCGCGTCTTGTCCTTAGGCGTTTTCAGATCCTTGCGACAGAAGGGGAGGTGCAGAGGGAACGGCTTAAGTACGTGGGGAGGGGCATCCGTCCCAGTTGTTGCCAATAACCAGGATGAATGCCCCATTCGTCCCGGTTGTTGGCAATAACCGGGACGAATGCCCCACCCATTCATCCCGGTTGTTGACAACAACTGGGACGGATGATCTGGATCTGGAACAGCGCGAAGAGGGGCATTCGTCCCGGTTGTTAGCAATCACCGGGATGAATGCCCTGTTTTTTCAAAAAAGTTTCATATTTTCCAAAAAATCCTGCCAGATTATCTGCTAGTTCAATAATCAGAGAAATATGAAAAAACTACCAAAACATTTAGAAAATTATAAACTAACTAAATATGTTACTTTCAAACATATTTGGTGAAATTCAAAATTTGGAGTTATTTGACTTTGAATTAATTCATTTAAGAAATGGAGAAAATACCAAATAATTCAATTTATTCTGAAAATTGCAAGTTATATATCAAAATGATCAGAAAGATAAATTAAACTCACTTATGTTGTTTTGGTACTTCCTAGGGCTTCACCGGAGAGGGGTTGTTCTCTCCAGCGGGGCTAGGGTTTCACCGGAGAGGGGCTGCGGAGCGTCGGGATGGCACCAGAAGCAAGGATTTGGCATACCAATGTGTTTACAAGTATTCTTAGGGTTGTACATGCCAAATATTCACTCACTCTTGTTCTTGGGTCCTCACCGACATTGATTTCTCTCTCCGAGTCTAAGTACTTATAGGCTGAAGGTCCCCGAACCGACGAACGGGAGGGGATCTTGTGTACAGGTGGTTCATGCCATTGTTTTGGGACTTCCTAGGTCCCACCCTAACACAACCAAGAAAAGTGTTGCACATTGCTACCCACTCCGGGCTCAGATGAAAGCTGTAGACCGATAAGCTGGGCTGTTCTCTCCAGTGGGGCTAGGGTTTCACCGGAGAGGGGCTGCGGAGCATCGGGATGGCACCAGAAGCAAGTATTTAGCATACCATGTGTTTACAAGTGTTGTGAGGGTTGTACGTGCCAAATATTCACTCACTCTTGTTGTTGGGTCTTCGCCGGCATCGATTTCTCTCTCCGAGTCTAATTACTTATGGGCTGAAGGTCCCCGACTCGACGAACGGGAGGGGATCTTGTGTACAGGTGGTTCATGCCATTGTTTTGGGACTTCCTAGGGCCCACCCTAACACAACCAAGCAAAGTGTTGCACATTGCTACCCACTCCGGGCTCCGGTGAAAGCTGTAGACCGATAAGCTGGGCTGTTCTCTCCAGCGGGGCTAGGGTTTCACTAGAGAGGGGCTGTGGAGCGTCGGGATGGCACCGGAAGCAAGGATTTGGCATACCATATGTTTACAAGTCTTGTGAGGGTTGTACATGCCAAATATTCACTCACTCTTGTTGTTGGGTCTTCGCCGGCATCGATTTCTCTCTCCGAGTCTAAGTACTTATGGGCTGAAGGTCCCCGACTCGACAAACGGGAGGGGATCTTGTGTACAGGTGGTTCATGCCATTGTTTTGGGACTTCCTAGGTCCCACCCTAACACAACCAAGCAAAGTGTTGCACATTGCTACCCACTCCGGGCTCCGGTGAAAGCTGTAGACCGATAAGCTGGGTTGTTCTCTCCAGCGGGGCTAGGGTTTCACTAGAGAGGGGCCGTGGAGCGTCGGGATGGCACCAGAAGCAAGGATTTGGCATACCATGTGTTTACACGTGTTCTTAGGGTTGTACATGCCAAATATTCACTCACTCTTGTTGTTGGGTCTTCACCGGCATCGATTTCTCTCTCCGAGTCTAAGTACATATAGGCTGAAGGTCCCCGAACCGACGAACGGGAGGGGATCTTGTGTACAGGTGGTTCATGCCATTGTTTTTATTCTTCCTAGGGACCACCCTAACACAACCAAGCAAAGTGTTGCACATTTCCACCCACTCTGGGCTCCGGTCAAAGCTGTAGACCGATAAGCTGGGCTCTTCTCTCCAGCGGGGCTAGGGTTTCACCGGAGAGGGGTTGCGGAGCGTCGGGATGGCACCAGAAGCAAGGATTTGGCATACCATGTGTTTACAAGTGTTCTTAGGGTTGTACATGACAAATATTCACTCAAAGGTTCAATACCATAACACAACCAATAACATTACATAGATTTACATCAGAGGTTCAATACATTATTATACATCAGTCCGTTAAGTCCATGAACCCTTGCTTATGATTGCTTCGGACGTAACCATGGAGCATCTTCTTTATTTAACGGGATGGTTGGGTCAGCTTTCACTGAGAAGGGCGGAATTTCAGAAAACTTATCATAATCTTCAGACATGTCTTTCTTGTCCTCGACTCCCACGATGGTTCTTTTCCCAGAAAGAACTATGTGACGCTTCGGCTCATCGTATGATTTATCTGGTTGCTTATTTTTTCTTTTCTTCGGTCTGGAGGACATGTCCTTCACATAGAAGACCTGAGCCAAATCATTGGCTAGGACAAATGGTTCGTCATTGTAACCAATTTTGTTGAGATCCACTGTTGTCATTCCGTACAGCGGGTCTACCTTTACCCCTTCTCCATTCAGGTTGACCCATTTGCACTTGAACAAAGGGATCTTAAAAGAAGGTCCATAGTCAAGTTCCCATATCTCCTCTATGTAACCATAGTATGTGTCCTTTTTCCCATTCTCGTTTGTTGCATCAAAGCGGACACCACTGTTTTGGTTGGTGCTATTCTTATCTTGGGTGACCGTGTAAAATGTATTCCCATTTATCTAGTACCCTTGAAAAGTTCCAATAGTCGAAGATGGTGACCCAGCCAACATGTAGAGCTGATCTTCAATAGTGATGTCATTTATAAGATGTGCTTCCAACCAACTTCCGAAAGTCTCCATGTGTTTGACTTTAATCCATGTGTCATCCTTCCCCAGGTTTGTGGAGCGTACAATATTCTTGTGTTCCTCGATATATGGAGCCATGAAGGTGGAATTTTGTGGAACCGCGTAGTGTGATTTAGTGAAAGAATGCCCGTCCCTGGGTATCATTGTTTTAATTCCTAGCGTTCCTTTTCCCCTTAGTCTCCCCTCATGCCGCGATTCAGGAACACCAATCGTCTTAAGGTCAGGAATAAAGTCAACACAGAACCCAATGACCTCCTTTGTTCCATAGCCCTTGGAGATGCTTCCTTTTGGCCTAGCACGGTTATGAACATATTTCTTCAAGACTCCCATGAACCTCTCAAAGGGGAACATATTGTGTAGAAATACTAGACCGAGAATATGAATCTCTTCTACTAGGTGAACGAGGAGATGCGTCATAATGTTGAAGAAGGATGGTGGGAACACCAACTCAAAACTAACAAGACATTGGACCACATCCCTCTGTAACCTTGCCAGACTATCTGGATCGATTACCTTCTGACATATTGCATTGAGGAATGCACATAGCTTCACAATGGGTACTCGAACATTTTCCGGTAGAAGCCCCCTTAGTGCAATAGGAAGCAACTGCGTCATAATCACGTGGCAGTCATGAGACTTCAGGTTTTGGAATTTTTTCTATGCCATATTTATTATCCCCTTAATATTCGACGAGAAGCCAGTCGACACCTTAATACTGTAAAGGACTTCAAAAAAGATTTCCTTCTCTGCTTTGGTAAGAGTCGTAGCTGCTTAAGAAATGACGCCCTGTATCCATGTGCTTGTTTTTTGGGTCTTTCATACATTGCTGGTCCTCTCGTGCTTCTGGTGTATCTTTTGACTTCCCGTACTCACGTCGATTGAAGAGCGGACCTGTAGGACTTTCCAATATGGTAGCTCCGAAAAGATAGATTTCTTCTTCCACATGGGTGCGCGCTTATCAGGGCCGTTCGAAATAGGTTGGCTGCCATCACGCTTCCCAAAGATTACTTCTAGGTCCTTGACCATACCGAATACATCATTACCACTATGGAGGTCAGGCTTCTTCCGGGTATCTGCCTCACCTCTGAACTGTTTGCCTCCTTTCTTTCTTACGGGATGATTCATCGGAAGAAATCTACGATGCCCCAGGTATACAACCTTCTTACATTTATCCAAATATACACTATCAGTCTTATCTAAACGGTGTGTGCATGCATTGTATCCCTTGTTTGTATGTCCAGAAATGTTACTAAGAGCAGGCCAATCATTGATGGTTACGAAAAACAACGCCCTTAGGTCAAATGGCTTTTGTTCGTTCTCATCCCACACACGTACACCTGGTTTGCCCCACAACTGTAATAGTTCTTCCACTAATGGCCTTAGGTACACATCAATGTCGTTGCCGGGTTGCCTTGGGCCTTGGATGAGCACGGGCATCATAATGAACTTGCGCTTCATGCACAACCAAGGCGGAAGGTTGTAGATAAATAGAGTCACGGGCCAGGTGCTGTGACTGGAGCTCTGCTCTCCGAAAGGACTAAAGCCATCTGTACTTAGACCAAACCATAAGTTTCTTGCCTCGCTTGTAAAGTCCGGGAAGTCTCTCTCGATTTTTCTCCACTGCGACCCATCAGCGGGGTGTCTCAACTTTCCGTCTTTCTTACGGTCTTCTTTATGCCATCGCAACAACCTGGCATGCTCTTTATTTCTAAACAGACGTTTCAACCGTGGTATTATAGGAGCATACCACATCACCTTGGCAGGAACCCTCTTACGGGAGGGGGGGGCTCGCCCTCAACATCGCCAGGGTCATCTGCTCTGATCTTATACCGCAGTGCAGTGCATACTGGACATTTATCCAAATTCTCGTACTTCGCACCGCGGTAGAGGATGCAGTCATTAATGCATGCATGTATCTTCTCCACATCTAGTCCTAGAGGGCAGAGAGCCTTCTTTGCTTCGTACGTACTGTCAGACAATTTGTTATCCTTTGGAAGCTTCGGCTTCATTATTTTAAGTAAACTCTCAAATGCTTTGTCAGTCACACCGTTCTGTGCCTTCCATTTCAGCAATTCTAGTGTGGTACCGAGCTTTGTGCTGCCATCTTCGCAATTTGGGTACAACAACTTTTTGTGATCCTGTAACATGCCGTCCAACTTCAACCTCTCCAATTCACTTTCACAGTCTTCCCTTGCATCAGCAATAACTCGACCAAGATCATCATCGGGCTCATCTGATGCCCGTTCTTGATCATCATCGGGCTCATCTGATGCCCGTTCTTGATCATCATCGGGCTCATCTGATGCTCGTTCTTGATCATCATCGGGCTTATCTGATGCCCGTTCTTGATCACCTCCTTCTTCTGCATTGTCTTCCATTGCAGTATCACCGTATTCGGGGAACATAGGATCCTCTTCTTCTTATTCATTGTCTTCCATCACAACCCCTCTCTCTCCATGCTTGGTCCAACAATTATAGCTGCGCATGAAACCTCTCCGAAGCAGGTGGATGTGAAGGACTCTCGAGGAAGAGTGCTCCCTGACGTTCCCACAGTCAACACATGGGCAACACATAAATCCATTCTCTTTGTGAGCCTGAGCTACCACGAGAAATTCATCCAAGCCGGCCTTGTATTCGTAAGTGCGTCGGTCACCGTACATCCATCGCTGCCGTGCATCCATCTACATCGTATAATTAAGTTTATCAAAAACCATTACAACAATAACATCTTCAATAGCGAAATGACCACAGTATATCGACAAATATAACATTTTTGTATCAATTATAGATGAAATGGATAAGTTTGCTAACCTCGGTCGAAGATACCATTTTCTGTGAAGTTAAGTGTCGCTCGGGTATTTCGTCGAACACCTCGTGTGCATAGCAAAAAGAACACACACTAGCACCCACCTCTCTCACACCTCCTAGAAAAAAAAACCAGAGAAGGGAAGGGGTCTGGATGTAGTATTTATAGGCAAGGGGGCATTCATCCTGGTTCCTGGCATGAACCGGGACCAATGCCCCTGCGCACGCCACGTGGCATACATTGAGGCATTTGTCCCGGTTCATGCCACGACCGGGACGAATGCCGACTAAAAAACCGGGACGAATTCCCCAGGGGGGCTCGACGATGCCCTGTCCTAAAGAACCACGCATTCGTCCCCGTTCTTTAGGTAGCATTCGTCCCCGTTCTTTAGGCAGCCGGGACGAATGCAAATTCCCCCTGGACGAAAGGGGGGTGTTTCTACTCGTGTGGCGCCCAAGGTTGCAAGTGTGCAACTAATGAACAAGCTTTAGCTAGCCAAGTGATCAGTACCAAAAACCACGATGAAGTCAGAATGAACTTTGCAACAGCCAAATCTTCCTGCAAGAATTATTAACAACAAGCCCAAATTGTGGAATGCATACACAAGCCAAGTCGTAGCCATCTATCCAGAGAAGAAAACTACAAGTGGCAGTAAAGAATGTAGTACCTACCTTGTACATACAAAAAATACCGGGTCTACGCCTTTATCATGCCTTCCTAAGAAACTGTATTATTTTCTGTTACTTTTCTTCAGAAAACAGAGGGCGATCGATTACTTAGCATGATCAATTTCCTTTAACTATGTGCAAAATGTGAGATCAGATGGTACTATTTGTTTGTTATTACCTACCCTTTTACATTATTAGAAAAAAGCTTATAGATAGATACTTACTAATAACGTTTGTTAGGGCCAGCGCACTACTACTAAGTACTAGTAGCACTAGCTCGGAACAACTATACATGCTTAGTACCAGTAGCGCTAGCTCGGAATAATGTTTATAGTTGAGGAAAAAGAAGAGTTAACATGCCAGAATGGAAATATGTGTATGTGTTTGTGCACACATGCGGTAGAATCGAGCTATATATGCTCAATGATACCGAATTGTGTGTGTGGCATATGAGTTGGCTATATTGTGTATTTGTTGAAATGTGCGTGACATGAGTTGCCGATGTTTTGCCAAAATGTTGATTCATTTCTGTTTCGGTGAATTTCGGGAAAACTCGATCTGTCTTATGTTTAGGGAAGGTCATGTCAAATTTTTGTATGAATTTGTTGCATGCATGCATGCATGCATGCGTACGTGGTTATAATTATTTTGCTTCGCACATGCAATTATGACGCTCAATGGAAGGAAGGTGAAAAGATACTGACATTCCGTGATGGATCACATGTATGAAAACAAACGAAAGTAGGTTTTATGTCCGTATTGTAGATGCAAAGGAGTATGGCTCGACCCCTTTAAGGTTGGAAATTCAAGGCGCACCTGCTCAGCATGATTTCATTGATGGCCATACTCGATGGATAAGTGAAGACCATGATGATGAGGACGTTGACGGGGCAGGTGTTGGAAATATGCCCTAGAGGCAATAATAAATTAGTTATTATCATATTTCCTTGTTCGTGATAATCGTTTATTATCCATGCTATAATTGTATTGATCGGAGACTTAGATGCATGTGTGGATACATAGACAAAACCATGTCCCTAGTATACCTCTAATAGACTAGCTTGTTGATCAAAGATGGTTATGGTTTCCTAGCCATGGAAATGAGATGTCATTTGATAAACGGGATCACATCATTAGGAGAATGGTGTGATGGACAAGACCCAAACTACAAACGTAGCATATGATCGTGTCAGTTTATTGCTACTGTTTTCTGCATGTCAAGTATATGTTCCTATGACCATGAGATCATGCAACTCACGGATACCGGAGGAGTGCCTTGTGTGTATCAAACGTCGCAACGTAACTAGGTGACTATAAAGGTGCTCTACAGGTATCTCCGATGGTGTCAGTTGAGTTGGCATGGATCAAGACTGGGATTTGTTACTCCGTGTGACGGAGAGGTATCTCAGGGCCCACTCAGTAATACAACATCACAATAAGCCTTGCAAGCAATGTGACTAAGTGTTAGCCATGGGATCTTGTATTACAGAACGAGTAAAGAGACTTGCCGGTAACGAGCTTGAACTAGGTATACAGATACCGAGGATCGAATCTCGGACAAGTGACATACCGAAGAACAAAGGGAAACATCATACGAGATTAACTGAATCCTTGACATAGAGGTTCGACCGATAAAGATCTTCGTAGAATATGTAGGAACCAATATGGGCATCCAGGACCCGCTATTGGTTATTGACCGTAGAGGTGTCTCGGTCATGTCTACATAGTTCTCGAACCCGCAGGGTCTGCACACTTAAGGTTTGGTGACGTTTCAGTAGTATAGAGTTATGCATGGTGGTGACCTAAGGTTGTTCGGAGTCCCGGATGAGATGCCTGATGTCACAAAGGAGCTCCGGAATGGTCCGGTGGTAAAGATTGATATATAGGAAGTCCTGTTTTGGTCGCCGGAAAAGTTTCGGGCTCATCGGTAGTGTATCGAGAGTGCCGGTAGTGTACCAGGGGACCATCGGGAGGGGTATTTCATCCTAATAGGGTATAAGGTCTGTGGGAGAGTAAATACCAGCCCTTTGTGGGGTGGTGGAAGTCCGACACAAGGCCCATGCGGCTGGTAAGAAAAGCCCAAAAGGAAAAAGGTGGAAAAAGGCAAAAAAGGGTCAAATAAGGAAGGAGTCCTAATCCTACTAGGAGTGGAGGAGGAGGACTCCTCCCTCCTTGGTTTGGTCAACCCAAGGGCTGCCTCTTTGGCAGCCAAGCCTCCTCATCCTCGCTCCTATATGTACTAGAGGATTTTAGGGTTTTGGAACAAGATTTTCAGCCACGTGCCACCCGTTCCTCTAGTGCATAGCTTCTCCTCTAGATCGGTTTTCTGTAGTGCTTAGGCAAAGCCCTGCCGGAATAGATCCACCACCATCGCCGCAGCGCCGTCATGCTGCGGAGAACTCTTCTACCTCTCCGCTCCCTGTTGCTGGATCAAGAAGGCGGAGATTGTCATCAAGCTGTACGTGTGCTGTACGCGGAGGTGCTGTCCGTTCGGCGCTAGATCGGAAGCACCGTGATCAAGATCGCAGGATGGATCATGATGAGTTCGCGGGACGGATCAAGATGAGATCGTGGGACGGATCATGATGAGTTCGCGGGATGGATCTTGATTGGATCGCGGGACAGATCGTGATGAGATCGCGGGACACTTGGTCATCTGGATCGCGAAGACGTTCGACTACACCAACTGCATTTCTTAATGCTTCCCTCTTGGCGATCTACAAGGGTACATAGATCCACTCTCCCTCTTGTAAATGCTCATCACCATGGATAGATCTGCGTGTGTGTAGGAAATTTTTTGTTTCCCACGCGTCATTCCCCAACAGAAAGATGATGGAAGTAACTTTGTGGACTGGGCCCGTAATCTGAGGATTATCCTCACGGCTTCCCAGAAGGCTTATGTCCTTGATGCACCTCTTGGCGACCTACCCGCTCCCGTGTCATCCGAAGACGTTAAGAATGCTTAGGAGGCACATTCTGGACATTACTCAATAGTTCAATGTGTAATGTTGTATGGCTTAAAAACCGGGACTTCAAACACGTTTTGAACGTCATGGAGCATACATATTTCCAACAAGATGTTCCAAGAGTTGGAGTTTATCTTTAAAAAGAATGCCCGGATCAAGAGGTATGAGACCTTCGATAGTTTCTATGCTTGCAAAATGGAGGAAAATGGGTCTATCAGTGAACACATACTCAGAATGTCTGGGTGTTCGACCCGTCTGGCGGAGTTAGGGATGCCCCTTTCGTCGGAGGTGATCACTGACAGAGTTCTTCAATCATTGCCACCTAGCTACAAGAGCTTCGTGTTGAACTATAACATGCACGTGATGAACAAGTCAGTCGCCGAGCTGTTTGCGATGCTAAAAGTCACTGAGTCTGAAATCCAGAAAGAACATCAAGTGTTGATGGTCAATAAAACCACTAGTTTCAAGAAGAATGGCAAGGGCAGGAAGGGTAATTCCAAGAAGTGTGGCAAAGCAGTTGCTCCTCCCATGAAGAAACCCAAGGCTGGACCCAAGCCAGAAACTAAGTGCTTTCATTGCAAGGGAACTGGTCACTGGAAGCGGAACGGCCCCAAGTATCTGGCTGACAAGAAGGCAGCCAACAACAAACAAGGGATATATGATATACATGTTATTGATGTGTACCTTACCAACTCTCGTTGTAGTGCCTGGGTATTTGATACCGGTTCGGTTACGCACATTTGCAACTCAAAGTAGGAACTACGGAATAGACGAAGTAACGATGCGCGTGGGAAATGGTTCCAAGGTTGATGTGATCGTCGTCGACACGCTCGCTCTTCGATTACCATCAGGATTAGTGATGAACCTGAATAATTGTTATTTAATGCCTACGTTAAGCATGAACATTATATCTAGATCTTGTTTATTGCGAGACGGTTACTCATTTAAATCAGAGAATAAAGGTTGTACTATTTATATGAGTAATATCTTTTATGGTCATGCACCCAATGTAAGGGGTTTATTCATATTGAATCTTGATAGTGATGATACACATGTTCATAACACTGATGCCAAAAGATGAAGAGTTGATAATGATAGTACCACTTTCTTATGGCACTGCCGTTTGGGTCATATTGGTGTAAAACGCATGAAGAAGCTCTATGTTGATGGACTTTTGGAGTCACTTGATTTTGAGTCACTTGACACATGTGAACCATGCCTCATGGACAAGATGACTAAAACGCCGTTCTCTGGAACAATGGAACGGGCGAGTGACTTGTTGGAAATCATACATACTGATGTGTGTGGTCCGATGAGCATTGAGGCGCGGGGTGGATACTATATTTTCTCACCTTCACTAATGCCTTAAGTAGATATGGGTATATTTACTTGATGAAACACAAGTCTGAAACGTTTGAAAAGTCCAAGCAATTTTAGAGTGAAGTTGAGAATCATCGTAACAAGAAGATTAAATTCCTGCAATCTGACCGAGGAGGAGAATATCTGAGTTATGATTTTGGCAGTCACTTAAGACAATGTGGAATTGTTCCACAATTGACACCGCCTGGAACACCACAGCGTAATGGTGTATCCGAACGTCGTAATCGAACCTTATTAGATATGGTACATTCTATGATGTCTCTTGCCGATTTGCCACTAACGTTTTGAGGTTATGCATTAGAGATAGCTGCATTCACTTTAAATAGAGCTCCATCGAAATCCTTGAGACAACGCCATATGAACTGTGGTTTGGCAAGAAGCCAAAGTTATCGTTTCTTAAAGTTTGGGGATGTGATGCTTATGTCAAAAAGCTTCAGCCTGAAAAGATGGAACGCAAAGCGGATAAATGCGTCTTCATAGGATACTCGAAAGAGATAGTTGGGTATACCTTTCATCTCAGATCCGAAGGCAAAGTGTTTGTCGCTAAGAATGGAACATTTCTTGAGAAAGAGTTTCTCTCGAAAGAATTGAGTGGGAGGAATATAGAACTTGATGAGGTTGTTGAACATTTGATTCAACTAGAGAGTAGCGCAGCGTAGAAAGATGTTTCTATGGAGCCTACGAGAGTTGAAGGGGAAGTTAATGATGATGATCATGAAACTTCGGATCAAGTTAATATCGAACCGCGTATGTCGACAAGGGCACGTACTGCTCCTTAGTGGTACGACAACCCTGTCTTGGAGGTCATGTTGTTAGACAACGATGAACCTACGAGCTATGGGGAAGCTATGATGGGCCCAGATTCCAAGAAATGGTTATATTCCATGAAATCCAAGATGGGATCCATGTATGAAAACAAAGTATGGACTTTGGAAGTATTACCTAAAGGGCGAAAGGTCATTCAGAACAAATGGATCTTTAAGACGAAGACGAACGCGGACGGTAATGTCACCGTCTACAAATCTCTGCTTGTGGCAAAGGGTTTTTCACAAGTTCAAAGAGTTGACTATGATGAGACCTTCTCACGCATAGAGATGCTTAAATCCATCAGAGTCATGTTAGCAATAGCTGCATATTTCGATTATGAAATTTGGCAGATGGATGTCAAAACATCATTCCTTAATAGTTTCCTTATGGAATAGTTGTATATGATACAACCGGAAGGTTTTGTCAATCCAGAGAATTCTGATAAAGTTTGCAAACTCCAGCGAACCATTTACGGACTGGTGCATGCATCTCGGAGTTGGAATCTGCGCTTTGATGAGGTGATCAAAGCGTTCAGGTCTATATAAGTGTACGGAGAAGCTTGTATTTACAAGAAAGTGAGGGGAGCTCTATAGCATTTCTAATATTATATGTGGATGACATATTGCTAATTGGAAACAATATAGAAATGCTGGAAAGCGTGAAGGAATATTTGAACAAGAGTTTTTCAATGAAGGACCTGGAAGAAGCTGCTCTCATATTAGGCATTAAGATCTATAGAGATAGATCGAGACGCTTAATAGGACTTTCCCAGAGCACATACCTCGATAAAGTTTTGAAGAAGTTTAAAATGGATCAGTCCAAGAAGGGTTCTTGCCCGTGTTACAAGGTGTGAAGTTGAGTAAGACTCAATGCCCAGTGACTATAGAAGATAGAGAGAAGATGAGTGTCATTCCTGATGCTTCAGCCATAAGCTCTATCATGTACACAATGCTGTGCACAAGACCCGATGTCAGCCTTGCCATAAGTATGGCTGGAAGGTTTCAAAGTGATCCATGAATGGAGCACTAGACGATGGTCAAAAATATTCTTAAGTACCTGAAAAGGACAAAGGAAATGTTTCTCGTTTATGGAGGGGATCAAGAGCTCGTCGTAATGGGTTACGTCGATGGAAGCTTTGACACTGATTCAGATGACTCTAAGTCGCAAACCGGATATGTATTTATTCTCATTGGGGGAGCGGTAAGCTGGTGCATTTCCAAGCAAAGCATGGTAGCCGATTCTACATGCGAAGCAGAGTAAATCATAGCCTCGGAGGCAGCGAATGAAGGTGTCTGGATGAAGGAGTTCATGACAGATCTTGGAGTGGTGCCCAGTGCACAGAATTCAATGGATCTATTCTGCGACAACACTGGTGCCATTGTTCTGGCCAAGGAACCAAGGTTTCACAAGAGGACCGAACACATAAAGCGACGCTTCAATTCCATCCGCGATCACATCAAGGAGGACATAAATATTTGCAAAGTACACACGGATCTGAATGTTGCAGACCCGTTGACTAAACCTCTTCCAAGGGTTAAACATTATCAACACCAGAACTGTATGGGTGTTCGATTCATTACAATGTAAACCACATAGTGATGTGAGCTAGATTATTGACTCTAGTGCAAGTGGGAGACTTTTGGAAATATGCTCTGGACAAAATAATAAAATGCTTATTATTATATTTTGCTGTTCATGATAATCATTTACTATCCATGCTATAATTGTATTGATTGGAAACACACTGCATGTGTGGATACATAGACAATACCATGTCCCTGGTATGCCTCTAGTAGACTAGCACTAAAACATACCTTCTGTCCGACTCATTAGTCCCGGTCTGGTTACAAGCCGGTTCTAAAGAGGCTATTAGTCCCGGTTCGTGCCGGCTCCAACGGCTAGGAGAAGGGCGACCTTTAGTACCGGCTCGTAAGGGACCTTTAGTACCGGTTCGTGTCACGAACCGGTACTAAAGGGGGCGTGGCAGGCTTTTGGTCAGACTTGGGCCCCCCGCGCCTCTTTAGTACCGGTTCGTTGCACGAACCGGTACTAAAGCGGGTGTGGCAGGCTTTTGGTCAGACTTGGGCCCCGCGTGCTTCTTTAGTACCGGTTCGTGGCACGAACTGGTACTAAAGGTTGCCCTTTAGTACCGGTTGGTGACACCAACCGGTACTAAAGACTTCCTATATATATGCTTCGTCCCTAGCCGATTGAAGGGGCTCGCATTTCTTTGTTTTCTCCCCCGTTCTTCTTCTTGCTCGAAGCTCATCCTCCATTTTGCCAAGGATGTGTCAAGATTTGAAGGCACCCCATCTATCCAAGGGGCTCTCATTTCTCTGTTTTCTCCCCTGTTATTCTTCTTGCTCGAAGCTCATCCTCCATTTTGCCGCGTATTTGTAAGGGTTTGAAAGGACCCCATCTATCCAAGGGGATCTCATTTCTCTGTTTTCTCCCATGTTCTTCTTCTTGCTCGAAGCTCATCCTTCATTTTGCCAAGGATTTGTCAAGATTTTACAGTATGTAGCACCGTAAAATAAGTTTAAAATGAATGGAAAATACAAAAAATAGAGAGGAAAATTAAAACCTAAAAGCTAAAAAAACAGAACACTTAGTACCGGTTGGTATCACCAACCGGTACTAAAGATCCTCCACCACCAGCCCACGCAGGCTGCCACGTGGTGGGCCTTTAGTACCGGTCCGTGGGGCAACCGGTACTAAAGGTCTGGACCTTTAGTCCCGACCCTTTAGTACCGGCTGGAGAACCGGTACTAAAGGCCCATCCTGACCGGGACTACAAAAAAACATTCTACTAGTGTAGCTCATTGATCAAAGATGGTCAAGGTTTCCAAGCCATTGACATGAGATGTCATTTGATAACGGGATCATATCATTAGGAGAATGATGTGATGGACAAGAACCAAACTATAAACCTGGCATTTGATCATGTCAGTTTATTGCTACAGTTTTTTGCATGTCAAGTATCTGTTCCCATGACCATGAGATCATGCAACTCACTAACACCGGAGGAGTACCTTGTGTGTATCAAACATCACAACGTAACAGGGTGACTATAAAGGTGATCTACAGGTATCTCCGATGGTGTTTGTTAAGTTGGCATGGATCAATACTGGGATTTGTTACCCTGTGTGACGGAGAGGTATCTCAGGGCCCACTCGGTAATACAATATCGCAATAAGCCTTGCAAGCAATGTGACTAAGTGTTATCCACTGGATCTTGTATTACGAAACGAGTAAAGAGACTTGCCTATAATGAGAGTGAACTAGGTATAGAGATACCGATGATCGAATCTCGGGCAAGTAACATACCGAAGAATAAAGGGAACACGTACCATAGGGGATTGTCTAAATCCTTGACATAGAGGTTTCACCAATGAAGATCTTCGTAGAACATATAGGAACCAATATGGGCATCCAGGTCCCGCTATTGGTTATTGACCATAGAGGTGTCTCGGTCATGTCTACATAATTCTCGAACCCGTCGAGACTGCACACTTAAGGTTCGGTGACGTTTCAGCATAGATGACTTACGTGTGGTTGTGACCTAAGGTTGTTCGGAGTCGCGGATGAGATCCCCGACATTTCGAGGAGCTCAGGAATGGTCCGGAGGTGAAGATTCATATATTGGATGTTCCGTGTTGGTCACCAGGAAAAGTTCGGGCGTCACCGGTAACATACCGGGGGTGCCGGGAGGGTCCCAAGGGTCCATCGGAAGGGGCCACTATCCCCAAAGGACTACATGGGCTTTGAGAGAGGGCACACCATCCCCTGGTGGGCTGGCCACCCCTCCCACAAGGTCCCATGCGGCTGGAGGGTTGGTGGGAGGGCCAACCCTAGGGTTGGCGCCACCTTGCTTGGGTGGCAAGCCACCCTAGGGCGCCTCCAACCTTGGCCACCGCCCCAAGGGGAAACCCTAGGGGTTGGGCGCACCACCCCTCCCCCTATATATATGTGAGAGGGAGGAGGTCAGCCGCACCTTAAGCCACGGCGCAGCCCTTCCTTCCTCTTCGATAGCCTCTCCTCTAGATTGACTCGGCGATGCTTAGCGAAGCTCTTCTGGATATCCTCCACCACCATCATCGCCACGCCGTCGTGCTACTGGCAAACCCATCTACCTCTCCGCTCCCCGTTGCTCAATCAATAAGGTGGATATCTTTATCGAGCTGCACGTGGGTTGAACGCGGAGGTGTCGTTCGTTCGGCACATGATCGGGAGTTCGTGGGATGGCTTGCGATTTGGATCGTGGAGACGTACGACTACATCAACTGCGTTCTTTAATGCTTCTGCTTAGCGATCTACAAGGGTATGTGGATCCAATCTCTCCTCTCATAGATAATCATCTCCTAAATTGGTCTTGGTGAAGTGTAGGAAATTTTCTGTTTGCATTGCAACGTTCCCCTACAGCAGGCAATAATTATATGGTCCTGGATGAAGAGCTGATAAAAATGGACCCAAAGAAGTGGGCATCAAAAATGGCGCCGGACATGACGTAGAATAGGCTGGACCTTTTGAAGAAGAGGACGGACATGATGGATAAGACACAGACACTCCATAGTCTTCGTGCCTACTAAGTTCAACAATGTGGGACCCGCATGTTCGAGACCTGCTTTGCAACAGGACAACTTGCGATAGAGCTACTTCTAGAGAGGAGGCCAAACTCGCGCAAGTGGAACTAGACTCAAAGACTGCATTGTAGGATGGTTGTGATCCTGAGGTGACAGGCTTGAGTTTCATACTAGAAGTGCTAAAGACAAAGGCAAAAAAATGGACAGACGCAAGCCTGGATGACCTTTTGAAGTAGCTAAAGAAGGTTCTTCCTGCGGGAAGCATGTGTCCCACCGTTGTCGACGCGGCGAAAAAAATTGTGTGCTCTCTTGAGCTGCTGCACATTAGATATCACACATGCATCAATGATTGCATCATATATCAGAACGAGCACGCGAAAAAAACCATCTGTCCAAAGTGCAATGCTTCATGATATAAGAAGGCCGGAAAGAAAGATCCACAGAAAGTCATATGGTACTTTTGGATCACTCCCTGTTTGCAGCGGTATGTCATAGATCCTAAGGAAGCCAAGCTCATGCGGTGGCATGCAGATAGGGTGAAGCCAGATGATGGAGATGATCAGAAGCTGAGACATGTCACAAATGCTAGCCTGTGGAGATCATTAAACATTGAATATAAATATTTTGCAGATGATCCAAGGAACATCGTGCTTAGATAGTACTGATGGCATGAATCCGTTCAACAACCAGAACACCAATGATAGCACATGGCCCATGTTTGTATGGATGTACAATGCATGAATCCGTTCAGCAACCAAAACACCAATCATAGCACATGGCCCATGTTTGTGTGGATGTACAACCTGCCCCCTAGAAGTGCATGAAGGAAAAATACATACACATGAGTATGCTCATTCAAGGGCCGAGACAACCGCAAAATGATATTAATCTATATCTTGGGTTACTTGAAGAGGAGATACACATGTTATGGAGAACGCCGACCAAGACATGGGACTCCAGTACATGAGAGTATTTCTACATGAGAGCCGCGTTGATCACGATGGTGCACGACTAACTCGGTTATGGATATGTTGTGGGCCAGGTGTGCCATGGATATTGCGGATGCACCAGGTGCATGGATGATACAACTTCTTAGCAATTATAGAAAGATGGCGTGTCTTCAAAAATCATGTACATGGGGCATCGAAGATGGCTCGAGAAGGATAACCCATGGAGAAGACGAATAAAAAGGCGCCGGAGTACTAGCCCAAACTTGACACACCTCATAGACTTGATCAAATGCATATCACGAAGAATATCCTCGATAGTTTCCTTGGAACATTGATGAACATGCCGTGGAAAACCAAGGATGGGCCGAAGGCAAGAAGAGACTTCGAATTTTTGGATATTAGGAAAGATCTCGACCTGCCCGGTAAAAAGTCATCGGAGGAGACGGATACGGAAGATAGGGGTAAAAAAGAAAACAAGAAGGGAGAACATTATTGCCTCCTCTTGCTTCACTATAGGTCCGAACGAGGTCGATCAATTGTTCAAGTGCCTTGCTCGAATTAAAGTTAGTTTCAGATATTGTGAGAAGATAAGAAGATATCTGGGCACCAAGAAAAAATGGTTCAGCGGGGTGAAAAATCATGATTGCTATGTGATGATGACACAGATACTTCCGGTTGCGCTTAGAGGGATTTTGTACGCACACATCCGTGATATGCTTACTGATCTATGCCACTTTGTCGATGCTTTCTATTGAACGTTGATATGTGTGAAGCAACTCAAAAGGCTACAGGAAGGGATCGTTGTCACACTAAATGAGCTAGAGATGTACTTTCTGCCCCCGATCTTTGACTTTATAGTGCATATGTGTCCACATCGTGGACGACATCATCGACCTAGGATCGACATTCCTACAGAGCATGATGTCGTTCGAGAGGATGAATGGGGTCATCAAAGGAAGCATCACTCAGGGCTATCTAACCCAAGAGTGCATCTCCTTCTGCAAGAGTTCTCTAGGCATTGAAGAACATGTTGTTGGTTTGCCCATCAACAAGCATTGTGGAAGGCTGAAAGGAGAAGGTCACGTCACCGGCCGGAGGGAATTGAATGTGTTCCGCTCGGGCTGAGGGACGACTTTGACATAGCTAACTTAGTAGTTCTACCACACCTATATGTGCTAGAAGATTTCATGACACTGCACAAACAGACCATCGCATAGAACTACCGTGACCGTGGGCTGCACAGGACGGATGCTAAAATTATTAGGGAGCACGACTCCACTTTCTTGTGTTGGTTCAAAGAGCGAGTTTTGGCTACACTAGTAAAAAACGGGCCTTTAGTACCGGTTCGTAAGGGCCTTTAGTCCCGGTTGTGCAACCGGCACTAAAGGGTGGGAACTAAAGCCCCCCCTTATCCCCGGTTCAACACGGACCGGGACTAAAGCCCCTCCACGTGGCTGCGCTCAAGCGCTGGGGCTGGAGGACCCTTAGTCCTGGACTAAAGGAATTTTTTCGAAAAAAAACGATTTTTTAAAGTTTTTTTCTGAATTCCAAATCTTTGAAATATTTTACAATTTAATCTACAATCATGCTTCCCCACTACTCTAGCCCCGGCATGCTTAACTTTCAGGTTCTATCGCCCCTAGTTTCCAAGTCTGCACTTATTGTTTTCCTAACAATAGTAAGCTATCAATCCTACTAACCCTTAGGTCTTGATGTCACATGATTTAATTTTTTGAATTCCAAACAACTATTAAAATAAACAAAATAAGTAATGATGATAACCTTTAGGATTGGTGTCTCCAACCGGGACTAAAGGTCTAACGTGATTTAATTTATTTCCAGGTCCGGGTTGGTGTCTCTAACCGGAACTAAAGGTCTAACCTTTAGTCCCGGTTGGAGACACCAATCATGAATAAGCCTCAAACCCTTTAGTCCCGGTTTGTGGCACGAACCGGGACTAAAGGTGTGGAAGGACCTGGGACTAATGATGCCCGTCCCGAACCGGGACTAATGGTCTGATTAGTGTTGGTTCAAAACCAGACCGGGAGTAATGCTATGCACAAAAGGTCTGATTTCTACGAGTGCTAATCCATCGGAAGAGGGATACCCAAACGGAATGTTCATATGCGCCTAATCACATGGCCTGTCGGTCAACCTCATGACTTATCAAGCATACGATATCCACGGATACACGTTCTCTACACGAAGGCCAAAGATATAAATAGTGAATACCAAAACTTAGGGATGATTATGGAAGCCATGAAGAGCGATGTAAATGAAAGATACTACAGAAGGGTCGAAGAGATTTGGGAGCTTGACTATTCTGGAGTGCATAGCGCCACGATGTTCCGTGTGAGATGGGCTGAGAACAAACAAAGAGAAAACTGACACTTCAATACCATGAGTATACCCGACGCCAATAGTGCTACCATAAATGCCATCGCCAAAACTGAGACATGGGTGCATGCTAAGAAGGTGACACAATGCTTATTCATAACTGACGCTAGCAATCCCAACCGTGTTGTCGTGAGGAGAGGAAAAAGGAGCATCATTCGAATGGATGAAGTCACCAACGAGGAAGACTATGACTAATATCGTGACTTGATGAGGGGAGATGATGATCACGATGAACCATACATCAAAAGAAGAAGCAGGACAACACTACCTAAGAAAGATCGTACTCCCTGAAAAAGGAAAAGTCACAACGAGGGGCTCAATTATTCGACAACAAACAAAAGAGGAAAAAAGAAGACGAGTCTCAAGCGTTGTCGTCCACACGCCAACAAACTATCATAATTTATGTGTACCTAATTTATATAAGTACTTAACACTGTTATTGATTAAACGGTGTAATATATTATGCACTAATTATTATTCGGAGGTGCTTATAGTGGGACGTGATCATATGGAAGACCGGGCCGGGGTGTTATTACTACATAATTAAAAACCCTAACTCTAACCCCTGCTACAACTTAATTAGAACAAGGAAAGGAAAACATAAATAGAAAAGAAAAAACAAAATGAAAAAGATAGAGAAACATGCAAAAGAAAAATGTAAAAGAACAAGAAAAAGGTAAAAGAAAAAATGCAAAAGAATAGCAGTAGTGCCTCTTAGCTGTAGCGCTTGTTGGGCGTAAATGAGCTATAGCTAATTAGCTATAGCGTGTGTTGTTAAAGCGCGTTCTAGCTAAGCTGGCTATAGCCACTCAAGTGTTGGTCGTTCCCCACTCGTACCCAGTCCCCACTCTCTCTCTCTCTCTCTCACTCTCGATCCTCCCTCTCTCTCCCAGCGCCACCGCCACCGCCACCCCCGACCTCACCTCCTAGCATGGCGCCAGCGCCCTGACCTTAACTCCCAGCTTGGACGTCACCATCCCCGACCCCAAGCCGTCCCTGACCTAGACGCCTTCCCTTACCCGAACCTCAATGTGGTGCTGACCCCGACCCTAACGTCGTCCCCAACCCCGCCGGCTTGAGTCTCCTACCGCTGCCGTTCTAAGCCAATCCTCTCGCCTCCACTCCCCTTTCCCTTCCCCTCTTCCCCCTCCCCCCTCTTCTATCTCTATGCTCTCTCCGTGTGTGTGTGTGTTAGTTAAAGATTTAGAACCCTAGGTTACTTCTAGATTATGAACCCTAGCTGGAATTTGTGTTGTAGACAGAATTTGAATTAAGTTAACCGAACCCTAGTTAGAATTAGGAACCCTAGGGTTAATTGAAGTAGGAACCCTATAAATATTTGAATTAATTTAATTGAATTTTGAAATAAACATAATTAATTTTACCGATTCTTTGCTAATTTTCCTCTGAAAATAAATTGTAACTACATGAAATGCTTGCTTGTCCAAATGAAAATGAGGCAAAAGAAAAAGTAAATGAAATTGTGGATTTATGGGGCAAAGTATTTTTGTTTGATGTACCACCCCCTCTTCGGTATTGCATCAAAGTGGTCTATCGGCATCAAATGTCTGCTCCTAATTTTTGTGGAATTTTAAAAGAATTATTTGAAATAGTTTTAGTGCAACCGAGGCATTTTAGGGTTTGAAAATGCTATCAAAAGAATTAGTTTGGGAAAATTTAATTATAAATATATTTCCTTCTATTTTTTGATTTCAGTTAATCAAACTCAGATTCCATGTGCGTGTGAAGCCGTTCTTGTTGGCCTGAGGCCGTTCTTCTTTCCAGGAAAACTGACGAGTGGCCTATGTTTTGCCGGAATGTTGATTCATTTCCGTTCAGGCAAATTTTCGGCGCTCAATATGTGCCATTTTTAGCATAGGTCATGACAAATTTTGCCATGAATTTGGACATTACGTGCCCTTCAAAGTGACCGAGATTTGTCAGGACGGGAATGAAACGAAAGCCATGCAAAACATAGGCCACTTTCATGTCACTATAAATTTTATTATATGAGAATTAATGGAATAGATTGAACCCTAGGAAACATGGCTGACAATACTGGCGCATATGAGGACATAGAGATGAGTCAGCCATATGAGCATGAACCGGAGCCGGAACATCCTCGTGAGTGCAAGAAGTCTTTGTTCATGCAAGCCTCCTAGGACACCCCTCTAGATGCCGTCTGAACCCAAGCTAAATTAAGCCAAGGTCATGCAATGTTGAAACAGATGACAATGGGGTGGTGGTCAGACTGGGTCTGACAGAACCACCAGCACCTAAGCCCACCAAGAAGAAGCAGAAGAAGAGACCGGCGAAGAATGTTCCGACTGCCGCTAAAGCTGCCAAAGTGGCTTCTAGCAGCCATCCGCCTCCGTGGATCCATGTTGCGGATAGTGTACCGATGAAAGGTGCTCTGTCTATCCATTTCGCGTGAGACCAATGTTACCAGAGGACACACTAGACGTCATAACGAGGAATCTCAGGAGATTGCATGACCATGTGTTGTCGACGGAGACAAGCCTTCTCGCCTCGTATGACCCCGGATACCCGCTTTATACGGTCCATGTGTCGTGTCATGGCAAGAAGTATGTCCACGACTGCCCTGAAGACCTGTTCTTCTTGCAATTTGACTGCATAATTGAGATGTTTCTAATGAGGCGGCTCCATTTGACGTTCGTCCGGCTTTATGCGCTACATATGAACTTCATCGTCAAGAGACACTAGTAGAAAACAGGGCATTCATCACAGCTCGATCTACACATTAGTCCCAGTTGCCTTACGAACCGGGACTAATGTGAGCATTAGTCCCGGTTCGAGCAGCTAGGGCGCCGGTCGGGCATTAGTCCCGGTTCGAGCAGGACCTTTAGTCCCGGTTAGAGACACGAACCGGGACTAAAGGGGCCGATACCCTTTATTCCCGGTTCATGTCTCCAACCGGGACTAAAGGTGAAGCCTTTAGTCTCAGTTGGAGACACGAACCGGGACTAAAGGGGTTGGGGCTTTAGTCCCGGTTCGTATCTCCAACCAGCACTAAAGGCTAGACCTTTAGTCCCGGTTAGAAATACCAACCGGGACTAAAGGGGTTCTGAAATTTTCGAACTCTACCCCCCCCCCCCCCCCCCCCGTGGACCGCCTTTTTGAGTTTTCCCGAAAATAAACAAAAATGATAAAATCTTCAAAAAATAAAATCCTTTGAGATATAGTTAGGTTTTAGTGTCTAGTTGTTATAGAAATTTTGAAATATGAATTTTGACCGTTTCTGCAAACAAAAGAAAAAAAAATGTACAACGGCCATAACTTTTGCATACGACGTCGAAAAAAAAGTTTAATATATCAAAAAAACTATAGAAAAACCGGGACTCGATTTCACAAGGGTTTACCCGGTGAAGTTTTTTCTACAAAAAGTAAAATTCCAAAAGTAAAAAAGTTATTTCAAAAAGAAGATTTTTTCCTACAAAATCAAAAACAAGAAATAATTTTATTTAAAAATAAATAAATGATGTCATATTTGGATTCCTCACATTTTTTAATAATAATGGATTTATTACTTGTTGAATTTTGATTTACAGATTTAAAGATATTAATTATGCCATATGAATTGAATATATGGAAAAAAAATGAATAAAATAATAATATTACTTATTTTATTTTCATAGAAATTCAATATTATTATTACTTATTTTGTTTATTTTAGTAATTGTTTGGAATTCAAAAAGTGAAATAATGTGACATCAATACCTAAGGGTTAATAGGATTGATGGCTTACTATTGTCAAGAAAACAACAAGTGCAGACTTAGAAACAAAGGGTGATAGAATTCGAATGTTAAGCATGCTCGGGTTAGAGCAGTGAGAGGATGGATGACCGGCTGGGAAGTTAGATGATTTGAAATGAGTGGTGATTAGAGATTAAATTGTCAAATAATTCAAAAGCAGTGAGAAGGGGTGATTAGAGATTAAATTGTCAGATAATTCACAGATTTGAAGATAAGAAAAAAAATTGAAAAACAAAAATTAAAAATTATTTAAAAAAATAACTTTAGTCCCGGTTTGTAACACCAACCGGGACTAAAGGTCCCGCTCTAGAAAGCTGCCACGTGGAGGGCCTTTAGTCCCGGTTCGTAACACAACCGGGACTAAAGGGTGGAGGCTTTAGTCCCGACACTTTAGTCCTGGTTCCATAACCGGGACTAAAGGCCCTTTGGAACCAGGACTAAAGGCCAGTTTTCTACTAGTGAGAGAGAAAACTACTGGCCTTGAGGTTGCGGACCCGTACGACATGTATGAAGGCTTCTTGTCAATCGACGAAACCAAGCGTAAATATGCAACAGAGTACATCGAAGAGTTCATGGTCAACAATAAGGACAAGGAAGCAATTCTCATACCTTATCATCCCGGGTAAGTCATCCGTGGATAGCCATTATGACACATATATCCTTTCGTGCATTTCAATCATTACTTTGCATGCATGGAGGCTCACTTGATCGTGTACTTATTTTCCGTAGCAACGAGGGTGCTATTCTCATCGTTATTTACCTACATTGCTCCCGCATTCTGTATTTGTACCCGTCCATGATCATAAATAAGAAAAATTAGACACACATCAAGTATGTTATGGATAGAGCTCTCCTAGGCTTCAGCACGCTGGGTGGAAGCATTCAATTCAAGAAGATATATAGGGGCACGGTATGTTTCGGTCATAAGACTGACTTCTGTTGCGTCCAGCGACCGACAACAAGTAATAAGGATGTATTCTATGTCATCCATCTAATGCTAGAGTACAGAAGGGATTAGTAGTCACTTCACATGACATCTTCATCCGATGCCCACATCCAGAGATGGGACGAAGCCTTAGAAACCGTATCGGATCATCAAATACGAAATGAATTCTATGCATCCAGCACGAAATTGTACACTATCATTATACATATCATATTCATATATGAATCAAAATTGAGTTGTTGAGAATCAACATTGTACACTATCATTGTATGTATCATATTTATATATGAATAAAGTAGCATCCATACAAGCCGGGGCCTCTGCCATTCCGCATATCTTCATCAATGCGAGAAAAATCCAGAACTTTGGTTGTCAAAGGGGCCTTCCCACCTCCGGGTGTAGCTTATCTAACCCTAACAACCGGCTTTCAAGCCAAAACATTTTGACAAGTCAACATTAGCTGTCGAAGGGAGCTTCCTACCTTCGGTTATAGCTTATCTAACCCTAACAGCCGGCTCTTATGCCAAAAAAGTTGACAAGTCAACTTTGGTTGTCGAAGGGGGCTTCCCACCTCCGGGTGTAGCTTATCTAACCCTAACAACCGGCTTTCAAGCCAAAAAAATGTTGACAAGTCAACATAGCCATCCTGGGGCTTCCTACCCTACGGGTGTGGCTTATCAAACCATATCAGCTGGCTCTTAAGCCAACCAATTGACTCCGTCAACACGTTAGGAGGATACAGCATCTTCGGGTTATGCTATTAATCCGCCCTCCTAACGGTATAAGGATACATATATTCTTGCAGGAAATTAAGCTGCTAAGAGCCGGTAAGGCATACAATGAGAAACATAAGGAAGATAACATATATACGTGTTAAGGCGGACTTTTCATATGAGCGCGATTGCACAATGCAAAGAAAGGCAAAAGTTACTACCCGACTATTACATATGCTCTTGGTGCAGCCCAAAAATATGTTAAAGTTTTTTACACCGCTCTCGATGGGTCACAAAGCGCCAGCTGTCAACAGGCGCTCACAGTGCAATCAGCTGGCTGGCGGGTCACCCAGGTGTGGGTCTTTGGTTGCCTGGATCTGAAGATTTTCCAAGTCCCAGTTGTAGTTGGTTAAAGCCGCAAAGGTTCCTTCTATAAAGAAGGGGGACGGGTCAAGTTCAGGGGCGAAAATATGCTTTCTGCGGACGGGTGTCAGATCCTTGGACTCAAAGAGCGGGCCATGGATCCTTTTCTGATCTGTGCTGTAAGCCGCCTGGTAAGTCGCCAGATTGACCTCTTCTGCCAAAACGGAGGCCAGGACTTTGGAATTCTTCACACACTGGCCATAGTCAGCGTCCGTGAATTCGGAACCATCGTCCTTTTTGGAGGGAAATCCATCCATCATATCAGCCGGAGTTAGCTCTTGAGCGAAAGCCAATGCCCGACTTATGGCCGCGATCGCCCCCTGGCGGGCGGCTGATCTCATCAACTCCACAATCTGCTTCGACAGTGTCGATAGAAGCTCTAAGACCCCTTTGAGAGTTGAAGGGATATAATCCATGTACTGCACAGCTTTGATTGTACACACAGCGCCACAGTACAGTTGTTCTGTAAGGTATACATGGCCTTCATGGGCAGCAGGCTGTCAGAGGCAAGTTGGCGGCTCCTAGGACCTACATAAGATGGACGTCTCGTCATAAGTCGCTAGCACAAGTGCAATACACAAATTGAGTTAAGTTATCAAGTACTTACCAAATATGACGGCTGTCATCTTTGTGATGTGGCGCTTCAAGGACTGCAGCTCATCAGGCACGATCATGAGTCGCTGATCAGCGTCACCTGCCCATTTAGTCAAGGCGGCTTGGTCAGTCTTAGAGGATTCCTTGAAGTTTGCAAAGTCGGCCTTGAATTTGGTCAATTCTTCAGCAAGGCACCGGCATTTCACTCCGGGCGGCTTGCTACGTGACTAGATTGCTTTTAAGCCGGCCACTTCTGACCCGACTTCGATTAAAGCTTCCTACAACACATCAAAGCATGGAATGAGCCGACAGAAGGAGAAGTTTAAAAAGTCAGCAAGTCTCAAATAGATTGCAAGCAATATGTATGACACTTGGGGGCTAATGTCTATTTTGATCTCCTAAGGTTACAGGCAGTTCCGGATCATCTTTATCAAGTTAACCCGAAACATGGGGGCTACATATTGGTTTTTCACGCTGTTCAGAATGAAAGTCCCGGATCAACTTTGACAAAATTGAGCCAGCCCTTGGGGGCTACAATTGCCTTTATTATCTATTCTCAATAAAGTCCCGAGTCAACTTTGGCAAGATTGAGCCGGCCTTTGGGTGCTATAATTGGCTCTATTGTCTGTTTCATATAAAGCTCCGGTTCAATGTTATCAACCTTGAGCCGGCCCTTGGGGGATAACAATGATGATTTGAGGTTACTTCGAAGTAAGGTGAGACCTACATGCTAAATATTTCTACTTATACCATGATGGAAGAGCCGGATTATCATCAGCCAATGTTAACCCGGCTCTTCGGGGCTGAGTAAGGGTATAAGGAGGAAAAAGATTACCTCATATTACCTCTTCATTAAGTTGACAAGTTTGAGCTCCAGATCCTGGCTTGTAGATAGTCGGCTCATATAGCCAGCATGAAGTTCATCAACTGTCATTTTCCTGAGGGCGGGGAGATCAAACTCCAGCTTCCTGGAGGCTTCTACCGTCTCACTATGCTTTGTCAACACGTGAGGAGGAAGAGAGTGAAAGTAGGCACCGGTAATCACGACGTCCGGAGCAGTGGTGTCATCAGCAGCCTTGGCAGGGCTCGGCGGCTTGGAATGGTCCTTATGCAGACTCTCTGAAGTAACATCAGCTGCCGGCTCTACAGGGGCCACTGAGGGGTTTGCATCTGGCACAGGAGTGTCCGGCTTGGCAAGCTCCAGTTTTTGAGCGGTAGGACTAGGGGCGGACTTGTTGGTCTTCCTTCGCTTGGCCTGAGCCCTGGAAAAGCATAAGAGTTAGAGCCCAAGGTTTATAACCGCCAAAGAGTCGGTCGTAAAGCTTGAAAAACATGTACAATGGGTTAATCTTTGGAGGCGGCAGAGCGGTGGCCGTAGAGTCGCCAGATGAAGGCGATGATCCCTGAAAGGCAGTTCAGATAATGTAAGGCAATATTGGAATTACAAAGGAAGATATAGTAAAATCAAGCAGAGAAGAAATGCATGCCTCTGCGGGGCGCTTCTTCTGAGCCGGGAAGTTAGGTAACCCGGACACAAGATCGGTAGAGCCGGCGCTCCGGGTCTGACGTCGGTCATCTTGCTGTTGCTTTTTCAAAAGAAATTGGGGATCCAAATAAGCAAGAGGATGAGAAAGGGGAAGTTTTCGAACGACCCGCCGTATCTTCTGGGGTATAAAATATTCTGAGTTGGACGAAATATAAGTTACCTTAGGGGCGTTGGCACGGCTTGTTTCTGCCTCGTCCTGTGAATGGTTGTTTTCAGTAAAGTGAATCAAGAGGCGACAAAAAGTAGTCAAATTATACCTCCGAGCCGTCTGATTCTGGCGGTTCAAACCATTCTTCTTGAGGAGTGGTCTTTTTCGTCCTCTTGGCCACGGCTTTCTTCTCGGCCTTCTTCAGAGGAGGAACATATTTTTTCTTCCAGAAGTCGGAGTCAGCCTAAAAAGATATGCCGACAAGTAGTGAGGAATTGCCAAGACACAGATAAATAAAGAGAAGAGACTATGCAGAGTCTCTTTACTTCTGGGGCTGGTTTAGTGACACACAAATGTGCCAGCCCAATGGCGCTGCAAGGTCCTGAAGTCTCGTGGACAAGACTCCAGGTAACGGTTGTAATATCATCTTCTGTTAACGTCGTCCGGCTGAAGCAGAGGGAATCGTCGTAATGACCCGGATATTCGCACATAAGGCGATTTCTCCGGATCAAGGGCATAATTCTCCAGGAGATCCAGCAGCGGATCAAATCCAACCCCGCCAGTCCGTTGGCCATGAGGGTCTTAATCTTGGCGTGAGCCGGCTAGTGCTTCGCCCGTTCAGCCGTTGACAACCGGCCAGGAAGCTCGGAGGTCGTCTTGAGTCAGGATGTGTGGTAACCCGACAACGGACATTCACCCTCTGGGGAGGTATCTTTACAATAAAACCAAGTCTTATTCCAATCTTCTGGGTGACGCGGGCGTTTAAAAGCTTAAGACCTTAAGGTTGAGTCGCCAGGATCTGGTTGGTGATAGCCAGAACTATGTGGCGGGTCAAGTAGGCAAAGCAATATTTGGCTAAGTGCGGCAAATAGGTTTCACAAAGTATCTCTGAGATTATGGATCTACAATACGGAGAAAACTGTTTTTGTTTCAGACCTAGAGATGAACTGATGAAACAGCAAAAGCTC
Organism: Hordeum marinum; assembly: GCA_022496015.1. NCBI lineage: Eukaryota > Viridiplantae > Streptophyta > Magnoliopsida > Poales > Poaceae > Hordeum > Hordeum marinum. The sequence continues at coordinate 21,615,623 of CM039677.1, read as the reverse complement.
GAAAACGGCAAGCGAAGCCGTTACAAATCTACGCAGTGCTACTATCGGTCTCCTATAGAACGCCGTGTTGGGAACAAGATATCGTCAAGTTCTTATGGACTAAGGCTAGGCCGGCATTAGGAGAGAAGCTCGTATTCAAAAGCGGCGGACGAACTCCATGGAAACCCTACCGAAATGGCTATGGATCTAGGGAGAAGTAACTCACCGGAGACGGCGCGGCGGATGCGGGCAAAACTCTGAAACGAACAGGTCGATGCAGCGGCCTCGACGATGATGGCTTGGAGGCGGCACCGGAGCAAGGTGCGCTAGAGCGGCGGCGCTAGAAGGAGGAAGGTGAAGAGCAAGCGGGAAGAAAGGAAAGAGCCACCCCTCGCGGTCCTATTTAATAGGAAAAGGTGGAAATAGGCGTGAAAATCCAGGCGACGGATGTCATTTGACCGAGGCGGACGCCTCGATTCCTGGACCGTCCATTTAATAAAGGAAAAGATTCGTTGCGGACGTCAGGGGATTTTTCTGACAGATTTGACATGACGTCATGGCGGGTCATTATTTTCAGGTAGACTTGTCGATGATGAAGAAGGAGGCTAAAGTGAGCAAGCTCAAATCAACCTGGGGCCTAATGTTGGGGATATAACCCCACGGTGAGACCCGCCCTAGAGGCTCCGGGTCACACCAGGCGGCTCGTACACCAACCCAAGGGTGGGCTGCGAAGTCTGAATCCCAAGATGTTTGACGGCTTGACAAGATGGGCCGGAGCGTGACCAGGACGCAAAAGAACCGGGCGAGTAAGCCGCCCGGAGACAACTTGGTACGGAATGCAAGATAAGGTAGACATAGACTCCGAGACGTAGTGAGAGTCGGTTACAACTTGTATGACCCGTGGTCTTGACCTCCTATATAAAGGCGAGACCCGGGGCGACTTAGGGATCAGATTATTGAGAACTAGGTCAAGCAATATCTCCCTTGTAATCGATACGCCAAGCAATATAGACACAAGCAAGACGTAGGCTATTACCTCGACTTGAGGGGACGAACCTGGGTAAACTCGTGTCCTTCGTCCCAACCAATCTCTTTGAGTCCATCACCTTAGCGATGGCCTCAAATCCAAGTCCGTTCACCCGAACATCTGCCGTGATAAAACCACGATAGCACGTGTTTAACAATAGCGCTTGTTGGGGAACGTTGCATGGGAAACAAAAAAAATTCTACGCTTCACCAAGATCAATCTAGGAGATGAGCATCTACTAGAGGACAGATTGGATCCAAATACCCTTGTAGATCGCTAAGCGGAAGCGTTAAAGAACGCGGTTGATATAGTTGTACATCTCCGTGATCCAAATTGCAAGCCGTCCCACGAACTCCCGATCAAGTGCCGAACGGACGGCACCTCCGCGTTCAGCACACGTGCAGCTCGATGACAATCTCTGCCTTATTGATCTAGCAAGAGGGAGCAGAGAGGAAGGGCTGTGCCGTGGCTTGAGCTGTGGCAGCCCTCCTCCCTCTCTCATATATATAGGGGAAGGGGGAAGGAGATGTGCCCTAGGGTTCCCAACCCTAGGGGCGGTAGCCAAGAGGAGGGGGGATGACCCACAAGTATAGGGGATCTATCGTAGTCCTTCCAATAAGTAAGAGTATCGAACCCAACGAGGAGCAGAAGGAAATGACAAGCGGTTCTCAGTAAGGTATTCTCTGCAAGCACTGAAATTATCGGTAACAGATAGTTTTGTGATAAGATAATTCGTAGCTCGTAGCAAGTAACAAGTGTAACAAAGGTGCAGCAAGGTGGCCCAGTCCTTTTTATAGCAAAGGACAAGCCTGGACAAACTCTTATATAAAGCAAAGCACTCCCGAGGACACAATGGAATTTCTATCAAGCTAGTTTTCATCATGCTCATATGATTCGCGTTCGTTACTTTGATAATTTGATATGTGGGTGGACCGATGCTTGGGTGCTGCCCTTACTTGGGAAAACCTTCCACTTATGATTAACCCCTCTCGCATGCATCCACAACTATGAAAGAAGAATTAAGATAAATCTAACCATAGCATGAAACACGTGGATTGAAATCAGCCCCTTACGATGCAACGCATAAACTAGGGTTTAAGCATCTGTCACTCTAGCAACCCATCATCTACTTATTACTTCCCAATGCCTTCCTCTAGGCCCAAACAATGGTGAAGTGTCGTGTAGTCGAGATTCACATAACACCACTAGAGGAGAGACAACATACATCTCATCAACATATCGAACGGATACAAAATTCACATGATTACTTATAACAAGACTAATCTCATGTCCTCAGGAACAAATGTAACTACTCACAAAGCACATTCATGTTCATAATCAAAGGAGTATTAATGGTGATCAAGGTTCTGAACATATGATCTTCCACCAAGTAAACCAACTAGCATCAACTACAAGGAGTAATCAACACTACTAGCAACCCACATGTATGAATCTGAGATTTTGAGACAAGGATCAGATACAAGAGATGAACCAGGGTTTGGAGAGGAGATGGTGCTGGTGAAGATGTTGATGCATATTGACCCCCTCTCGATGAGAGGATCGTTGGCGACGATGATGGCTTCAATTTCCCCCTCTCGGAGGGAAGTTTCCCAGGTAGAACAGCTCCGCCAGAGCCCTAGATTGGTTCTGCCCAAGTTCTGCCTCGAGACGGCGGCGCTTCACCCTGAAAGCTCTGTTATAATTTTTCCAGGTCAAAACCCTCCATATAGCAGAACATGGGCACCAGAGGGCTGCCAGGTGGGCCACAAGCCACAAGGGCGCGCCTAGGGGGGCAGGGCATGCCCCCTGTCTTGTGACTACCTGGTGGCCCCCTTAATGTATTTCTTTCGCCCAATATTTTTTATATAATCCAAAATAATTGTTCGTAGATTTTTAGGACTTTTGGAGTTGTGCAGAATGGGTATCTCAGATTTGCTCCTTTCCAGTCCAGAATTCCAGCTGCCAACATTCTCCCTCTTCATGTAAACCTTGTAAAATAAGAGAGAAAAGGCATAAGTATTGTTCCAAATTTTGTAATAACATCCCATAATACAATAAATATCAATATAAAAGCATGATGCAAAATGGACGTATCAGAGGGGCGGACAAGGGGTGGCTTGGCCCCCAAGGCAGGGTGGCCGGCCCCTTAGTGTTTCCCCCCTCCACCCTTCGGCGCATGGGCCCATGTGAGAGGGGAGGCCATCCCACCAGGGGCTGGTGTGCCTGCTCTCACAGCCCATGTGGCCCTTCGGGGCTGGAGGCCCCTTCCGGTGGACCCCCGGGACCCTCCCGGCATCCCCGGTACATTACCTGTGATGCCCAAACTTTTCCCGGTGACCAAAACGGAACATCCTATATATGAATCTTCACCTCTGGACCATTCTGGAGTTCCTCTTCACGTTCAGGTTCTCATCCGGGACTCCGAAAAACCTTCGGTCACCAACACACATAACTCATCTATACCGAAACGTCACCGAACCTTAAGTATGCAGACCCTGTCGGTTCGAGCACCATGTAGATATGACTGAGACACCTCTACGGACCTGGATGCCCATATTGGTTCCTACATGTTCTACAAAGATCTTTATCGGTCGAACCTCTATGTCAAGGATTCAGACAATCCCGTATGTTGTTCTCTTTGTTCTTCAGTATGTTACTTGTCCGTAACTCGATCGTCGGTATCTTCATACCTAGTTCAGTCTCGTTACCAACAAGTCTCTTTAACTCGTTTCGTAATACAATATCTCATGGCTATCACTTAGTCACATTGCTTGCAAGGCTCATTGTGATGTTATATTACCGAGTGGGCCTTGAGATACCTCTCCGTCACACGGAGCAACAAATCCCAGTGTTGATCCATGCCAATTACGTTACAACGTTTGATAGACACAAGGTACTCCTCCGGTGTCAGTGAGTTGCACAATCTCATGGTCATAGGAACAGATACTTGACATGCAGAAAACCGGCAATAAACTGACACGATGATATGCTACGTTTGTCGTTCGGGTCTTGTCCATCACAACATTCTCCCAATGATGTGATCACGTTATCAATTGACATCTCATGTCCATGGCTAGGAATACCTTAACCATCTTTGATCAACGAGCTAGTCTGCTAGAGGCATACTAGGGACACTATATTGTCTATATGCGCACACATGTATTTAGTTTCCAATCAACATAATTATAGCATGGACAATAAATGGTTATCATGAACAAGGAATTATAATAATAAACACTTTATTTATTGCCTCTAGGGCGTATTTCCAATAGCGGTGCCCACCTAGATGCGCTGCAGATTGTTAGCAATAGCGCTTGTATAAGAAGCGCTACTGATATGTGATTTTACCAGTAGCGCTAGTCCAAAAGCGCGATGCTGCTAAAAATTAGCTATAACATCGTAGCAGTAGCGCGTCTACCAGCGCTATTGGTAGCTAAAAACCCTGCACTACTGCTAGGGTTTTCCCAAGTAGTGTTAATATCTATAGTCCTTGTATCTTGTCCTTTGTTAAAAAAATGTCTTTCTTGTGGTCCAGTCCAAACCAGTTTGTCACCTTAAGGTTCAGGTAATAACAAAAGATTAACTAGTAATTCACCAGTTACAATCTGCTGCAAGTCTTGTGCACTATGAAAAAATGGATGAAAACTTCATACAAGATCGATGCATCCTATTAACACATCAGCACTTGCAGATTTACAAATACTTTTTTGGGAAGTTTAATTTTTGAAGGAAACAATAGACAAGTTGAAGAATAATTGCAATGATCTAGTATATCTGTATATGATATGCAGAATGGTCATTAGTTCAAGCCGCACAAAGGATCTCGGAATCACTCCTCTATTAAAATCTTCCACAAAGTAATATGTTCAATGTAGATAAATGTTCTCAACAAACCACAACGTATAGTACATTTCAATAATTTTTTCCTCTTTTAAATATGCCATTAGTCTTCTCTACTACTATAAGAACTACACTAGTTAGCAAAACAAGGCTAGAGAAATAGACATATGTGTTGCCAGTTAGCTAGCAACTAGCAGCGTATATACATGCATGTGCTCACAGCACACATGCATATTTGGAAATTTTGAGAACTTCAGAAACTGGAATAATAGACATCAGGATGGGAAAGCTTAGTCAGAAGTGAGGTCTGAGTAATGCATGGTGTGGTGCTCCAGCAAGCAGTATTTTGTGGTCAATCCACCATTAACTGGTTTGGTCTCAATACACCATCGAGGAACAAATATTGTTTACCCATGTTTTACCGGGGTTTTATTTTTTGTGAGCTCAACTTTAGCTGTGCGCTTCGATTTGGCGGTTCAACTTTGAGTGCAAGCTGCATTTTGCGTCGGCAACATTTTGATTTGTCTACGTACCAGAATAGTCGAGTGGAATTAAAATGAGTTACACAGATTTCATAGCAAGAACAGAAAAAAAAACAGATTACACCAGTTTACACCGGATTAAAAGAAAAGAGCCAAGAACCAAAGCTGCCATCAGAGAAAAACGATATGAATCGAATACTCTTTGAACTAAGGTAACAGACTGAAATAAATCTCCGAAAGTTAACTGTCCTCGGCTCATGTGTAAGGAGAACTACTGTGGATTTTCTGCAAAATATTCTTCTACCATGCTATACTACCTGCATCCTAATGGAGAATTTACTGCAACATAAAAATTTAGGCGCATTTAAAAATGTCAAACAAAATATTTCTATTAATCATTGCGTTCGTACAGTACTAGTGCTTTTTCGAAGAACTAAAAAACATGGAATAATTGGACCTGAACGAAACAACTCAATGAATATGAGTCAGCCGCCAGGAACAGAGCGCAGTACATTGGTATAATTGAAGCAGTCGTACAGTTCATTGCTCTCTTTGGAGGAAAATGTGAAATCACTAGCGGAGAATCAAGGAGGACACAAAGATTTAATTTATTGTCATTCAATCTGGTCTTTTGCAAGGGACTAGGAGAAAAATGAGTCAAGCAAGTGAGAGAGAGCTTGGATAATTTTAGGCATGTTAAGCTCCGGGTTCTTCCAACGAGAAACTACTCATTGTCTTGTGTTCCATCGCACGAGTCTCTTTTACTTCAGCTCTTATACTCAATCAGGCCTAGCTAAATCCCTTGATTAGCACTAATAGTACTACTTATTAAGAATTTTTTTGGGCCCCTTGAACTTTGGGGGCCCTGTGCAATTGCACAGGTTGCAGCTCCATAAGTACGGGCCTGTAGCTTCCGGTCTCAACTCCACTTGTGTCGGTTGGCTAGCTTCTCTTCGGGTCGGATCGATCTTGGAGAAATACGCTAGACGGAACTCACGTAATCACAGCGAACAAATAAATTATACAGAGGAAAACTGATTTTGGTGGATTGCGAAAGGCTCATATTGAGCCTTGCTTTATTTCTCTCTTTATTTTTTGTTGGTCGGATTATACGGGGGCTACAAGTATATATACTGCTAAGCTAAGTCTAACCCAAACCGACTAGGTATAGGTATATTACATGGATAAGCATACACACAATAGGGACACGGGATTAACTCTAACATTCAACCCCTAATCACGATGTCCTTACTTCCGACCTGGATCCCAAATATGATTGCTGCTTCTCATAACTGTTATCATTGGCATTGCCTTTGCCGTTCCTTGCAGCATTTTAGGGACCGCCTTCGCAGTCGTCGGCTCCTCAAATGCTTGACGCCAACTCTCCTCGTTGGTCGCGTCTTCTACCTTCACCTGTTCTTTGGGGCTTGGTAGACTATCTTTCGAATCTTCAAGGAGCAATCTTTTGAACATTTGCGAGACCAAACTTTGGTCTAACTTTGAATTACAAGCTCTTGGCTCTTGCTTCAGTCCGTAAAGTGCCTTCTTGAGCTTGTAATATTTCTCTTCGTCGTCTTTCTTCTCGTAGCCGAGGGGTTGTTCCACGTACACTTTTTTGTGAGATCACTGTTGAGGAAAGCAGATTTAACATTCATATGATGAACCTTTCAATCCTCTTGTGCTGCCAAAGCTAGGAGCACTCTCACTGTGTCGAGTCGAGCAACTGGTGCAAACACCTCATCGTAGTCAACTCCTTGACGTTGTACGTAGCCCTTCGCGACGAGTCTTGCTTTATACTTCACAATAGCGCCATGCGTGTCCTTCTTTAACTTGTAAACCCACTTCAAACCTATGGCCTTTTGGTTCGGAGGTTGGGTTGCCAAAGTCCACATGCCATTGCTCTCAATCGCCTTCATCTCCTCATCCATGGCGTGCATCCAGCTAGGACTTTTCCTTGCCTCTACGAAGTTCGACGACTCCTCAACTCCGAGCAGTCATAGTCCGGAGTACTCGAGCGTAACTGGCTTTGTGTACTTGTAGACTTTCTTGAGGGTCTTGTAGCGGCGAGGCTCGGAGGAGTCCGTTGTGGCTTGCGAAGGAGGCGACACAAATTGTTTCGGTGTTGATGCACTTGAGGAAGACGGCTGAGTCTCGGGCGTATCATCGACATCCGTGTCGTCGACGTAGTCATTGTGACCGTGACCATCATCTTGATTGTCGTTTTCACTATGCGCCTCGTTGTCAATGTTGTCGCCAAGATCTCCGCTTGTGTCGTGCACGTCGTTGTCGCTATCACTTTGCGACCCATGTGCGCCGTCGTCGGTGTCGGCACCATGATGATCACTACCATTGTGGTCACCTTGGTTGGGCGTCTTGCCAACCACCTCGATGTCTTCCCCTGCATCATCATCAGGAAACTCAACTCTAAATATGTTACCATTTGGAGCATCGTTGGCTGCTGCGCTCCAATTCCACACTTTGTTTTCTTCAAACACGACATCGCGTGAAATTCGTAGACGCTTGGTGTGCAGGTCATAGACACGGTATGCCTTGGTGTCGGAACTCCTCTCGTATCCGATGAACACCATCTTGGTGCTACGATCAGCAAGCTTTGAGAGATGCGGCTCCGCCGTTTTCACACGCGCCACGCACCCGAACGTCCGTAAATGAGACACATTCGGCTTACATTTGTAAATTGCTTCATACGGAGTCTTGTCAATCACCGCCTTCGTTGGAACCCGATTGAGAAGATAGACCGTCGTCGAGACAGCTTCTTCCCAAAAAGTCCCCGGCAGGTTCTTGCTCTTGATAAACTCCTTGTCATGTCAACGACGGTTCGATTGCGCCTTTCAACAACCCCATTCTGCTGCGGCGTATAAGGTGCCGTGAGGAACCTTTTTATGCCAATCTTCTCGTAGTAGTCGTTGAACTCGTTCAACGTAAACTCTCCGCCGCGATCTGTCCGTAGAGCGCGAACCTTCAACTTGTGTTCCATCTCTGTTGCAGCCTTTAGCTTCTTGAATGCTTCAAACGCCTCATCTTTAGATCGTAGGAGAATGACCCACATATATCTCGAGTAGTCATCTACCACAAGGAAGAAGTACTTCTTTCCTGCGTGAGTTGCCGGGGTGATGGGGCCACATAGATCACCATGGAGCACCTCGAGTGCATCACTTGCACGATAGGTAGACTGAGCAGGGAACGGCCTGCGGTGCTGTTTTCCAACCAAGCACCAATCACATACTCGATCAACATGGTCGATAAATGGCATCTCGGATATTATCTCCATCTTTGACATCTTCTTCAAGGCATACAAGTCAATGTGTCCAAATCTGGCATGCCATAACCACGAATCATCATCAATCTTGGCGAGCCAACACTCTGGTTGAGATTGATCAAGGTTGAGGATATAGAGCCTGTTCCGTGTGCGAATAACACGGGCTATTGCGTTTCGGAGGTTGTCGAAGATCGTCATCACTCCGTTCTCAATATTCACCTTGCATCCATTCTCGTTCAAGTTTCCCGACGGAGATGATGTTGTTCCAGAAATGTGGGATGTAGTACACTCCGGTAAGTATGCGATGTTCGCCTGTGAGACCCTCGAAGAGGATAGATCCTTGCCCACAAATCTCCACAGCTGAACAATCACCGAACTTGACCGAGCCTTCAACATCGTATTCCAGCTCGAGGAATTTCTCCTTGCACCCCGTCATGTGGTTACTGGCACCCGTGTCGAGATACCACGACACGTTCTGATCCCCGAATAGCTTTGGTGTCACTTTCTTCTCATGAAGTATCACCTTTCGGCTTGGTTTCACAACCACCGTTTCAGCAAGATCACAAACTTCGGCCATCAGCATACCTGGACTTTCGTCTTCCTGCTTTGCCAAATTTGCCTTGATCTCCCGCTTGTCAGGCTTCGGACAATCCTTTGCAAAATGACCCATCTCGTTGTAGTTATAGCACTTGACCTCGGATAAATCCAAGTTCCATGGCTTCCGTCCTTTAGATTGGTCCGCCTTATCATGACCTTGTGGATTGCCTTTTCCGGTTTGTCCGTCGCGCTTTGCGTTGCTTGAGCTTTTTCCACCGTCACGCCTTCCTGTGCTACTTGAGGCCTCCCAATCTGTGCGCGAGTACATGAGTTGGTCACTACCTCCTCCTTTGTCTTTCCGACAGCCACGAGCATTCTCTTCCCATGTTCACAGGCGTCCGATCGCCTCCGTTATGGTCATGTCGTCGATGTCGTAAAGCTGCTCGAGTGTGCCGATGATGTACGTGAATTTGTCAGTCACCGAACTGAAAAATTTCTCCACAATCTCGATCTCTCCCACCAATGTAGTAAGACACATGGCATAGTCGTTCACCAATTCAGTTTTCTCCATCTGCAACTTGTGAAATTGGTGCTTCAGCACTTGTGCCCGAGCCTTGGTGACGCGATCTTCTCCGATCCTCATCTCCTTGAGTGCGTTCCACGCCTCTCTTGCCGTCTCGAACTCCGCCAATGTCATCAACACGGAATCCGACAGGGACTGGGCTATGGCGGCCATGGCACCTTCGTCACACTCCTCGTCGACGTTGTCGTCCGTGATTGCCTGCTACACTCGAAGAGTTCAGAGAATAATCTTTATCTTCACCGCCCACATGCCGTAGTTGGCGTCGGTGAGCATCGGGTACTGGATGGGGATGTTGCGATGCACCTGAACGTTGGCGCCGCCCGTTCCTTCACCACTGGTCGCTGACTTGCCGCCCTTCTTCACCTTCTCGTCGTTCTTGTTCGCCTTAGAACTGCCTTTGCCGGACTTGACCGACTCAACGTAGCTATCCGTCATCGTAGATCGTAGATCGTCGAGGCTCTGATACCAGTTGTTGACTTTTGAACCGTAGATCAACCCCTCCGCTGTGCACACATGCAAAAAGTACCACAAAAGCAAGCAGGCACACTGCTTGATTGATACACAGTGCACGTAGACTATATACGGCTGGGCTGGCTAGCTAGCTTTGCTAGCGGCAGGATCGATTCGATCTACGTCGGGACTTTTATAAACTTGCGAACGTAAAGGTACCGAATCGACGGATTGCAAGCAGGCTCGCGCCGAGCCTTGCTTTTGCTTTGTATTACTTTGATCTGGTGTATTACAACGTGGGCTGGGTACATGTATGTATAGCAGACAACCTAGTACTGCTATACGACTCGGGGGAAGGCTCCAAGTCCGGTTCGGACTGGACATCGTGGTTTACTCCAATATTGTCATGGTTGGTCATTCCTCTGCCCTTAATTTTAAGCATTACACTCAAATTTGAATTATCGCATCACTTTTGTTGGCACGCCCGCTCATAACTTGCAAGTCATTATTTGTGACAAATTGCCTTTTGCAAATAAGGTGGCAAAATGTTGAAGAGAACATGCAACAAATGAGATCTAAAATACAGAACTAATTACAATCTATACGTCTTGTGCACTACGAAAATCTAGATTAAATAGGATGGGGTTAGTGATTTGCCACATTTACCAAGCTTGGTACGTGCACTTTATACAAGATCGATGCTGCAAATTAGCATATCAGCACTTGCAGATTTACCAAGACATTTTTGGGACGCTTACTTTTTGAAGGAAATAGTAGACCGTTTACACTATGATTATGATCTATATAATATGCAGAATGGTAAGAAGTTCAAACCACACAAAGGATCTTAGAATCACTAATTAATTTGTGAATATCTTCCACACGGTAACATATATGTCCTAGAATGGTTTTAATGTAGATAAATTTTCTCAACAAACCACATTGTATAGTACATTTCGATAATATTCTCCTCTCTGCTTCAATTGTTTCACTACTCTTCTCTACTATATGAAGTAGACTAGTTAGCAAAAGCAAGGCTAGAGAAATAGACATAGGTGTTGCGAGCTATCTAGCAAGTAGCAGCGTAGATACATGCATGTGCACATGCATATTTGGAAATGTAGTAAACTTTAGAATGGGAGATATCAGGATGCGAAATCTTAGTCGGAAGTAACATCTTAGTAATGCACGGTGTGTTTCTCCATGAAGCAGTATTTTGTGGTCTAGCCAGCATTAACTGGTTTGGTCTATACACCATCGACAAACAAATAATTTTTACCCATATTTTAATGGGGTTGTAATTTTTGGGAGCTCAACGTGGGCTGTACGCTTCGATTTGGCCGCTTCAACTTTGAGCACAAGCGGCACTTTGGGCAGGCATCCTTCTGATTTGTCTACGTACCAGAGTAGTCGAGTGGAATTAAAAAGAGGGACACAAATTTCATAGCAATATCAGGAAAAATATCCCGGACTACACTAGTTTACAACGGATTAAAAGAAGAGCTAAGAACCAAACATGCCATCAGAAAAAAACGATATGACTAGAATCCCATTTTAACAAAGGCAACGGAGTGCACATAAATCTAAAAAAGTTAACTGTGCTCGGCTCATGTGTAAGAAGAACTACTGTGGATATTCTGCAAACACTCTTCTACCATGCTATACTACCTGCATGCTAATGGAGAATTTACTTCAACATCACCACTTGCCTCTAGTTCACTAGGCGATTGAGTAGCTTTGGAATCTTCCGGTCTCAACTCCACTTGTGTCATGGTTTGTCACTCCTCCGCTCTTAATTTTAAATATTACACTGAAATTCCAATTATCGCATCTCTTTTGTAGGCACGCCCGCTTGTAACTTGCAAGTCTAATGTTTGTGAAAAATTGCCTTTTGTGAGCAAGGTGTTGAAGAGAACCATTTTATGAGATATGTTTTTATTAAATGTGTCTATATGACCATTGTTCCAAAACATTTTGTCTTCTTTAGATCCAGGTGAAAACTAGAGGATAATTAGTCCAGGATATGAGTGCATGGCAGTAGGCTGATTTATACGTCTCGAACGTATCTAAAATTTATGTATGTTTAATTTCTATTATCCATCATTTATGCAATGTTTTTGATTATTTTTCTAAAACTAACCTATTAATTTAGTGTCCTTTGCCAGGTCCTATTTTCCACCGTTTGTATATTTCAATAAAAAAATTACAAAAATAATAATCGAAAGGAACTTAGTATGTCCGATGGAGCATTGCAACCAATAGGCAGGGCAAGGGGAACGCATAGCCCAAACACACTGCATATGCGCACTAGGCTCCATGGCATCTAGGAACCCTAGGTCAACCCAAGTGCTCTCCCCTAGCAGCAATCCTTATATATCCCTTCTAACCACTACCAGGAGAAAGGCTAGTAGTAGCATTGGAAATAGGTATATCAGTAGTGCGGGTTCCAGCGCTACTAGTATGGAGCTACATCTAACTTCTAGCAGTAGCGTCGTTTTCCTAGGGCTACAACTAAAGTTTAGCAGTAGGGTCTGTTAACCCGCGCTTTCCTAACCCGCGCTACTATTAAACCCACATATTTCTTTTTTTATATTTGTGTTGTATTTACACACGGTTATACATATTAATACACAACATCAATAATTATTGTGTCAGTAACAATATTTAGATTAAAGTGGATGGATGCAAGTGATCATGTTAAATTAGAGGAAAATATGACGTTGCGAATCGTAATGTCATATTTTCCTCTAATTCAACATGATCACTTGCATCCATCTACTTTAATCAAATATATGTCATATAACTCATCATCGTCTTACTCATCTAATAACTCCTCATCATATTAATCATACCAAGTTAAAATTTCATAAAACAGAAAAACATCGTAATAATATTCATCATAATTGATGAATATTATTATGATAAGAAAACGTTCTCATAGGAATTTGTCGACGATGCCCGGCCCGCATCCTCGTCGTCGAGTATTCCGCAAGAGCCTCCTTGATAGGCACCATGTCCGAGACTGGGTTCCGCCGGGCTGGCACTGAGAAGTGCTATCTTTCCGGGCTCGGAGGTTGGGGAGGAATGCAGGTATCGTCGTCGACCCGGACCTTCTGTGGTGGCGGTCACGCGGGCCACTTTCGGTGCGGAGGGAGCGGGCACCCGTGGAGGTGATACATCGCCGTGTCAGGGAGGAGGACGAGCACGACTGTTGTCATGGGGGTCGCTTCTTCTTCGTTCTAGTGTGCTAGACATTTTGGTGTAATACATTCTGAGACGAATGGAGGAGCCACCATCACCGACGGTCGCAATATCAGAGGGAGTGCCCACCATATACGTGAGATTAGAGTTTAGGAAGAAAAGACTAGACAAACCTAAAGTCAACTTGTTGCATATTAAGTAATAGTGATCTGTGTGTTGATCAGTTTTCTCGTAGTTTTCTTCGATCGATTTTAAATGTTTCAAGTATGAACATAGGAAATGTCCGGTGACGAAAATGAATTTGGTATGTGCGAATATTGCGAAGACGAACGCGGCCTGTGTGACAAGACTTTCCTAGTTGATGGTAGGCGCTTCAGCATCATGTCGGATGAGACCTTCGAAGTGGATACAGTAAGTCCGAATGACAAGTTTTTTTCGTAATTAAGCATGACTTCTGCCTCTTTTGCTTCAACTTATAATTAATTTTAATTTTTTGTGTTCTATTAGCGTATCCCCTGTCATGCAAGAATTGTTGTCTTGGATAAGATTGGTTTCAATACTAAAAAGATATGGAGGTAAAGATAGTTCACTTGAGGACCGAGCATTGGTTTTACTTTTGTGGTAAAATTATACCATGCAGGCACTTATTGCTATTTTGAATGCAAAAATTGGCAAGCACTATGCAAGACTTATGCATTTGAGCCTAATATGCTTATCACCTTTGATATTCGTCCGGAAGATGAAATTAAAGGTAATATCGACATCTGGGTCGATGTGTAGATGCCTCCAGTTCTACCATTATGTGAGTTTCTCAGCCATATTTATTATGTAATTTATATTGTTTATTTAAAAGTAGTTGACAACTTATTTTCATTCTTCAAAAAGTGTATGGAAGATGGTAGACAGAACCTACTACTACAGTGATGAAGCAGAATTAACTTATAAGGAGAAATATCATCTTACCGCATTTCTTAGTCATCTTGAGAATTACAATAGCTATTATCAAACTCATATACATTATGGTCAATACGTGCCACTAGTGCACATGGTGAACTACGGTAACATTCATGGAGATTCCATGGTAAGATTTTAATTCTACTATTACGACAGCCGTGCATCTTTTGCATAAATTCTTCTAAAACTAAAGTGCATTGCTAACTACAAAGTTATTACTATGTTTTTCAACAGAAAATTCCGGAGGATTGTGTGCCTCATCTGATATTTCCGAGAGGTCGCGTTGTTGTTACGAGCTTAGGACCACCATGGCCAGGTCAGCCTACGCATCACTCCTGTCCACACCGGATTTCTAAAACCGATGGAGTCATGACAATTAAAGATTGGAAAAAATGTATGCTCAATCGTAGAGAGTTACTTGAAAGCAACATTGTGCATAGGCCAAGAATGGAAGATAAGATGATCTCCGTTCTCCATAATGGAGAGTCAGGACCTATCTTGTTTTATGATATTATACCTAAGAGAGGATAGAGTAGGTCTTACGAGATAGGAGTACGTAGGTCCTAGGTACAATGTATTATTATGTGCTACAATGTGTTAGAGTTGATGATGATGAGGAGGAGGAGGAGTTGTGATTATGACTAGTGACCAACTTGTTATATGATGTCTCATTGATGAAAATGATGATTAAATTGTGTTATATGTTCTATCTATAAGTATAGTTCGTAGCGTTGTGACCAGGCACGGAGATAAGAGAGATCACTTCTCTCTATTAGCTATCTAACAAAATATATGAAACCCCTAAATTAACCCTCCAAAACCATCAAACCCCCTTCCCCCTCTTTAAAAAAAACAGCTCCTGAACTGCTGACGTGTGGAGGCTCTTTGGTCCCGATTGGTGTTACCAACCGGGACCAAAGGCCCTCCTGCCTGGGCTCGACTGATCGGCCACGTGTAGCCCTATCTGTCCTGGTTCATAAGCGAACCGGGACTAAAGGTCGTGGGCTTTAGTCCCGACCCTTTAGTCCCGGTTTCTAAACCGGGACAAATGGGCCTTATGAACAGAGACAAATGGGCCTTTCTCCACTAGTGCACTTACTTATTCCTGAGACTTTATGTCTTTGGTGGTTTAAGCACAATATGCCCGGCATATGTTCTGCTTCTGAGGCATGTAATGACCTTACTGGCATTCCAAGAGGTATTGTAAATACAATGCGTTTCCAAAGTATTTCCAAGTAAGTGATCAACTCGTGAGCTTTATTAAATATTTTAGATATCTCGCTTGTGAAAACTTGTGAATGCTCATCAGTAGCTAATGTCCTGAGTACTTTGATAATGGGTTTAGGTTGGGACGGTTATTGAGTCTGCATTGATGAAATAGGTTGACAAAGAAGGAACTGACGAAAATCTTGGTTGATGAGCTATTATCTGACCAAAAACTCAAAAACTAGAAGCAAGCATGTCATCCTTTTTCTATCCACATGGGGCTGACTGTTTTTTGTTCTTGTTGTCACCAATCAATAAAAGATTGTGTATTCATTGCATATGGTGGATGGCCTTCTAGATCTGAGAGTTCATAGGTAGTTATACAACAGATGAGCCATGTTCTAAAAACAGATTCAAGCCTTTCCTTGGTTTGGAGTTGGGTCATGATGAAACATTCGAGCTCATGAAATCACTTCTTTTGCAAGAATTCAACTATTTTTCTCTCTCTCATAGATTCCACTCGTAACATATCACAAGTATCTCCAGTTTAAGAAAAGAAGAAAACTGAACTTACATAATGTATTTAAATTACTAGAGAATGTATATTTTCGTTTGAGCATTCCATTAAGCTGCAGGATGCATAATGTAAGGGAAATGCAGGAAGACCAGAAGTGGAAGAACAAGGGCAAGAAAACATTTAAAAGGGCCAATGATAGGCAGAAAAGTGATTCACGTGGTTAATAGTTCCTGTTTTGAACCAAGGAAGAACAGAGGAATGGAACCAAAGAGAAATGAATGAGCTTACACCTTTGCTAGATTTTATCAACTGAACTAATGTACAAAAACACATATTGTTATCTTGATGCATGTATTTATTTAATTTAACAACTTAAATCCCTCATGGAGCGTACTGTACTGGACTGCTTTTGGCTTTACGTGTGCTCAGATTCCATATTTTGGATCAGAAATGAAGCCTATGTGTATGTATAGAGCATTTGCATTAGACTAATATTATAGGTGCTGCTTTTAATGCGCAGAGGTAAATCTGAACCTGCTCAGACCCTGGGGAGGATTTCTCTGGTGGACTATCGCTGGCAAGGTTGGCATGGGAGTAGGCACTTACCGTGTGTTCGTGTAGCCGGAGGACCGTGACCAGTGTTGCGGTTGCCTGATGTCCATGTGGAGCATGGCTCGCCATGAGGTGAGATCCTTCTATGATAACCTCGCCGTATACAATTTCTTCAAAGAGAATTAAGATTGATATCAAAGTTGAGAGATTTGCAATGTATTTAAATTAATGCTTAAATTGTTCCAAAGCGACTGAAATTTCCCTTTTTAGAATTTTTCTGTAGATTCTGATTGTTCTAAATTTAACTCGCTACTTAAATTCCATAGAAATGAGAGGCTCAAGGAAGCAACAAGTAGGATGAAGGAGTTAACGGGGAGAAGCATGGATCACAGCAAGCACCAACAACAATATTTTTGCTCTCCATGCTTTGTTGTGATGTATAGGTACGGAAGTTTAGAAGTTTCATGCTAGCCATGGTAACCTTACATCTTCCTTTCTTCAACATTGCTCTGGTTCATTTGTTGGATTGGAGACCAAGGGGGAGAAATTGACGTACTGTTGAATAGCAGAGTTGCTATGCTGGTCAATGGATAAAGAGTAATTTATTTCATAACCAGAAACTACATTACCAGGGAAAGAGATTTCTGTTGTATTTCATCGATTTTACTCATGCATGATATAATAGAGAATAAAATATAGGGTTCCCAGGCCATGCTTTAGTCATTTGTTTCCACATAGTTGTTGCAACATTATTGATGATCTTGCAAATATTTTTCTTTCTTATTTCAATCAAAGATATAGGGAATTGTCTAAATCCTATGAAGAAGAGCATTTAGAGCTTCCCTGGTGATTTACTTTCCTAGACTAGATTACTTCCACTTCTCTATATATTATGGTGATCTGCATTACTTCTAGCCTTCTAACATTTTATTTTATTTCAGCACAGCGAGACAAATCAACTGTACAAGGATAATACATGGCGTTTGGACCCAAGATCGTTCTGTATGGACAGAGGGAATGAATATGCCTTATTCAAGTAGCTTCCAGTTTTCTCATGCAAGAGGTAATGTTAGAGATTGTTGTATTTTTATTAGATTTATTAGTATTTTTAGTCATTACTTTCTACAGGGGCTGAAATGAAGCAAAGAAACTCCTATCTCTTTTAATTCATGTAAAGTACATGTCGGTAAGGAGGTGACACTCTTGGACGGTGAAAAATTATTGACGTTTGGCAATGAAAATAGTGTTCTATAAGGAATATTATAGAAATATAATTACATGAAAAATAAAGTTTAATTATTACTTTCATGTGAAATTCTTTTGCCCATACCGACATATTTACATCCCTCTTATTTTTATTACTACACTGTTCTTTGCTATACATGATAGTTCAGCTATGAAATTGATTACAGCTTACATGCATACTCACCGGACATCACTACCGGAATCGGTCCCTACGCCGACGGCCAGGCCCCGTCGGCGTAGGACAGAATACCGTCGGCGTAGGTCCGTTGGGATCGCGAACGTCAGCGTACCCGAGCATTTTCGTTGGCATAGGAAAACTGTCGGCGTAGCTCCCCTATGCCGACCTCCGACCATACGACCGTCGGCATAGATGGGCCGTCGGCGTCTTTTCTCACGTGACGACGGTTGAAGGCGATGTCACAGCTACGCCGACGGTTACACCGTCGGCATAGCTCTGGGAACTATGCCGATGGTTACCGTCGGCATAGCTGGGCCACGTAGCAGATTCTGGCGCACCCGAAGGAAAGGCTACGTTGACGGTCACACCGTCGGCATAGTTACCGGCGGATGCCGACGGTGCAACCGTCGACATAGACCGGCCACGTGGCCGATTCTGGTGAGCCCGAAGGCAAGGCTACGCCGACGGTTACACCGTCGGTATAGGTCCTGCGTTTTTTGTTTTTGTTTTATTTCTCGATAATATATGGCACAAATAGATCACAAATAGTACACAACATATATATATCACAGACCCACATCATTATCACCACAATATAAGTATTATCACTACAATATAAGTATTACCATCACAACATACGTGAAAACAATAAAACATACGTTGAAACAACACAACATAAGTCTGAACAACATAAGTCTGAAAGACCGCAAAAGAGGCTTAAGCATCAGGAGGTCCACCACCAAGTTCGGTACCGCCAAGACCGCCAAAGCCAAGGTCATCACTACTACCTGCAGCGCTACCGACAAGACCGTGACCCCCACCTCTTCGGTGGATTGGAGTGACCGGGCTCCATGACTTGGGAGTGATGCCATAATTGGCACCACCACCAACGGAGGATCGATCGCTTCCCTGCATGTTTGAAAAGAGATGTTAAAGAGATATATGATAGTGTTGAATGCACGATAAGTAGTTGGATAGTTTGGGGATGTACTGAATGGAGTCGGACAGTGTTGTGCCACAAAGTCTTCAAACGTAAGCAGAATTGGTTGTTCTCCAGCAGGTGGTGGTGGTGGTTCCATTACAGGAACCTTTCCGGCCGCCATGGACTCAAAAACGAGCTGCATTTTAGTTGACCAAGCACACACAAAGGTTAGAAGAAATGAGAATGCAAAAGTGTAACTCAAATGAAAGGGGCTAAACTAACCTTCATCATGCGATTGGCATGGTCCGAGACTGCTGCAAGTCTCGCGTTCCACGCCATGGTCTCCTGACGTTGGTACTCCATGTAGGCCTTCAATATAACATGATGAAACTCATAAGAACATCTTGGTGTGGAAAATAAAATGAGAAAAAGGAAGATAAGAGGGAAAATTCTTACAGAGTGTTGTTGGGCTAGGATGGACATTGAGTGTGCACTTGTCATCCTCGGCTGCGGGCTCAGGCTCGAGTTGGTAACTCGGAGCTGTTTGTAGGAGATAGAAGGAGTGACCACGGCATCCAGAACTCACTATCGACCATGACTCTTTGGCCCTATGCCGACCATCGCCCTGTCGTCCGTAGCCTATTTTATGGGGTCAGGTGTGTCAGGATTGTACAGATTATACACCTTCTTGTAGGTCTCAACGTGCTCGCCGGAATTGCCATAGTACTTGCCCTTGCCTTCCTTGGGCTTAGTCCGCACATGGGCTAGCTCCCATGTCTCCATGTCTGAGAGCGTCCGCTTCAGTTTCTCCTCCTGCACCACCAAGCAGCACCAAACAGAGGTTAGCCATACATAGAAGAAGAAAAATGTTTCATGTATATACCTGAACCTTCTTGTGGCCCCAATGGTTTCGGTTTCCCTGACTGTGTGTTCCGTCATTTCCTCAATTAGCCCGGTTTTGGATGCTTTTAGCAGCCCACTTTTCATCATCACCGAGCCATGTATCAACCAATGCCTCCCATGATTCCTTTTTTCCATAACACCAACCAGGACACGCCTACATAATGAAAGCATAGTGGCATGTTGACACAAAACAATGATATTTAACACAAACATGGGAATGAAAAGTCTGTTATACTTACCAACATGTATTGCTCCTTGGTCAAGGTAAGCTGCTCCTCCCGCGCGAAATCCTTGGGCATCTTCATGTTACGATAGTTGTAATAATATTGCGAGATGGCCACCCAGCGCACCTCGTACTGGATCTAGCGGGCCTGCTTCTTTGCAGCTCTCTCAAATAGCTTCTCGGCAATGGGCTTGTTCTTCTCAAGAACTCGATAGTATTTCTACAGGTATTCATAAAAACATAATGGAGGAAGCAATGAGTCAAACCATTCGATTAAAAACTATGGACGAAACTCAAGACTCATGCTTCTGAAGAGAACTTACCCAAAAAATTGTTTTCACAACCTTGGCATGTGTCGGATAGTCCGCACGGGTAGCCAATTTGTAGTGAACTGGGTCCGGAACAAACAACCCCAGCCAATATTCCTTCAGCAAGATAGTGATGACACCATTCGGTGCACGGGCTTTTGGAGGAACCTCCCAACCCCTACAAAAGATAGAAAATATGAGCATGTTTACAAGCAAAATAATTAAAATATGATTAAGAGGCACTTACTCTTTCCCCTTTAGCGTAATGATCCACTTCTGCTCCTCCGTATCACGTTTGGGGGGGGGGAGTCTTGCTCGACCACGTAGCCACCCCTTGTTGTTGCCAACCCCCTCCCCCTCCCTGCCACCACCAACCTCCTTCTCCTCCCTGCAACCACCAACCTCCTCCCCCTTCCCAATCTCCTCCTCCTCCTCAACCTCCTCGCGAAACTCCTCCTCCTCAGTAGAGGGCACCTCACTACGAGAGGGTACGTCACTAGAGGAGGGTACCTCACTCCAGGAGGTCCTTGTAAAAGGTACCCCTAAGTCGGTGAGGGAGCGTTGTTTCTGGCCCCGACCACCCCCTCCACATCTAGGGGCTCTCCCCGCACCCCCTCCACCTCTAGGGGCTCTCCCCGCACCCCTCCACCTCTAGTGGCACCTGTCCCTTGACCTCCTTGTGAGGAGTCATCCTTAAGTAGTCGAGACGGAATATTACGGGCTCGACCACTCCGACTAGTAAATGATTTGAGTTTGCTTAGTAAATCCGTGCCATCGGCCTTGCCCTTGCCCATGCTTAGAAAACCTGCATTGAGAAGAGAATAAACAATTAGTATAAAAATAAGGAAGAAAAAACCATACCCGTGTAATACTGGATTGTACACCCCAGGTCAAAATGGAGTTCAATATTACAGAAGGGTAGGAAAAATATACGAGCTTTCATTCAGTCGTGGCCGCTCAATACATACATGATAGTCATGACTCTTGAGCCTGTTGACTTTGCCCGTTGAAAGATTGACTCCATTACTTATATTCGATGCATAACCATGAGTGAACTTCATAATGTGTTTGAGCCACATAAGTATCTCCTTCTTTTCTGGTGGTTTAAAGATGAAGTCAGCCTCTGGCTTGAACCAACTTCTTCGACCGCCTATGGGAGGTTGCATGTTTAGACGTGGTCTATCAGAAATTTTTTGTTGATCGGCTCTAGCTTGAACATTATCCTTTGTCTTATTAGGAATGTTGAGGATCGTGCAAAAAAGGGACTCTGTGACATTCTTTTCGGTGTGCATCACATCGATGTTATAAGGAAGTTTGAGGTCCTCGAAATAGGGAAGCTTCGTGAAGGGGCTAATGTGCGTCCAGTTGTGTGTCTCACCATATCCCTCAAAGCGGTTGCCTTTGCCTTTCCCTTTGACTTCAGGCTTGAGAGCTTTTAGCTGAGAAAGAACATCTGCCCCCGAAAATGTTGGAATCTCATTTACTTCATGGACAACCCGACCTATCATGAAGTTCTTCTTGTCTTCCATGTCTGGATGGTCTGGAGGGAGGAACTGCGGTGCTGGTCAAAGGCTACATACTTGCGACCCTTCTGCAGCCAAATAAAACATAGAGCTTGCATGCACACTAGGCATGGCATCTTACCACTTGTACACCATCCGTAGAATAGGGCATAGCCGGGAAAGTCATGCATGCAATACATCAACCAAACTTTCATCAAGAAATTTTTCTGCAGATGTCGGTCGTATGTCAACCTTGGGAAGTACCAAGAATGGTGCAAATCATCCGCCAGCGGCTGCATTAAAACTCCAAAATTTGTTCCCGGATATTTGGGCCTTGGAATGATCAGCGACAAGAACATGGTGTCACGTTGCATTAGGACACCGGGAGGGTGATTGAGCAGAATAACAAACACAGGCCAGCAGCTGTATGAATTGGACGAACATACCATATGGATTGACCCCATCACCTGTTATTGCAACTCTGACATTCCCATCCTCGGCTCCTTCCTCGGGGTATTCTTTATTGAATGACTTCCATGCTTCACCTCCCGATGGATGTACGATTTTGTTTGGATGGTACCTTTTCCCTTGCTTGTGCCACTTCATCATTTTGGCAGACTCCTCTGTGATGAAAAGGTGTTGTAGTCTTATTATGAAATGAAGATATCGAAGAACCTTTGCGGGGATGCGTAGCTGCCTCTTTTGGCCATCCTTACCGACCACCTCAAGGTACCGACCATCCTTACCGACCACCTCAAGGTACCGAGAGGAAGCACACTTCCTACAATACTTGTCGTCCGCATATCTCTGACCCCATCGTCCACATAACAAAAGGCAATTCTTCGGACAGACATGTACTTTCTCATAATCCATAGAGACTGTCTTCATGATTTTCTTTGTGACGTACATGCTTTTTGGTAGTTCATGACCATCGGGAAGACTGTTAGCCCATACTACCAGAAATGGTTTGATGCAAGCTTGGCTACAGCCGTACTCAGCCTTAACTGTCATTAGTTGCGAGATGGCATCTAGCTGAGAGAGTTTGGCACCCGCATAAACAGGCTTCTTTGACGAACCCAAGATCTCCAAGAAGGACTTTACGGTTGCCTCTGGCTCCTCCGGCTCCCTCGGCTCCTCCGGCTGCTCTAGTTCATTGCCTAAAGGTGTCGCATGTGTCGCCTTTGTAGCAATGACATCATCTAGCATGTCTCTGACCCCGTCGTCCACATAACCACCGATGCCTTGACACATCACCTCCTCTGTACCACGGTCCTGCTCGGCAAAGTTTATCAGCGTGTCAAAGTTTTTCATAGATCCGTGTGTGCGAAGGTGCCAGGTCATTTCGTCCTTGCCTTTAGAGTGACGTCTACCACATCTCACACACGGGCAATTTGGGATCATTCTCATTGGACCACGAAATGTCTCCCTCAAAAACACATCGGTTTTGGCAATCCACTCTGATGCTACTCGATTCCCACGAGGGCCACGGGTAAAACCACTATACATCCATTGATTATATGCCATCCTCTGCTTTATTGGGATCCACACAACAAAATTAAGATTTGATTTGAATTAATCACATCAAATATTTATTTTCTACCACGTTGACGACACTGAATCCACCTACATTTCTAATAGGTAAAGAGGGTCCTAATCCCACCCGAGGATGTGTAGATTGAGTACATTCTCTAGGGTCCACCCCGTTCCGAGACAAAATTTTGGCAGCACCTCCCCGTTGTTCTCCAGATACACGTCTCGGCAAATAGCCGAGAGAATGTGCTTCGGAGAACAATGGGGAGGCGCCGCCGAAATCCTGTCTCGGAACGGGGTAGGGCATGGAGAACATAACCAATCTCCACATCCTCGGGCTGTCCGTGGAAAACGTTGGACAATCCGAAAGAGCTGCGCTGATAAACGTTCGGATGGGAGACGCCTAGGTTACGTGACTTGACTTGATAACGAAATCTCGTGACATGATTCGTAGCTCACCCTCAGTTGTAGAGGAAGTAGTCGAACAGCGGATGGACGATCACGGACCAACAGCTCCTACGACGATCACTCCATCGAGATGTAACACCACAAAACCTGCACCATGACAAAAATTAAGAACATCACAATATATTCATCATCATCATCTATCGTCATCTAACAATCATCATCATCTATCATCTCTTCTGCAAAAAAATCATCATCTATCATCATAATCATCTAAAAATTATCAAGGCATAAAAAACTCCTCATCATCTATCTTCAACATCATCATCTATCATCATCAACATCATCATCTATCATCTAACTATCATCATCCATTTGCATTTCTTGCATTCTTATTCAAAAATTGCATTTCTCACAATTCTAACTATCATCAAATCATCTGTCATCTAGCTATCATCATACATAATGCATCCATCCATCTAATCATCCATCTACTTACAAAACTATGAACAATAGCTAAATTAACAAAAAATGCTACAGAGTGGCAGGGAGGGAGATCACCGTGGGGGAGGTCCGGCTTGGGGGAGGGTAGGCACGGGCGCGCGATGGAGGGTCGGAGCAGGCGGCGGAGGGCCGACGCGGTGGTCGCCTGGCGCAGGGGAGGGCTGGCTGCCTGCAGGGCAGGGGCGAGGACGGTTGGGGCGGGGACGGGATGGCCGAGGTGGGGCGACGGCGGGGCGAGGTGGGTTAGGGCGGTGGCGGGGCGAGGCGGGGTGGGGCAGCGGCGAGGCGCGGGCGCTGCTGTGGCGCGGGGCAGGGTCGGGTGGTGTGGCGGCAGGGCGGGGTCGGGTGGGGCGGCGGCAGGACAAGGCGTGGGGCGGGGTCGAGTGGGCTGGCGGCGGGGCGAGGCGACGCTGCGGCGGGGCGGCGGCGCGAGGACGGTGAGCGAGAGGTCAGGGTCGGGATGCCTGTAAGAGTGAGTGAGTGGTGACGAGAGTGGGGTGAGGGGATAAGTCAAGGATCTATGCCGATGGTTTAGCCGTCGGCATAGGTTCTGTAGCCACGTGGCAACGTATGCCGACGGCTAAGCCGTAGGAAGATGTATTTTTTTACTGACATTAATTTTAATATATTTTTAAAATGTTGTAACAAATTTTAAAATATTCATATCCTTCCTTCCCTCCAAAGACCCCGTGCGATATTCCGGTGGCATTGCTACCCACACACGCCCCCCCACCGGACTAAACCCTAGCCCCATTGACCCGGTGATGTGGGCATTTGACTTTTGCTGGACGTCCGTTGACCAGTGGACTCTTCCGCCTTGTTGATATAGGACAACTCGAAGGAATATCCCCGAACATGGTCTGGGACCAACCCCCCATTAGATTCGCTCCGGCTCGACCCGATGCACTTGTTTCCCCCATCCCGTCTAACCCTGACACTGTTGACCGGACAGATCTACCCCACTAACTTTCACCGGCCAGGGTTTGACCAAGGGACATTTTCACATGGCTGTGATATGCCAGCCCATAGCAACATCTTAGCACGAGGCCCGGGCCCAATCCAGCGCAAGATTCCCACGGTGTCCACCCAATGCCACATTTTTTGAACGTAAGAGGGCCCAGGGCAAGACCTGGCAGCATAGCCCCCTTCCAGGTCGCCCGTCCTGTCTAACGCTAACACTGTTGACTGAACAGGTCTACCCCATTGACTTTCCCCGGACGGGGTTTGACCGAGGGAGATTTCCACCTGGTTGTGATAGGCCAGCCCATAGCAACATCTTAGCACAAGGTCCACGCCCAATCCAGCGCAAGATTCCCTCGATGTCGACTCGATGCCACATTTTCTGAACGTAAGAGGGCCTAGGGCAAGACCTAGCGGCATAGCCCCCCTCCAGGTCCCCCGTCCCATCGAACCCTCACACTGTTGACCGGACGAATCTACCCCTTGGACTTTCACCGGACGGGGTTTGACCGAGGGACATTTTCACCTGGCTGTGATAGGCCAGCCGATAGCAACATCTTATAGCACAAGGTCCAGGCCCAACACACCACAAGATTTCCTCGGTATCGACCCGATGCCACATTTTCCAAACGTAAGAGGGCCCAGGGTAAGACCTGGCGGCATAGCCCCCCTCCACATCCCTTGTCCCGTCTAACCCTAAAACTGTTGACCAAACGGATCTAACCTTTGACTTTCACCGGACGGGGTAAGACCGAGGGACAGTTCCATGCGGCTGTGATAAGGCCAGCCCATAGGTTTACTTCGGATCAAGGTCTGGGCCCAACCCAGCACAAGATTCCCTCGGTGTTGACCCGATGCCACATTTCCCAACGTAAGAGGGCCCAGGGCAATACCTGGCAGCATTGCCACCCCCAGGTCCCCCGTCCCATCTAACCCTGACACTGTTGATCGAACGGATCTACCTATTTGACTTTCACTGGACGGGGTTTGACCACGGGACATTTTCACCTGGCTTTGTGACGCCAGCCCATAGCATAAGGTGCGGGACCAATGCAGCGGACGATTCCCTCGGAATCGACCCGATGCCACATTTTTCGAACATAAGAGGGCCCAGGGCAAGACCTGGCGGCATAGCCCCCCCCTCCAGGTCCCCCATGCAGTCTAACACTGACACTGTTGATAGGACGGATCTACCCCACTGACCTTCACCAGACGGGGTTTGCCCGAGAGACATTTCCACCTCGCTATGACAGGCCCGCCCATAGGTACACTTCGGTTAATAGTCCAGGCCCAACCCAGCGCAAGATTACCTCGGTACCGACCCGATGCCATAATTTCCCAACGTAAGAGGGCCCAAGGCAAGACTGGGCGGCATTGCCACCCTCCAGGTCCCCCGTCCCGTCTAATCCTGACATTGTTGACCAGATGGATCTACCCCTTTGACTTTCACCGGACGGGGTTTGACCGAGGGACATTTCCATGCGGGTGTGATAAGGCCAGCCCATAGTTTTACTTCGAATGAAGGTTCGGGCCCAACCCAGCGCAAGATTCCCTCGATGTCGACCCGATGCCACATTTTCCCAACATAAGAGGGCCCAGGGCAATACCTGGCGGCATTGCCACCTCTAGGTCCCCTGTCCCGTCTAACATTGACACTGTTGATCGAACGGATCTACCCTTTGACTTTCACTGGACGGGGTTTGACCGCGGGAAATTTTCACCTCGCTTTGTAACGCAAGCCCATAGCAACATCTTATAGCACAAGGTGCGGGCCCAATCCAGCGCAAGATTCCCTCAGTATTGACCCGATGCTACATTTTCCGAACATAAGAGGGCCCAGGGCAAGACCTGGTGGCATAGCCCCCCTCCAAGTCCCCCATGTCGTGTAACCGTAACACTGTTGACAGCACGGATCTACCCCATTGACCTTCACCAGACGGGTTTGACTGAGGGACATTTTCACCTGGCTGTGAAGCAAAACCCATAGCAACATCTTAGCACAAGGTCCGGGCCCAATGTACCACAAGATTCCCAAGGTGCCAACTCGACGCCACATTTTCTGAACGTAAGAGGGCCCAGGGCAAGACCTGGTGGCATAGCCCCCCTCTAGGTCCCCCGTCCCGTCTAACCCTAAAACTGTTGACCGGACGGGTCAACCCCTTTGACTTTCACCGGGCGGGGTTTGACCGTTGGACATTTTCACATGGCTGTGATAGGCCACCCCATACCAACATCTTATCACAAGGTCTAGGACCAATCCAGCGCAAGATTCCCTCGGTGTCCACCCGATGCCACATTTTCCGAACATAAGAGGGCCCAGGGCAAGACCTGGCAGCGTAGCCCCCTTCCAGGTCCCCTATCCCGTATAATGCTAACACTGTTGACTGAACAGATCTACCCCATTGACTTTCACAGGAACGGGTTTGATCGAGGGAGATTTCCACCTGGTTGTGATAGGCCAGCCCATAGCAACATCCAAGGTCCGGGCCCAACCCACCACCAGATTTCCTTAGTATTGACCCGATGCCACATTTTCCAAACGTAAGAGGGCCCAGGGCAAGACCTGGCGGCAAAGCCCCCCTCTAGGTCCCCCGTCCCGTCTAACTCTAGCATTGTTGACCGAACGGATCTACCCCTATGACTCTCACCGGACGGGGTTTGACCGAGGGACATTTCCACCTGGCTGTGATATGGCCAGCCCATAGGTTTACTTCGGATCAAGGTCCGGGCCCAACCTAGTTCAAGATTCCCTCGGTGTTGACCCGATGCCACATTTTCCCAACGTAAGAGGGCCAGGGCAATACCTGGTGGCATTGCCACCCCCAGGTCCCCCGTCCCGTATAACCCTGGCACTGTTGGTCGAACAGATCTACCCCTTTGACTTTCACCAGACAGGGTTTGACCGAGGGACATTTTCACCTGGCTGTGATGGGCCAGCGCATAGCAACAACTTATAGCACAAGGTCCGGGCCCAATCCAGCGCAAGATTCCCACGGAACAAACCCGATGCCATATTTTTCGAACGTAAGAGGGCCCAGGGCAAGAACTGGCGGCCTAGCCCCCCTCCAGGTCCCCCGTCCCATCCAACACTGACACTGTTGACAGGACGGATCTACCCCATTGACCTTCACCGGACGGGGTTTGACCAAGAGACATTTCAAACCTGGCTGTGATAGGCCAGCCCATAGGTACACTTTGGATCAAGGTCCGGTCCCAACCCACTGCAGGATTCCCTCGGTATCGACCCGATGCCACATTTTCCCAAAGTAAGAGGGCCCAGGGCAAGACCTGGCGGCAATGCCACCCTCCAGGTCCCCCGTCCCGTCAAACCCTCACATTATTGACCAGACGGAACTACCCCTCTGACTTTCACTGGACGGGGTTTGACCGCGGGACATTTTCACCTGGCTATGATAGGCCAACCCATAGCAACATCTTAGCACAAGGTCCGGGCCCAATCCAACGCAAGATTCCCTTGGTGTCGACCCGATGCCACATTTTGAAAAACGTAAGAGGGCCGAGGGAAAGACCTGGTGGCATAGCCACCCTCTAGACGGGGCGAATCTACCCTTTGACTTTCACCAGACGGGGTTTGACTGATGGGCATTTTCACCTAGCTGTGATAGGGCGCCAGCCCATAGAAACATCTTATAGCACAAGGTCCGGGCCAAACCCACCACGAGATTTCCTCAGTATCGACTCGATGCCACATTTTCCGAACATAAGAGGGCCCAGGGCAAGACCTGGAGGCATAGCCCCCCTCCAGGTCCCCCATCCCGTCTAACCCTAACATTGTTGACCGAACGGATCTACCCCTTTGACTTTCAACACATGGGGTTTGACCGAGAGACATTTCCACATGGTTGTGATAAGGCCACCCCATAGGTTTACTTCGGATCAAGGTCCGGGCCCAACCCAGCGCAAGATTCCCTCGGTGTCGACCCGTTGCCACATTTTCTGAATGTAAGAGGGCCCGGGGCAAGATTTGGTGGCATAGCCCCCCTCCAGGTCCCCCGTCCCGTCTAACCCTCACATTATTGACCAGACGGAACTACCCCTCTGACTTTCACTGGACGGGGTTTGACCGCAGGACATTTTCACCTGGCTATGATAGGCCAACCCATAGCAACATCTTAGCACAAGGTCCGGGCCCAATCCAACGCAAGATTCCCTTGGTGTCGAACCGATGCCACATTTTGAAAAACGTAAGAGGGCCGAGGGAAAGACCTGGTGGCATAGCCTCCCTCCAGACGGGGCGAATCTACCCTTTGACTTTCTTCGGACGGGGTTTAACTGATGGGCATTTTCACCTGGCTGTGATAGGGCGCCAGCCCATAGAAACATCTTATAGCACAAGGTCCGGGCCAAACCCACCACAAGATTTCCTCAGTATCGACTCGATGCCACATTTTCCGAACATAAGAGGGCCCAGGGCAAGACCTGGAGGCATAGCCCCCCTCCAGGTCCCCCATCCCGTCTAACCCTAACATTGTTGACCGAATGGATCTACCCCTTTGACTTTCAACACATGGGGTTTGACCGAGAGACATTTCCACATGGCTGTGATAAGGCCACCCCATAGGTTTACTTCGGATCAAGGTCCGGGCCCAACCCAGTGCAAGATTCCCTCGGTGTCGACCCGTTGCCACATTTTCCCAACGTAAGAGGGCCCAGGGCAATACCTGGCAGCATTGCCACCCCCAGGTCCCCCGTCCCATCTAACCGTAACATTGTTTATCAAACATATCTACCCCTTTGACTTTCATCGGACGGGGTTTGACCGCGGGACATTTTCACCTGGCTGTGATAGGCCAACCCATAGCAACATCTTATACCCCAAGGTCCAGGCCCAATCCAGCGCAAGATTCCCTCGTTATCGACCCGATGCCACATTTTCCGAACGTGAGAGGGCCCAGGGCAAGACCTGGTGGCATAGCCCCCCTCCAGGTCCCCCGTCCCGTCTAACCCTAACACTGTTGACCAGAGACCTTCATCGGATGGCGTTTGACTGAGAGACATTTCCACCTGGCTGTGATAGGCCAGCCCATAGGTTTACTACGGATCAAGGTCCGAGCCCAACCCACCGCAATAGTCCCTCGGTGTCGACCCGATGCCACATTTTCCCAACGTAAGAGGGCACAGGGTAATACCTGGCGGCATTGCCACCCCCAGGTCCTCCATCCCGTCTAACCCTAACACTGTTGATCAAACGGATCTACCGCTTTGACTTTCATCTGACGGGGTTTGACCGAGGGACATTTTCACCTGGCTGTGATAGGCCAGCCCATAGAAACATCTTATAGCACAAGGTCCGGGCCTAATCCAGCGCAAGATTCCCTCGGTATCGACCCTATGCCACATTTTCCAAACGTAAGAAGGCCCAGGGCAAGACCTGGTATCATTGTCCCCCTCCAGGTCCCCCATCCCGCCTAACCCTAACACTGTTGACTGGACGGATCTACCCCTTTGACCTTCATCGGAGGGGTTTGACCGAGAGACATTTTCACCTGGCTGTGATAGGCGAGCCCATAGGTTTACTTCGGATCAAGGTCCGAGCCCAACCCACCACAGGAGTCCCTCGGTATCGACCCGATGCCACATTTTCCCATCGTAAGAGGGCCCAATCTAGTGTAAGATTCCCTCTCTGTCGACTCGATGCCACATTTTCCGAACGTAAGAGGGCCCAGGGCAAGACCTGGCGGCATAGCCCCCCTCCTGGTCGCCCGTCTCGTCTAACCCTAACACTGTTGAACGGACAGATCTACCCCTTTGACTTTCACTGGACGGGGTTTGACCGCGGGACATTTTCACCTGGCTATGATAGGCCAGCCCATAGAAACATCTTAGCACAAGGTCCGGGCCCAATCCAGCGCAAGATTCCCTTGGTGTCGACCCGATGCCACATTTCGCAAACGTAAGAGGGCCGAGGGAAAGACCTGGCGGCATAGCCTCCCTCCAGGTCCCCCATCCCATCTAACCCTAACACTATTGACCGGGCGAATCTACCCTTTGACTTTTAATGGACGGGGTTTGACCGATGGACATTTTCACCTGGCTGTGATAGGGTGCCAGCCCATAGAAACATCTCTTAGCACGAGGTCCGGGCCAAACCCACCACAAGATTTCCTCAGTATCGACCCGATGCCACATTTTCCGAACATAAGAGGTCCCAGGGCAAGACCTGGAGGCATAGCCCCCCTCCAGGGCCCCCATCCCGTCTAGCCCTAACATTGTTGACCGAACGGATCTACCCCTTTGACTTTCACCAGATGGGGTTTGACCGAGAGACATTTCCACATGGCTGTGATAAGGCCAGCCATAGGTTTACTTCGGATCAAGGTCCGGGCCCAACCCAGAGCAAGATTCCCTCGGTCTCGACCCGTTGCCACATTTTCCCAACGTAAGAGGGCCCAGGGCAATACCTGGCAGCATTGCCACCCCCAGGTCCCCCGTCCCATCTAACCCGAACATTGTTTATCAAACAGATCTACCCCTTTGACTTTCATCGGACGGGGTTTGACCGAGGGACATTTTCACCTGGCTATGATAGGCCAGCCCATAGCAACATCTTATAGCCCAAGGTCCGGGCCCAATCCAGCGCAAGATTCCCTCGTTATCGACCCGATGCCACACTTTCCGAACGTGAGAGGGCCCAGGGCAAGACCTGGTGGCATAGGCCCCCTCCAGGTCCCCCGTCCCATCTAACCCTAACACTGTTGACCGGAGACCTTCACCGGACGGGGTTTGACTAAGAGACATTTCCACCTGGATGTGATAGGCCAGCCCATAGGTTTACTTCGGATCAAGGTCCGAGCCCAACCCATCGCGATAGTCCCTCGGTGTCGACCCGATGCCACATTTTCCCAACGTAAGAGGGCATAGGGCAATACCTGGCGGCATTGCCACCCCCAGGTCCTCCGTCCCGTCTAACCCTAACACTGTTGATCAAACGGATCTACCGCTTTGACTTTCATCTGACGGGGTTTGACCGAGGGATATTTTCACCTGGCTGTGATAGGCCAGCCCATAGAAACATCTTATAGCACAAGGTCCGGGCCTAATCCAGCGCAAGATTCCCTCGGTATCGACCCTATGCCACATTTTCCAAACGTAAGAAGGCCCAGGGCAAGACCTGGTATCATTGTCCCCCTCCAGGTCCCCCATCCCGCCTAACCCTAACACTGTTGACTGGACGGATCTACCCCTTTGACCTTCATCGGAGGGGTTTGACCGAGAGACATTTTCACCTGGCTGTGATAGGCGAGCCCATAGGTTTACTTCGGATCAAGGTCCGAGCCCAACCCACCACAGGAGTCCCTCGGTATCGACCCGATGCCACATTTTCCCATCGTAAGAGGGCCCAATCTAGTGTAAGATTCCCTCTCCGTCGACTCGATGCCACATTTTCCGAACGTAAGAGGGCCCAGGGCAAGACCTGGCGGCATAGCCCCCCTCCTGGTCGCCCGTCTCGTCTAACCCTAACACTGTTGAACGGACAGATCTACCCCTTTGACTTTCACTGGACGGGGTTTGACCGCGGGACATTTTCACCTGGCTATGATAGGCCAGCCCATAGAAACATCTTAGCACAAGGTCCGGGCCCAATCCAGCGCAAGATTCCCTTGGTGTCGACCCGATGCCACATTTCGCAAACGTAAGAGGGCCGAGGGAAAGACCTGGCGGCATAGCCTCCCTCCAGGTCCCCCATCCCATCTAACCCTAACACTATTGACCGGGCGAATCTACCCTTTGACTTTTAATGGACGGGGTTTGACCGATGGACATTTTCACCTGGCTGTGATAGGGTGCCAGCCCATAGAAACATCTCTTAGCACGAGGTCCGGGCCAAACCCACCACAAGATTTCCTCAGTATCGACCCGATGCCACATTTTCCGAACATAAGAGGTCCCAGGGCAAGACCTGGAGGCATAGCCCCCCTCCAGGGCCCCCATCCCGTCTAGCCCTAACATTGTTGACCGAACGGATCTACCCCTTTGACTTTCACCAGATGGGGTTTGACCGAGAGACATTTCCACATGGCTGTGATAAGGCCAGCCATAGGTTTACTTCGGATCAAGGTCCGGGCCCAACCCAGAGCAAGATTCCCTCGGTCTCGACCCGTTGCCACATTTTCCCAACGTAAGAGGGCCCAGGGCAATACCTGGCAGCATTGCCACCCCCAGGTCCCCCGTCCCATCTAACCCGAACATTGTTTATCAAACAGATCTACCCCTTTGACTTTCATCGGACGGGGTTTGACCGAGGGACATTTTCACCTGGCTATGATAGGCCAGCCCATAGCAACATCTTATAGCCCAAGGTCCGGGCCCAATCCAGCGCAAGATTCCCTCGTTATCGACCCGATGCCACACTTTCCGAACGTGAGAGGGCCCAGGGCAAGACCTGGTGGCATAGGCCCCCTCCAGGTCCCCCGTCCCATCTAACCCTAACACTGTTGACCGGAGACCTTCACCGGACGGGGTTTGACTAAGAGACATTTCCACCTGGATGTGATATGCCAGCCCATAGGTTTACTTCGGATCAAGGTCCGAGCCCAACCCATCGCGATAGTCCCTCGGTGTCGACCCGATGCCACATTTTCCCAACGTAAGAGGGCATAGGGCAATACCTGGCGGCATTGCCACCCCCAGGTCCTCCGTCCCGTCTAACCCTAACACTGTTGATCAAACGGATCTACCGCTTTGACTTTCATCGGACGGGGTTTGACCGAGGGATATTTTCACCTGGCTGTGATAGGCCAGCCCATAGAAACATCTTATAGCCCAAGGTCCGGGCCTAATCCAGCGCAAGATTCCCTCGGTGTCGACCCTATGCCACATTTTCCAAACGTAAGAGGGCCCAGGGCAAGACCTGGTGGCATAGCCCCCCTCCAGGTCCCCCGTCCCGCCTAACCCTGACACTGTTGACTGGACGGATCTACCGCAGTGACCTTCACCGGACGGGGTTTGACCGAGAAACATTTTCACCTGGCTGTGATAGGCGAGCCCATAGGTTTACTTCGGATCAAGGTCCGAGCCCAACCCACCACAAGAGTCCGTCGGTATCGACCCGATGCCACATTTTCCCATCGTAAGAGGGCCCAATCTAGTGTAAGATTCCCTCTCTATCGACTCGATGCCACATTTTCCGAACGTAAGAGGGCCCAGGGCAATACCTGGCGGCATAGCCCCCCTCCTGGTCGCCCGTCCCGTCTAACCCTAACACTGTTGACCGGACAGATCTACCCCTTTGACTTTCACTGGACGGGGTTTGACCGCGGGACATTTTCACCTGGCTATGATAGGCCAGCCCAGAGGAACATCTTAGCACAAGGTCCGGGCCCAATCTAGCGCAAGATTCCCTTGGTGTCGACCCGATGCCACATTTCTCAAACGTAAGAGGGCCGAGGGAAAGACCTGGCGGCATAGCCTCCCTCCAGGTCCCCCATCCCATCCAACCCTAGCACTATTAACCGGGCGAATCTACCCTTTGACTTTCACCGGACGGGGTTTGACCGATGGACATTTTCACCTGGCTGTGATAGGGTGCCAGCCCATAGAAACATCTTTTAGCACAAGGTCCGGGCCAAACCGACCACAAGATTTCCTCAGTATCGACCCGATGCCACATTTTCCGAACATAAGAGGGCCCAGGGCAAGACCTGGTGGCATAGCCCCCCTCCAGGTCCCCCATCCGGTCTAACCCTAACATTGTTGACCAAACTGATCTACCCCTTTGACTTTCACAAGATGGGGTTTTACCGAGAGACATTTCCACATGGCTGTCATAAGGCCAGCCATAGGTTTACTTCGGATCAAGGTCCGGGCCAAACCCAGCGCAAGATTCCCTCGGTCTCGACCCGTTGCCACATTTTCCCAACGTAAGAGGGCCCAGGGCAACACCTGGCAGCATTGTCACCCCCAGGTCCCCCGTCCCATCTAACCCTAACATTGTTTATCAAACAGATCTACCCCTTTCACTTTCATCGGACGGGGTTTGACCGAGGGATATTTTCACCTGGCTGTGATAGGCCAGCCCATAGCAACATCTTATAGCCCAAGGTCCGGGCCCAATCCAGCGCAAGATTCCCTCGTTATCGACCCGATGCCACATTTTCCGAACGTAAGAGGGCACAGGGCAATACCTGGCGGCATTGCCACCCCCAGGTCCCCCGTCCCGTCTAACCCTAACACTGTTGATCAAACAGATCTACCCCTTTGACATTCATCTGACGGGGTTTGACCGACGGATATTTTCACCTGGCTGTGATAGGCTAGCCCATAGCAACATCTTATAGCACAAGGACCGGGCCTAATCCAGCACAAGATTCCCTCGGTATCGTCCTGATGCCACATTTTCCAAACGTAAGAGGGCCCAGGGCAAGACCTAGTGGCATAGCCCCCCTCCAGGACCCCCGTCTTGTCTAACCCTAACACTTTTGACTGGACGGATCTACCCCTTTGACCTTCACCGGACGGGGTTTGACCGAGAGACATTTCCACCTGGCTATGATAGGCCAGCCCATAGGTTTACTTCAGATCAAGGTCCGAGCGCAACCCAGCACAAGAGTTCCTCGGTATCAACCCGATGCCACATTTTCCCAACGTAAGAGGGCCCAGGGCAAGACCTGGCAGCATTGCCACCCTCCAGGTCCCCCGTCCCGTCTAACCCTAAATTGTGGACCAAACGGATCTACCCCTTTGACTTTCATCAGACGGGGTTTGACCGAGGGACATTTTCTCCTGGCTGTGATAGGCCAGCCCATAGAAACATCTTATAGCCCAAGGTCCAGGCCTAATCCAGCGCAAGATTCCCTTGGTGTCGACCCTATGCCACATTTTCCAAACGTAAGAGGGCCCAGGGCAAGACCTGGTGGCATAGCCCCCCTCCAGGTCCCCCGTCCCGCCTAACCCTGACACTGTTGACTGGACGGATCTACCGCTTTGACCTTCACCGGACGGGGTTTGACCGAGAGACATTTTCACCTGGCTGTGATAGGCGAGCCCATAGGTTTACTTCGGAACAAGGTCCGAGCCCAACCCACCACAGGAGTCCCTCGGTATCGACCCGATGCCACATTTTCCCATCGTAAGAGGGCCCAATCTAGTGTAAGATTCCCTCTGTGTCGACTCGATGCCACATTTTCCGAACGTAAGAGGGCCCAGGGCAAGACCTGGCGGCATAGCCCCCCTCCTGGTCGCCCGTCCCGTCTAACCCTAACACTGTTGAATGGACAGATCTACCCCTTTGACTTTCACTGGACGGGGTTTGACCGCGGGACATTTTCACCTTGCTATGATAGGCCAGCGCATAGGAACATCTTAGCACAAGGTCCGGGCCCAATCCAGCGCAAGATTCCCTTGGTGTCGACCCGATGCCACATTTCGCAAACGTAAGAGGGCCGAGGGAAAGACCTGGCGGCATAGCCTCCCTCCAGGTCCCCCATCCCATCTAACCCTAACACTATTGACCGGGCGAATCTACCCTTTGAATTTCAATGGACGGGGTTTGACCGATGGACATTTTCACCTGGCTATGATAGGGTGCCAGCCCATAGAAACATCTCTTAGCATGAGGTCCGGGCCAAACCCACCACAAGATTTCCTCAGTATCGACCCGATGCCACATTTTCCGAACATAAGAGGTCCCAGGGCAAGACCTGGAGGCATAGCCCCCCTCCAGGGCCCCCATCCCGTCTAGCCCTAACATTGTTGACCGAACGGATCTACCCGTTTGACTTTCACCAGATGGGGTTTGACCGAGAGACATTTCCACATGGCTGTGATAAGGCGAGCCATAGGTTTATTTCGGATCAAGGTCCGGGCCCAACCCAGAGCAAGATTCCCTCGGTCTCGACCCGTTG
This sequence comes from Hordeum marinum, assembly GCA_022496015.1. NCBI lineage: Eukaryota > Viridiplantae > Streptophyta > Magnoliopsida > Poales > Poaceae > Hordeum > Hordeum marinum. The sequence continues at coordinate 21,578,474 of CM039677.1, read as the reverse complement.
CCACATTTTCCCAACGTAAGAGGGCCCAGGGCAATACCTGGCAGCATTGCCACCCCAGGTCCCCCGTCCCATCTAACCCGAACATTGTTTATCAAACAGATCTACCCCTTTGACTTTCATCGGACGGGGTTTGACCGAGGGACATTTTCACCTGGCTGGGATAGGCCAGCCCATAGCAACATCTTATAGCCCAAGGTCCGGGCCCAATCCAGCGCAAGATTCCGTCGTTATCGACCCGATGCCACACTTTCCGAACGTGAGAGGGCCCAGGGCAAGACCTGGTGGCATAGGCCCCCTCCAGGTCCCCCGTCCCATCTAACCCGAACACTGTTGACCGGAGACCTTCACTGGACGGGGTTTGACTAAGAGACATTTCCACCTGGCTGTGATAGGCCAGCCCATATGTTTACTTCGGATCAAGGTCCGAGCCCAACCCATCGCAATAGTCCCTCGGTGTCGACCCGATGCCACATTTTCCCAACGTAAGAGGGCATAGGGCAATACCTGGCGGCATTGCCACCCCCAGGTCCTCCGTCCCGTCTAACCCTAACACTGTTGATCAAACGGATCTACCGCTTTGACTTTCATCGGACGGGGTTTGACCGAGGGACATTTTCACCTGGCTGTGATAGGCCAGCCCATAGAAACATCTTATAGCCCAAGGTCCGGGCCTAATCTAGCGCAAGATTCCCTCGGAGTCGACCCTATGCCACATTTTCCAAACGTAAGAGGGCCCAGGGCAAGACCTGGTGGCATAGCCCCCCTCCAGGTCCCCCGTCCCGCCTAACCCTGACACTATTGACTGGACGGATCTACCGCTTTGACCTTCACCGGACGGGGTTTGACCGAGAGACATTTTCACCTGGCTATGGTAGGCGAGCCCATAGGGTTACTTAGGATCAAGGTCCGAGCCCAACCCACCACAAGAGTTCCTCGGTATCGACCCGATGCCACATTTTCCCATCGTAAGAGGGCCCAATCTGGTATAAGATTCCCTCTCTATCGACTCGATGCCACATTTTCCGAACGTAAGAGGGCCCAGGGCAATACCTGGCGGCATAGCCCCCCTCCTGGTCGCTCGTCCCGTCTAACCCTAACACTGTTGACTGGACAGATCTAACCCTTTGACTTTCACTGGACGGGGTTTGACCGCGGGACATTTTCACCTGGCTATAATAGGCCAGCCCAGAGGAACATCTTAGCACAAGGTCCGGGCCCAATCCAGCGCAAGATTCCCTTGGTGTCGACCCGATGCCACATTTCTCAAACGTAAGAGGGCCGAGGGAAAGACCTGGCGGCATAGCCTCCCTCCAGGTCCCCCATCCCATCCAACCCTAGCACTATTAACCGGGCGAATCTACCCTTTGACTTTCACCGGACGGGGTTTGACCGATGGACATTTACACCTGGCTGTGATAGGGTGCCAGCCCATAGAAACATCTTTTAGCACAAGGTCCGGGCCAAACCGACCACAAGATTTCCTCAGTATCGACCCGATGCCACATTTTCCGAACATAAGAGGGCCCAGGGCAAGACCTGGAGGCATAGCCCCCCTCTAGGTCCCCCATCTGGTCTAACCCTAACATTGTTGACCAAACTGATCTACCCCTTTGACTTTCACAAGATGGGGTTTGACCGAGAGACATTTCCACATGGTTGTGATAAGGCCAGCCATAGGTTTACTTCGGATCAAGGTCCGGGCCCAACCCAGCGCAAGATTCCCTCGGTCTCGACCCGTTGCTACATTTTCCCAACGTAAGAGGGCCCAGGGCAACACCTGGCAGCATTGTCACCCCCAGGTCCCCCGTCCCGTCTAACCCTAACACTGTTGATCAAACAGATCTACCCCTTTGACATTCATCTGACGGGGTTTGACCGACGGATATTTTCACCTGGCTGTGATAGGCCAGCCCATAGCAACATCTTATAGCACAAGGACCGGGCCTAATCCAGTGCAAGATTCCCTCGGTATCGTCCTGATGCCACATTTTCCAAACGTAAGAGGGCCCAGGGAAAGACCTGGTGGCATAGCCCCCCTCTAGGACCCCCGTCCTGTCTAACCCTAACACTTCTGACTGGACGGATCTACCCCTTTGACCTTCACCGGACGGGGTTTGACCGAGAGACATTTCCACTTGGCTATGATAGGCCAGCCCATAGGTTTACTTCGGATCAAGGTCCGAGCGCAACCCAGCACAAGAGTTCCTCGGTATCAACCCGATGCCACATTTTCCCAACGTAAGAGGGCCCAGGGCAAGACCTGGCAGCATTGCCACCCTCCAGGTCCCCCGTCCCGTCTAACCCTAAATTGTGGACCAAACGGATCTACCCCTTTGACTTTCATCGGACGGGGTTTGACCGAGGGACATTTTCAACTGGCTGTGATAGGCCAGCCCATAGAAACATCTTATAGCCCAAGGTCCGGGCCTAATCCAGCGCAAGATTCCGTCGGTGTCGACCCTATGCCACATTTTCCAAACGTAAGAGGGCCCAGGGCAAGACCTGGTGGCATAGCACCCCTCCAGGTCCCCCGTCCCGCCTAACCCTGACACTGTTGACTGGACGGATCTACCGCTTTGACCTTCACCGGACGGGGTTTGACCGAGAGACATTTTCACCTGGCTGTGATAGGCGAGCCCATAGGTTTACTTCGGATCAAGGTCCGAGCCCAACCCACCACAAGAGTCCCTCGGTATCGACCCGATGCCACATTTTCCCATCGTAAGAGGGCCCAATCTAGTGTAAGATTCCCTCTCTATCGACTCGATGCCACATTTTCCGAACGTAAGAGGGCCCAGGGCAATACCTGGCGGCATAGCCCCCCTCCTGGTCGCCCGTCCCGTCTAACCCTAACACTGTTGACCGGACAGATCTAACCCTTTGACTTTCACTGGACGGGGTTTGACCGCGGGACATTTTCACCTGGCTATGATAGGCCAGCCTAGAGGAACATCTTAGCACAAGGTCCGGGCCCAATCCAGCGCAAGATTCCCTTGGTGTCGACCCGATGCCACATTTCTCAAACGTAAGAGGGCCGAGGGAAAGACCTGGCGGCATAGCCCCCTTCCAGGTCCCTCATCCTTTCTAACCCTAGCACTATTAACCGGGCGAATCTACCCTTTGACTTTCACCGGACGGGGTTTGACCGATGGACATTTTCACCTGGCTGTGATAGGGTGCTAGCCCATAGAAACATCTTTTAGCACTAGGTCCGGGCCAAACCGACCACAAGATTTCCTCAGTATCGACCCGATGCCACATTTTCCGAACATAAGAGGGCCCAGGGCAAGACCTGGAGGCATAGCCCCCCTCCAGGTCCGCCATCCGGTCTAACCCTAACATTGTTGACCAAACTGATCTATCCCTTTGACTTTCACAAGATGGGGTTTGACCGAGAGACATTTCCACATGGCTGTGATAAGGCCAGCCATAGGTTTACTTCGGATCAACGTCCGGTCCCAACCCAGCGCAAGATTCCCTCGGTCTCGACCCGTTGCCACATTTTCCCAACGTAAGAGGGCCCAGGGCAACACCTGGCAGCATTGTCACCCCCAGGTCCCCCGTCCCATCTAACCCTAACATTGTTTATCAAACAGATCTACCCCTTTCACTTTCATCGGACGGGGTTTGACCGAGGGATATTTTAACCTGGCTCTGATAGGCCAGCCCATAGCAACATCTTATAGCCCATGGTCCGGGCCCAATCCAGCGCAAGATTCCCTCGTTATTGACCCGATGCCACATTTTCCGAACGTAAGAGGGCACAGGGCAATACCTGGCGGCATTGCCACCCCCAGGTCCCCCGTCCCGTCTAACCTTAACACTGTTGATCAAACAGATCTACCCCTTTGACATTCATCTGACGGGGTTTGACCGACGGATATTTTCACCTGGCTGTGATAGGCCAGCCCATAGCAACATCTTATAGCACAAGGACCGGGCCTAATCCAGCGCAAGATTCCCTCGGTATCGTCCTGATGCCACATTTTCCAAACGTAAGAGGGCCCAGGGCAAGACCTGGTGGCATAGCCCCCCTCCACGACCCCCGTCCTGTCTAACCCTAACACTTCTGACTGGACGGATCTACCCCTTTGACCTTCACCGGACGGGGTTTGACCGAGAGACATTTCCACCTGGCTATGATAGGCCAGCCCATAGGTTTACTTCGGATCAAGGTCCGAGCACAACCCAGCACAAGAGTTCCTCGGTATCAACCCGATGCCACATTTTCCCAACGTAAGAGGGCCCAGGGCAAGACCTGGCAGCATTGCCACCCTCCAGGTCCCCCGTCCCGTCTAACCCTAAATTGTGGACCAAACGGATCTACCCCTTTGACTTTCACCGTCCGGGGTTTGACCGCGGGACATTTTCACCTGGTTGTGATAGGCCACCCCATTGCAACATCTTTGCAAAAGGTCCGGGCCCAATCCAGCACAAGATTCCCTCGGTGTCGACCCGATGCCACATTTTCCGAATGTAAGAGGGCCCAGGACAAGACCTGGCGGCATTGCCCCCTCCAGGTCCCCCGTCCCATGTAACCCTGACACTGTTGACCGGACAGATCTACCCCTTTGACTTTCATCAGACTGGGTTTGAGAGCGGGACATTTTCACCTGGGGGTGATAGGCCAACCCATAGAAACATCTTATACCACAAGGTCCGGGCCCAACCCAGCACAAGATTTCCTCGGTATCGACCTGATGCCACATTTTCCGAACGAAAGAGGGCCCAGGGCAAGACCTGGCAGCATAGCCCCGCTCCAGGTCCCCCGCCCGTCTAACCCTAACATTGTTGACCGAACGGATCTACCCCTTTGACTTTCATAGGATGGGGTTTGACCGAGAGACATTTCCACTTGGCTGTGATAAGGCCAGCCTATAGGTTTACTTCGGATCAAGGTCCGGGCCCAACCCAGTGCAAGATTCCCTCGGATTCGACCCGATGCCACATTTTCCCAACGTAAGAGGGCCCAGGGAAATACCTGGCGGCATTCCCACCCCGAGGTCCCCCGTCCTATCTAACCCTAACAATGTTGATCAAACAGATCTACCCCTTTGACTTTCATCGGACGGACTTTGACCGAGGGACATTTTCACCTGGCTGTGATAGGCCAGCCCATACAAACATCTTATAGCACAAGGTCCGGGTCTAATCCAGCGTAAGATTCCCTCGGTATCGACCCGATGCCACATTTGCCGAACGTAAGAGGGCCCAGTGAAAGACCTGGCAGAATAGCCCCCCTCCAGGTCCCTCATCCTGTCTAACCCTGACACTATTGACCGGAAAGATCTATCCCTTTGACCTTCACCGGACGGGGTTTGACTGAGAGACATTCCCACCTTGCTGTGATAGGTCAGCCCATAGGTTTACTTCGGATCAAGGTCCGAGCCCAACCCACCGCAAGACTCCCTCGGTATCGACCCGATGCCACATTTTCCCAACGTAAGAGGGCCCAGGGCAAGACCTGGCGGCATTGCCACCCTCCAGGTCCCCCATCCCGTCTAACTCTGACATTGTTGACCGGACGGATCTACGCCTTTGACTTTCACCGGACGCGGTTTAACCGAGGGACATTTTCACCTGGTTGTGATAGGCCACCCCATAGCAACATCTTACCACAAGGTCTGGGCCCAATCTAGCGCAAGATTCCCTCGGTGTCGAATCGATGCCACATTTTCCAAATGTAAGAGGACCCAGGGCAAGACCTGGTGGCATAGCCCTGACACTATTGACCGGACGGATCTAGCCCTTCGATTTTCACCGGACAGGGTTTGACCGCGGGACATTTTCACCTGGCTATGATAGGCGAGCCCATAGAACATCTTAGCAAAAGGTCCGGGCCCAATCCAGAACAAGATTTCCTCGGTATCGACCCGATGCCATATTTTCCAAACGTAAGAGGGCCGACGGCAAGACCTGGCGGCATAGCCCCCCTACAGGTCCCCCGTCCCGTCTAACCCTAACATTGTTGACCGAACGGATCTGCCCCTCTGACTTTCACCGGATGTGGTTTGCCCGAGATACAATTCCACCTGGCTGTGAATAGGCCAGCCCATAGGTTTACTTCAGATAAAGGTTTGGGCCCAAGCCAGCGCAAGGTTCCCTCGGTTTCGACCCAATGCCACATTTTCCCAACGTAAGAGGGCCCAACGCAATACCAGGCGGCATTGCCACCCCCAGGTCCCCCGTCTCGTCTAACCCTAACATTGTTAATCAAACAGATCTACCCCTTTGACTTCACCAGACGGGGTTTGACCGAGGGACATTTTCACCTGGTTGTGATAGGCCAGCCTATAGCAACATGTTATAGCACAAGGTCCGGCCCCAATCTAGCGCAAGATTCCCTCGGTATCGACCCGATGCCACATTGTCCGAATGTAAGAGGGCCTAGGGCAACACCTGGCGGCATAGCCCCCTCTAGGTCCCCCGTCCCGTCTAACCCTAACACTGTTGACCGGACGGATCTACCCCTTTGACCTTCACCGGACGGGGTTTGAACAAGAGACATTTCCACCTGGCTGTGATAGGCCAACCCATAGGTTTACTTTGGATCAAGGTCCGAGCCCAACCTACCGCAAGAGTCCCTCGGTATCGACCCGATACCCCATTTTCCCAGCGTAAGTGGGTCCAGGGCAAGACCTGCCAGCATTGCCACACTCCAGGTCCCCCGTCCCGTCTAACCCTAACATTGTAGACCGGATGGATCTACCCCTTTGACTTTCACCGGACGGGGTTTAACCGAGGGACATTTTCACTTGGTTGTGATAGGCCACCCCCGTAGCAACATCTTACCACAAGTTCCCTGCCCAATCTAGTGCAAGATACCCTCGGTGTCGGCTCGATGCCACATTTTGCAAATGTAAGAGGGCTGAGGGAAAGACCTGGTGGCATAGCCCACTTCTAGGTCCCCCGTCCCGTCTAACCCTGACACTGTTGACCTGACGGATCTACCCCTTTGACTTTCACCGGACGGGGTTTGACCGTGGAACATTTTCACCTGGCTGTGATAGGCCAGCCCATAGCAACATCTTCGCAAAAGGTCCGGGCCCAATCCAGCACAAGATTCCCTCGGTGTCGACCCGATGCCACATTTTCCGAATGCAAGAGGGCCCAGGGCATGACCTGGCGGCATAGCCCCCCTCTAGGTCCCCCATTCCATGTAACCCTGACACTGTTGACCAGACGGATCTACCCCTTTGACTTTCATCGGATGGGGTTTGAGCGCGGGACATTTACGCCTGGGTGTGATAGGCCAACCCATAGAAACATCTTATTGCACAAGGTCCGGGCCCAACCCACCACAAGATTTCCTCGGTATCGACCAGATGCCACATTTTCCGAACGAAAGAGGGCCTAGGGCAAGACCTGACGGCATAGCCCCACTCCAGGTCCCCCGTCCCAACTAACCCTAACATTATTGACCGAACGGATCTACCCCTTTGACTTTCACCGGATGGGGTTTGACCGAGAGACATTTCTACCTGGCTGTGATAAGGCCAGCCCATAGGTTTACTTCGGATCAAGGCCCGGGCCCAACCCAACGCAAGATTCCCTCGGTGTCGACCCGATGCCACATTTTCCCAACGTAAGGGGGCCCAGGGCAATACCTGGCGGCATTGCCACCCCAGGTCCCCCGTCCCGTCTAACCCTAACACTGTTGATCAAACAGATCTACCCCTTTGACTTTCATCGGACGGGGTTTGACCGAGGGACATTTTTACCTGGCTGTGATAGGCCAGCCCATAGAAACATCTTAGGCACAGGTCCGTGCCCAATCCAGCACAAGATTTCCTCGGTATCGAAACCGATGCCACATTTTCCGAACGTAAGAGGGCCCAGGGCAAGACCTGGCGCATAGCCCCCCTCCATGTCCCCCGTCCCGTCTAAACGTAACATTGTTGACCGAACGGATCTACCCCTTTGACTTTCAATGGATGGGGTATGACCGTGAGACATTTCCACCTGGCTGTGATAAGGCCAGCCCATAGGTTTAGTTCAGATCAAGGTTCGGGCCCAACCCAGCGCAAGATTCCCTCGGTTTCGACCCAATGACACATTTTCCCAACGTAAGAGGGCCCAGGGCAACACCTGGTGGCATTGCCATCCCTAGGTCCCCCGTCCCGTCTAACCCTAACGTTGTTGATCAAACAGATCTACCCCTTTGACTTTCATCGGACAGGGTTTGACCGAGGGACATTTTCACCTGGCTGTGACAGGCCAGCCCATAGCAACATCTTATAGCACAAGGTCTGGGCCCAATCCAGTGCAAGATTCCCTCGGTATCGACCCGATGCTACATTTTCCGAACGTAAGAGGGCCCAGGGAAAGACCTGATGGCATAGCCCCCTTCCAGGTCCCCAGTCCCGTCTAACGCTGACACTGTTAACCGGACAGATCTACCCCTTTGACCTTCACCGGACGGGGTTCGACCGAGAGACATTTCCACCTGGCTTTGATAGGCCAGCTCATAGGTTTACTTTGGTCAAGGTCCGAGCCCAACCCACCTCAAGAGTCCCTCAGTATCGACCCGATGCCACATTTTCCCCAGCGTAAGAGGGCCGAGGGCAAGACCTGGCGGCATTTCCACCCTCCAGGTCCCCCATCCCGTCTAACCCTCACATTGCTGACCGGATGGATCTACCTCTTTGACTTTAACCGGACGGGGTTTAACCGAGGGACATTTTTACTTGGTTGTGATAGGCCACCCCATAGCAACATCTTACCACAAGGTCCGGGACCAATCTAGTGCAAGATTCCCTCGGTGTCGACTCGATGCCACATTTTGCAAATGTAAGAGGGCCCAAGGCAAGACCTGGTGGCATAGCCCACTTCCAGGTCCCCCGTCCCATCTAACCCTGACACTATTGACCGGACGGATCTACCCCTTTGACTTTCACCGGACGGGGTTTGACCGTGGGACATTTTCACCTGGCTGTGATAGGCCAGCCCATAGCAACATCTTAGCAAAAGGTCCGGGCCCAATCCAGTAGAAGATTCCCACGGTGTCGACCCGATGCCACATTTTTTGAATGTAAGAGGGCCCAGGGCAAGACCTGGCGGCATAGTCCCCCTCCAGGTTCCACGTTCCATGTAACCCTGACACTGTTGACCGGACGGATCTACCCCTTTGACTTTCATCGGACAGGGTTTGAGCGCGGGACATTTTCACCTGGGTGTGATAGGCCAACTCATAGAAACATCTGATTGCACAAGGTCCGGGCCCAACCTACCACAAGATTTCCTCGGTACCGACCCGATGCCACATTTTCCGAATGAAAGAGGGCCCAGGACAAGACCTGGTGGCTTAGCCCCACTCCAGGTCCCCCGTCCCATGTAACCCTAACATTGTTGACCGAACGAATCTACCCTTTTGACTTTCACCAGATGGGGTTTGATCGAGAGACATTTCCACCTGGCTGTGATATGGCCAGCCCATAGGTTTACTTTGGATCAACGTCCGGGCCCAACCCAGCGCAACATTCCCTCGGTGTCGACCCGATGCCACATTTTCCCAACGTAAGCGGGCGCAGGGCAATACCTGGTGAAATTGACACCCTAGGTCCCCCGTCCCGTCTACCCTAACACTATTGATCACACAGATCTACCCCTTTGACTTTCATCGGACGGGGTTTGATCGAGGGACATATTCACCTGGCTGTGATAGGCCAGCCCATAGCAACATCTTATAGCACAAGGTCCGGGCCTAATCCAGCGCAAGATTCCCTCGGTATCGACCCGATGCCACATTTCTGAACGTAAGAGGGCCCAGGTCAAGACTTGGTGGCATAGCCCCCCTCCAGGTCCCCCGTCTCGTCTAACCCTGACACTGTTGACTGGACAGATCTACCCCTTTGACCTTCACCGGACGGGGTTTGACCGAGAGACATTTCCACCTGGCTATGATAGGCTAGCCTATAGGTTTACTTCGGATCAAGGTCCGAGCCCAACCCACCGTAAGAGTCCCTCGGTATCAACCCGATGCCACATTTTCCCAACGTAAGAGGGCGCAGGGGAAGACCTGGAGGCATTGCCACCCTCCAGGTCGCCCGTCCCGTCTAACCCTAACATTTTTACCAAACGGATATACCCGTTTGACTTTCACCAGAAGGGGTTTAACCAAGGGACATTTTCACCTGGTTGTGATAGGCCACCCCATAGCAACATCTTACCACAAGGTTCGGGCCCAATCTGGCGCAAGATTCCCTCGGTGTCGACTCGATGCCACATTTTCCAAATGTAAGAGGGCCTAGGGCAAGACCTGGTGGGATAGCCCCCCTCCAGGTCCACCGTCCCGTCTAACCCTGACACTATTGACCGGACGGATCTACCCCTTTGACTTTCACCGGATGTGGTTTGACCGAGAGACATTTCCACCTGGCTGTGAATAGGCCAGCCCATAGGTTTACTTCAGATCAAGGTTCGGGCCCAACCCTGCACAAGATTCCCTCGGTTTCGACCCGATGACACATTTTCCCAACGTAAGAGGGCCCAGGGCAATACCTGGCGGCATTGCTACCCCCAGGTCCCCTGTCCCGTCTAACCCTAACATTGTTGACCGAACGGATCTACCCCTTTGACTTTCACAGGATGGGATTTCACCGAGAGACATTTCCATCTGGCTGTGATAAGGTCAGCCCATAGGTTTACTTCGGATCAAGGTCCGGGCCCAACCAAGCGCAAGATTCCCTCGGTGTCGACCCGATGCCACATTTTCCTAACGTAAGAGGGCGCATGACAATACCTGGCGGCTTTGCCACCCCAGGTCCCCCGTCCCGTCTAACCCTAACACTGTTGATCAAACAGATCTACCCCTTTGACTTTCATCGGATGGGGTTTGAACGAGGGACATTTTCGCCTGGTTGTGATTGGCCACCCCATAGCAACATCTTACCACAAGGTTCGGTCCCAATCTAGTGCAAGATTCCCTCGGTGTCGACTCGATGCCACATTTTGCAAATGTAAGAGGGCCCAGGGAAAGACCTGGTGGCATAGCCCAATTCCAGGTTCCCCGTCCGGTCTAACCCTGACACTATTGACCAGATGGATCTACCCCTTTGACTTTCACCGGACGGAGTTTGACTGCAGGACATTTTCACCTGGCTGTGATAGGCCAGCCGATAGCAACATCTTAGCAAAAGGTGCGGGCCCAATACAGCACAAGATTCCCTCGGTGTCGACCCGATGCCACCTTTTCCGAATGTAAGAGGGCCCAGGGCAAGACCTGGCGGCATAGCCCCCCTCCAGGTCCCCCGTTCCATGTAACGCTGACACTGCTGACCGGACGGATCTACCCCTTTGACTTTCATCGGACGGGGTTTGAACGCCGGACATTTTCACCTGGGTGTGATAGGCCAACCCATAGAAACATGTTATTGCACAAGGTCGGGGCCCAACCCACCACAAGATTTCCTCAGTATCGACCTGATGCCACATTTTCCGAACGAAAGAGGGCCCAGGGCAGGACCTGGCGGCATAGCCCCACTCCAGGTCCCCCGTCCCATCTAACCCTAACATTGTTGACCGAACGGATCTACCCGTTTGACTTTCACCGGATGGGGTTTGACCGAGAGACCTTTCCACATGGCTGTTATAAGGCCAGCCCATAGGTTTAGTTCAGATTAAGGTCTGGGCCCAACCCAGCACAAGATTCCCTCGGTTTCGACCCGATGCCACATTTTCCTAACATAAGAGGTCGCAGGGCAATACCTGGCGGCATTGCCACCCCCAGGTCCCCCGTCCCATCTAACCCTAACATTGTTGATCAAACAGATCTACCCCTTTGACTTTCATCGGACAGGGTTTGACCGAGGGACATTTTCACCTGGCTGTGACAGGCCAACCCATATCAACATCTTATAGCACAAGGTTCGGGCCCAATCCAGCACAATATTTCCTCGGTATCGACCCGATGCCACATTTTCCAAACATAAGCGGGCCCAAGGCAAGACCTGGAGGCATAGCCCCCCTCCAGGTCTCCCGTCCCGTCTAACCCTAACATTGTTAACCGAACGGATCAACCACTTTGACTTTCACCATATGGGGTTTGACCGAGAGACATTTCCACCTGGCTGTGATAAGGCGAGCCGATAGGTTTAGTTCAGATCAAGGTCCGGGCCCAACCCAACACAATATTCCCTTGGTTTCGACCCGATGCCACATTTTCCCAACGTAGATCTACCCCTTTGACTTTCACTGGACAGGGTTTAACCGAGGGACATTTTTACCTGGCTGTGATAGGCCAGCCCATAGCAACATCTTATAGCACAAGGTCCGGGCCCTACCCATTGCAAGATTCCCTCGATATCGACTCGATACCACATTTTCCGAACGTAAGAGGGCCCAGGGAAAGACCTGGTGGCATAGCCCCCCTCCAGGTCCCTCGTCCCGTCTAACCCTGTCATTGTTGACCGGACCGGACGGGGTTTGATCGAGAGACATTTCCACCTGGCTGTGATAGGCCAGCCCATAGGTACACTTCGGATCAAGGTCCAGGCCCAACCCACCACAAGAGTACCATGGTATCGACCTGATTCCACATTTTCCGAACGTAAGAGGGCCCAGGGCAACACCTGCGGCATAGCCCCCCTCCAGGTCCCCCGTTCAGTCTAACCCTGACATTGTTGACCGGACGAATCCACCCCTTTGACTTTCACCGGACGGGGATTGACCGAGGGGCATTTTCACCTCGCTGTGATAGGCCAGCCCATAGCAACATCCTACAGCACAAGGTCCGGGCTCAACCCACCTCGAGATTTCCTCGGTATCGACCCGATGCCACATTTTAAGAACGTATGAGGGCCCAGGGCAAGACCTGGCGACATAGCCCTCCTCTAGGTCCCCCGTCCCATCTAACCCTAACACTGTTGACCGAATGGATCTACCCCTTTGACTTTCACCGGACGGGGTTTGACCAAGGGGCATTTCCACCTGGATGTGATAAGGCCAGCCCATAGGTTTACTTCGGATCAAGGTCCGGGCCCAAACCAACGTAGGATTCCCTTGATGTCAACCCGATGCCACATTTCCCAACATAAGAGGGCCTAGGTCAATACCTGGCGGCATTGCCACCCCTAGGTCCCCTGTCCCGTGTAACCCTCACACTGTTGATCGAACGGATCTACCCTTTGTATTTGACCGGACGGGGTTTCACCGAGGGATATTTTCACCTGGTTGTGATAGGCCAGCCCATAGCAACATTTTATAGCACAAGGTCCGGGCCCAATGCAGCGCAAGATTCCATCGGTATCGACCCGATGCCACATTTTCTGAACGTAATAAGGCTCTGGGCAAGATCTGGCGGCATAGCCCCCTCCAGGTCCCCTATCTCGTCTAACCCTAACACTGTTGACCAGACGGATCTACCCCATTGACCTTCACCGGACGGGGTTTGAACGATAGACATTTCGACCTGGCTATGATAGGCCCGCCCAACCCACCGCAAGATTCCCTCGGTATCGACCCGATGCCACATTTTCCCAACGTAAGACGGCCCAGGGCATGACCTGGTGGCTTTGCCAGCCTCGAGGTCCCCCGTCCCGTTTTACCCTGACATTGTTGACCGGACGGATCTACCGCTTTGACTTTCACCGGACGAGCTTTGACCGAGGGACATTTTCACCTGACTGTGATAAGCCACCCCATAGCAACATCTTACCACAAGGTACGAGCCCAATCTAGCACAAGATTCCCTCGGTGTCGACTCGATGCCACTTTTTCCGAAGGTAAGAGGGCCCAAGGAAAGACCTCGCGGCATAGCCCCCATCTAGGTCCCCCGTCCCGTCTAACCCTGACACTGTTGACCGGATGGATCTAACCCTTTGACTTTCACGAGACGGGGTTTCACTACGAGACATTTTCACCTGGCTATGATAGGCCAGCCCATAGCAACATCTTAGCACAAGGTCTGGGCCCAATCTAGCACAAGATTCCCTCGGTGTCGACCTGATGCCACATTTTCCGAACGAAAGAGGGCCCAGGGCAAGACCTGGCGACATAGCCCCACTCCAGGTCCCCCGTCCCATCTAACCCTAACATTGTTGACCGAACGGATCTATCCGTTTGACTTTCACCGGATGGGTTTTGACCGAGAGACCTTTCCACCTGGCTGTGATAGGCCAGCCCATAGGTACACTTCGGATCAAGGTCCAGGCCCAACCCACCACAAGAGTAAAATGGTATCGACCTGATTCCACATTTTCCGAACGTGAGAGGGCCCAGGGCAAGACCTGGCGGCATAGCCCCGCTCCAGGTCCCCCGTTCAGTCTAAGCGTGACATTGTTGACCGGACGAATCTACCGCTTTGACTTTCACCGGACGGGGATTGACCGAGGGACATTTTCACCTTGCTGTGATAGGCCAGCCCATAGCAACATCTTATAGCACAAGGTCTGGGCTCAACCCACCTCGAGATTTCCTCGGTATCGACCCGATGCCACATTTTCCGAACGTATGAGGGCCCAGGGCAAGACTTGGTGACATAGCCCTCCTCTAGGTCCCCCGTCCCGTCTAACCCTAACAGTGTTGACCGAATGGATCTACCCCTTTGACTTTAACCGGACGGGGTTTGGCCGAGGGACATTTCCACCTGGATGTGATAAGGCCAGCCCATAGGTTTACTTCGGATCAAGGTCCGGGCCCAAACCAACGCAGGATTCCCTCGGTGTCAACCCGATGCCACATTTCCCAACATAAGAGGGCCTAGGTCAATACCTGGCGGCATTGCCACCCCTAGGTCCCCTGTCCCGTGTAACCCTCACAAAGTTGATCGAACGGATCTACCCTTTGTATTTGACCGGACGGGGTTTCACAAAGGGATATTTTCACCTGGTTGTGATAGGCCAGCCCATAGCAACATTTTATAGCACAAGGTCTAGCCGCAATGCAGCGCAAGATTCCATCGGTATCGACCCGATGCCACATTTTCCGAACGTAAGAGGGCTCTGGGCAAGATCTGGCGGCATAGCCCCCTCAAGGTCCCCTGTCTCGTCTAACCCTAACACTATTGACCAGACGGATCTACCCCATTGACCTTCACCGGACGGGGTTTGAACGATAGACATTTCGACCTGGCTGTGATAGACCAGCTCATAGGTACACTTTTGATCAATGTTTGGGCCCAACCCACCGCAAGATTCCCTCGGTATCGACCCGATCCCACATTTTCCCAACGTAAGAGGGCCCAGGGCATGACCTGGTGGCTTTGCCAGCCTCGAGGTCCCCCGTCCCGTTTTACCCTGACATTGTTGACCGGACGGATCTACCGCTTTGACTTTCACCGGACGAGCTTTGACCGAGGGACATCGTCACCTGACTGTGATAAGCCACCCCATAGCAACATCTTACCACAAGGTACGAGCCCAATCTAGCGCAAGATTCCCTCGGTGTCGACTTGATGCCACTTTTTCCGAAGGTAAGAGGGCCCAAGGAAAGACCTGGCGGCATAGCCCCCCTCTAGGTCCCCCGTCCTGTCTAACCCTGACACTGTTGACCGGACGGATCTAACCCTTTGACTTTCACGAGACGGGGTTTCACTGCGAGACATTTTCACCTGGCTGTGATAGGCCAGCCCATAGCAACATCTTAGCAATAGGTCTTGTCCCAATCTAGCACAAGATTCCCTCGGTGTCGACCCGATGCCACATTTTCCGAACGAAAGAGGGCCCAGGGCAAGACCTGGCGGCATAGCCCCAGTCCAGGTCCCCCGTCCCATCTAACCCTAACATTGTTGACCGAACGGATCTATCCGTTTGACTTTCACCGGATGGGGATTGACCGAGAGACCTTTCCACCTGGCTGTGATAAGGCCAGCCCATAGGTTTAGTTCAGATCAAGGTCCGGGCCCAACCTAGCACAAGATTCCCTCGATTTCGACCCGATGCCACATTTTCCAAATGTAAGAGGTCGCAGGGCAATACGTGGCGGCATTGCCATCCCCAGGTCCCCCGTCCCATCTAACCCTAACATTGTTGATCAAACAGATCTAACCTTTGACTTTCATCGGACGGGGTTAGACCGAGGGACATTTTCACCTGGCTGTGACAGGCCAGCCCATAGCAACATCTTATAGCACAAGGTCCGGGCCCAATCCAGCACAAGATTAGCTCGGTATCGACCCGATGCCACATTTTCCTAACATAAGAGGGCCCAAGGCAAGACCTGGAGGCATATCCCCCCTCCAGGTCTCCCGTCCCGTCTAACACTAACATTGTTAACCGAACGGATCAATCCCTTTTACTTTCACCAGATGGGGTTTGACCGAGAGACATTTCCACCTGGCTGTGATAAGGCGAGCCCATAGGTTTAGTTCAGATCAAGGTCCGGGCCCAACCCAATGCAATATTCCCTCGGTTTCGACCCGATGCCACATTTTCCCAACGTAAGAGGGCCCAAGGCAATACCTGGCGGCATTGCCACCCCCAGGTCCCCCGTCCCGTCTAACCCTAACATTGTTGATCAAACAGATCTACCCCTTTGACTTTCACTGGACAGGGTTTGACCGAGGGACATTTTCGCCTGGCTGTGATAGGCCATCCCATAGCAACATCTTATAGCACAAGGTCCGTGCCCTACCCATAGCAAGATTCCCTCGATATCGACTCGATGCCACATTTTCCGAACGTAAGAGGTCCTAGGGAAAGACCTGGCGGCATAGCCCCCCTCCAGGTCCCCCGTCCCGTCTAACCCGGTCACTGTTGACCGGACCGGACGGGGTTGGATCGAGAGACATTTCCACCTGGCTGTGATAGGCCAGCCCATAGGTACACTTCGGATCAAGGTCCAGGCCCAACCCACTGCAAGAGTACCATGGTATCGACCTGATTCCACATTTTCCGAATGTGAGAGGGCCCAGGGCAAGACCTGGCGGCATAGCCCCCCTCCAGGTCCCCCGTTCAGTCTAACCGTCACATTGTTGACCGGACGAATCTACCCCTTTGACTTTCACCGGACGGGGATAGACCGAGGGACATTTTCACCTTGCTGTGATAGGCCAGCCCATAGCAACATCTTATAGCACAAGGTCTGGGCTCAACCCACCTCGAGATTTCCTCGGTATCGACCCGATGCCACATTTTCCGAACGTATGAGGGCCCAGGGCAAGACTTGGGGACATAGCTCTCCTCTAGGTCCCCCGTCCCGTCTAACCCTAAAAGTGTTGACCGAATGGATCTACCCCTTTGACTTTAACCGGACGGGGTTTGACCGAGGGACATTTCCACCTGGATGTGATAAGGCCAGCCCATAGGTTTACTTAGGATCAAGGTCCGGGCCCAAACCAACGCAGGATTCCCTCGGTGTCAACCCGATGCCACATTTCCCAACATAAGATGGCCTAGGTCAATACCTGGCGGCATTGCCACCCCTAGGTCCCCTGTCCCGTGTAACCCTCACACAGTTGATCGAACGGATCAACCCTTTGTATTTGACCGGACGGGGTTTCACAAAGGGATATTTTCACCTGGTTGTGATAGGCCAGCCCATAGCAACATTTTATAGCACAAGGTCCAGCCGCAATGCAGCGCAAGATTCCATCGGTATCGACCCGATGCCACATTTTCCGAACGTAAGAGGGCTCTGGGCAAGATCTGGCGGCATAGCCTCCTCAAGGTCCCCTGTCTCGTCTAACCCTAACACTGTTGACCAGACGGATCTACCCCATTGACCTTCACCGGACGGGGTTTGAACGATAGACATTTCGACCTGGCTGTGATAGACCAGCCCATAGGTACACTTTTGATCAATGTTTGGGCCCAACCCACCGCAAGATTCCCTCGGTATCGACCCGATCCCACATTTTCCGAACATAAGAGGGCCCAGGGCATGACCTGGTGGCTTTGCCAGCCTCGAGGTCCCCCGTCCCGTTTTACCCTGACATTGTTGAACGGACGGATCTACCGCTTTGACTTTCACCGGACGAGCTTTGACCGCGGGACATTGTCACCTGACTGTGATAAGCCACCCCATAGCAACATCTTACCACAAGGTACGAGCCCAATCTAGCGCAAGATTCCCTCGGTGTCGACTCGATGCCACTTTTTCCGAAGGAAAGAGGGCCCAAGGAAAGACCTGGCGGCATAGCCCCCCTCTAGGTCCCCCGTCCTGTCTAACCCTGACACTGTTGACCGGACGGATCTAACCCTTTGACTTTCACGAGACGGGTTTTCACTGCGAGACATTTTCACCTGGCTGTGATAGGCCAGCCCATGGCAACATCTTAGCACAAGGTCTTGTCCCAATCTAGCACAAGATTCCCTCGGTGTCGACCCGATGCCACATTTTCCGAACGAAAGAGGGCCCAGGGCAAGACCTGGCGGCATAGCGCCACTCCAGGTCCCCCGTCCCATCTAACCCTAACATTGTTGACCGAACGGATCTATCCGTTTGACTTTCACCGGATGGGGTTTGACCGAGAGACCTTTCCACCTGGCTGTGATAAGGCCAGCCCATAGGTTTAGTTCAGATCAAGGTCCGGGCCCAACCTAGCACAAGATTCCCTCGATTTCGACCCGATGCCACATTTTCCCAATGTAAGAGGTCGCAGGGCAATACGTGGCGGCATTGCCATCCCCAGGTCCCCCGTCCCATCTAACCCTAACATTGTTGATCAAACAGATCTACCCCTTTGACTTGACGGGGTTAGACCGAGGGACATTTTCACCTGGTTGTGACAGGCCAGCCCATAGCAACATCTTATAGCACAAGGTCCGGGCCCAATCCAGCACAAGATTTCCTCGGTATCGACCCGATGCCACATTTTCCTAACATAAGAGGGCCCAAGGCAAGACCTGGAGGCATAGCCCCCCTCCAGGTCTCCCATCCGGTCTAACACTAACATCTTTAACCGAACGGATCAATCCCTTTTACTTTCACCAGATGGGGTTTGACCGACAGACATTTCCACCTGGCTGTGATAAGGCGAGCCCATAGGTTTAGTTCAGATCAAGGTCCGGGCCCAACCCAATGCAATATTCCCTCGGTTTCGACCCGATGCCACATTTTCCCAACGTAAGAGGGCCCAAGGCAATACCTGGCGGCATTGCCACCCCCAGGTCCCCCGTCCCGTCTAACCCTAACATTGTTGATCAAACAGATCTACCCCTTTGACTTTCACTGGACAGGGTTTGACCGAGGGACATTTTCACCTGGCTGTGATAGGCCATCCCATAGCAACATCTTATAGCACAAGGTCCGTGCCCTACCCATAGCAAGATTCCCTCGATATCGACTCGATGCCACATTTTCCGAACGTAAGAGGGCCTAGGGAAAGACCTGGCGGCATAGCCCCCCTCCAGGTCCCCCGTCCCGTCTAACCCGGTCACTGTTGACCGGACCGGACGGGGTTTGATCGAGAGACATTTCCACCTGGCTGTGATAGGCCAGCCCATAGGTACACTTCGGATCAAGGTCCAGGCCCAACCCACCACAAGAGTAAAATGGTATCGACCTGATTCCACATTTTCCGAACGTGAGAGGGCCCAGGGCAAGACCTGGCGGCATAGCCCCGCTCCAGGTCCCCCGTTCAGTCTAAGCGTGACATTGTTGACTGGACGAATCTACCCCTTTGACTTTCACCGGACGGGGATTGACCGAGGGACATTTTCACCTTGCTGTGATAGGCCAGCCCATAGCAACATCTTATAGCACAAGGTCTGGGCTCAACCCACCTCGAGATTTCGTCGGTATCGACCCGATGCCACATTTTCTGAACGTATGAGGGCCCAGGGCAAGACTTGGCGACATAGCCCTCCTCTAGGTCCCCCGTCCCGTCTAACCCTAACACTGTTGACCGAATGGATCTACCCCTTGGACTTTCACCGGACGGGGTTTGACCGAGGGACATTTCCACCTGGATGTGATAAGGCCAGCCCATAGGTTTACTTCGGATCAAGGTCCGGGCCCAAACCAACGCAGGATTCCCTCGGTGTCAACCCGATGCCACATTTCCCAACATAAGAGGGCCTAGGTCAATACCTGGCGGCATTGCCACCCCTAGGTCCCCTGTCCCGTGTAACCCTCACACAGTTGATCGAACGGATCTACCCTTTGTATTTGACCGGACGGGGTTTCACAAAGGGATATTTTCACCTGGTTGTGATAGGCCAGCCCATAGCAACATTTTATAGCACAAGGTCCAGGCGTAATGCAGCGCAAGATTCCATCGGTATCGACCCGATGCCACATTTTCCGAACGTATGAGGGCCCAGGGCAAGACTTGGGGACATAGCTCTCCTCTAGGTCCCCCGTCCCGTCTAACCCTAACAGTGTTGACCGAATGGATCTACCCCTCTGACTTTAACCGGACGGGGTTTGACCGAGGGACATTTCCACCTGGATGTGATAAGGCCAGCCCATAGGTTTACTTCGGATCAAGGTCCGGGCCCAAACCAACGCAGGATTCCCTCGGTGTCAACCCGATGCCACATTTCCCAACATAAGAGGGCCTAGGTCAATACCTGGCGGCATTGCCACCCCTAGGTCCCCTATCCCGTGTAACCCTCACACAGTTGATCGAACGGATCTACCCTTTGTATTTGACCGGACGAGGTTTCACAAAGGGATATTTTCACCTGGTTGTGATAGGCCAGCCCATAGCAACACTTTATAGCACAAGGTCCAGCCGCAATGCAGCGCAAGATTCCATTGGTATCGACCCGATGCCACATTTTCCGAACGTAAGAGGGCTCTGGGCAAGATCTGGCGGCATAGCCCCCTCAAGGTCCCCTGTCTCGTCTAACCCTAACACTGTTGACCAGACGGATCTACCCCATTGACCTTCACCGGACGGGGTTTGAACGATAGACATTTCGACCTGGCTGTGATAGACCAGCCCATAGGTACACTTTTGATCAATGTTTGGGCCCAACCCACCGCAAGATTCCCTCGGTATCGACCCGATCCCACATTTTCCGAACGTAAGAGGGCCCAGGGCATGACCTGGTGGCTTTGCCAGCCTCGAGGTCCCCCGTCCCGTTTTACCCTGACATTGTTGACCGGACGGATCTACCGCTTTGACTTTCACTGGACGAGCTTTGACCGAGGGACATTGTCACCTGACTGTGATAAGCCACCCCATAGCAACATCTTACCACAAGGTACGAGCCCAATCTAGCGCAAGATTCCCTCGGTGTCGACTCGATGCCACTTTTTCCGAAGGTAAGAGGGCCCAAGGAAAGACCTGGCGGCATAGCCCCCCTCTAGGTCCCCCGTACCGTCTAACCCTGACACTATTGACCGGACGGATCTAACCCTTTGACTTTCACGAGATGGGGTTTCACTGCGAGACATTTTCACCTGGCTGTGATAGGCCAGTCCATAGCAACATCTTAGCACAAGGTCTTGTCCCAATCTAGCACAAGATTCCCTCGGTGTCGAACCGATGCCACATTTTCCGAACGAAAGAGGGCCCAGGGCAAGACCTGGCGGCATAGCCCCACTCCAGGTCCCCCGTCCCATCTAACCCGAACATTGTTGACCGAACGGATCTATCCGTTTGACTTTCACCGGATGGGGTTTGACCGAGAGACCTTTCCACCTGGCTGTGATAAGGCCAGCCCATAGGTTTAGTTCAGATCAAGGTCCGGGCCCAACCTAGCACAAGATTCCCTCGATTTCGACCCGATGCCACATTTTCCCAACGTAAGAGGTCGCAGGGCAATACGTGGCGGCATTGCCATCCCCAGGTCCCCCGTCCCATCTAACCCTAACATTGTTGATCAAATAGATCTACCCCTTTGACTTTCATCGAACGGGGTTAGACAGAGGGACATTTTCACCTGGCTGTGACAGGCCAGCCCATAGCAACATCTTATAGCACAAGGTCCGGGCCCAATCCAGCACTAGATTTCCTCGGTATCGACCCGATGCCACATTTTCCTAACATAAGAGGGCCCAAGGCAAGACCTGGAGGCATAGCCCCCCTCCAGGTCTCCCATCCCGTCTAACACTAACATTGTTAACCGAACGGATCAATCCCTTTTACTTTCACCAGATGGGGTTTGACCGAGAGACATTTCCACCTGGCTGTGATAAGGCGAGCCCATAGGTTTAGTTCAGATCAAGGTCCGGGCCCAACCCAATGCAATATTCCCTCGGTTTCGACCCGATGCCACATTTTCCCAACGTAAGAGGGCCCAAGGCAATACCTGGCGGCATTGCCACCCCCAGGTCCCCCGTCCCGTCTAACCCTAACATTGTTGATCAAACAGATCTACCCCTTTGACTTTCACTAGACAGGGTTTGACCGAGGGACATTTTCACCTGGCTGTGATAGGCCATCCCATAGCAACATCTTATAGCACAAGGTCCGGGCCCTACCCATAGCAAGATTCCCTCGATATCGACTCGATGCCACATTTTCCGAACGTAAGAGGGCCTAGGGAAAGACCTGGCGGCATAGCCCCCCTCCAGGTCCCCCGTCCCGTCTAACCCGGTCACTGTTGACCGGACCGGACGGGGTTTGATCGAGAGACATTTCCACCTGGCTGTGATAGGCCAGCCCATAGGTACACTTCGGATCAAGGTCCAGGCCCAACCCACCACAAGAGTAAAATGGTATCGACCTGATTCCACATTTTCTGAACGTGAGAGGGCCCAGGGCAAGACCTGGCGGCATAGCCCCGCTCCAGGTCCCCCGTTCAGTCTAAGCGTGACATTGTTGACTGGACGAATCTACCCCTTTGACTTTCACCGGACGGGGATTGACCGAGGGACATTTTCACCTTGCTGTGATAGGCCAGCCCATAGCAACATCTTATAGCACAAGGTCTGGGCTCAACCCACCTCGAGATTTCGTCGGTATCGACCCGATGCCACATTTTCTGAACGTATGAGGGCCCAGGGCAAGACTTGGCGACATAGCCCTCCTCTAGGTCCCCCGTCCCGTCTAACCCTAACACTGTTGACCGAATGGATCTACCCCTTGGACTTTCACCGGACGGGGTTTGACCGAGGGACATTTCCACCTGGATGTGATAAGGCCAGCCCATAGGTTTACTTCGGATCAAGGTCCTGGCCCAAACCAACGCAGGATTCCCTCGGTGTCAACCCGATGCCACATTTCCCAACATAAGAGGGCCTAGGTCAATACCTGGCGGCATTGCCACCCCTAGGTCCCCTGTCCCGTGTAACCCTCACACAGTTGATCGAACGGATCTACCCTTTGTATTTGACCGGACGGGGTTTCACAAAGGGATATTTTCACCTGGTTGTGATAGGCCAGCCCATAGCAACATTTTATAGCACAAGGTCCAGGCGTAATGCAGCGCAAGATTCCATCGGTATCGACCTGATGCCACATTTTCCGAACGTAAGAGGGCTCTGGGCAAGATCTGGCGGCATAGCCCCCTCCAGGTCCCCTGTCTCGTCTAACCCTAACACTGTTGACCAGACGGATCTACCCCATTGACCTTCACCGGACGGGGTTTGAACGATAGACATTTCGACCTGGTTGTGATAGACCAGCCCATAGGTACACTTTTGATCAATGTTTGGGCCCAACCCACCGAAAGATTCCCTCGGTATCGACCCGATGCCACATTTTCCCAACGTAAGAGGGCCCAGGGCATGACCTGGTGGCATTGCCAGCCTCGAGGTGCCCCGTCCCGTTTTACCCTGACATTGTTGACCGGACGGATCTACCACTTTGACTTTCATCGGACGGGGTTTGACCGAGGGACATTTTCACCTCGGTGTGATAGGCCAGCCCATAGCAACATCTTATAGCGCAAGGTCCGGGCCCAGGGCAAGACCTGGTGGCATAGCCCCCCTCTAGGTCCCGCGTCCCGTCTAACCCTGACACTGTTGACTGGACGGATCTACCCCTTTGACTTTCACTGGAAGGGGTTTCACCGCGAGACATTTTCACCTGGCTGTGATAGGCCAGCCCATAGCAACATCTTAGCACAAGGTATGGGCCCAATCTAGCGCAAGATTCCCTCGGTGTCGACCCGATGCCACATTTTCCGAACGTAAGAGGGCCCAAGGCAAGACCTGGTGGCATAGCCCCCCTCCAGGTCCCCCCTCCCATCTAACCCTAACACTGTTGACCGGACGGATCTTCCCCTTTGACTTTCATCGGATGGGGTTTGACCGAGGGACATTTTCACCTGGGTGTGACAGGCTAGCCCATAGCAACATCATATAGCACAAGGTCCGGGCCCAATCCAGCGCAAGATACCCTCGGTGTCGACTCGATGCCACATTTTGCAAATGTAAGAGGGCCTAGGGCAAGACCTGGCGGCATAGCCCCCCTCCAAGTCCCCCATACCGTCTAACCCTGACACTGTTGACCGGACAGATCTAACCCTTTGAATTTCATCGGAACAGGTTTGACCGCGGGACATTTTCACCTGGCTTTGATAGGCCATCCCATAGCAACATCTTAGCAAAAGGTCCGGGCCCAATCCAGCACAAGATTCCCTTGGTGTCGACCCGATGCCACATTTTCCGAATGTAAGAGGGCCCAGGGCAAGACCTGGCGGCATAGCCCCCCTCCAGGTCCCCCGTTCCATGTAAGCCTGACACTGTTGACCTGACGGATCTACCCCTTTGACTTTCATCGGATGAGGTTTGAACGTGAGACATTTTCACCTGGGTGTGATAGGCCAACCCATAGAAACGTCTTATTGCACAAGGTCTTGGCCCAACCCACCACAAGATTTCCTCGGTATTGACCCAATGCCACATTTTCTGAACGTAAGGGGGCCCAGGGCAATCCCTGGCGGCATAGCCCCACTCCAGGTCACTCGTCCTGTCTAACCCTAACACGGATCTACCGCTTTGACTTTCACCCGACGGGGTTTGACCGCGGGACATTTCCACCTGGCTATGATAGGCCAGCCCATAGGTTTACTTCGGATCAAGGTCCGAGCCCAACCCACCGTAAGAGTCCCTCGATATCGACCCGATGCCCCATTTTCCCAACGTAAGAGGGCCCAGGGCAAGACCTGGTGGCATTGCCACCCTCCAGGTCCCCTGTCCCGTCTAACCCTGACATTGTTGACCAAACGGATCTACCCCTTTGAATTTCACTGGACGGGGTTTAACCGAGGGACATTTTCATCTGGTTGTGATAGGCCACCCCATAACAACATCTTACCACAAGGTCTGGGCCCAATCTAGCACAAGATTCCCTCGGTGTCGACTCGATGCCACATTTTCCAAATGTAAGAGGGCCCAGGGCAAGACCGGGTGGCATGGCCCCCCTCCAGGTCCCCTGTCCCGTCTAACCCTGACATTGTTGACCAAACGGATCTACCCCTTTGAATTTCACTGGATGGGGTTTAACCGAGGGACATTTTCATCTGGTTGTGATAGGGCACCCCATAACAACATCTTACCACAAGGTCTGGGCCCAATCTAGCGCAAGATTCCCTCGGTGTCGACTCGATGCCACATTTTCCAAATGTAAGAGGGCCCAGGGCAAGACCTGGTAGCATGGCCCCCCTCCAGGTCCCCCGTCCCGTCTAACCCTAACACTTTTGACCGGACGGATCTACCCCTTTGGTTTTCACCAGACGGGGTTTGACCGTGGGCCATTCTCCCCTGCCTGTGATAGGCCAGCCCATAGCAACATCTTTTCAAAAGGTCTGGGCCTAATCCAGCATAAGATTCCCTCGGTGTCGACCTGATGCCACATTTTCCGAATGTAAGAGGGCCCAGGGGCAAGTCCTGGCCGCATACCCCCCTCTAGGTCCCCCGTTCCATGTAACCCTGACACTGCTGACCGGACGGATCTACCCCTTTGACTTTCATCGTACGGGGTTTGAGCATGGGACAATTTCACCTGGGTGTGATAGGCCAACCCATAGAAACATCTTATAGCACAAGGTCCGGGCCCAACCCACCACAAGATTTCCTCGGTATCGACCCGATGCCAAATTTTCTGAACGAAAAAGGGCCTAGTGCAAGACCTGGCAGCATAGCCCCCTCCAGGTCCCCCGTCCCGTCTAACACTAACATTGTTGACCGAGCAGATCTACCCCTTTGACTTTCATAGGATGGGGTTTGACCGAGAGACATTTCCACCTGGCTGTGATAAGGCCAGCCCATAGGTTTATTTCGGATCAAGGTCTGGGCCCAACCTAGCGCAAGATTCCCTCGGTCACCCGATGCCACATTTTCCCAACGTAAGAGGGCCCCGGGTAACACCTGGCGGCATTGCCACCCCCAGGTCCCCCGTCCCGTCTAACCCTAACAATGTTGATCAAAAAGATCTACCCCTTTGACTTTCATCGGACGGGGTTTGACCGAGGGACATTTTCACCTGGCTGTGATAGGCTAGCCCATTGCAACATCTTATAGCACAAGGTCCGGGCCTAATCCAGTGCAAGATTCCCTTGTTATCGACCCGATGCCACATTTTCCGAACATAAGAGGACCCAGGGCAAGACATGGCGGCATAGCCCCCCTCCAGGTCCCTCGTCCCGTCTAACCCTGACACTGTTGACCGGAAAGATCTACCCCTTTAACCTTCACCGGACGGGGTTTGACCGAGAGACATTTCCACTTGGTTGTGATAGGCCAGCCAGTAGGTTTACTTCGGATCAAGGTCTGAGCCCAACCGAACACAAGAGTCCCTCCGTATCGAGCCGATGCCACATTTCCCAAACGTAAGAGGGCCCAGGGCAAGACCTGGCGGCATTGCCACCCTCCAGGTCCCACATCCCGTCTAACCATGACATTGTTGACCAGACGGATCTACCCCTTTAACTTTCACCGGACGAGGTTTAATCGAGGGACATTTTCACCTGGTTGTGATAAGCCACCCCATAGCAACATCTTACCACAAGGTCCGGTCCCAATCTAGTGCAAGATTGCCTCGGTGTCGACTGGATGCCACATTTTCCAAATGTAAGAGGGCCCAGGGCAAGACCTGGTGGCAGAGCCCCCCTCCAGGTCCACCATCCCGTCTAACCCTGACACTATTGACCGGATGGATCTACCCCTTTAACTTTCACCGGAGGGGGTTGACCGCGGGGCAATTTCACCTGGCTGTTATAGGCTAGCCCATAGCAACATCTTAGCAAAAGGTCCGGGCCCAATCCAGCACAAGATTCCCTCGGTGTCGACCCGATGCCACATTTTCCGAACGTAAGAGGGCCCAGGGCAAGACCTGGCGGCATAGCCCCCCTCCAGGTCCCCCGTTCCATGTAACCCTAACACTGTTGACCGGACGTATCTACCCCTTTCACTTTCACTGGACGGGCTTTCACCGCGAGACATTTTCACCTGGCTGTGATAGGCCAGCCCATAGCAACATCTTAGCACAAGCTCTGGGCCCAATCTAGCGCATGATTCCCTCGGTGTCGACCCGATGCCACATTTTCCGAACGTAAGAAGGCCCAAGGCAAGACCTGGCGGCATAGCCCCCCTCTAGGTCCCCCCTCCTGTTTACCCCTGACACTGTTGATCGGACGAATCTACCCCTTTGACTTTCACTGGACGGGGTTTGACCAAGGGACATTTTCACCTGGCTGTGATATGCTAGCCCATAGCAACATCTTATAGCAGAAGGTCCGGGCTCAACCCACCACTAGATTTCCTCGGTATCGACCCGATGCCACACTTTCCGAACGTAAGAGGGCCTAGGGTAAGACCTGGCAGCATAGCCCCCCTCCGGGTCCCCCGTCTCGTCTAACCCTAATACTGTTGACCGAACGGATCTACCCCTTTGACTTTCACCGGATGGGTTTGACCGAGGGACATCTCCACCTGGCTGTGATAAGGCCAGCCCATAGGTTTATTTCGGATCAAGGTCCGGGCCCAACCCATCGAAAGATTCCCTTGGTATTGACCCGATGCCACATTTCCCAACGTAAGAGGGCCCATGGCAAAACCTGGTGGCATTGCCACCCCCAGATCCCCCGTCCCGTCTAACCCTTACACTGGGCTGTGATAGGCCAGCCCATAGCAACATCTTATAGCACAAGGTCCGGGCCTAATCCAGTGCAAGATTCCCTCGGTGTCGACCCGATGCCACATTTTCCGAACGTAAGAGGGCCCTAGGCAAGACCTGGCAGCATAGCCCCACTCCAGGTCCCCCGTCCCATCTAACCCTAACATTGTTGACCGAACGGATCTATCCGTTTGACTTTCACCGGATGGGGTTTGACCGAGAGACCTTTCCACCTAGCTGTGATAAGGCCAGCCCATAGGTTTAGTTCAGATCAAGGTCCGGGCCCAACCTAGCACAAGATTCCCTCGATTTCGACCCGATGCCACATTTTCCCAACGTAAGAGGTCGCAGGGCAATACGTGGCGGCATTGCCATCCCCAGGTCCCCCGTCCCATCTAACCCTAACATTGTTGATCAAACAGATCTACCCCTTTGACTTTCATCGGACGGGGTTAGACCGAGGGACATTTTCACCTGGCTGTGACAGGCCAGCCCATAGCAACATCTTATAGCACAAGGTCCGGGCCCAATCCAGCACAAGATTTCCTCGGTATCGACCCGATGCCACATTTTCCTAACATAAGAGGGCCCAAGGCAAGACCTGGAGGCATAGCCCCCCTCCAGGTCTCCCATCCCGTCTAACACTAACATTGTTAACCGAACGGATCAATCCCTTTTACTTTCACCAGATGGGGTTTGACCGAGAGACATTTCCACCTGGCTGTGATAAGGCGAGCCCATAGGTTTAGTTCAGATCAAGGTCCGGGCCCAACCCAATGCAATATTCCCTCGATTTCGACCCGATGCCACATTTTCCCAACGTAAGAGGGGCCAAGGCAATACCTGGCGGCATTGCCACCCCCAGGTCCCCCGTCCCGTCTAACCCTAACATTGTTGATCAAACAGATCTACCCCTTTGACTTTCAGTGGACAGGGTTTGACCGAGGGACATTTTCACCTGGCTGTGAGAGGCCATCCCATAGCAACATCTTATAGCACAAGGTCCGGGCCCTACCCATAGCAAGATTCCCTCGATATCGACTCGATGCCACATTTTCCGAACGTAAGAGGGCCTAGGGAAAGACCTGGCGGCATAGCCCCCCTCCAGGTCCCCCGTCCCGTCTGACCCGGTCACTGTTGACCGGACCGGACGGGGTTTGATCGAGAGACATTTCCACCTGGCTGTGATACGCCAGCCCATAGGTACACTTCGGATCAAGGTCCAGGCCCAATCCACCGCAAGAGTACCATGGTATGGACCTGATTCCACATTTTCCGAACGTGAGAGGGCCCAGGGCAAGACCTGGCGGCATAGCCCCCCTCGAGGTCCCTCGTTCAGTCTAACCGTGACATTGTTGACCGGACGAATCTACCCCTTTGACTTTCACCGGACGGGGATTGACCGAGGGACATTTTCACCTTGCTGTGATAGGCCAGCCCATAGCAACATCTTATCGCACAAGGTTTGGGCTCAACCCACCTCGAGATTTCGTCGGTATCGACCCGATGCCACATTTTCTGAACGTATGAGGGCCCAGGGCAAGACTTGGCGACATAGCCCTCCTCTAGGTCCCCCGTCCCGTCTAACCCTAACACTGTTGACCGAATGGATCTACCCCTTGGACTTTCACCGGACGGGGTTTGACCGAGGGACATTTCCACCTGGATGTGATAAGGCCAGCCCATAGGTTTACTTCGGATCAAGGTCCGGGCCCAAACCAACGCAGGATTCCCTCGGTGTCAACCCGATGCCACATTTCCCAACATAAGAGGGCCTAGGTCAATACCTGGCGGCATTGCCACCCCTAGGTCCCCTGTCCCGTGTAACCCTCACAAAGTTGATCGAACGGATCTACCCTTTGTATTTGACCGGACGGGGTTTCACAAAGGGATATTTTCACCTGGTTGTGATAGGCCAGCCCATAGCAACATTTTATAGCACAAGGTCCAGGCGTAATGCAGCGCAAGATTCCATCGGTATCGACCCGATGCCACATTTTCCGAACGTAAGAGGGCTCTGGGCAAGATCTGGCGGCATAGCCCCCTCTAGGTCCCCTGTCTCGTCTAACCCTAACACTGTTGACCAGACGGATCTACCCCATTGACCTTCACCGGACGGGGTTTGAACGATAGACATTTCGACCTGGTTGTGATAGACCAGCCCATAGGTACACTTTTGATCAATGTTTGGGCCCAACCCACCGCAAGATTCCCTCGGTATCGACCCGATCCCACATTTTCCCACATTTTCCCAACGTAAGAGGGCCCCGGGCAATACCGGGCGGCATTGCCACCCCCAGGTCCCCCGTCCCGTCTAACCCTAACAATGTTGATCAAAAAGATCTACCCCTTTGACTTTCATCGGACGGGGTTTGACCGAGGGACATTTTCACCTGGCTGTGATAGGCTAGCCCATTGCAACATCTTATAGCACAAGGTCCGGGCCTAATCCAGTGCAAGATTACCTCGGTATCGACCCGATGCCACATTTTCCGAACATAAGAGGACCCAGGGCAAGACCTGGCGGCATAGCCCCCCTCCAGGTCCCTCGTCCCGTCTAACCCTGACACTGTTGGCCGGAAAGATCTACCCCTTTAACCTTCACCGGACGGGGTTTGACCGAGAGACATTTCCACCTGGCTGTGATAGGACAGCCAGTAGGTTTACTTCGGATCAAGGTCCCAGCACAACCGAACACAAGAGTCCCTCCGTATCGAGCCGATGCCACATTTCCCAAACGTAAGAGGGCCCAGGGCAAGACCTGGCGGCATTGCCACCCTCCAGGTCCCACATCCCGTCTAACCATGACATTGTTGACCAGACGGATCTACCCCTTTAACTTTCACCGGACGAGGTTTAACCGAGGGACATTTTCACCTGGTTGTGATAAGCCACCCCATAGCAACATCTTACCACAAGGTCCGGGCCCAATCTAGTGCAAGATTGCCTCGGTGTCGACTGGATGCCACATTTTCCAAATGTAAGAGGGCCCAGGGCAAGACCTGGTGGCATAGCCCCCCTCCAGCTCCACCGTCCCGTCTAACCCTGACACTGTTGACCGGATGGATCTACCCCTTTAACTATCACCGGAGGGGGTTGACCGCGGGGCATTTTCACCTGGCTGTTATAGGCTAGCCCAGAGCAACATCTTAGCAAAAGGTCCGGGCCCAATCCAGCACAAGATTCCCTCGGTGTCGACCCGATGCCACATTTTCCGAACGTAAGAGGGCCCAGGGCAAGACCTGGCGGCATAGCCCCCCTCCAGGTCCCCCGTTCCATGTAACCCTAACACTGTTGACCGGACGTATCTACCCCTTTCACTTTCACTGGACGGGGTTTCACCGGGAGACATTTTCACCTGGCTGTGATAGGCCAGCCCATAGCAACATCTTAGCACAAGCTCTGGGCCCAATCTAGCGCATGATTCCCTCGTGTCGACCCGATGCCACATTTTCCGAACGTAAGAAGGCCCAAGGCAAGACCTGGCGGCATAGCCCCCCTCCAGGTCCCCCCTCCTGTTTACCCCTGACACTGTTGATCGGACGAATCTACCCCTTTGACTTTCACTGGACGGGGTTTGACCAAGGGACATTTTCACCTGGCTGTGATATGCTAGCCCATAGCAACATCTTATAGCAGAAAGTCCGGGCCCAACCCACCACTAGATTTCCTCGGTATCGACCCGATGCCACACTTTCCGAACGTAAGAGGGCCTAGGGTAAGACCTGGCAGCATAGCCCCCCTCCGGGTCCCCCGTCTCGTCTAACCCTAATACTGTTGACCGAACGGATCTACCCCTTTGACTTTCACCGGATGGGTTTGACCGAGGGACATCTCCACCTGGCTGTGATAAGGCCAGCCCATAGGTTTATTTCGGATCAAGGTCCAGGCCCAACCCATCGAAAGATTCCCTTGGTATCGACCCGATGCCACATTTCCCAACGTAAGAGGGCCCATGGCAAAACCTGGTGGCATTGCCACCCCCAGATCCCCCGTCCCGTCTAACCCTTACACTGGGCTGTGATAGGCCAGCCCATAGCAACATCTTATAGCACAAGGTCCGGGCCTAATCCAGTGCAAGATTCCCTCGGTGTCGACCCGATGCCACATTTTCCGAACGTAAGAGGGCCCTAGGCAAGACCTGGCAACATAGCCCCCCTCCAAGTCCCCCCTCCCGTCTAACTCTGACACTGTTGACCGGACGGATCTACCCCTTTGACTTTCATCGTACGGGGATTGACCGCGGGACATTTTCACCTGGCTGTGATAGGCCAGCCCATAGCAACATCTTAGCAAAAGTTCCGGGCCCAACCCACCACAAGATTTCGTCGGTATCGACCCAATTCCACATTTTCCGAACAAAAGAGGGGCCAGGGCAAGACTTGGGGGCATAGCCCCCCTCCAGTTCCACCGTCCCGTCTAACCCTAACATTGTTGACCAAACGGATCTACCCCTTTGACTTTCACCAGATGGTGTTTGACCGAGGGACATTTCCACTTGGATGTGATAAGTCCAACCCATAGGTTTACTTCGGATCTAGGTCTGGGCCAACCCAGCGCAAGATACCCTCAGTTTCGACCCGATGCCACATTTTCCCAACGTAAGAGGGCCCAGGGAAATACATAGCGGCATTGCCACCCCCAGGTCCCCGGTAACGTCTAACCCTAACATTGATGATCAAACAGATCTATCCTTTTGACATTCATCAGACGGGGTTTGACCGAGGGACATTTTCACCTGGCTGTGACAGGCTAGCCCATAGCAACATCTTATAGCACAACGTCTGGACCCAATCCAGCGCAAGATTCCCTCGGTGTCGACTTGATGCCACATTTTGCAAATGTAAGAGGGCCCATGGCAAGACCTGGCGGCATAGCCCCCCTCCAGGTCCCCCGTTCCATGTAACCCTGACCCTGTTGACCTGACGGAGCTACCCCTTTGACTTTCATCGGACGAGGTTTGAACGCGGGACATTTTCACCTGGGTGTGATAGGCCAAACCATAGAAACATCTTATTGCACAAGGTCTGGGCCCAAGCCACCACAAGATTTCCTCGGTATCGACCCAATGCCACATTTTCCGAACGAAAGAGGGCCCAGGGCAATCCCTGGCAGCATAGCCCCACTCCAGGTCCCCTGTCCAGTCTAACCATAACATTGTTGACCGAACGGATCTACCCCTTTGACTATAACCGGATGGGGTTTGACCGAGAGACATTTCCACCGTGGTGTGATAAGGCCAACCCATAGGTTTACTTCGGATCGAGGTCCGGGCCCAACCCAGCGCAAGATTCCCTCGATGTCGACCCGATGGCACATTTTCCCAATGTAAGAGGGGCCAGACCAATACCTGGGGGCATTGCCACCCCCAGGTCCCCCATCCCATCTAACCCTAACACTGTTGATCAATTAGATATACCCCTTTGACTTTCATCGGATGGGGTTTGACCGAGGCACATTTTCACTTGGCTGTGATGGGCCAGCCCCCAGCAACATCTTAGACCACAAGGTTTGGGCCTAATAGAGTGCAAGATTCCCTCGGTATCAACCCGATACCACATTTTCCGAACGTAAGAGGGCCCAGGGCAAGACCTGGCGGCATAGCCCCCCTCCAGGTCCCCCGTCCCGTCTAACCCTGACACTCTTGACTGGACGGATCTACCCCTTTGACTTTCACCGGACGGGGTTTGACCGAGAGACATTTCCACCTGGCTATGATAGGCCAACCCATAGGTTTACTTCGGATCAAGGTCCGAGCCCAACCCACCGTAAGAGTCCCTCGATATCAACCCGATGCCACATTTTCCCAATGTAAGAGGGCCCAGGGCAAGACCTGGTGGCATTGCCACCCTCCAGGTCCCTCGTCCTGTCTAACCCTGAAATTATTGACCAAACGGATCTACCCCTTTGACTTTCACCGGACAGGGTTTAACCGATGGACATTTTCACCTGGTTGTGATAGGCCACCCCATAGCAACATCTTACCACAAGGTCTGGGCCCAATCTAGCACAAGATTCCCTCGGTGTCGACCCGATGCCACATTTTCCGAATGTAAGAGGGCCCAGGGCAAGACCTGGCGGCATAGCCCCCTCCTGGTCCCCCGTTCCATGTAACCTTGACACTGTTTACCGGACGGATCTACCCCTTTGACTTTCAGCGGACGGGGTTTGAGCGCGGGACATTTTCACCTGGGTGTGATAGGCCAACCCATAGAAACATCCTATAGCACAAGGTTCGGTCCCAACCCACCACAAGTTTTCTTCGGTATCGACCCGATGTCACATTTTCCAAACGAAACTGGGCCCAGGGCAAGACCTGGCGGCATACCCCCCTCTAGGTCCCCCGTCCCGTCTAACCCTAACATTGTTGACCGACGGATCTACCCCTTTGACTTTCACCGGACGGGGTTTGACCGAGGGCCATTTCCACCTGGCTATGATAGGCCAGCCCATAGGTTTACTTTGGATCAAGGTCCGAGCCCAACCCACCGTAAGAGTCCCTCGGTATCGACCCGATGCCACATTTTCCCAACGTAAGAGGGGCCAGGGCAAGACCTGCCGGCATTGCCACCCTCCAGGTCCCCCGTCCCGTCTAACCCTGACACTCTTGA
Organism: Hordeum marinum; assembly: GCA_022496015.1. Lineage (NCBI taxonomy): Eukaryota > Viridiplantae > Streptophyta > Magnoliopsida > Poales > Poaceae > Hordeum > Hordeum marinum. The sequence continues at coordinate 21,543,971 of CM039677.1, read as the reverse complement.
CTGGTCGGATCTACCCCTTTGACTTTCACCGGACGGGGTTTGATCGAGAGACATTTCCACCTGGCTATGATAAGCCAGCCCAGAGGTTTACTTCGGATCAAGGTCCGAGCCCAACCCACCGTAAGAGTCCCTCGATATCAACCCGATGCCACATTTTCCCAATGTAAGAGGGCCCAGGGCAAGACCTGGTGGCATTGCCACCCTCCAGGTCCCTCGTCCTGTCTAACCCTGAAATTATTGACCAAACGGATCTACCCCTTTGACTTTCACCGGACAGGGTTTAACCGATGGACATTTTCACCTGGTTGTGATAGGCCACCCCATAGCAACATCTTACCACAAGGTCTGGGCCCAATCTAGCACAAGATTCCCTCGGTGTCGACCCGATGCCACATTTTCCGAATGTAAGAGGGCCCAGGGCAAGACCTGGCGGCATAGCCCCCTCCTGGTCCCCCGTTCCATGTAACCTTGACACTGTTTACCGGACGGATCTACCCCTTTGACTTTCAGCGGACGGGGTTTGAGCGCGGGACATTTTCACCTGGGTGTGATAGGCCAACCCATAGAAACATCCTATAGCACAAGGTTCGGGCCCAACCCACCACAAGTTTTCTTCGGTATCGACCCGATGTCACATTTTCCAAACGAAACTGGGCCCAGGGCAAGACCTGGCGGCATACCCCCCTCTAGGTCCCCCGTCCTGTCTAACCCTAACATTGTTGACCGACGGATCTACCCCTTTGACTTTCACCGGACGGGGTTTGACCGAGGGCCATTTCCACCTGGCTATGATAGGCCAGCCCATAGGTTTACTTTGGATCAAGGTCCGAGCCCAACCCACCGTAAGAGTCCCTCGGTATCGACCCGATGCCACATTTTCCCAACGTAAGAGGGGCCAGGGCAAGACCTGGCGGCATTGCCACCCTCCAGGTCCCCCGTCCCGTCTAACCCTGACATTGTTGACCAAACGTATCTAGCCCTTTGAATTTCACCGAGGGAAATTTTCACTTGGTTCTGATAGGCCACCCCATAGCAACATCTTACCACAAGGTCCACGCCAAATCTAGCGCAAGATTCCCTCGGTGTCGACCCGATGCCACATTTTTCGAATGTAAGAGGGCCCAGGGCAAGACCTGGTGGCATAGCCCCCCTCCAGGTCCACCGTCCCGTCTAACCCTGACACTGTTGACCGGATGGATCTACCCCTTTTACTTTCACCGGAGGGGGTTGACCGCGGGGCATTTTCACCTGGCTGTGATAGGCCAGCCCATAGCAACATCTGTTGAAAATGTCCGGGCCCAATCCAGCACAAGATTCCCTCGGTGTCGACCTGATGCCACATTTTCCGAATGTAAGAGGGCCCAGGGCAAGACCTGGCGGCATAGACCCCCTCTAGGTCCCCCATTCCATGTAACTCTGACACTGTTGACCGGACGGATCTACCACTTTGACTTTCATCGGACGGTGTTTGAGCATTGGACATTTTCACCTAGGTGTGATAGGCCAACCCATAGAAACATCTTATAGCACAAGGTCCGGGCCCAAACCACCACAAGATTTCCTCAGTATCGACCCGATGCCACATTTTCCGAACGAAAGAGGGCCCAGGGCAAGACCTGGCAGCATAGCCCCCTCCAGGTCCCCCGTCCCATCTAACACTAACATTGTTGACCGAACGGATCTACCCCTTTGACTTTCATAGGATGGGGTTTGACCGAGAGACATTTCCACCTGGCTGTGATAAGGCCAGCCCATAGGTTTACCTCGGATCAAGGTCTGGGCCCAACACAGCGCAAGATTCCCTCGGTCACCCGATGCCACATTTTCCCAACGTAAGAGGGCCCAGGGCAATACCTGGCGGCATTGCCACCCCCAGGTCCCCCGTCCCGTCTAACTCTAACATTGTTGATCAAAAAGATCTACCCCTTTGACTTTCATCGGACAGGGTTTGATCGAGGGACATTTTCACCTGGCTATGATAGGCCAGCCCATTGCAACATCTTATAGCACAAGGTCCGGGCCTAATCCAGCGCAAGATTCCCTCGATATCAACCAGATGCCACATTTTCCGAATGTAAGAGGGCCCAGGGCAAGACCTGGCGGCATATCCCCCCTCCAGGTCCCTCGTCTCGTCTAACCCTGACACTGTTGACCGGAAAGATCTACCCCTTTGACCTTCACCGGACGAGGTTTGACCAAGAGACATTTCCACCAGGCTGTAATAGGCCAGCCAATAGGTTTACTTCGGATCAAGGTCCGAGCCCAACCGAATGCAAGAGTCTCTCGTTATCGACCCGATTCCACATTTGCCAAACGTAAGAGGGCCCAGGGCCAGTCCTGGCGGCATTGCCACCATCCAGGTCGCCCATCCCGTCTAACCCTGACATTGTTGACCGGACGGATCTACCCCTTCAACTTTCACGGGACGAGGTTTAACCGAGGGATATTTTCACCTGGTTGTGATAGGCCACCCCATAGCAACATCTTACCACAAGATCCGGGCCCAATCTAGCGCAAGAATTCCTCGGTGTCGACTCGATGCCACATTTTCCAAATGTAAGAGGGCCCAGGGCAAGACCTGGTGGCATAGCCCCCCTCCAGGTCCATCGTCCCGTCTAACCCTGACACTGTTGACCGGATGGATCTAACCCTTTAAATTTCACCGGAGGGGGTTGACTGCGGGGCATTTTCACCTGGCTGTTATAGGCCAGCCCATAGCAACATCTTAGCTAAAGGTCCGGGCCCACTCCAGCACAAGATTCCCTCGGTGTCGACCAGATGCCACATTTTCCGAACGTAAGAGGGCCGAGGGCAAGACCTGGCGGCATAGCCCCCCTCTAGGTCCCCCGTTCCATGTAATCCTGACACTGTTGACCGGACGAATCTACCCCTTTGACTTTCATCGGACGGGGTTTGAGCACGGGACATTTTCACCTAGGTGTGATAGGCCAACCCATAGAAACATCTTACAACACAATGTCCGGGCCCAACCCACCACAAGATTTCCTCGGTATCGACCTGATGCCACATTTTCCGAACAACAGAGGGCCCAGGGCAAGACCTGGCAGCATAGCCCCCCTCTTGGACCCCGTCCCGTCTAACCCTAACATTATTAAACAAACGGAAGCACCCCTTTGACTTTCACCGGACGGGGTTTGACCGAGGGACATTTCCACCTCGCTGTGATAAGGCCAGCCCATAGGTTTACTTCGGATCAAGGTCCGGGCCCAATCCAGCGCAAGATTCCTTCGGTCTCGACCCGATGCCACATTTTCCCAACGTAAGAGGGCCCAGGGAAATACCTGGCGGCATGGCCACCCCCAGGTCCCCCGTCCCGTCTAACCCTGACACTGTTGACTAGACGAATCTACCCTTTGACTTCCACCAGTTGGGGTTTGATCAAGGGACATTTCACCTGGCTGTCATAGGCCAGCCCCTAGCAACATCTTATAGGATAAGTTCCGAGCCCAACCCACCACAAGATTTCCTCGGTATTGACCCGATGCCACATTTACCGAACGAAAGAGGGCCCAGGGCAAGACCTGGCGGCATAGCCCCCCTCCAGGTCCCCCGTCCTGTCTAACCCTAATACTATTGACCGAACAGATCTACCCCTTTGACTTTCACTGGACGGCGTTTGACCGAGGGACATTTCCACCTGGCTGTGATAAGGCCAGCACATAGCTTTACTTTGGATCAATGTCCGGGACCAACCCAGCACAAGATTCCCTCGGTGTCGACCCGATGCTACATTTTCCCAATGAAAGAGGGCCAAGGGCAATACCTGGCGGCATTGCCACCCCCAGATCCCCCGTCCCGTATAACCCTGACACTGTTGATCGAATGGATCTACCCCTTTGACTATCACCGGACAGGGTTTGACCGAGGGACATTTTCACCTGGCTGTGATAGGCCAGCCCATAGCATATTTTATAGCACAAGGTCCGGGCATGAACCAGCGCAAGATTCCCTCGGTATCTACCCAATGCCACATTTTCCGAACGTAAGAGGGCCCAGGGCAAGACCTGGCGGCATAGCCCCCCTCAAGGTCTCCCGTCCCATCTAACCCTCACACGGTGGAGAGGACGGATCTACCCCATTGACCTTCACCAGATGGGGTTTGACCGAGAGACATTTCCACCTTGCTGTGATAGGCCAGCCCATAGGTAAATTTCGGATTAAGGTCCGGTCCCAACCCACCGCATGATTTCCTCTGTATCGACCCGATGCCACATTTTCCCAACGTAAGAGGGGCCAGGGCAAGACCTAGCGGCATTGCCACCCTACAGGTCCCCCGTCCTGTCTAACCGTGACATTGGTAACCGGACGGATCAACCCCTCTGACATTCACCAGACGGGGTTTGACCGAGGGACATTTTCACCTGGCTGTGATAGCCAACCTCATAGCAACATCTTAGCACAAGGTCCGGGCCCAATCTAGCGCAAGATTTCCTCGGTGTCGACTCGATGCCACATTTTCCGAACGTAAGAGGGCCTAGGGCAAGACCTGGTGACATAGCCCCCCTCTAGGTCCCCTAACCCATCTAACCCTAACACTGTTGACCGAACGGATCTACCCCTTTGACTTTCACTGGATGGGGTTTCACCACGAGACATTTTCACCTGGCTGTGATAGGATAGCCCATAGCAATATCTTATAGCACTAGGTCCGGGCCCAATCCAGTGCAAGATTCCCTTGGTATCGACCCGATGCTAGATTTTATGAATGTAAGAGGGCCCAGGACAAGACCTCGTGGCATAGCCCCCCTCCTGGTCCCCTGTCCCTTCTAACCTTGACACTGTTGACCGGACGGATCTACCACTTTGACCATCACCAAACGAAGTTTGACCGAGAGACATTTCTACCTGACTGTGATAAGGCCAGCCCATAGGTTTACTTCGGATCAAGGTCCGGGTCCAACCCAACGCAAGATTCCCTCGGTGTCGACCCGATGCCACATTTTCCGAACGTAAGAGGGTCCAGGGCAAGACCTGGCGGCATAGCCCCCTTCCAGGTCCCCCGTTCCGTCTAACCCGGACACTGTTGACCGGACGAATCTACCCCTTTGACTTTCATCGGACAGGGTTTGACCGAGGGACATTTTCACCTGGCTCTGATAGGCCAGCCCATAGCAACATCTTATAGCACCAGGTCCGGGCCCAATCCAGCGCAAGATTCCCTCGGTATCGAACCGATGCCACATTTTCCGAATGTAAGAGGGCCCGGGGCAAGATCGGCATAGCCCCCCTCCAGGCCCCCCATCCCGTCTAACCCTGACACTGTTGACCGAACGGATCTACCCCTTTGACCATCACCGGACGAGGTTTGACCGACAGACATTTCCACCTGGCTGTGATAGGCAAGCCCATAGGTTTACTTCGGATCAAGGTCTGGGCCCAACCCACCGCAAGTGTCCCTCGGTATCGACCCGATACCACATTTTCCCAACATAAGAGGGCCCAAGGCAAGACCTGGCGGCATTACCACCGTCCAGGTCCCCCGTCCCGTCTAACCCCGACATTGTTGACAGGACGTATCTACCCTTTGACTTCAACCGGACGTGGTTTGACCAAGGGACATTTTCACCTGGCTGTGATAGGCCACTCCATAGAAACATCTGACCACAAGGTCTGGGCCCAATCTAGCACAAGATTCCCTCGGCGTCGACTCGATGCCACATTTTCCGAATGTAGGAGGGCCCTAGGGCAAGACCTGGTCGCATAGCCCTCCTCCAGGTCCCCCGTCCTATTTAACCCTGACACTGTTGACCGAACGGATCTACCCCTTTGAGTTTCACCGGACGGGGCTTGACCGAGGGTCGTTTTCACCTAACTGAGATAGGCCACCCCATAGCAACATCTTACCACAAGGTTAGGGCCGAATCTAGCGCAAGATTCCCTCGGCGTCGACTTGATGCCACATTTTCCAAATGTAGGAGGGCCCAGGGCAAGACCTTGTGGCATAGCCCCCCTCCAGGTCCCCCGTCCCGTCTAACCCTGACACTGTTCACCGAACGGATCTACCCCTTTGACTTTCACCGGACGGGGTTTGAGCGCGGGACATTTTCACCTGGCTGTGATAGGCCAGCCCATAGCAACATCTTAGCACAAGGTCCGGGCCCAATCCAGCACAAGATTCCCTCGGTTTCGATCTGATGCCACAGTTTCGGAACGTAAGAGGGTCCAGGGCAAGACCTGGCGGCATAGCCCCCCTCTAGGTCCCTCGTTCCGTCTAACCCGGACACTGTTGACCAGACGAATCTACCCCTTTGACTTTCATCGGACGGGGTTTGACCGAGGGACATTTTCACCTGGCTATGATAGGCCAGCCCATAGCAACGTCCTATAGCACAAGGTCTGGGCCCAATCCAGCGCAAGATTCCCTCTGTATGGACCCGATGCCACGTTTTTCGAACATAAGAGGGCCCGACCTAGCGGCATTGGCACCCTGTAGGTCCCCCGTCCCGTCTAACCCTCACATTGTTGATCGGATGGATCTACCCCGTTGACTTTTACCGGACGGGGTTTAACCGCGGGACATTTTCACCTGGCTATGATAGGCCACCCCATAGCAACATCTTAGCACAAGGTTCGGGCCCCATCCAGCATAAGATTCCCTTGGTATGGACCCGATGCGACAATTTCCAAACGTAAGAGGGCCCAAGGCAAGACCTGGCGGCATAGCCCCCCTCTAGGTCCCCCGTTCCGTCTAACCCGAACACTGTTGACCGGATGGATCTACCCTTTAACTTTCACCAGACGGGGTTTGACCGCGAGACATTTTCACCTGGCTGTGATAGGCTAGCCCATAGCAACATCTTAGCACAAGGTCCTAGCCCAATCCAGCGCAAGATTCCCTCGGTGTCGACCTGATGCCTGATTTTCCGAGCGTAAGAGGGCTCAGGGCAAGACCTGGCAGCATAGCCCCCTCCAGGTCCCCATTTCATCTAACACTGACACTCTTGACCGGACGAATCTACCCCTTTGACTTTCACCGGATAGGGTTTGACCGAGGGACATTTTCACCTGGCTGTGATAGGCTAGCCCATAGCAACATCTTATAGCAAAAGGTCCGGGCCTAACCAACCATAAGATTTCCTCGGTATCGACCCGATGCCACATTTTCCAAACGGAAGAGGGCCCAGGGCAAGACCTGGTGGCATAGCCCCCCTCCAGGTCCCCCGTTCCGTCTAACCCGAACACTGTTGATAGGATGAATCTACCCCCGTGACTTTCACCGGACGGGGTTTGACCGAGGGACATTTTCACTTGGTTGTGATAGGCCAGCCCATAGCAACATCTTATAGCACAAGGTCCGGGCCCAATCCAGTGCAAGATTCCCTCGGTATCAACCCGATGCCACATTTTCCGAATGTAAGAGGGCCCAGGGAAAGACCTGGTGACATAGCCCCCCTCCAGGTCCCCTGTCCCGTCTAACCCTGACACCATTGACCGGATGGATCTACCCCTTTGACCTTCTGTGGGGACCCCAACTCATAAGTCGAGATCACCGTATGCACGTGTAGAGTGATCCCAGAAATCAATGCTCACTGAACACACAGAAGCTGAATAAAAGAGTCTTACATCCACACTTAACGTCTTACACAAATGATGACCACGAAGGTCTCAGTCTTACAAGGATAGGGCCACTCGGGCCAAACACTAAGTCTAGAACAAGCAGCAGAAATCTTGGTCGAAAGCGTGAACCCATGCCATCTGCCTTGACCTACAGGCACTCTCACTGGGAAGCGTGAGAGTTTGCATGCTCGTCTCCAATGAAATCTTTGACATATTCCTGTTCTTCCATGCCTGGCCAATTAAATAACCAGTGGCAAGCCAATGAGTACTTTGAATGTACTCGCAAGCAACCCAAGAGTGGAAGGAGGCAATAATGGTGCATGATATAGCACTATAGGTAATTTGCGGAAAGCTGATTGTGTATGCAAGCAACATGATCAAGTAATAGTAAGTATGCATCAACAACTAACCAAGTATTCATGATAGCACATTGTCGATACCATCACGGTATTAGTTGAACACATCATGTTCACGCTAAATCATCGGACTTAGTTCATTTCTCATGCCAAGTCATCGGACTTGACTCAGGTGACCTCTTGTCACTAACACACCCATACTCACACCAATATTTCACGAAAACATTCGGACGTAGTCTAAGAAGGACCTCCAACTGTCCATCACCGCGGACGCGGCTATTCGAATAGTTTTACACTCTCCAGAGTTTGCACACTTTACCCACAAGACTCGGGGAACTTCCGTGTCATCCACGACTCGTGGTATATACATACCTGAGGTAAGCACCCGAACAATGCCTTTTCCCCGGCGATACTAAACAAAGAGTCCACTCGATTGGTACCCAGCCCTCATGATGTACATCACACGAGCCTTGCTCAAACCATACCATCCATGAGGGGACCAACGGTGTACCCGGTGCCTGTAAAGACAGCACATGATCGTACATCCGGTACAACCCCGTATCGAGAGTGACCACGCCCCTCTCGCCACTAGTAATGCGGGCTCCTTGCCAGTACCCACCAAGGTAATCAACAAAGCCCCGTCCCATAAGGGGTATCGTGGTTGCGCATGTAATGTTGGGACGGTCAGCAGACCTTAAATCTAATCCGTTTTCGAAAACACACACCCATTTGTTCTGGTACACCACTTCTTTCTCAAGTGGTCACCCAACTCATCATCATCTCCCTCGGGCATTAGTGACACCCGACGGGGTTTTCGAAAGAGTATTGAAAACACACACCTTTCGGTATCACCATGCATAAGTCCCATCCTACTTGCGTAGCATCTACTAGCAACCTATCTACTCCCACCCGCACAACCCTCATAAGGTGGTAGGGTCGTGCTCGATGCAAGTATCAACGGAAAGCACAGGAGGCATCCCACCGAAGGGGAAACCACCACATCATATGATCGATAATGTCGGAAGTAAAGTGCTATATGACATGCAAGTTAAAATAGTTTCTTGATATGGTCAAAGGGCTGCTTGCCTGGCTCAACAAAGTCTCCAGGGTCTTCGAGGTCTTCGAGTCCAATTTCTTCGTCTACGGCGCAATCTATAATCGTGGAATAAACGATAATAATAAGCAACACAATGAAAACAGAGCACAAAAGCCTCTACTATAATGTTCACCTACTCTGTTAAATACCTAAAGTCATATTAAAAATGTCTACAATAAATTTCTCTGTGAAAACCATTTTAGAAACAAAATAACAGAGGCTAAAAAGGTGCGTTTAATAGGTTTTAAAATAAAACAGTGATAAAAACCTTTGCAAACCTTTTTATAAATGATACTATTAAATCCTAAAGATTATTCTAAGATTTGTGGTGGAGAAAATATTTGCATGGGGCAAATATTCAGCCCTGTGGAATTTTTACAAACCCCACAAAATTTAGAAAAAGAAAAGGTCTCCAGATCCTATGCCAGGGGCGGCCAGGAGCTGGGCCGGCCCATCTGGCCAGCCAGCCAGTCGCGCGCACGGTCAGATTCAAATCTGACACGCGGGGCCCGGCTGCCAACGGCTCAGACGAGAGGGGAGAGAGCGCGGGAGGGGAAAGAAAGGCCGACAGGTGGGCCCCACCTGTCGGGTCCTTCTTCCTCCTTGCGACAGGGAGGAGGGGAAGCTCATCGACAGCGGAGGGGAGCACGGCGAGGAGGTCTGGAGGCAGGAATGGGCTCAGGGTCGACCCGCCAGTCCTCTGGAGGTGGAAGGAGGGACGGAGGTGGACGGAGTCGCCGGTGGCGAGAACCCGCGGCAGAGGGAGGTTTAGGAGGCGGTCGGCGGAGGGGTTTCAGGCCTTGAAACGAGCGGGGGAGAGAGGGGAAATGAACTGGGGACGTCTACATGCCCAAAGGAGGCGAGGGGAGCACCTGAGCGGGCCTATGTCCCGAGATCGACGGAGCTCCGCCGCGGAGGGGCCTCGGTCGATCTCGAGCACTGGTGCTCGGGAGGCTCAAATGGGGGGTTTGGGGATGATTCTGGGGAGGAGAGAGAGACCAGAGGGGAGAGAGGGGCTCGGGGACCCTTTATATAGGCGGGGGCGAGTCCACCAGATCCGGGTGCGCCGGCGGGGACGTGGCCATCGCCAGGGGCTACGAGAGAGGGAGAGAGGGAGCCGGGGGCATTCCTGAGATTAGTCCAGGCCAGGGGGAAGAGAGGAGGGAGGCAGGGAAGGTTGCGTGCTCAGGCTTGAGGATTGGCCGAGCCAGGCGGTGGCGGGCATGCACGGAGGAGGGAGAAGGAGAGAGAAGGAGGAGGGGGCCGACCGCCTGCAGGGCTGCAAACGTCGAGGCCGACCACACGGACAGGCAGGGGCAGCCCAATGACGCCTGGCGGCACCGGGCAAGGGCGGCTACAGTGCGGGAGCGCACTATAGCGCGCTCCAGAGCGCCCTTATGGCATGCAGGCGCGTTCTTTAAGCCCCCCTGCGTGTCTTCTTGTGTCTAGAGGCATTAGGAGATGCCCCAACGACTAGGAGAGGCTAGGGGGGTCTATGGGGTAGCCCTGGGGTAGAAGAAATGGAGAGGAGAGGTCAGAAAGGATGTTGTCAGGTAGAAAATAGGGGGTTTTACCCCATCTCACCATGGCTAGAGGGCTCAGGATTTTTACTAGAGGTGCAAGGCACCTACCGGAGGCTGTGGTAAGAAGGGGAGGCCAAGGGTAAAAAGTGAAAGGGTGGAAATGCCATTTTTACATTTCTGGCAGAAAGTGTTTGATGTTGATTTGGGTGATCAAATGAACCTGGATTAGCTTGAGATTTCATAGAGTCAAGAGGTCATGAAAGGCAAGTGAGATCAGCAAGTTTGACAGGGTTTGAAGAAAGTTCATAATGGCACTTAGGGAAAACCTAGAAATAGATAGAATCTGTTTTCTATAGATTCAAAGCGGTTAGGCTCTAACCCTTGATGCACCACTTAGTGTATCATCACTAATTGGTCATTAGAGCATGCTCACAAAGTTTGAGGCCAAGGGAAGACACCTCAGAATGTAAAGTTGTCAAAATTTGAATTTGGACAGAAATGGATTTGGGTTGGTTTGATGAAGCAAACCAACTTGGATTGAGATGAAACTTTGCAAGATCATAACTTATGATAGTGATGACTTGCTAGAATTTTCTTGTAATTTATTGAGAATATTTCTTGCAGAAACATTCCAAAAGTTTTATCTGATCAGAAAGGATTTTGAGGGGTTTCGCCCATGTTATGATCAAGCCCTTGTGTTCAAACTCATATATATGGAAAATATATGTCCACAGAGTCTCTCTAAATTTTCTCAAATATTTTCAAAGCATTTAAATAATTTTCCCTTAGGAAAAGCCATTTCTGTTCTTAAGAAAAAGCCCTTAAATAAAATATGAAAATAATCTTTAAAAATATATTTTTCCTGGTTTTGAGAAGTCATATATATAGTAGGTTTCAAATAAAGCATTTGGGAAGAAAATATCCACCTAAATTGAGGACTTGTAGTTCAAACCACAATTCAGGGGTTTTATATGAACTTAAATTGAATAAATCTATTTTGGTGAAAATAAATTTGATAAAAATATTTTTGAGCTATATTCACATGGCATGATCATAGGGCAAGGAATTTGGATCAAGGAAGATGAAGGTGGTGTGGAGTAGAACCTCATAGTGCCAAACTTGAACACTCAAGCAATTCAGACAAGCATCACATCAAATAAGCATGCACTCAAAAAGTTTTAGTTGGCTCCAAATTTTTATAAAACCAAACACAACAATGTTCCAAAATACAGGGTGTGACACCTTCACCGGACGGGGTTTAACCGAGAGACATTTCCACCTGGCTGTGATAGGCCAGCCCATAGGTACACTTCGGATCAAGGTCCAGGCCCAACCCACCGCAAGAGTCCCTCGGTATGGACCCGATGCCACGTTTTCCCAACGTAAGAGGATCCAGGGCAAGACCTGGCGGCATTGCTACCTTCTAGGTCCCCCGTCTCATCTAACCCTGACATTGTTGATCGGACGGATCTATCCCTTTGACTTTCACTGGACAGGGTTTAACCGCGGGACATTTTCACCTGGCTATGATAGGCCACCCCATAGCAACATCTTAGCACAAGGTCCAGGCCCAATCCAGCACAAGATTCCCTCGGAGTCGACCCGATGCCACATTTTCTGAATGTAAGAGGGCCCAGGGAAAGACCTGGCGGCATAGCCCCCCTCCAGGTCCCCCGTCCCGTCTAACCCTAACACTGTTGACCAGACAGATCTACCCCTTTGACTTACACCGGACGGGGTTTGACCGCGGGACATTTTCACCTGGCTATGATAGGCCAGCCCATAGCAACATCTTAGCACAAGGTCAAGGCCCAATCCATTGCAAGATTCCCTCGGTGTCGACCCGATGCTAGATTTTCCAAGCGTAAGAGGGCCCAGGGCAAGACCTGGCGGCATAGCCCCCTCCAGGTCCCCGTTTCGTCTAACACTGACACTGTTGACCAGACGAGTCTACCCCTTTGACTTTCACCGTATAGGGCTTGACCGAGGGACATTTTCACCTGGCTGTGATAGGCCAGCCCATAGCAACATCTTATAGCACAAGGTCTGGGCCCAACCGACCATAAGATTTCCTCGGTATCGACCTGATGCCATATTTTCTGAACGTAAGGGGGCCCAGCGAAAGACTTGGCAGCATAGGCCCCCTCCAGGTCCCCCGTCCCATCTAATCCAAACACTATTGACCGAACGGATCTACCCCTTTGACTTTCACCGTATGGGGTTTGACCGAGGGACATTTCCACCTGGTTATGATAAAGCCAGCCCATAGGTTTACTTCGGATCACGGTCCGGGCCCAACCCAGTGCTAGTTTCCCTTGGTGTCGACCCGATGCAACATTTTCCCAACATAAGAGGGCCTAGGGCAATACCTGGTGGCTTTGCCACCCCCCAGGTCCCCCGTTCTGTCTAACCCTGACACTATTGATCGAATGGATCTACCCCTTTGACCTTCAGCGGACAGGGTTTGACCAAGGGATATTTTCACCCTGCTGTGATAGCCCGCCCATAGAAACATCTTATAGAACAAGATCCGAGCCCAATCGAGTGCAAGATTCCCTCGGTATCGACTCGATGCCACATTTTCCGAATGTTAGAGGGCCTAGGGAAAGACCTGGCGGCATAGCCCCCCTCCAGGTCCCCCGTCCCGTCCAACCGTGACACTGTTGACCGGACGGATCTACCCCTGTGACCTTCACCAGACGGGGTTTGACCGAGAGACATTTCCACCTGGCTGTGATAGGCCATCCACAGGTTTACTTAGGATCAAGGCCCGGGCCCAACCCACCGCAAGAGTCCCTCGATATCGACCCGATGCCACATTTTCCCAACGTAAGAAGACCCAGGGCAAGACCTGGCGGCCTTGCCACCCTCCAGGTCTCCCGTTCTAACCCTGACATTGTTGACCGGACGGATCTACCCCTTTCACTTTCACCGGACGGGGTTTGACGGAGGGACATTTTCACAGGGCTGTGATAGGCCACCCCATAGCAACATCTTAGCACAAGGTCCGGCCCAATCTAGCGCAAGATTCCCTCGGTGTCGACTTGATGCCACATTTTCCGAACGTAAGCGGGCCCAGGGCAAGACCTGGTGGCATAGCCCCCATCCAGGTCCCCCGTCCTGTCTAACCCTAACACTCTTGACCGTACGGATCTACCCCTTTGACTTTCACCAGATGGGGTTTGACCGCGGGACATTTTCACTTGGCTGTGACAGGCTAGCCCATAGAAACATCGTTGCACAAGGTCAGGGCCAAATGATGCGCAAGATTCCCTCAGTGTCGACCCGATGCCACATTTTCCGAACGTAAGAGGGCCTAGGGCAAGACCTAGAGGCATAGCCCCCCTCCAGGTCCCCTGTTACATCTAACCCTAACACTATTGACCAGACGAATCTACCCCTTTGACTTTCACGGGACAGGGTTTGACCGAGGGACATTTTTACCTCGCTGTGATGGGCCAGCCCATAGCAACATCTTATAGACAAGGTCCGGGCCTAACCGACCACAAGATTCCCTCGGTATCGACCTGATGCCACATTTCCAAACGTAAGAGGGCCCAGGGAAAGACCTGGTGGCATAGCCCCCCTCCAGGTCCCCCGTTCCGTCTAACCCGAACACTGTTGACAGGACGAATCTACCCCTTTGACTTTCGCTGGACGGGGTTTGACCGAGGGACATTTTCACTTGGCTGTGATAGGCCAGCCCATAGCAACTTCTTATAGCACAAGGTCCGGGCCCAATTCAGTGCAAGATTCCCTCGATATCAACCCGATGCCACGTTTTCCGAATGTAAGAGGGCCCAGGGAAAGACCTGGCGGCATAGCCCCCCCTTAGGTCCCCCGTCCCGTCTAACCCTGACACTGATGACCGGACGGATCTACCCCTTTGACCTTCACCGGACGGGGTTTAACCGAGAGACATTTCCACCTAGCACAAGGTCCGGGCCCAATCCATCGCAATGTCGACCCGATGCCAGATTTTCCGAGCGTAAGAGGGCCCAGGGCAAGACCTGGCAGCATAGCCACCTCCAGGTCCCCGTTTCGTCTAACACTGACACTATTGACCAGACAAATCTACCCCTTTGACTTTCACCGGATAGGGTTTGACCGAGGGACATTTTCACCTGGCTGTGATAGGCCAGCCCATATCAACATCTTATAGCACAAGGTCCGGGCCCAACCGACCACAAGATTTCCTCGGTATCGACCCGATGCCATATTTTCCGAACGTAAGAGGGCCCAGCGTAAGACCTGGTAGCATAGCCCCCCTCCAGGTCCCCCATCACATCTAACCCTAACACTACTGACCGAACGGATCTACCCCTTTGACTTTCACCGGATGGGGTTTGATCGAGGGACATTTCCACCTGGCTGTGATAAGGCCAGCCCATAGGTTTACTTCGGATCAAGGTCCGGGCCCAACCCTGTGCTAGATTCCCTCGTTGTCGACCCGATTCCACATTTTCCCAACATAAGAGGGCCCAGGGCAATACCTGGCGGCCTTGCCACCTCCAGGTCCCCCGTCCCGTCTAACCCTGACATTGTTGATCGAACGTATCTACCCCTTTGACATTCGCCGGACAGGGTTAGACCAATGGATATTTTCACCTGGCTGTGATAGCCGGCCCATAGAAACATATTATAGAAAAAGATCCGGGCCCAATCCAGCGCAAGATTCCCTCGGTATCGACTCGATGCCACATCTTCCGAATGTGAGAGGGCCCAAGGACAGACCTGGCGGCATAGCCCCCCTCCAGGTCCCCCGTCCCGTCCAACCCACACGCTGTTGACCGGACGGATCTACCCTTTTGACCTTCACCGGACAGGGTTTGACCGAGAGACATTTCCACCTGGCTGTGATAGGCCATCCATAGGTTTACTTTGGATCAAGGCCCGGGCCTAACCCACCGCAAGAGTCCCTCGGTATCGACCCGATGCCACATTTTCCCAATGTAAGAGGGCCCAGGGCAAGACCTAGCGGCATTGCGGGACATTTTCACCTGGCTGTGACAGGCCAGCCCATAGCAAGATCTTAGCACAAGGTCAGGGCCAAATCCTACGCATGATTCCCTCGGTGTCGACCCAATGCCACATTTTCTGAACTTAAGAGGGCCCAGGGCAAGACCTAGCGGCATAGCCCCGCTCCACGTCCCCCGTTACGTCTAACCCTAACACTGTTGACCCCTTTGACTTTCATCGGACAGGGTTTGACCGAGGGACATTTTCACCTCGCTGTGATAGGCCATCCCATAGCAACATCTTATAGCACAAGGTCGGGCCCTATCCAATGCAAGATTCCCTCGATATCGACTCGATGCCACATTTTCCAAACGTAAGAGGGCCCAGGGAAAGACTTGGCGGCATAGCCCCCCTCCAGGTCCCCCGTCCCGTCTAACCCTAACATTGTTGACCGGATGGATCTACCCCTTTGACTTTCACCAGACGGGGTTTGACCAAGGGACATTTTCACTTGGCTGTGATAGGCCACCCCATAGGAACATCTTAGCACAAGGTCCAGGCCCAATCTAGCGCAAGATTCCCTTAGTGTCAACTTGATGCCACATTTTCCGAACGTAAGAGGGCCCAGGGCAAGACCTGGCGGCATTGCCACCCTCCAGGTCCCCCGTCCCATCTAAACTTGACACTGTCGACCGAACAGATCTACCCCTTTGACTTTCACCGGATGGGGCTTGACCGTGGGACATTTTCACCTGGCTGTGACAGGCCAGCAGATAGCAACATCTTAGCATAAGGTCAAGGCCCAATCTGGCGCAAGATTCGCTCGGTGTCGAC
Organism: Hordeum marinum; assembly: GCA_022496015.1. NCBI lineage: Eukaryota > Viridiplantae > Streptophyta > Magnoliopsida > Poales > Poaceae > Hordeum > Hordeum marinum. The sequence continues at coordinate 21,527,625 of CM039677.1, read as the reverse complement.
CCGATGCCACATTTTCCGAATGTAAGAGGGCCCAAGACAAGACCTGGCGGCATAGCCTCCCTCTAGGTCCCTCGCTCCGTCTAACCTAACACTATTGACCGGACAAATCTACCCCTTTGACTTTCACCAGACAAGGTTTGACCGAGGGACATTTTCACCTGGTTGTGATAGGCCAGCCCATAGCAACATCTTATAGCACAAGGTCTGGGCCCAACCCACCACAAGATTTCCTCGGTATCAACCCGATGCCACATTTTCCGAATGAAAGAGGGCCCAAGGCAAGACCTGGCGGCATAGCCCCCCTCCAGGTCTCCTGTCTCATCTAACCCTAACACTGTGTTCACCGAACGGATCTACCCCTTTGATTTTCACCGGACGGGGTTTGATCGAGAGACATTTCCACCAGGCTGTGATAGGCCAGCCCATAGGTATACTTCGGATCAAGGTCCAGGCGCAACCCACTGCAAGAGTCCCTTGGTATCGACACGATTCCACATTTTCCCAACGTAAGAGGGCCCAGGGCAATACCTGGCGGCATTGCCACCCTCCAGGTCCCCCGTCCCGCCTAACCTTGACATTGTTGACCAGACGGATCTACCCCATTGACTTTCACCGGACGGGGTTTGACCGAGGGACATTTTCACCTGGATGTGATAGGCCACCCCATTGCAACATCTTAGCACAAGGTCCAGGCCCAATCTAGCGCAAGAATGCCTCGCTGTCGACTCGATGCCACATTTTCCGAACGTAAGAGGGCCCAGGGCAAGACCTGGCGGCATAGCCCCCTCCATTTCCCACGTTCAGTCTAACCCTGACACTGTTGATCGGATGAATCTACCCCTTTGACTTTCACCAGACGGGGATTGACCGAGGGACATTTTCACCTGGCTGTGATAGGCCAGCCCATAGCAACATCTTATAGCACAAGGTCCGGGCCCAAACCACCACAAGATTTCCTCGGTATCGACCTGATGCCACATTTTCCAAACATAAGAGGGCCCAGGGCAAGACCTGGCGGCATAGCCCTCCTCCAAGTCCCCCGTCCTGTCTAACCCTAACACTGTTGACCGAACGGATCTACCCCTTTGACTTTCACCGGACGGGGTTTGACCAAGGGACATTTCAACCTGGCTGTGATAAGGCCTGCCCATAGGTTTACTTCGGATCAAGGTCCGGGCCCAAACCAGTGCAAGGTTCCCTTGGTGTCAACCCGATGCCACATTTCCCATCGTAAGAGGGCCCAAGTCCATACCTGGCTGCATTGCCACCCCTAGGTCCCCAGTCCCGTCTAACCCTCACACTGTTGATCGAATGGATCTACCCTTTGAATTTGACCGGACGGGGTTTGACCGAGGGATATTTTCACCTGGTTGTGATAGGTCAGCCCATAGCAACATTTTATAGCACAAGGTCCGGGACCAATCCAGCGCAACATTCGATCGGTATCGACCCGATACCACATTTTCCGAAGGTAAGAGGGCTCAGGCCAAGACCTAGCGGCATAGCCGCCTCCAGGTCCCCTGCCCCGTCTAACCCTAACATTGTTGACCAGACGGATCTACCCCATTGACCTGGGTGTGATAGGCCAGCCCATAGGTACACTTTGGATCAATGTTCGGGCCCAACCCACCGCAAGATTCCCTCGGAATCGACTCGATGCGACATTTTCCCAGCGTAAGAGGGCCCAGGGCATGACCTGGTGGCATTGCCACGCTCGAGGTCGCCCATCCCGTTTTACCCTGACTTTGTTGACCGGACAGATCTACCGCTTTGACTTTCATCGGACGGGGTTTGACCGAGGGACATTTCCACCTGACTGTGATAAGCCACCCCATAGCAACATCTTAGCACAAGGTACGAGCCCAATCTAGCACAAGATTCCCTCGGTATCGACTTGATGCCACTTTTTCCGATGGTAAGAGGCCCAGGGAAAGACCTGGCGGCATAGCCCCCCTCTAGGTCCCCCGTCCCGTCTAACCCTGACACTATTGACCGGACGGATCTACCCCTTTGACTTTCACTAGACGGGGTTTCACCGCGAGACATTTTCACCTGGCTGTGATAGGCCAGCCCATAGCAACATCTTAGCACAAGGTCTCGACCCGATCCAGCGCATGATTCCCTCGGTGTCGACCCGATGCCACATTTTCCGAACGTATGAGGGCCCAAGGCAAGACCTGTCGGCATAGACCCCCTCCAGGTCCCTCCTCCCGTCTAACCCTGACAATGTTGACTGAACGAATCTACCCCTTTGACTTTCACCGGACGGGGTTTGACCGAGGGACATTTTCACCTGGCCGTGATAGGCCAGCCCATAGCAACATCTTATAGCACAAGGTCCGGGCCCAACACACCACTAGATTTCCTGGGTATCGACCCGATGCCGCACTTTCCGAACGTAAGAGGGCCTAGGGCAAAACTTGGCAGCATAGCCCCCCTCCGGGTCCCCCGTCCCGTCTAACCCTAACACTATTGACTGAACGGATCTACCCCTTTGAGTTTCATCGGACGGGTTTGACCGAGGGACATCTCCACCTGGCTGTGATAAGGCCAGCCCATAGGTTTACTTCGGATCAAGGTCCGAGCCCAACCCATCAAAAGATTCCCTTGGTATCGACTCGATGCCACATTTCCTAACGTAAGAGGGCCCAGGGCAAAACCTAGCGGCATTGCCACCCCGAGGTCCCCCGTCCCGTCTAACGAATCTACCCCTTTGACTTTAATGGAACGGGTTTTGACCGAGGGACATTTTCACCTGGTTTCCACACTCCGTGTGACGGCGGCAGCGACATCCTTGAGGAGGGACACACTCCGGAGACGCATGCGGGGTGCTTGCACTTGCCACTAGACTTCCATACGTGTAAGAGGGCCCAACGCAAGACCTGGTGGCACTGCCAACCCCCCAAGTACCCCATTCCGTCGAACCCTCGCACTGTTGATCGGACGGATCTACCTCTTTGACTCTCACCGGACGGGGTTTGACCGAAGGGTATCTTCACCTGGCTGTGATAGATCAGCCCATAACAGCATCTTAAAATAAGATTCCCTCCGTGTTGAACCGACGCCAACGTTTCCCCCCTTAAGGTGCAAGTGGCAGCAACGTCCGTCAAGACTATGTGCATACTACATATAACATGATTTTTTTAGCGCCTATACACACAGCTAAATAGACGATGCATTGAAAAAACAGTGTGTAGACTATATATAACATGAACATGGACTATAGACTTCCTAATTAAAATAAACTTTACTACAGGGGAAAGATTAAAAAAAATCACCTATGCCGACGGTTACACCGTCGGCGTTGGTGGAATAAAAAATTGAGGCAGATGTAATAAAATAAAATTGAACCTATGTCGACGGTTACACCGTCGGCGTAGCCCTAAAGGTATGCCAATGGCATAACCGTCGATGTAGCTACGCCCCCGGATCCGCACCTCCCCGAATCGATGATGTGTCACCTGCCGCGGATCGATGACGTGGGCCATCAAAGCTATGCCTACGGTGTACGTCAAGGCCGTCGGCGTATCTTTGACGGCGTCAAACGGGCGTTACTCATCGAGAGTCCGGGCCCGCGGATACGCCGATGGGGTATCTAGGCCGACGACCACCGTAGGCATAGGTGCATCTATGCCGACGGCCTTTGTACGCCGATGGTGGTCGTCGTCATAGGCTAATCTACGCCGACGATTTTTAGTATGTCGACAGTGAGGCACTGGTGGTCGGCGTAGGGTTACGTATGGAGAAGGGGGTCGTCGACAAAGAACCTGATTCTTGTAGTGCTTCCTTAACAGAAGCATGGACACAAATGGACACTCTATAGTTGTGTCAGACACACCACTGCAAGCCCTGCTGTGTGCGTCACAATTCCTAGCAACAACTGTTACAACGATGCAGTGCCAAGATCGCTAGCTACAAGGATTTGAGGAGGACAAGAGAGTAACTGTCGACAAGGATTCAAGAAGGACCATACGCCATAGTAGTGGTTGTAATATTAGTCGAGACGAATCTGAAAAAAAAACAGAGTCGAGGTGTGGAGGTATGGTGGATTTTGCAAAAAAAATAGTAGATTTTTGCTACAAAGAACATATCAATGTGTATGCACTGATTGCATTTGCTTCATGGTGCAACTTGTTTATCCTGCTATTAAAAATGTATTATTTTTTATTAGAGAAGGGGGGTTCCATAGCGGACATAGTGGGAAGAAGAAGAAACTTTATCTACCATAGAAACAAATTGACAAGGTCACATCACATACACGACGATCCTAACGTTACATGTTAGACATGATTAGTGTTCACCCTCTCCTTTATGGTTTAGAAGGAGAGTGCTAGAGCAATAAATGCCCCGCTACGGTGGGAAAACAAGCAATAAAGGGAGGGTCTGGTAGGAAAAGGAAAGGGTGCATTGTGGGATGGGGTTTTTGTGTTGGGACCGCGTGTTGGTGATAATATGTTAGATAGTTTGGACAACCACATTTGACCCCCACATATGGGTTGGATTTGGGGATGCTCGGACTGTCTAGATGGTTGAATTTTGGGGAGACCAAACGTCTGAGGGAGAAATGAGTTTCAACATTGGAGACAACCTTAATCATTTGTTCGATTCATTTTAATGCACTATAGCCCGTAGCAACACACATGTGTTTTACTAGTATAGCCTTAATAAGTCCATTATGCATCATGAATTTCTATTGATATTTATGTTATTTTGGCCATTATTCCTTATTGTGATATAATTATTATGCCTTCCCTCTCTGAATATGCAAGGTACATCACAAGGAGGGAATCTCCGAAAATTGGAATTCTAGACCTGAAAACTAAGAAAATGGCAGAAAATTCACTCGACTCCAAATGGCCTAAAATTTCACAGAGAATTTTTGTGGAATATATA